>OZ005699.1:517500-1717500 GCA_963930775.1 Cliona cf. orientalis | reverse complement strand
TATCAAAGATGCCTGTGAACCAGTCTCAGATACCTGGAACAGGCTTAGAGTCTTGCTGAATCTGTCCTGCGGGATTTAAGGGAATGTAGGGCAGGGTGTGAAGATCTGCATGTGCTGCAGTTGGAGCTGCACTGGATGGCGTGAGCAGCACAGCCGCTGCGGCCACAGCAATAATGACAACAGTGTTAATGAAAAAGCTCATTTTCTTGAATGTAGCTAGCTGATTATATGAGACTGAAAATTAGTCCAATTGTCTTTAAATTACCTTGGACGATGTTTTTTGATTAACATGACTAGCAACATGATTCAGACAGAAAGTAAACAATCAGGGATAAACTTAATGGTTATTGTCAGAAGATCATAATGATTAGGGATAATACAATTTCTAAACTTTTGAGTGTCATGCAGTTTATGGCATGCACGATAATATTTTGGTCAATTGCAACTAGTGCAGACATATTGGTCAGCATGCTTGCGTTGGGACTCACCCCATACGCATGCGCAGTAAAAATCTATGAACCTTGAATCTAGACGGTCATTGATGATTCAGTACATGTTATTATGATAACATGCACTGATTAGGAACGAAGAGCATGAATAAAAGCAGAGCAGGAGGCCTGATCCCATTTGTGTCACTTGCTATAATATCTTTCTATAGCAAGCATGCATAAACTAAATCATTTAATTTAGCTCCAGTCATACCTATTTGAAGCGATACTTATTATCATGACTCAACTATTTCAAGTATTCTTACTATTTACTATGCTCTTGTGCTTCAGCCATACTGAAAAGAGTGGCTTACCAACTCTGCTCTATGTCACTCCAGATGCTAGCATCCCTTGCCCAACAATGCCTTGCCTCACTTTTTCTCAGTACGCAGAGGATCAATATGTATACTTTGGAACTGACACAGAACTTCGATTTCTTCCAGGAGTTCATAAACTAAACAATCCAATTATTTTTGAAAGAGAGATAAATAACATGAAACTGGCACTCGTGGGAGAAGCATTTGATCAAACTATGATAATAATTAGATCTACTGGAGAGCAAGTAAGCTTGAAGTTTGTTAAAATGAATGCAGAGGTGGCGCAATTTGTGCTCTATACAGTGAACTATCTTTCCATGGTCATCATGTCTATGCCAACAACAGTGCAAATGCTGGAGGTGTAATCTCTTTAGGAATACTTACAATTATTCATTTCAGCGAATTTTTGACAACAACAGAGCAGAAAGGGGAGCAATTTTTCACCATGATGATATTCTCAATGCAATCGATTGCTTGGACAACGCAGATATACCCTTTGTTATTGTACCTTTGTCAGTACGAACTGAGTATTTCTTCAGTAAACCAATCAATGTTGATGTCACAAATATCGGAAACGTAGCAAGTGATGTTGGAAATGTTATATTTGGAGGAAATCTTGAAAGATGTATTCGAGAAATGCGGCTAACACGTTCATCAATTTGTTTCACACGGACGATTCTATACATAATGTCACTTCAAATCCTTATCAAGTTGTGTTCTGTAAGAATGATACACCAATTACAACAACGAGACTGCGTGAATATTCAACTATCGCTATAAAAACTATTCCTGGAAATTATCTACAGTGGCCTTAATCAGCTTCTGAAGCCAATATCTTCAACCGTAAGGGCAGAAATTTCTAAATTGGAGCTCATGATCAAGTGTGATTGGGATCATTTCAAAGCAGCCAACTAACAAATGATTCATATACTACCGTGTTTTCACCCAAGCATCACATAATAATTTGACCCTCTATGCTGAAGAACCATGTAATAAACTGTCAACAGAACAGCTTTGTCAACATGTGATATTTTTAATATTATGCTGGGAAATGTGCTAAGTACATAATTATTATATGTGGCAATCCCATGTAGAAAACGAACATTATTCCTATCATATTTTGACCACTATTTCTATTTTACATGATTGTAACTCTGCTATGGAATCTCCCACAAAGCTCAAATTTAGGCTTTAGTAACTTCAATCTATCTGCTAGGGGTGAGCCAACTTCTGGCTTCAACTGTTAAAGCATAGTATTAGGAGAGCTAATTGAATTAAGCTAATTAAAAACGGAATAATGTTCATTTTCTACATGGGACTGCCACATATGTAATATGACATCTGTGCATACACTCAATTGATAGACACACTATTAAATATTTTGAACTTTAAAGATTAAGCTTTAATTATCACAAATATTCACACTATCACCAACTTGAAAGTCAAGTTTTCTCCATAAAAAATTTTACACATCGTATCAATGGGCAGCAAACATGTGCCTGATCTTGGTTCACTGATCTACGAATAGTTTCCTGGAGAGCATTAGCTCTTTGAAGGTCTCTGCTATTATCTTTAAGATTTCTAATGGTTGCTTTATCTTGTTCTCTTTCAATTTTGAGAGACGAGATTCAAGCTCTGATTTGAGCTCCATCATCACTTTAAAGAAATTATCCATTTCTAGAGCTGATTCTTGGCCTTATGGATGGTCACTAGACTCACCACAGACAAAACAAAGCTAGCAATGAATCAAAATCAAAGAAAGACTAGATAATTAGCTATCTATTATGTTACTTCCCAAGTCTGGCCATCCTCAAGTCTTCCAATGCTGCATGTATGAAGCTAGCAGCTGCTTGTGACCAACTGTCACTGCTAAGCCCTGCCTGGACAGTCATTCATAGTGTGAACCTGGTAATATGTAGTTTGCGTGAATTACGAAGTAGTATGATTATTAATACAATGTCATGTACTGCACAACAGCTATAATTGTAATACTAGTAGTAACGGCAAGCTCTGCAGCAATTAATCATCTGATCAATCTATTATGATCTCATATCCATTATCATCATAGTAATTATTATTGAGAGAGTGTTGTAATTTCAAGCAGGCCCAGCACTATAGCTAACTCATACATTTTGTGTGGTGTAAACATGTGATAGTGCATGAATAATTAATATGGAAATTATAACAGAGTAACGTAGTCAGCAGTATGAATATTATCATGCACATACTCATTTTAATCAGTGCACCAGCCACTAACCTCCATGCACATAAAGCTATATCTGCACATGCATATAATTTTCTACTCTACACACATGCTAATTAAGTAAAAAAAATATTATCAGATAATTAATATTGTTTATATGCATACGAGCTGATAAAGCAATCGGATACCTAAAGTACTAATTTATCTGTCCACACATACTAGCTACTGTTGTTCAAAATTGTTAAAATTTTTTGGGAGCTGTAAGATCTGTTCTCAAGATGTGACTGTTTTATCAGCATAGCCAGGCTTTCCACATCTTTTTGAGACATGGCAATCGTAGGCTGCTTCGCTGGCATCTTTTTCAGTAAATTGTTGAAGCTAACGACGGCCTCCGTGATAAAGTCACTACTGGCTACAAGATCATTCTGATAGTATTGCTGGATGAAGTTAGCAACTGGTGTCACGAGAGTCCTCATTTTCTTGATAGACTTTCTGACTTCTTCAATTTTCTCAGGATCTTGATTGTTTGCTATAATGTTTGTAAGATTATCAAAGATGCCTATGAACCAGTCTCCGATAGTACCTGGAACAGGCACAGAGTCTTGCTGAATCTCTCCTGCAGGACTGAAGGGAAAGTAGGGTAGGATGCGAACATCTGCTGCAGTTGGAGCTGCGCTGGATGGTGTGAGCAGTACAGCAGCTGTGGCCACAGCTAAAATGACGACAATGTTAACGATGAAGCTCATTTTTCTCGAATGTAGCTGATTAGCTACTGCGAATACTTAATAATTTGCTCTGGACGCTCTTTTGAGACTGAAATAAAGAAAAATTAGTGCAGTTGTCTTTAAATTATCTTGGACAGTGTTTTCCAATCAACTTAACTGGCACATGATTCAGATAGAAAGTAAGCAATTGGGGATAAATATAACATGATCATTAGGGATAATACAATTTTCTAAACATTTGAGTGTCAGTTTGTGGATTGAGCGAAACAAATGTGGATGGAATCCTGACGTATTGGTCAGCATGCTTGCATTGGAACTCATCCGTTTGATTATGTTAAGAGATTGCACATTTATTTTTAGTGATTCAAACCTCAAATTTCCAATCTCTTAGATTGCACAGTACATTGGCGATTTGAATCCCATGCAGTGTCCAACTCTAATAGCTATTATAGGACACCGTGGAATCCGAATTATAATAAATATTATCCAATTTCTTTGGACCCTGAGATTGCACATTGGCAACATGATTCGAACCACGAATGTCCAATCCCTTAGGACACTGTGCTAAGAGATTGCATATTGGGAATTTGAATTCCCTATCTCCAATCTCTTAAGAGATGATGTGCTAAGAGATTTCACTTTGGGGATTTGAATCCCCTATTTCCAATCTTTTAAGAGATTGCACATTGGGAATTTGAACCTCTTAAGAGATGGTGTGCTAAGAGATTGCACATCGGGGATTTGAATCCTCTATTTCTAATCTCTCAAGATCGAGATGGTGTGCTAATTAAGAGATTACACTTTGGGGATTTGAATCTCCTATCTCTAATCTAGTTCTAAAGAGATGGTGTGCTAAGAGATTGCACATTGGGGATTTGAATCCCCTGTCTCCAATCTCATAAGAGATGGTGTACTAAGAGATTGCATATTGACTGAGCATATAAAATTAATGCGTAGCATATCTCAAATCAGTGATCATCGTTATGATAGTGCAGGCGCTGCGTTATGATAATAAATTAATAATAATATTATTATTGTGTGTGAACCTATGATGACCACGAGGATCAACACAGAAAGTAGCACAATAGTGCTGGGGAAAACAAAGCATTGTTGGGATTATGCTTGTGCATGATAGTGTTTTCTTGTAGATCAAAATTCATGCAGTGCCATTCTGAATCACTGTAACCTCCTAAATATTGACAAAAACAATAAGCTGTTTGGTGGAAGTACTAGTAATAGTGTCTAGTCCATACTGGCTCCACATGATTATGATGAGGTATACACTCTATTATCTTGAACTTTATTGTAGATATCATTTTTTGCACATCATTCTCTATGTAGCTGCAAAAGTAATACTTTATTATTGGTAGCTGAAGACCATGCATATGGATGGTGTCCCGATTAAGGGAGATGTCCTCATTATTGGGGTGTCTTTATAGATCTAGAAGGGTTCCAATGTATATAGGTCTGTTCAGAATTTGAGAATGTACGTGTATTATGGTGTTACCAGCCATGCAGATAGCAGTGTTTCAATACATGTATACAGTTCATTCTTATAATAATAATATTATTATGCTCCTTAAGCTCTTGGCTGATCTAGTTACCCCATTAATGAGACCCCCAAGGGCGAATCCATTTAGTGCAAATTTCTTCAGAGCAGCCAACTTGATGGTTTGGTATATTTCAATTAACTCAGAATTACTTTCCTCGGGGCCAGGCTCTATTACTGCAGGGAACTCAATAATATTGTTACAGTATTTTTGTCAACAGAACCGCCAAGGAGTTCTTCACTGATAGAGCTCAGTACTTGCAGTAAGCAGCAGCCATTTCTTTATCCTTGTCCTCAGTGGAAGGCAAGTCTTCTTGTTGACTGAGGGCTTGGCTGATGATTGATTTGTATAGCTGATCTTTCAACTGAATAATTATAATCCACTGTGTTGGAGCAGCTTGAGTAGTTCAAGCAAGACTAAGGTTGATGATAGCAATAGTGGTGACCAGGAGTAAAATAAAAGAGTCGACACATGGGCGCCTGGTAATGACAGTGTCACATGAACAGGCCTTTAAAAACATTATGGTCTTGTCAACACCTAATATGCTGGACTGTCACAATGTATAAAGTACATATTTTTTATTATAATAATTAAATTGTCACAAATCATCAAGCCGTGACCAACTGTCACTGCTAAGCCTGCCTGAAAGGTCATTCATAGTGTGAACCTGGTATATAAATATTATAATAAATGCATGTAATTTGCATGAATTATAAAGTGAGTATGATTAGTTACATGTACTGCACAACAGCTATAATTGTAGTACTAGCTAGTAGTAACGGCAATAATTATTAAGCTTTGCAGCAAATAAGTGGTCTGATTTATAATGATCGTGAGTTCCTTCATGTCTATTGTCATCATAATAATATTGAGAGAGTGTTGCAACTTTAAGCACTAGCTAATAATTAATTTTTATAACACATACATTTTGTGTGGTGTGAACATGTGACAGTGCATGAATAATAATATAATTATGGTAACAGAATAACCTAGTCAGCAGCATGAATAACATTATCATGCACTTACTCATGCAGTTTAACCAGTGCACCAGCCACTGACCTCTATGCAAATTAAGTTATATCTGCACATGCACATAATTTTCTACTCTACACACATGCTAAGTAAAAAAATATTATCATCAAAATTTGATTAATATTTATAATACTATGCACACAAGCCAATGACCTAATCAGATACCTAAAGTACAATGTATTTACACAATACTATACTAGCTATATACAGTTGTTCAAAATTGTTCAAATTTTTGGGAGCTGTGAGATCTATTCTCAAGATGTGACTGTTTTGAGCATCTTTATCAGCATAGCCAGGCTGTCCACATCTTTTTGAGACATGGTAATCATAGACAGGTTCACTGGCAAAGTGTAGAAGCTATTTATAGCCTTCATGATAAAGGCATTACTGGCATCACAATCATTCGGATAATATTGCTGGATAAAGTTAGCAACTGGTGTCACGAGAGTCCTCATTTTCTTGATAGACTTTCTGACTTCTTCAATTTTCTCAGGATCTTGTTTCTTTGCTATAACTTTTGTAAGATTATCAAAGATGCCTGTGAACCAGTCCCCGAAACCTAAATCCGGCACATAATCTTGCTGAATCTCTTCTGAAGGATCAAAGCAGGAAGGGATGTGAAGATCTGCTGCAGTTGGAACTGCACTGGATGGCGTGAGCAGCACAGCAGCTGTGGCCACAGCAAAAATGACGACAGTGTTAACGATAAAGCTCATTTTCTTGAATGTAGCTAGCGGATTAGCTACTGCATTTGCTCTGGGTGCTCTTTTGAGACTGAAAATTAGTCCAGTTGTCTTTAAATTATCTTGGATGGTGTTTTTTGATTAATTTGACTGGCACATGAGTCAGATAGAAAGTAAACAATTGGGGATAAGAGTAGTGATATTGTCAGATGATAATTAGGGATAATGCAATTTTCTAAACATTTGAGTGTCATGCAGTTTGTGGCATACACGATAATATTTTGGTCAACTAGTGCAGACATAATTATTATTGGTCAGCATGCTTGCGTTGGGACTCACCCCATACGCATGCGCAGTAAAAAATCTTTGAACCTTGAACCTAGACGGTCATTGATGACTATTACCAATGCAGTGCATGTTGCAATAATTATTATGATAACAGTGATTAGGAACAAAGAGCATGAATAAAAACTGAGCAGAAGGTCTGATCCCATTAATTTTGTGTCACTTGCTATAATATCTTTCTATAGCAAGCATGCATAAACTAAATCATTAGCTCCAGTCATATCTCATTTGAAGCGATACTTAATATCATGACTCAACTATTTCAAATATTCTTACTATTTACTATGCTCTTGTGCTTCAGCCATATGCATGCTGAAAAGAGTGGCTTACCAACTCTGCTCTATGTCACTCCAGATGCTAGCATCCCTTGCCCAATAATGCCTTGCCTCACTTTTTCTCAGTACGCAGAGAATCAAGATGTGTATTTTGGAACTGACACAGAACTTCGATTTCTTCCAGGAGTTCACAAACTGAACAATCCAATTGTTTTTGAAGGAGAGATAAATAACACGAAACTGGCACTCGTGGGAGAAGCATTTGATCAAAATGTGATAATTAGATCTACTGGAGAACAAGTAAGCTTGAAATGAATGCCATAAGAATAGTCACTACATTTCAGTGACGTTAATGTCCTTATCGGAAACTCATCAAATTTAGCAATGAATGATTTGCAGTTGAAAGTGCTTTTATGCTTGAAAATACCAACATAACTGGAGTAAACATCACCATGATAGAATCATCTGGTGCTTATTCAGCAGACATTATTAGGCTCAGTAATGTTACCTTTACCAATATGACTGTCAAGAATAATTCTGTTGATTCGATCTTGGTGATTGAAAGAGAGCTTCATCCATTTCATTGTTGAAAATGTTATATTTGGAGGAAACCTTGAAAGATGTAATCGAGAAAATGCGGTTAAGATGTTCATCAATTTGTTTCACACCAACAGTTCTATATGTAACTTCAAATCCTTATCAAGTTGTGTTCTGTAAGAATGATACGCCAATTACAACAACTAGACTGCGTGAATATATCCAACTATCGCTATAAAATTATCTTCAGTGGCCTTAATCAGCTTCTGAAGCCAATATCTTTAACCAAAAGGGCAGAAATTTCTAAATCAAGTTTTATTGGAGCTCATGATCAAGTGTGACTGGGATCATCAAAGCACCCAACTACAACACTTAATTACCGTGTTTTCACCCAAGCATCATAATATATTAATTTGATCATCTATGCTGAAGGACCATGTAATAAACTGTCAACAGAACAGCATTATCAACGTGATATTTTTAATACTATGCTGGGAAATGTACTATAAGTACATAAATATGACATCTGTGCTTCTTAGTAATATGATAGACACACTATTTGAACATTAAAGATTATGCTTTAATTGTCACATAATATAATAATTATTCACACTGTCACCAACTTGAAAGTCAAATTTTCCCCATAAGAAATTTTGCACATCGTACCAATGGGCAGCAAACATGTGTCTGGCCTTGGTTCACTGATCCACGAATAGTTTCCTGCAGCTGAGCATTAGCTCTTTGAAGGTCTCTATTACTCTCTTCAAGATTTCTAATGGTTGCTTTGTCTTGCTCTATTTCAATTTTGAGAGACTCAAGCTCTGATTTGAGACCCATCATCACTTTACAGTTTGAGAGCTGATTCTTGGCCTTGTGGATGTTCACTGGATTCACTACAGACAAAATGCAGCTAGCAACGATCAAAATCAAAGAAAGGCTATAGATATCTATTATGTTACCTCCTAGGTCGGCCATTCTCAAGTCTTCCAATGCTGTATGAAGCTAGCAGCTACCTGTGACCAACTGTCACTGCTAAGCCTGCCAGGAAGGTCATTCATAGTGCGAACCTGGTAATATGTAATTTGAGTGAATTACGAAGTAGTATGATTAGTTACATGTACTGCACAACAGCTATAATAGTAATACCGGTACTAGTAGTAACGGCAAGCTTTGCAGCAAATAAGTGATCTGATCTATTATGATCGTGAGTTACTTCATATTTATTGTCATCATAATAATATTGAGAGAGTGTTGCAACTTCAAGCAGGCCCAGCACTAGCTAATGCATACGTTTTGTGTGGTGTGAACATGTGACATTGCATGCATATTATGGTAACAGAATAACCTACATTAAAATCACCTAATAAAATAAAATTATGGAAATTATTTGCACAAATAGAAACTAGATAAGAACACAAAGTATCAAAAATATATCTGGTTGAGTTAGGTGGGCGATAAAAAACACATATATGCTAACACCAATATTGAAGCTACCAATAGTGCCGCCTCAACCAGTACTGGTGACTCCACTGTCCCCGAGGGTAACACTATAATTCCAGCTACCATTGATTCCCCTGATGATACTAGTGATACTCCTACCCCTCCCAATGGTAGCGATTGACTTCATGTTACTACCAATGATATCATGCAAAAATTAAATATTTTATACTATAATGCAAGAAGTATTTTACCTAAATTAGATCACTTATCCCTTTCTGTCAAACTTTATGAACCCCATATCATTTGCATCACGGAATCTTGGCTCTCTAAGGATATCTCAGGTGATGAGCTATCACTACCTGGGTACCAATTATTCCGCCTAGACAGAGATCGTCATGGTGGGGGGGTTTTAATGTATGTTTCACTTTTATTTACTGTTACACCTCACCCTCTACCATCACCTGCTCTTGAGCTTATTTCTCTTTCTGTATATCCGAACAAGGAGCAGTTTTGTATATGTGTTTTTTATCGCCCACCTAACTCAACCAGATATATTTTTGATACTTTGTGTTCTTATCTAGTTTCTATTTGTGCAAATAATTTCCATAATTTTATTTTATTAGGTGATTTTAATGTTAACTTTGACAATGTATCACACCCTCTATATTCTGATTTGTGCAATCTCTTAACTATGTTTAATATGTCACAAGTCGTTGTGGGACCAACCCACGTTCACCACACTGGAGTATGTTCAACCATTGATCTAGTGCTTGTTTCCAGCCATATCAAAGTGAGATCATGCGAGACTCTTCCATCATTGTGCAACTCGGATCACTACGGTGTACTGACACAAATTGAATTGGAGAAAAGCATCCATCCACAACCCTGTAAGGGCCGCTTGGTCTGGAGATACAATCATGCTGATGGCTTCCAGCCTTATTGAAAACACCAATTGGGATTTATTATTTTTCAGTGGAAACATCGAACGTTCCTGGACGTCCTGGCACCAGCACTTCTTATCAATCATGAATAAAAGTATTCCCAACACAATATTGAGGTCCAGACGTAACTTGCCCTGGTTGAATAAACAGTTAATTCAGGCAATGCGCAGAAGAAACAAACTATTTAAGCAGGCCAAAATATCTGGTGACTTTTCAAAATATAAAGTGGCCCGCAACCAAACATTGCAGCAACTTCGCACTGCCAAACATTCCTACCTTGCACAGCTGAATCCAAGGGACCCTAAGGCATTCTGGAAGACGGTGAAGTTCCTGAGCAAAAATCAGAATTCAATTCCTACACTAACTCAAGGTGAAACTGTTGCTTCACAAAGCACTGAAAAAGCAAGTATGCTGAACAATTTCTTTTCCTCTTGTTTCAATACTGCCTTTCTGCCTCTGACCTTGATATGCAACCATGATCGAAACAACCATACTGAAATGTCTCTACTCTGCACTGAAGATGAAGTACATGACTTGCTACTGACACTAGATGTCACAAAATCCAATGGGCCGGATGGAATTTCCTCATCAATGTTAAAGCACACTGCTGATGCCATTGCTCCATCCCTAACGAAATTGTTTAATCTCTCTATACAATTGGGTCAGTTACCATCTCAGTGGAAACGCTCCTTAATTGTACCGATTCCTAAAAGCTCCTCAACAGGTTCTCCGTCATGTTATCGTCCAATCTCATTATTGCCTATTGTCAGCAAAGTCCTAGAAAGGCACATATGCAATATTCTCATGGATCACCTTCAATCCCTTAACTTTATCTCAAACAACCAGTGGGGTTTTCTGGAAGGCCGATCGACTGTAACTGCCCTCATTAAATGTACGGACGACTGGCTAAAAGAGCTTGAGCTAGGAAACGATGTATGTGCAATTTTCTTCGACTTTCGCAAAGCATTCGATTCGGTACCACATGAACCGCTACTCCGCAAGCTATCTACCCTGAACTTGGACAACTGCATTCTTACTTGGCTTCATAACTACCTTTGCAATAGACAGCAGGCAGTTATTGTTGATGGAGATGAATCAGAAAGCTGTTCTGTTTTATCTGGTGTTCCTCAGGGATCTGTTCTCGGTCCAGTTTTATTTCTTGTCTACATCAATGACCTCACAAGGGTGATTGTTCATCCTAGTTCAATCGTTAACATGTTTGCAGATGATGTTCTCCTCTATCATAGTATCAGTTGCTCAGATGACTATCTTGATGCTCAGCAGTCTATTACGGCCATCGAGCAGTGGTCTTCAGATAATTACCTCCAATTGAATAGCCTGAAGTGTAAAAGTATGATCATCTCTAGAAAGAAGACTCCTACTACTCCCCATCATGCACTTGTCTTAAATAATGGTACACTAGAACAAGTAGAAAGCTACAAATACCTTGGTCTTCTTCTTACTGCTGATCTATCTTGGTCATCTCACATTTCCTCTATCTGTCTCAAAGCACGGAAAGTCCTTGGCTTGTTATACAGGAGGTTCTACGGCAATGTAAGCCAGGATGTCCTAAAACAGTTATATCTCTCGCTTGTAAGACCTCACCTAGAATACGGCTGCCATGTGTGGAATCCTCATCTTGAAAAGGACAAGAAGGCACTGGAAGACGTGCAGAAATTTGCTTGCAGGATCGCTACAGCACACTGGGATGAGAGCTATGATACTCTATTGGAACTCCTCCACCTTCAGCCACTTCAGGAACGTAGGACACATGCCAGACTCGGGCTAATGTATAGAATTTTATACAAACTATCATACTTCCCAGCAGAAACATTTAAGCTTCGAAACTTAACACAGCCAAACCGTTGTTCACACCAGCTTGAACTCCAAGTCCCATTTGCTCGCACAAATTCATATTTTTACTCCTTTGTACCTCATACTTCCTCCTTATGGAACTCCTTACCTAAGGATATCATTAATCTGTCTACCTCTTACCACTCATTTAAGTACCATTTACGCTCACAATAATCTTAATTATTATACCATACTACTATACCATACTACTATCTCATAGTTATCTTTATTTAGTTTTGGGTGCACTTTGCTATTAGCTTATTGCTACTTGTGTATCCTGTGCATATTGAAATGCATAAAGTATTATAGACAAAAAAAAATTAAACACTAAGTATAGAAAAAAAATAATTAAATAATCTAATTCATGGGGGGTTTGGGAGTACTTGGGGAGATAATTTTTACATGGGCACGCAGAATGGGTCGAAACTAGAGATTTGACCGGACAGATTTTTGATTCACACCTTACAATTAAAGTTACGGCCCTTTGAAGTTTCCCCATATGTTTGTACAGGGAAGCCATGCGTTTGCAATGTTTCTGCCTATATACGCGCTACGTGAGGGGCGGGGCCACGCGCGCGCACATAAACGTGACGACCATTACCAATTTTTGACAAAATTGAAATTTAGGCTGCCTGCTTGCATTGTATGGTTCCACTAATGCACCCAGCTCGATTATATGGTGGTTTTTGGACAATTTTTTTCTGCTTAGTGTTCAGGTCGCCTTGAAAAAAAAAATTACACAACAAGTAGAAAAAAAAAGCAAACTTAAATAATTAAATAATTAAATAATCTAATTCATGGGGGGTTTGGGAGCACTTGGGGGGATAATTTTTACATGGGCACGCAGAATGGGTCAAAACTAGAATTTTGATGGCGGGAAATTTTGATTCACACCTTACAATTAAAGTTATGGCCCTTTGAAGTTTCCCCATATGTTTGCATAGGAAGCCATGCATTTGCAATGTTTCCGCCCACGCGCTACGTGAGGGGCGGGGCTACGAGCACATAGACTTGACGACCTTTACCCAATTTGGCCAAAATTGGAGTATAGGCTGCCTGCTTGCATTGTATGGCTCTACTAAGCATCCAGCTCAACTATATCGCGGTTTCCGGACAATTTTTTTTTTCTGCTTGTTGTGTGGTCTCCTTGAAAAAAAAAAAAAAAAAAAAAAACCTAGTCAGCAGCATGAGTATTATCATACACATACTCATGTTTTAATCAGTGCATCAGCCACTAACCTCCCTGCATATAAAGCTATATCTGCATATGCATATAATTTTCTACTCTACACACATGCTAATTAAGTAAAAAAATATTATCAAATAATTATTATTGATTATATGCACACGAGCTGATGAAGTAATCAGATACCTAAAGTACTAATATTATTTATCTGTCCACACATGCTAGCTACTGTTGTTCAAAATTGTTCAAGTTTTGGGAGCTGTGAGATCTGTTCTCAAGATGTGACTGTTTCGAGCATCTTTATCAGCATAGCCAGGCTTTCCACATCTTTTTGAGACATGGCAATCGTAGGCTGCTTTGCTGGCATCTTTTTCAGTAAATTGTTGAAGCTAACGACGGCCTCCGTGATAAAGTCACCACTGGCTTTAAGATCATTCGGATAGTATTGTTGGATGAAGTTAGCAACTGGTGTCACGAGAGTCCTCATTTTCTTGATAGACTTTCTGACTTCTTCAATCTTCTCAGGATCTTGAGTTTTTGCTATAATGTTTGTAAGATTATCGAAGATGCCTATGAACCAGTCTCCGATACCTGGAACAGGCACAGAGTCTTGCTGAATCTCTCCTGCAGGACTGAAGGGAAAGTAGGGCAGGATGCGAAGATCTGCTGCAGTTGGAGCTGCGCTGGATGGCATGAACAGCACAGCAGCTGTGGCCACAGCAAAAATGACAACGGTGTTAACGATGAAGCTCATTTTTCTTGAATGTAGCTGATTAGCTACTGCGAATACTTAATTTGCTCTGGACGCTCTTTTGAGACTGAAATAAAGAAAAATTAGTCCAATTGTCTTTAAATTATCTTGGACAGTGTTTTCCAATTATCTTAACTGGCACATGATTCAGACAGAAAGTAAGCAATTGGGGATAAACGTAATTGTGTTATCAGGTGATCATTGGGATAATACGATTTTCTAAACATTTGAGTGTCGGTTTGTGGATTGAGCGAAACAAATGTGGATGGAATCCAGACATATTGGTCAGCATGCTTGCATTGGAACTCATCCGTTCGATTGTGCTAAGAGATTGCACATTTATTTTTAGTGATTCAAACCTCAAATTTCCAATCTCTTAGATTGCACAGTACATTGGCGATTTCAATCCCATGCAAGTATCCAACTCTAATAGCTATTATAGGACACCATGGAATCCGAAATTATAATAAATATTATCCAATTTCTTTGGACCCTAAGATTGCACATTGGCAACATGATTCGAACCACGAATGTCCAATCCCTCAGGACACTGTGCTAAGAGATTGCACATTGATGATTCAAACCTCATATCTCCAATCTCTTAGCACTACTGTGCTAAGAGATTGCACATTGGGGATTTGAATCCTGAATCCCTTATATTATAGGAGATGGTGCATGTGCTAAGAGATTGCACATTGGGGATTAATTTGAATCCCCTATCTCCAGTCTCTTAAGAGATGATGTGCTAAGAGATTTCACTTTGGGGATTTGAATCTCCTATTTCCAATCTTTTAAGAGATGGTGCATGTGCTAAGAGATTGCATATTGGGAATTTGAACCTCTTAAGAGATGGTGTGCTAAGAGATTGCACATCGGGGATTTGAATCCTCAATTTCTAATCTCTTAAGATCGAGATGGTGTGCTAAGAGATTTCACTTTGGGGATTTGAATCCCCTATCTCCAGTCTCTTAAGAGATGGTGTGCTAAGAGATTGCACATTGACTGAGCATATAAATGCGTAGCATAATTATCTCAAATCAGTGATCATTGTTATGATAGTGCAGGCACTGCGTTATGATAAAATTTAATTAATATTATTGTGTGTGAACCTGTGATGACCGCAAGGATCAACAAAAAAAGTAGCACAATAGTGCTGGGGAAAATAAAGCATTGTTGGGATTATGCTTGTGCATGATAGTGCTTTCTTGTAGATCAAAATTCCCAAAAAATTTAATCATACAGTGCCATTCAGTGTAACCTCTTAAAAAAACAGTGATAAAAACAAAAAGCTGTTTGGTGGAAGTACTAGTAATAGTGCCTAGTTCATACTCAGTCTGGCTCCACACGATTATGATGAGGTATACACTCTATTATCTTGAACTTCATGGTACAGAACTACAATAGCAGTTGATTGTTGTATTATGATCCAAGTGTTTTGGTGTCTTGTTTCAATAATATTATGCTATAATATTATTATTATATTATCACCAGAAAAATAGCTCCTAATAAGTATAATAATTATTATAGCTTTGAAAGATCATCTTACTATAACTATAGTGGTCTACCAAATACCTGTATTGTGTTTTTTTGCAGATCATTCTCTACGTATCTGCATAAGACTTAGTAATAATTTATTATTGGTAGCTGAAGACCATGCATATGGATGGTGTCCCAATTAAGGGAGATACCCTCATTTTGGGGTGCCTTTATAGATCTAGAAGGGTTCCAATGTATAGGTCTGTTCGGAATTTGAGAATGTACATGCATTATGGTGTTACCAGCCATGCAGATAGCAGTGTTTCAATTGGTATTAATACATGTATACAGTTCATTCTTATAACAATATTATGCTCCTTAAGCTCTTGGCTGATCTAGTTACCCCATTAATGAGACCCCCAAGGGCGAATCCATTTAGCACAAATTTCTTCAGAGCAGCCAAGATGGTTTGGTAAATTTCAGTTAACTCAGAATTCCTTTCCTTGGGGCCAGGCTCTATTACTGCAGGGAACTCAATAATATTATTGTTACAGTATTTGTCAATAGAACCACCAAGGAGTTCTTCACTGATAGAGCTCAGTATACTTGGAATAGAAGCTTGCAGTATACGTAAGCAGCAGCCATTTCTTTATCCTTGTCCCCAGTGGAAGGCAAGTCTTCTTGTTGACTGAGGGCTTGGCTGATGATTGATTTGTACAGCTTATCTTTCAAACTGAATAATTTGTAATCCACTGTGTTGGAGCAGCTTGAGTAGTCCAAGCAAGACTAAGGTTGATGATAGCAATAGTAGTGACGACAAGTAAAATAAAAGAGTCGACAATGCCATGGGTGCCTGGTAATGACAGTGTCACATGGACAGGCCTTTAAAAACATTATGGCCTTGTCAACACCTAATAATATTATTAACATGCTGGACTGTCACAATGTATAAAGTACATATTAGTTTTAATTATAATAATTAAATTGTCACAATTCATCAAGCCGTGACCAACTGTCACTGCTAAACCTGCCTGAAAGGTCATTCATAGTGTGAACCTGGTATATAAATAATATTATTATAATAAATGCATGTAATTTGCATGAACTGCACAACAGCTATAATTGTAATACTATAGCTAGTAGTAATGGCAATTAAGCTTTGCAGCAAATAAGTGATCTGATCTATTATGATCGTGAGTTCCTTCATGTCTATTGTCATCATAATAATAATTATTGAGAGAGTGTTGCAACTTCAAGCACTAGCTAATAATTTTATAACACATACATTTTGTGTGGTGTGAACATGTGACAGTGCATGAATAATAATATTATGGTAACAGAATAACCTAGTCAGCAGCATGAATAATTATTATCATGCACTTGCTCATGCAGTTTAATCAGTGCACCAGCCACTGACCTCTATGTAAATTAAGCTACATGCACATAATAATATATATTATTTTCTACTCTACACATAATATGCTAAGTAAAAAAATTATCAAATTATGTATGATTAATATTTATAATACTATGCACACAAGCCAATGACCTAATCAGATACCTAATCAGATACCTAATCAGGCACAAAATCTTGCTGAATCTCTCCTAAGGGATTAAAGCAGAAACGAGTGACACTGTTAAGATCTGCTGCAGTTGGAATTGCACTGGATGGCGTGAACAGTACAGCAGCTGTGGTCACAGCAAAAATGACAACAGTATTAATAAAAAAGCTCATTTTCTTGAATGTAGCTAGCTGATTAGCTACTGTGAATACTTGATTTGCTCTGGGTGCTCCTTTGTAGACTGAAAATTAGTCGAGTTGTCTTTATATTATCTTGGACAGTGTTTTTTGACTGGCACATGATTCAGACAGAAAGTAAACAATTGCACGGGGATAAGAGTAGTGGTATTGTCAGTTGATCATTAGGGATATTACAATTGTCTAAACATTTGTCATGCAGTTTGTGGCATGTACGATAATTATATTGGTCAATTATTGCAGACGTATTGGTCAGCATGCTTGTGTTGGGACTCACCCCATACGCATGCGCAGTAGAAATCTTTGAACCTTGAATCTAGACGGTCATTGATGACTATCACTAATGCAGTACATGTTGCAAAAATAACACTGATTAGAAACGAAGAGCATGAATAAAAACTGAGCAGGAGGCCTGATCCCATTTGTATCACTTGCTATAGCAAGCATGCATAAACTAAATCATTAGCTCCAGTCATACCTATTTGAAGCGATACTTATCATCATGAATCAACTATTTCAAGTATTCTTACTATTTACTATGCTCTTGTGCTTCAGCCATATGCATGCTGAAAAGAGTGGCTTACCAACTCTGCTCTATGTCACTCCAGATGCTAGCATCCCTTGCCCAATAATGCCTTGCCTCACTTTTTCTCAGTACGCAGAGAATCAAGATGTGTATTTTGGAACTGACACAGAACTTCGATTTCTTCCAGGAGTTCACAAACTGAACAATCCAATTGTTTTTGAAGGAGAGATAAATAACACGAAACTGGCACTCGTGGGAGAAGCATTTGATCAAAATGTGATAATTAGATCTACTGGAGAACAAGTAAGCTTGAAGCTTGTTGAAATGAATGCCATAAGAATAGAGTCACTACATTTCAGTGACGTTAATGTCCTTGTCGGAAACTCGTCAAATTTAGCGATGAATGATCTGCAGTTCACTGCAATGAATAAAAGTGCTTTTATGCTTGAAAATACTGACAACATAACTGGAGTAAAAATCACCATGATAAAATCATCTGGTGCTTGTTCAGCAGGCATTATTAGGTTCAGTAATGTTACCTTTATAAATATGACTGTCAAGAATAACTCTGTTGATTCGATCTTGGTGATTGAAGAGAGCTTCGTCCATTTCAACGAGATCACTACATTTTCCAATAATAGCGAAATCAAGGGGAGCACTCTAGTGATTAAAACAAGCACAGTCACCTTCAATGGCTCCGTTTTCTTTCAACTGAACAAATGTACAATGCAATGTAAGAATAAAGGTGGAGCAATGAACATTATCAACTCTACTGTCACATTTTTTGGTCAGGCTGAACTCAGTAATAACTCTGCTGGAGATGCCGGAGGAGCAATTCAGTTGAGTTACTCGATTCTCAAAATGAACGGATTGGTTGATGTATCAGATAACTGGGTAACCAAGAAATTTGTTGGTAGACAGGTACAAGGTGGTGCCATAAATAGCATTCAGTCTAATATAACAATGAGTGGCACAGTTACTTTTATGAGAAATCGAATCCATGTGCCATTTCTGGGACTTGGTGGAGCAATATGTGCACAAAAGAGCATAATAATGCTATCAGGGACTATAACCTTTCATCGCAATGCTGCAGGAGGTTTGACAAACTATGGTGGTGCAATTCTTCTTGTTAATTCAACTTTTTTAGCTACTAATGCTATGCTATCTTTCATAAACAACAGTGCACAAAAGGGAGGAGCAATTGCCATTACTGGCCAGGACTGCTTAGTCTACGATTTCTTAAACCTTTTCAAAGTGTAATTAAAGTGGAGGGGACTACAGTATTTGATGCAAATGCTGCAACAGTAGCAGGCGGCGACTTGTATGGTGATTATCAGATCATGTACATACTGTTTTCTGGGAACATCACAATGTCTCGATACAGGGGGCAGAACCCGTTTACTTCAAGTCAGGTTTTCATACTACAAACCCCAACGTCGGATGTTCAATTCCACGGCTATACAGAAATCAAGGACAGTTATAGTGCTGGAGTGATAGTCTATTTTCGAGGAAACATTAGTGCCCTGTTTAGTGGTGTTACAAAGTTTGTGAACAACACTGGTTTACAGGGAGGATTTGTGTTAAATGACAATGCTTCTGTTGCTTTTTTGGGACAAACTCACTTCGAGGGCAATCAAGGTGGTATCAGTAGGATCATCATGTTAGAAAATTGTAGGCCATCAATGATCAGCGGAGAATTTCTGTTTCTGGATAATGATTCTGGAATGCTTCTATCGAATACTGAAATAAATCTCGAAGGTGATTTCAAATTTAAATTCATTACACAATGTATCAGTGATCCTCGGTATGGCTGTATAACTGCTCTTGGATCTGCTATTATAATTAATGGATCTATGCTAATAGATAGTGGTAATATTGCCAATGCTGTGCCTGCTATTTATTCCTACAATACCTCCATCAATATGTATGGTAATTACAAGTTTACTAACCATAATAATATATTCAGTAATGGTGGGGTTGTATTTTCCCTTCGAAGTATGCTATCTTTTGATGGTAATTTTTCCTTCATATCTAATTCTGCTTTCGGCAGAGGTGGCGCAATTTGTGCTCTATACAGTGAACTATCTTTCCATGGCAGTCATGTCTATGCCAACAACAGTGCAAATGCTGGAGGTGTAATCTCTTTAGGAATACTTACGGTTATTCATTTCAGCGATTTATCCGTAATTTTTGACCACAACAGAGCAGAAAGGGGAGCAATTTTTCACCACGATGATATTCTCAATGCAATCGATTGCTTGGACGACGCAGATATACCCTTTATTATTGTACCTTTGTCAGTACGAACTGAGTGTTTCTTCAGTAAACCAATCAATGTTGATGTCACAAATATCGGAAACATAGCAAGTGATGTTGGAAATGTTATATTTGGAGGAAATCTTGAAAGATGTAATCGAGAAAATGCGGCTAAGACGTTCATCAATTTGTTTCACACCGATGATTCTATACGTAACGTCACTTCAAATCCTTATCAAGTTGTGTTCTGTAAAAATGATACGCCAATTACAACAACGAGACTGCGTGAATATTCAACTATTACCATAAAAACTATTCCTGGAAAATTATCTACAGTGTCTGTTGCTGGCCTTAATCAGCTTCTGAAGCCAATATCTTCAACTGTAAGGGCAGAAATTTCTAAATCAAGTTTTACTGGAGCTCATGATCAAGTGCGACTGGGATCATTTCAAAGCAGCCAACTAACGAATGACTCATGTACAACACTTAATTACCGTGTTTTCACCCAAGCATCACATATTAATTTGACCCTCTATGCTGAAGGACCATGTAATAAACTGGGAAGTGCGGCAGTAGTAATGAAATTTGAATTTGGACCATGCCCTGATGGGTTTCAGTTGGTGGGAGATGAGTGCATATGTGAAGCGGATCTATTGAGGTATACGACAACGTGTAATATTGATGATGAATCGATACAAAATGGTGGCAATTTCTGGGTAGGAGGACTGTATGATGATAATGGGAGTTACGTAGGAATAATGTCATTTCCAAACTGCCCTTTTGACTATTGTATAAAAGAGACTGTGAATTTTACGTTGCAGAATCCGGACAAACTGTGCTCACAATCGCTCAGGTACTATCTGTGGCCAGTGTATGGTGAATTACAGCCTTACATTTGGTGATGTACAGTGCTCAGACTGTTCAAAGACCAATCCAGCTGTTACATTTGGGCTATTACTTCTCTTTGCTTTCGTGGGAATTATCCTGGTAGTTCTCCTGATATTACTGAAGATGACAGTTGCATCCGGGACCCTGAATGGT
Organism: Cliona cf. orientalis; assembly: GCA_963930775.1. Classification (NCBI taxonomy): domain Eukaryota; kingdom Metazoa; phylum Porifera; class Demospongiae; order Clionaida; family Clionaidae; genus Cliona; species Cliona cf. orientalis. Next base: position 1,696,115 of record OZ005699.1, on the reverse strand, counting down.
CTAGTATTCTATGCCAATATTGTCGATGCAAACAGGGATATCTTTATTCCACAGGATGGATGGCTAAGAGTGTTCATATCTTGGCTAAATCTAGACTTTGGATTCAGTACTTGTTTCTACAGTGGAATGGACATGTACGGCTACACTTGGCTCCAATTTCTATTCCCATTCTACATCTGGATGCTGATAGTGATACTCATTATCATCAGTCGTCGCTCAGCTTGGGTGACTAAGAGGGTGGGGTCCAATCCTGTGGCTGTTTTAGCAACTCTCATCCTCCTCTCCTACGCCAAGCTGCTTCGAACTGTAATCACAGTTTTCTACTTTGCAACTTTACAGCTTCCTCACGGACAGACATCCACAGTGTGGCTTTACGATGGAAATGTTCCTTACCTTCGAGGAAAACATCTGGCTCTCTTCATATTTGCACTCCTCTTCTTTGTGCTACTCTTCCTGCCTTACAATTTCCTTTTGATGGCAGGGCCATGGCTACAGAATATCTCAGGAGAGAAGATCAATGACTCTAAACTTAAAGCACAACTTAGAAAAGTCTTTACTGACTGGTACGAGGATTATAGGATAAAATCATTCGTTGATACTTATACTGTTGCCTACAACCCTAGTTACCAATATTGGACGGGTATTTTTCTTATTTTGCGGTGTATACTCTTCCTAGTATTTGCAACCAGCGCATTTAGAAATTCCAGTGTTACTGTAATGGCCGTCACCACCTCTCTGCTTGCAATCGTCACCCTCACTCGAGTTTTTACTGGACGTGTCTACAAGAACTGGTACATTGATATTCTGGAGGGTGTGTTCCTCTTGAATCTTGGCATACTATCAGTGGCCACATCTCACAACATGATGACCGGCGGTAACCAACAGCTAGTTGCAGACTTATCTGGTGGAATTTTCCTCATCCTTTTTCTATTAATCATAGCCTATCATGTGTCTAAACAAGCAGTAAGCACAGATTTGTGCAGAAGGATCCGTATGAAGTTCAAAAGGAGGTTTCGTCCTCTGATGGACCATGATGATCAACAGGCGCAGCTGCTGTCAGATGTAGTGGAGAACCCACAAGAGGTTGCTCCAATCACTACTGTCATATCAGTTCCTTCCACCTAACTCTAACATTATGCCTGACATAAATAATAAGAATTATAAAACAGAATAGTGTGAGTATACATGACATTGTAGCTATATTATTACCCCGCGCGCATGCGCAAGGGGTAAAGCAATCGGTTTGTCCGTCTGTTGTCGGCACGAAAATCGCCAGATCTCGAGTTCTAGGCGTCTGTGTGTGCTATAAGCACAACCCATCGGTAGATATCGGTGAAAAACTGGTTTGTACGCGCTTCGAATTTCTCAAAAAGGCTTACTAGTGCTATAAATTGTGCATTTCTGTTCAGCATGCCTGTGGTTTATCGACCACACCCACTCTTTTAGCATAATAAAATGCGGATGCAATTGCGCATGCTCAAGCACGCTGTTGGAAAGGGTCGTCACGTCATGAAAACAGCTACATATATGCCTCAGAGTGTTGCAATACTACGTACGCTATAGTGGCTACAGAGCGCGCGGGGTATGTGCTCTACAGAGCTCTAGTTTTTTCTTAGTTTTGTATCACAATATTAATATCATATGTAGCTAGTTGTTTCATACATTATTTTTACTGTTTGAGATTGCTGATCACACCTCACTGCTTCAAAAATTAATAATGCATTGTTATTGAAGATTTAGAGTGAAATTAGCTATTAATCGATGTCTCAGGAAGACATAGGCAGCTAATAGCTACAACAAAGAAGGTGTTATTGTGAAAAGGTGCATGAGGTGTAGCGTTCAACGTCTGGCAATTTGAAATCTATAATCTCTCAAGTAGCTAGTTGCTGTTCATAATGAAGGTGGTGTGTGAGTGTGTGTGTGAGTGTGTGTGTGTGTGCCAGTACACAAGTTAAAAATTTTGAAGCCATGTACATGTAACAGTACCAGTGCACACAGCACACTACTCCCAACTTTTTGATGTTTAAGCATTAGATCAAGTATCATTAATTTTGCTGAAGTAGTTTCCTCTTGGGTGCACTATAGCTATCATCAAGCTTATGGCATGGACTTATTGATCATAAATTTGTAGCTGCACAAGTACAACTCCCAACTTGTGATTTTTCTGATCACCTTCAATGTTTTTAATAATCTTTTTAAAAATCAGCTAAATGACTGATCAAGAGTCTAGTCAAAGCATTCAAATCTGCACACAAAAACAACTCCCAAATCATGATTATTATTTCGAAACTGCAGCTATAATTGATTACCTTCAATATGACTATTATAATTATGTTCCCATTTTTATCTCATAATTATAGCACTATTATAGCTCATCCGCCTCTTTGTTCATTTCTAAGTATCAGCCTGCACTCTCTGTTGTGTTTGTGTAGATCTAGAATGATACTTAAACGAGCCTTCAATTGATGACAAATTTAATGATACAATAATTAAGTCCTCATAACAATAATATTATAAGGAGAAACACTGTAATTAAGAACTCAACTGCAGCCTATGTATAAGTGCATGTTGCATGGGCAGTGTGGAAAAAAAACAACTCTTAGCTATCCAATCGTGCAAAATAATTAACGATGAAGATCATATTTGTGGCTATTACAGTTTCTCTCGTTGGCATGAGTCTGACTTGTGCTACACAGGCAGCCCCTACGCAATCAAATTCATGTCTTGGTCTCAAAAATCAGCTGCTCAAGTCAATCGTTAAACAAGCTCTTATTCAACAAGAAGACTCTGCTTCAAACAAGGATAAAGAAATGGCTGAAACTTTTTGCAAGCTTGCATTCCAGCTACTGAAATTTCTCGGTGAAGAATCACTAAACCTTGGAAATGATATTATTATTTCCGAAGATGATTACTGTAGGGATATTGAAGCCCCTTCAGAGCCTCCGCCAGTCAATAACTTAGCCAGTGTGTACCAAATGCTCTTCAATATACTTAAGGGCAGTGGCGTCGATAGTATGTTCGAGCAATACATTAACTGTATGCTGAGTCGTATTGGTTAGTTACTTAACCAGTGACCAGAATTTAACTTGACTGCTAACTATAGCTATTTATTGACTGTTTGAATACTGTTTAAGATTTCATTACGATATTATATTTTAAAGTGTGTGCATTGCTTTTTTACTACATTAATAATTTAGACAGTGCAACTCAGCTGCTATACATAATAATTATTAGCATAAGTAAGCAGCCATTGTTTCTTGCTCAGATATTAACGCCATACACAAAATAAAGTAACTCTTGTTGAAATGCAAGTTTATATTTAGATCTATAGCTAAAAAAGTAGTATGTATGCACACAACAATGTTTTTATTATCATTACTTACTCAATTTTTTTTCGAGTTCAAAAATGTGAAATTATTGAATAATAATTATGACTTGTTCAAGCATCCTCATCAGCTTAGCCAGGCTTTCTACATTCTTACGAGACACACTAGGCAACAACACAGCTGGTGGGATAATCACTGTGATGTAGTATTGCATTAGCTGGTGGAACAATCCAAGCATTTCACTGAGACAATACAGAAATAGATGTATTCCAGCGGTTATCTTGTGCGCATGCGCAGTAGTGTACGATAACCTTTGAACTTTGACTGTTAGACTTTTAAACCCTTGACCTAATAATACCCACGTTGAACACTGTACTGTATTGTAACAGACCACCTCAGGCGAGATGGCAGGGAAGCCAGAGGGAGGGCTCTCCTCTGAGCAGATACAAAGGATGGAGGAAAATAGAAGACAAGCCCAACAGAGGCTCTCCAATAAGCGTGCACTGGCCGCTGTCGGATCTACCAGTCAAGCTGCATCCTGTGTGGGGTCCACTGCCACTCCCTTTACTACTAGGACCCCACAGTGTTCTGAGTTTGGTCCCCCACCTGCCAAGCGCCCAGCTGTCAATCCAGGCCCCTCTATTACCAGTAATCAGCACCAGCCCCATGAACGCAAAATAATCGGACCACCTTCTCTAAAGTATGGTCAATCTTCATCTGCTGTCGCTGTGAGAGGATCTGGGGCTGCTTCAGCATTTGCTGTGCCAACATCGTCCAGTCAAAAGGTACCCAAGTTATGGTACAGATTGTGTGTGTGATTATATTGGGGGGGGGGGGGGGGGGGGGATGTCTCTTCAGTGTAGTGGGAGATAATAATGGATCATAGGTATGTGTGTATGAGAGAGAGGAAGAAGGAAGGTAGTCTCATGAACCAGACCACTCCCTCCGCGGCACTGGATGTATTGCGTGCTGGTGATGTAATACATCCAGCGCTGTGGAGGGAGTGATCAGGTTCACAAGACTAGAGGGAAGGAGGGAGGGAGGAAGAGAGTGTGTACAGATGTGAGAGATTGATGCGATTCTACTCTATACTGTTATCTGCTACTTGCCTTTTATTTGATTTTCTTGCTTGTCACTGAGAAGTTCACAGCAATCCAGCAAAGAATTAAGGCTAGTTTGGTACTTGTATCAAGGTCAAAATTCAAGGTACTGGTGCCTTATAATACTTGTGTCATTGAAATTTTCAAGAAGATGCCCTCAAAGTGTTACGGTAAGCTCATATACCGTATTTCTTCTAAAAATTCGGCCCTTCTAATTATTCGGCACCCTTTACCGAATGATTGAATATAGTCTCTAATTTTTCGGCAAAGGTCGTCATGCCTATATGCTATAAACGGGAATGGAATGCGCACACAGACAGAACGTTGAATATTAACCTCTAAAAATTCGGCGAAGGTAAAGCAATATTGTTATTTTCATGCCGAATTTTTAGAAGAAATACGGTAATATATCTCATTGCTCTTAATTTTCATAATTTGACCTAGAGCTATTTCATTTCAGAGGCCAAAACAGCAACATGGAGTTTTGGGGTTGAAGATTACGGAACTCTCGGTAAATTTTTGACTGTTTTGATGTTCCTTATTGTATATTTCTGTAGTTGATACTTTGAAGAAGGAGTGCAAATTTGTGGACCTGAGTCTGATTCCGAGACCGGTGATCAGTCTGTTCCAGCGCCTTAAGCAGAGGAAAGGTCCCATTCCCAATCCACCTTCCACTGGAATGGACTGGTCCAGAGTTGAAGCTAAACTATCTTCCACTCTCATGCAGTTCCAAAGAGATGGAGTAGAGTATGTACCTATAATATATTATAGTGTCATGTTATTATACTAGCTTAAATTTTGCTTTTACGTACAGTGCAGTCAACTAGTCAATATACAATTTACCACCATAGTATATCCCTGTATAATTATAATAAAGGTTCTATTATTATTATATTGGGCCCAATAATTAGCAGCAATTAGCTGAGTGATTGTTATGCTTATTCGACTACATGTACATGTATGTGCCTCCACTACTTTATAATAAGGTTTTCTGTGGTTCGTGATGGGCGGGTCCTGATAGCTGATGACATGGGGCTGGGTAAGACCCTCCAGGCGATTGCTGTGATGTCTCACTATCGATCTGACTGGCCTCTCCTGGTCGTGTGCCCATCTTCAGTGCGACTCACTTGGGCAGAGGTACTCCAGAACAATGATCATAGCCTCAATAAGTGTTCTTTAGTTATAACTACCTACATCATTTGCCATCGACTGTATAATTTAATGTTAAGAAGAAATTACTTAAGGCTCTTGAACATTCTATTGGAGTCTGTGATGCAATATTCTGTATTGAGTGCATGTATCTTTCTATATAGCTAGCTCTAAAATGTACTTTTTTGACCATTATTTCACTACTAATATTCTTCAGGCTTTCAAACAGTGGCTACCTTCGTTGAGTGAAGCCGATATGAATGTTGTTCTGTCCACCAAGATCTCAGCAACCAGCGGTCTTATCAATATCATCAGTTACGACCTCGTCAGTAAGATGGCAAAGGAGCTACAAGCAAAGAGGTTCATGGCTGTCATTGCAGTGAGTACCGTAGATCGGGAAATTTTTACCGTTAAAAATTTTTCGCTAGTTGCTTAGGTGGCGAAAATTAAACGCGCGAAATATTTGAGTAATGTATGCCGACCTATACCAAGTTCAGCCTGGCGGCGAAAATTAGACTACACGAAAAATTTACAAGTGAAATATTTTACTGGCGAAAATATCCCGATCTACGGTATTATATTTGTACATATGTCGCTGGAAATGTCCTGGGCAAGTACACAGTCCCAGGTTAGCATGCACCCAATGCCATGTGTCACATTTCAAGGGATCAATATAACACACAAATGTATGCAATTTTATATCCTGGACTGCCTAATCACCAATTATCCTCTATAAAATTAATCATATTCTTACCGATAATGATCTCTTGCTAGTATAGCTTTATATGTAAATTTTGATTGATCCGCAGGATGAGTCGCACTTCCTCAAAAACTACAGAACAGCTCGATGTAAAGCAGCCATGCCCATCCTTAAGGTTCGCGCTGCATCTCACTCGTGCTCCATTATACATACATGTTCTTTGTAGCCATCCATGCACATGAATTAGCATCGCAACGTGATTGCAGGCATGCTTATGTAAAAAAAATTTTTGTTTTTGTTTAGGCTGCCAAGCGGGCCATTCTCTTATCCGGTACACCAGCACTCTCTCGACCCATAGAGCTCTACACCCAAATCACTGCTGTTGATAAGAATTTCAGATCTGTCTCGCTGTATGAGTTTGGCCAACGATACTGTAATGGAGTTAAGGTATTGATTCTCTCTCTCTCCTCTCAGCACTGGTGACATGTATTTTGCTGACTCAGGGTCACTTCGGATGGGACTTTAGTGGTGCGTCCAACATGCATGAACTCCAATTGTACATGGAAGAGGCAATTATGATCCGGTATGCAATTAATTAGTGTTGATTACATGGGTTACCATGAAGTGGACGCTTGTGGATTATTGTAGGAGGTTCAAAGGAGATGTCCTGGATCAACTACCGACGAAAAGGAGACAGATGGTATGACATCATCTCCAATTAGATAAATCGTTGACAGCTAATAGTTATTATTTCCAGGTTCTGCTAGACCCCACTTTGACAAAGAACAAGGATAAATCAGATTGGAAAGCCATGAAAGAAGAACTCACCAAGGCAGGAAAGCTCAAGGTGCTGGCAGTCTGTATCCATGCATGTAGTAATAAATATGCACATGTATGTGCTATTTGATGTGTATTTGACTGCATGTATATGTAGGCTCTTGACCGAAAGAATGCTCTTTTGCCGCTGTTTGAAAAGACAGGCAGAATCAAGGTCCCAGCTATCAGGTGCTTCCATCTTACAGTGATCTTGTAACATTTATTGTATCACATACATGTACATTATATCTATACATGTATACATAAGTAGCTCTGCCTTTGCAGGAGATGAATCTACCCAACTATTATATATACTTGTGGCTATGTTTTTATGTAGAGATTACATCTTGGATCTTCTAGAAGGAGGGCGCAAGTTGATTGTGTTTGCCCATCACAAGGTGGTCCTGGATGCCATCTGTGAGGCCATTGATGGCAAGGTAGCATTAAATTTAATAGCAGTGTGACCACTCTTGTATCTATGATATTCAATAATTTTTGGCAGGATTATGGGCATATCCGTATTGATGGTCGGACACCTGCCGAGCTCAGGCAGACTTTCTGTGACCAGTTCCAGCATGACGAGAAGTGTCTCTTGGCTGTTCTCTCCATCACTACTGCCAATGCTGGTCAGTACATGTATAGTCCCCAAGCCCATGAGCCTCGGGAGGAATCAAGTTTACATGGTGTATGTGTCTTTTGTAGGTTTAACATTGACTGCATCTTCAACTGTGGTGTTTGCTGAGCTGTTCTGGAATCCAGGAGTGAGTGAAATATCATGCCCATAGATATAGTGCAGACTTCTGTGTGTATTTGTACTTGCATCATACAACCACATAGTCATGGAATATATGAAATCATCTCTTCAGTCTAGGATACATTAAATTTTGTTAATATCCATAATTGCACACACTTATTGTTACAGATTCTAGTCCAAGCTGAAGACAGAGCTTATCGCATTGGTCAGAGGAACTCTGTCAACGTCCACTATCTGGTGGCTAGAGATACCGTGGATGATTTTATATGGTAAATGTAACTATGCCATACTCTCTATAGTACCTTCTTTATCTATTATCAGCAATTTTATGATATTGTTGTAGGCCGCTGATTCAAGGCAAGCTTGACGTACTGAGTCAGGCAGGGCTATCAAAGGATGACTTCTCCAAAGCAGACAGCACCTTCATGAAGGTATAGCTACATGTGTATGTGAATCTGTATGCATGTACATGACATTGTACATTGTACAGTATCATGTTTTAGTACATACCTGTATGATATTGTGACAGTACTACACTGTGCATATAGTTTCGTGTGAAGGTAGTGAGGAACGGTTAGGGAGTCATATGTAGTACAATGGGGTTAATTACTTTGTATCTTACCTCTGGTGTGTACATTTTTCAGGATCCCAGTCAACTGACTTTACTTGACTGCTTCAGTGAGCTTGTATCAGACGAGGAACTTGCCGATATCACATCCTTTGATGAAGACAATAAGCCAATCGCCTCTAGCTCTCACACATGTAGCAGCTCCAGCTCTGAGGACCACAAAGATGACTTTGATAACTTTAATGCAAGGAGAAAGACTCAAACCACAAAGAACTTAGCATCAGCGCAAACTATGGATGATGATCCAGACTTCAGCGTTCCTCACCAAGCTAGCAGCAAATCACTGCACATTGATACATTGAAATCGGTTCAACAATCAAAAGGAACAGTTGCTACTACTGGTAGCCAGACTTCAAGGAGTTTGAAGATTGTATCTACGAAATCAGGAGGAGGCAATCGAGATAAGACTAGTTCACAGAAGCAAACTGTCAAACACAAGACTTCAACCGCTGCCTCTCGGTTAGCTAACTACCTCCTACAACAAGATATTATTACTCCAGCGGAGGAGAGTGGTCATCGTGGGGACCAAGTTGCACAATCAACGTGTATCGATAGGGACACTTACACTGGAGCTGAACCATGCAAACCGACAGATAATGTTGATTCGTTGGAATGGTTTGGATTTGACCATGAAGAGGATCTAGATAGTTTTGAACACTTTGATGATGAAGCTGATTTCTGTGATAATACTTAAGTGTGTGTATTATTATAGGCCAGCAGGCATTTTTTTTTACTCATTCATAATAATTATTAATATTGACTTTGGTGCTTTGATTATAGCAATCACTGGAATTATTATGACCACATGATAAGTATAAAAATTTAATAATTATAATACTGTTCAACGTTACAACAATTTTAATTATTGATTCCAGTACATGCTCTGTTATTAATTATTAGATTACATGGGGTTCCAGAACATTCATGCATGATACATGTATTGCCAAAATCCTAAGAATTTGCCTTATACGACTTAATTGACTATAGCTAGCTACAGCAAACACTTCTGTTGAAATTACTTCAATCTGAAAACTGATGAGTGTACAACTTTAACTGAAACCACACGTCATGCCTAATACACCACAGTAGTGATGAGCCAACCAAATGCGGTCAGTGAATCACTGTCTGTGCACATTGTACATCACATGATTGGTTTGTGGTTTTAAGCTTTATATGATATCATTACTAATCTTTGAATTGTATCATCTGTATACAGTGTCACCAGGTCAAACAAATCGACTGAGTTAAATAGCTGCATCGTATTAAGTGCACAGCAGTGATTCCAACCCTTCATGGCATCTCTTCATGAGAATTCGAAGGTAAAAATAAATATGGATTTTTATGCATGCTCCCATTGAAGGCTATTATACAATAATTATAGCATTAAGGGTGAAACTGATATAATAATTATGACTACTACCATTATTATCTGTTGATATCTAGCATGGAAGAAAAGCTTAAGCCCCTTAATTATCACACTGTACAGGTTAGGCTCCATCCACTTGTGGAACCTCGGTTTGAAAGGATGAATAGCATCAATCCACCGTCTGTCTTCCACCTCAAAGCTCCTATTCTATGGAATGAAGATGTCTATGCGTTGGGCCGTGATAGCAAGGAAGAAGGAAAACTGTACAAGTATTCTCTCACAAAGAATGAGTGGAGTGACTATCCTGTCCCTAGTTCAATCTATGCATCAAATAGCATTCTGACTACCTACTGCTCTAAGCTGCTCCTGATTAGTGGGAAGGATATGACTATATGGGAATTTTCTAGCAGTAATCGCTCTGCCTTCAAAGAATCGAGTGTCAAACCTATTCCAAGCACACTTCGTCAGAATGATTTTAACTTAATCATTGCTATCAGCAAGAATGAATGTCTTATTGTGTGCATGAAACGCCCAACACTATATCCTCGTATTAGTCAATTGATCTACAATGGCATGAATTGGAAATGTATACGTAGCGAGTACGATTCCATCAATAAGTTTGGGTTCCACAGTGCCTACCGTTTTGAAGTGTTATTCGACACTTGTGATGTGATCATCATTGCATTTTCAGATTGGGGTAACGTGGTTCGAGTTTTTAAAGCACCAACACCATGGTCCAAGAGTTCTGATACATCATGTATAGACTGGGAAGAGCTTGCAGTAGCTTCATTTACAGAATTTAATGCAAAAGTATGTAAGAGGGAATGCTCCATCTTCCTCCATAGTCAGCAACTCTATTTTGCTGATGCTCAAGGAGCAATCTTCACTTCCTTCATTCATCCCCCAGTACTACCGGTGGTTTGGGGTAAAAGTAATCAACACTTGCCTCATCTTATGGGACTGCCCAATGGAGCTATGTTAATGATAGGCATGATTGAATGTCAACATGGATCACAGTTGGATGTCATCAAAGTTGATCAAATAGGTAAGTAATCCACTCCTGGGCCACTATTGTTAGCCTGGTTTTTGGCCATGGGCCCAGGATGAAGGTACTAGTTTCTAAGGAATTGTATAGCTGCATATTAGGAACTATGCATGACCAGTTATCCTGTACTCTATGCATGCACACACACACGTTAGGCTTCATAGAAATCTAATAAGTACATGCATTTGTACAGTATAATAATAATAATATTATACTAGAATCGGTAGTCTGGCTTGTATGCTGCAGCTGTAGTTTAACTACCATCAAGAGTGTATCATCTATACTGCTGACTAAGCATAACTGCCCTATGACAGTTTACCTATGTGCACCTTGGGGGATAAACACTTAGGCGGTGCCTTTGATGCACCCACACACTGTTATAGTGTAGTAAAAAGCAATGTACATGTAGGTAGTAGCTATTATTATCATCAAATGTGGATCTCACCATGCAGATACGGCCCCCATGCACTATTACTATTGCATTAACTTTATCCAATAACCATAGATCACAGGTACAACCCAGACAGCCATCTGACACTGAAGACCTTGGCCAACTTGGAATGGGGAATGAATATACCAGTGCTGACTAAGTTACAGTCTAATTTGAATGAAATAAAAAAGCAGATAAAGCTCACCAGTACCAGCACCAAGCCATTTAGGGAGATTAGAAAACCACATTGGCTGAATTACAAAGATGAGTTTAGTCAATTGTACAAGATAGGTAATGCTTCATCAGAAGTGATTGAGTTCATAGAACAGTGGATAAACAGTGGCCCAGAACCAACATGGAGGAACTTCTTCAAGGTTCTGGAATATTCGTCATCTGAACTTGTTCAACTTGCCTATCAGATCAAAGATCTCTTTCATGGTTAGCTATAATAATATTGTTGTATTATTATACACTGCTCATAATATCATAATAGCAACAGAAGCAGTTGATGAAGCAGCTAAGCTAAAAGCTGATCTAGTTCATCTTTGGGGTAGTTCCAAGCATGCTAAAGGGATGGTGAAGGAGCTGGGAAGCAGTGTTGCCTTATGTGAAAGCATTATTCAGAAGATGCAAAAAGCCAATGAAGAAAGAGAGCAGTTACAGATGCAACTACAAGCCCAAGCAAAGGAGCTGACTGAACTAAAACAGCTTAAGCTACATAAGCAAGCAGGTGTGTATAAGTTTGATTGTATACATTGTGTATGTATGTGTATGTAATAGCCATGTACTAACTTTGTAGATGTATGTAAGTCGAGGCAGCACTAGCTTTGCCACACTAAAAGATCTGACGGACGCTCTCAATGAAGCAGGACTCGGAGCTATTGCACATGATTTAATTCAACAGCAGGGTATTCAAACTAGTGAGTCATATGAACTGATATTTTAGGCCTGCATGCGGTGCAGATGTAATTATCAATTAGCATATTCCTTATGATCACTATTTTTTTTTGACATGCAGCAGCACCAATCCAACTTAAGCCTGAAACAAATGGCACTCCTGAAAATTATACTAATGAAGAAATAGTAGACAGCAAAAAGCCATTACGGGTACCATGCAGTGATGATCAGCAAGATTTCACTGATACTCTTTCGTCTTTGGATACAAGCCTGGGCTACCCTCTCAGGAAAAAAAAGGAAACCCAATGTTTGATACAATAATTATTAGCTCTATTGGCAGTCCACAGACTATAATTATTATGATAATACCGTAGCTAAGACTAGACTAAGTGCTCCTCTTCCTAAAAATTAATTTAATATCCCTGTTTATTAGTATCCCGTGAGTATAGCTAAAATTTATTCCTAAGCATCTGTGTTATAATTATTACTGACTAATCAGATCTATGGAGTGCCATCAGTGTCAAAAATCATTTCTTGTAAATCAAGATATAGCTATCAGTGAATTGGGCCACTCTAATAACAATATCATATTATTATTTTGGTATTTTGATGTTATTGGTTTAATAAAAGTTTGAGGTGTACATGGAATTAGATATGATTCTGTGACAAGATCGATCTTGGTTTGGCACCATTAAATTTTACAATGTGCAGCAAGTCAACAGAATTACCATGCATATACTTGAACTACACATACTGCTTTACAGATCAGTGCATGGTCTAGAAGGAGGGGAAGATACTGTATAAACTGAAAGCCTCTGTAACATGTATTGATACCTTAATTGAATTAAGACTTGAGCGCCACTACCTGTTTACTCTTTTCCCCTGGTCAGTCCCCATGCACTGGACAGCTGACCAGTAAAGCATAATCATGGGCTACATGTATCATCAAGTACCCAATTCGATGTAAGTGAGCCCCCTGTACAAACCAGTGACATTACTTTGGTTTTGTGGTACCTGTGGTGAGGTGGGTGCAGCATAGACTAGCCCTTATGATCATGAACACCTGCAGCTATCATCACTGTGGCACCAATCATATGGCATTGTATGTCTTAAGTATATAATATTACACCGGTATTGAGACCTGAGACTCAGTGTAGCTTGTACATATCTGTTATACTGTACGTATCTAAACAGTCCGAGGCTAACAGTGAGGTAGCTAGCTATATAGCTGGTTGTAGCTAGCTGGTTAATTTGTCAAGAAAGTCTTATGAGAATTATTGACACAGAATGTCATCTGTGTCTATTTCAATTTTGTGCTTGTTATTCCACATCATCTCATCGACCGTTTGTGGAGACAAGACCTTCTACATCAAGCCAACTGAGTTTAGTGACTGTCATGATCACGGCACCAGTGTGGCATTTTTCCCATCACAGTGTATCACTCTGGATGAATTTGCAAATCATGAACTCCATATCGGTCCTCTTGGGAAGCTGTTTCCATCCTCATTCAAGTTGATCTTTCTACCCGGAAATCATACATCATGTGCAAACATTGAGTTTACGAGTGTTGACTACGTTACCATGATAGGAATGAAAACGTCAGATTTCGATGTGGAGAATCCTCCAGTAGTGGTTAACCTTATTTGCAGTGATATTGAGATTCATTCTGGGTTCAATATTTCATATCTAGCCATTAACGGAGGAGGAAATTTTTCAATAGTGATGAGGGATAGAGAGCTAAGAGAGCTAAAAGAGCCACCGATAAACCTCTATCAGATCAAACTAATCTCAAGTGCTGTATTGATAAGCAGTGGTCAGAACATGCTTGTGAATATTTCTCGAGTGCTATTTATTGCTAGCAAGATTGCTTTGAACAGCACATTTGTAGCAAATATATCCATCACAGATTCAATCTTTCTCTCTGGAAATCAGCCCCAAACCTTGGCATTCTGTCATAGGGGATTACATCATTATCCGGTATCAATAAAACCACACGAATATATATATGTTTTACAAGTGATTGTAGATAATATCACAATTTCAGATCTACCACAAAGTGATACTTACCTGGAACCACCAGGCCACGTGCACAATTCAACCTTCTGTGATATGAATGAGTCAAGATTAGACTCGGGTAGTGATTTTGCTCTCCAACTTCAGTCCTCTAATGGATTTTTCTTGCATGTTACTGTAGTGAATGTATTCATCACTAACAGTAACTTTAGCCACAGTCAGAAAAATAGCACTGCAATAGCTTTGGAGTTGTTGCAAATATCACAAATATACATTGCCAATACCACTATATCCGGATATACAGAAGGTGGTATTGTTTCACTGAATCATTGGATGTCTATAAATTTCACATTATATAATGTAACTATAAAAGATAACTCGCTTAGCCAACCGATCATGGAAGACCTTGAAATGAACTCTGGTGCTGCACTAACCATCTATAACTACATTCATGACCTTCCAGATCCCATGAACTATGAAATAAATAATTGTGTCTTCACTAACAATGTAGATTATCAAGAAAAATCCGAAATCGTCTTACTTTATGGCATGCACGGTATCATAATACAGAATTCCACGTTTTCTAATAACCATGGTACATCCATCAGTATACATGATAGCAAATTCTCGTTTGTTGATTTCGTTAAATTCCAAAACAATTCGGGTCAAAGCGGTGGAGCATTGGCACTATACTCATCAATATTGAAAATTACAATCATGCCGGCAAAGGTTCATTTTTACAACAATCACGCAACAAAATTTGGCGGAGCAATTTTCATCAACAATCCATCATTCGATTTCGTAACGAATATAAATAGACCTTGTTTCTATCACTGCCATGTGGGATTCAATATAGACTCATTTCACATCCACTTTGAAAACAATTCGGCTAAAGAAGGAGGTGACAACATCTACGGAGCACAGGTCGGGGGTCGGTGCATGGTAAACGCACTCGATCACAATGAAAAATCAATTTTCACCTTCGTGCCAAACAATAGTCTCTCAACAGTGTCCTCCAGAGCAACTCGTGTTTGCCTCTGCGATTCCAACGGTACCCGTCCTCAGTGTACGGACAAGTCTAAAGTATTCATGACCAACATGACAGCTTATCCAGGAGAAACATTTTCCATCAGTGCCATTACTGTTGGGGCTGATCTTGGGACTACAACTGGAACAGTGTATGCAAAGATCATGCGTTCATCGAACGGTTCCATCACTGGACGTTTCGGAAAGTCACAGCATCACGATTGGGAATTTGAATCACATCAAGTAAGCAGAAACGATCGCTGCACACCTCTCAAATTTCGCATACATTCTCAAAGCAAGTACGAGGTGCTGTACCTTGTATCAACAAATGCCAGCTACAGAAGGGAGTACGAAGACTACTATTACAGCAATATTGACACAGCGATCGAGGAATATGATACAAAGGACACAGTTTCCACAGTACTTCTCACCACACCAGTTTTTATCAAAGTCACCCTGAAGGACTGCCCACCAGGGTTTAGTAGGGCTGGCGATAGTCCATACACATACTGTGACTGCTATACTGAACTACTCGGCTACAAGATCAGCTGCACATTACAAGATGGAGTTGGTCGTATTACCCGTGAAGGACATATCTGGATTGGTGTAGATGACGAAAATGAAATGATGTTCAATGATAGATGTCGATCTGAATACTGTAACCAGGAGAGTACAAGTGTGACCGTTGCAGTGGATCAAGGATTGGAAGATTCAGGTACTGATTCTCAGTGTGTTTTTAATCATGCTGGAGTGCTATGTGGTGGGTGCCAGGAAGGCTATAGCCTCTCTCTTGGGAGTACCCACTGTCTTGACTGCTTTGGCAGCAGCGCTTATGTTGCAGTAGTTGCTCTTGTGCTTGGAGGACTCATACTAGTTGGGATTGTCATGCTTGTAGGCCTAACAATCGAAAATGGAGGCATAAATGGTCTCATCTTTTATGCCAACATCGTCTGGGCTTACAGAGCACTAATATTTCCTCACAGTGATGCTGATATTGATCACGTTCTACTGAAGGTGATAAAGTATTTCTTCAGAGTCTTTATAGCGATCCTAAACCTTGATGTTGGATTTGACTTATGTTTCTGGGATGGAATGGATGCTTTTTGGAAGTCTTTCTTACAATTTACTTTTCCTGTCTACATTTGGGTAATAACAGGCATAGCTATGGTTGTGGTGAAATGTGTGCCTCGGTACATACATTGCCAAAGGTGTGCTAAATGTAATTGCGCTCAGCGTCCACTCAAAGTACTTGTTACCCTTATCCTCATGTCCTACGCTAAACTAATACGAACAATTCTTGGTGTTTTCACCGTTTCCATTCTAAAGATCTATTCAAGAAGTGGTACTAAAGTAACTAAACTGGTATGGGGCCTCGACGGTAATGTTCCATACCTCAGGGGTAAACACGTTGGACTCTTTGTCGTAGCACTTATTGCCCTTTTAACTGCCTTAATCTACACACTCTATATCTCCATTGAGGGGCTAAAACACCGCATTTTCAAGGATGATAAGAGCAGCAACTGTGTCCTTGAAAAGTGCAGAAATTGTTATAGACAAAAAAAGTGCAGAAAAATAATGGATGCCATTAATATGCCAAAATCATTGTACGATGCACACTTTGCTTCATTCAAGAAGAATCATGAGTACTGGCTTGGACTGCTGCTCTTCGTTAGAGCAATCCTCTTATTAATCTTCTCCAGCACTCTTGGGATATCTCCAGTGGTTAACTTACCAATACTAATCCTGGTCATCACTTTGTTGCTGCTGTGGATGGGATGGAAAGAGATTTACAAAAAGAAATCAGTCTGGATTCTGCAAGGTCTCTCGCTCAGCAACCTGATTGCAATAAGTGGTGGGATTTTATACGCGGAACTAGCTAACAAAGAGCAGTTGAAATCGATCTTGGTCTGCATCTCGGTTGGAATTGCTTTTCTTCAGTTTGCTGGAATTGCTGTACATAGGATTTATACTCTATGCTGCAAAAAGTGTGCCAATCGCTCAGGTATTGATGAGATGACTGTCAACTCACATGGTGCTGATAAGCCTTTGTTGAATAGTGACACTGATACTGAGTCCGAATTTTTTCATTCCTCGCATTTGCCACGATCTATGCCAATTTGAAACTTAATTTCCATTTTCGCAAGCCTAGCTAACTGGCTAATTAGCAATAATAATTATTGTATGTAGAACATGCACACACAATCCCAGTTAATTTTTAGAATATGTGATTATGACTAATGATATTGTTATTATGAGAATGATGATTATAGTTTCTTATGAGATATGGAACCAATTATTTCTCGTGTTTTGTAAGCAATAATAATTATTATATTAAATAGCATGGGCTCCTAATTCTTCTCAGGTGGCTCCAATGATAGCCACACTTGTACAATCATACTAAGTCCTAAATTAGTGAGAACTGATTTTTGGCCCTCTTCATATTTCTATAATATTATTATAAATAGCATGTTATTAGCCCTCATTGATCGATCAAGAATGTTTCATTTTCCCTCATCCTTATATTTTGGAAACTGCATGTCGTAGCTACAACAATACATGAAGCTACAGTCGTGATAAGTATAGTAAAATTTAACTGCTACTATAGATTTACAAATCCTATATCGTACGAGAAGCTAGAGTCTGTGTTATTAGCCATAGCATGCAACACTGTGTACAGCACATGACAGCAGTCTGGAAATGTGTGCATGTGTTTGATGTTAAGGAAATTGAGAACTTCCTCAGCTAGAGGTATTGTTCTTTTCACTAACTTGCATGTAGAGTGAAACTAAAAATAATTACCATGATAGTAAATCCTATTCATTAGTTCGTGACAGTGAAGGATTGCATATTGCTATATAATTATAATTATGTACAAATAAAAATTTAACGGTATTTAAGTGTTGATCATAATTAACTTTCTTGCACTTCTCAAGCTACAGCTATGACACAGTTGGTCATTTTCTTATTGGCAGTGCTGGCATCTGGTCTTGCTCGAGTGTCATGTAATTCATGCTCACCAGCTACCTTTTACATAAAACCATCTAACTCCAGCAACTCTGACTGCCCCGCTGAAAATTTTTGTCCCTGTGTCACTTTGGATCACTTGGCTGCAAACGAGTTACCTAACAGAAGAAATACTGACAGTATCACTCTGATCCTACGCTATACTCAATGGTGTACACACTTCGACTGTTTCACTAAATTTTGTACAAAATTAATTAAACATGTTATTGTGACTAGTCAGAATACTGTCTATTCATGGGCTGCTGCAGAAATCCCACCAACAAAGATTCAGTTGCTTTCCAGTAACATCTCGGTAATTGAAGTCTCTAATCTGGAAATCGAGAATTTTGAGATTGTTGGCAGCAGCAGAAGTATATTTTCAGTGAAGAAACGCTAGAAATATTGTGCGGGATGCGGGATGCGGGTTGCGGGTTGCGGAATCGAACGAAATTGCCCTTCTCGGCTTCCATAGGAGTGTGTAGCTACATGTATACATCCCAGCCAAAGGAGAGCATGGAGTATCTATTAATTGGCTGCAAAACCCAAACCCAAACTTCAAAATAATGATCTCCGTATCAAACTCGCAAGCTTAGGTCACTCCCTTTAACTAGGTGCTATAATTATCCCGGTATAGGTAGTGGATTCTGAAACCAGGAGGGCACTTGTCCCCCACTTTCAGACCCTTCCCTCCCCCCCCCCCCCCCCCCCCCCCAATCCAAAGTAGCTAGTACTTTTATGACAAATACATTCAGATATACCTACAAAAGCAGTCTAGCTAGCACCACGAGTGAGACCTTTGCACTTTAACTAAGTGGGTGTAGCCCTAAATTTTTGCACATGCTTTATACACAATTGTTAATATTTACACGCCCCCCAAACAGAACTTCCTTCTGTCGCCTCCGCATGCTTAATAATTATAAATTACTTCCACTTGTATTATTATACCGTCTGTTGGGTGTCAACCAGTGCATAACAGGTGCTATTTCGTGTGAAGTAATTGAGTACATAGAAAGCTGGATAAATAGCACTGACAGTGTTCCAGAGCCAACATGGAGGAACTTCTTCAAGGTGCTCAAAGACACCTCACCAGAGCTTGGTGAGCTTGTATATCAGATCAAGGAGATCTTTCATGGTGAGAAACATGTAGTCAGAATGATCGTAAAGGCATGCACTACGTAATATCATTATATAGGACTTTCCTGTTATCATTGCAGCAACAGAGGCAGTAGAAGATATATACAGCTAAGCTGAAGGCTCAGCTGGTTCACCTTCGGAGTAATTCCAAGTCAGCTGATGAAAAAATAACAAGGGGACTGGAGAGCAGTGTTGCCTTATGTGAGGACATCCTTCAAAAGATACAGAAATCGTAGTACTGATTAGTGTGGGGCTCGCTCAGGCTCGCCCCAATTATATTATTATGGAATCTGATAGCATGTTATTAACCCTCATTGATTGATGTAAGAGTGTTTTGATCATTTTCCCTCACCCTTGTATTTTGGAAACTGTTGTAGCTATATAACAATACAATGAAGCTACAGTCAGTAAAATTTAATTGCTACTATAGATTTACAAATCCTACATCATACAAGAAGGGTCAGTATTATTAGCCATAGCATGCAACACTGTGTACACTGTATAGCACATGACAGCAGTCTGGAAATGTGATAACAATAATATGCATATATGCTCACATGTGTTTGATAGTAAGGAACTGAGAACTTCCTCAGCTAAAGGTATTGTTCTTTTCACTAACTTGCACATAGAGTGAAACCAAAAATAACTTGCTATAGTAAATCCTATTCATTAGTTCATGACAGTGAAGGATTGCATAATAATTAGCTATTGCTATAATTATTATTATAATTATAATTATCTATAAACAAAAATTTAAAGGTAGCTAGCTATTTAAGTGTTGATCATAATCAACTTTCTTGCACTTTTCAAGCTACAGCTATGACAGAGTTGGTCATTTTCTTATTGGCAGTGCTGGCATCTGGTCTTGCTCGAGTGTCATGTAATTCATGCTCACCAGCTACCTTTTACATAAAACCATCTAACTCCAGCAACTCTGACTGCCCCGCTGAAAACTTTTGTCCCTGCATCACTTTGGACCACTTGGCTGCAAATGAGTTACTTAACAGAAGAAATACTGACAGTATCATGCTGATCCTACTCGATGGTGTACACACTTCAACTGTTCCACTAAATTTTGTGCAAATTAAATATGTCGTTGTGACTAATCAAAATACTGCCTATTCATGGGCTGCTGCAGAAGCCCCATTAACAAAGATTCAGTTGCTCTCCAGTACTATCTCAGTAATTGAAGTCTCTAATCTGAAAATTGCGAATTTTGAGATTGTTGGCAGCAGCAGAAGTGTGTTTTTAGTACAGAAACGCTACTCTGATTCCTGGTCTATTTCATTCAATCGGATTATCATGACTAAAATTATTGTCCAAATTCAGCCAATGAGTGTTGATGTAATAGCAGCAGTCACTGTTACTAGCAGCCTCTTCAAGATAAGCAGGATTGAGGTCAAACTTTGTGTATACGCAGAGTATGAAGCACACAGCACACAAAATGCTACGATGCAGCAATCCATGCTCCATATTAGGAATACAAACTTTCTAACCAGGAGTGAAATACAACTCAGTTCAGTGGTAATATTCAGCCCGGATTACTTTGAATCTCAATGGATTTTATTTGAAATGAAAAATGTAACAATTTCAGTTCTAGCTGACAGTATTAATATTCCAATGCCTTCATTCCCACTACCTCATTTATGTGATGATGTCACTAATCTTACACGTCCCTCGGACATTTACATATTTTCTCGTTATGTCAAATTGACTGTAATAAACAGTCATTTTGTTGGGGAAAATGGTATGGCAGTTTATGCAACAAATTCGTTGATCAACATCACTAATTGTACTTTCTCTGGCTATTCTGAAGGAGCACTCATATTTCATGGTTCAATTGAGCTCAAACTGCTTATCGATAGCACTACTGTATTCAACAATACAATAAGAGCTGGAGGAATACTTCCAGCAGCAGCTGGTCTTTTGGTCTCATCTTATGGACAGACAGATTTGGTGAAATGCCATTTCTTCAACAATACCGACCTTACGGGAGATTTACAAATTATTGAGCTATACCATGCAGGTTGTGTCAATGTACAGAATTCTGTTTTTGCAAACAATAATGGAACAGTTATTAATAGTAAAGTGACTACTTTATCCTTTTCAGGGGTGGTAACATTCACAGGAAACTCCGCCCGTCAGGGTGGAGCCTTGTCTCTATCACATATCTTCTTAACAATGATAATTCTTGAAGAATACACAACTGTCAACTTTATACACAATTCTGCTTCAAGCTTTGGTGGAGCTATTTACATCGACTCCTATCCATCCCTCATACTGACTGAGAATGATGACAACAATTTATGGTGTTTCTATGGTCCCCCAAATACCACAGCTAGTATCAAGCATGTCGCACTCAAGTTTTTTAATAATTCAGCAGGTAAGGGTGGTGATAACATCTATGGAATATCAGTGAAAAGCAACTGCAAATTGAACTCAGAAAGCTTTATACAACATCCTTGGAAACATATATTCAAGATTGAACCCAACGTGACGCTTTCTGCAGTTGCTTCTGATGTGCTGCGTGCCTGTATCTGTGACGAGCATGGTCGACCACAGTGTGCTAATTTATCTAAAATATATGCCACCAGTCACCCAGTTTTTCCCGGAGAATTATTTTCTGTCAGTGTCGTCACGGTTGGAGCAGAATTTGGCACCACCATGGGAGAGGTCTACACCAAACTCCTTCCTAAATCAAACAGTGCTGCACACTTATCGTACAAGGCTTCTCTTGGTGACAAACAGCAACATGTTCAAAGAATAACTGAAAATGACCACTGCACTTTACTCCACTATTCACTGCATTCTTGGAATTCTTATGAGATTATGTACCTGACAGTAGCTGAACGGACAATATTATATTATGCGCCCAGTGACTTCAGTGAAATAAATCGTGCAATTGAGAGATACAGAAAGACTGATATTATTCCACGCTCTCTCCTCGTCACACCAATTTTCATCAACATAACTCTCCGTTCTCCATGCCCCATAGGATTCACTCTGGTGGGTGAGCCACCTAGCTGTGATTGCTACCTCGAGTTGAGTCAGAGAAAAGTAAACTGCACAATCAGGAATGGAACGGGATACGTATCTCGAAGTGGTAGAGAGTGGATTGGGGTGAGTGGGAAAGAGGTAGCCTTCAATGATCATTGTCCACCTAATCACTGTAAATCAGAGAACGAGCTACTGAACTTGGAAAATGACTCAGATGCACAGTGTAGCTTTGATCATTCCGGAGTTCTTTGTGGTGGATGCAGGGAAGGGTATAGCATAGCTGTTGGATCTTCTAGCTGCATCTACTGCCCCAACAGTGCCAACTCAGCACTCTTTCTTTTCTTTGTATCAGCAGGACCACTACTCTATATCCTGATTGCTGCTCTCGACCTTACCATCACCAACGGAGCAATCAATGGTCTTCTATTTTATGCAAATATTGTATGGATTTACCAGACAGCTTTGTTCTCTATCACTACCAGTGAAGTTACTGACGTTTTCAAAGTCTTCATTGCATGGCTTAACCTCGATTTTGGGATCGAAGCGTGCTTCATTAAGGGTTTGGATGCATTCTGGAAATCTCTCTTACAATACATCTTCCCTATCTACATCTGGATCATAGCTTATCTGGTGGTTCTCTTGTACAGACACACCAACCTTCAACAGCATTTTCCACGTATTTCTAACTTGAAGCTGTTGGGAAAACCTACACATGTTCTAGTGACTTTTCTTCTAATGTCCTACACTAAGTTTGCTCGAACAATTATTGACGCTTTGCGATTCTCAACACTCACCAGCTTCCCCAGTAATTCAACGGATATTGTGTGGGCTCTTGATGGTAATGTCAGCTACTTCAGGGGCAAGCATGTGGTACTGTTCATTCTGGCTCTCTTTGCTACTATAGTAAGCTTGTTTTTCTCAGTCCAAATCCTAATCATGGGATTCAAGAATAACTTGCTTGCATGTAACTGTGATTTGATTCAAATTCGCAAGCACAATCGTGAAGCATGCGCAGTCAAACAAATTCAAGGTGAACTCAATGCTGAAGACAACTATGAACAAGGATGGAAATCTAAATGCATACTATGCTTAGCACGAGTGCAACGCTACAGGAGCTTCTTTGATGTACCACTACCACTGCACGATGCTCTCTTTGCCCCACACAATAATAACTACAAATACTGGCTTGGACTAATGCTCTTCATTCGAGTTGCTCTCCTGATATTGTTTACAGCAACCGCCGATGCAAATCAAAATCTGAATCTATTCATACTCCTTCTTGTAGCTACCACTCTATTGCTCTACCTGGCATGGAATAGTGTGTATGGTGATCGACATGTTCAGATCCTTGAAGGATTGACTCTGGGGAATTTGGTGTTTTGTAGCGGTGGAATGATCTATGCCAACCTTGAAAACAATCAAGCATGGAAATCAGCAGTTACTTGCATCTCGATTGGAATAGCTTTTCTCCAGTTTCTGGGGATTGTTGTTCATTGCATCATTGGACACTGTGTCCATAACTTCAGGCAGCAAACTCCAATCCAGGCTGCAGCATGTGCCGTTGCTCCCATCAATATCAGTGCTGTGGAGCAAACAAGATCTTCATCCCAGGAACAGCTCCTGAGCATTAGCGATTGGTATGAAACTGCTAATGGTGATGATGCCTTGGAAAGTGAGCCCCTCCTTGCCAATAGTTCCGCTCCTCCTCTTGAAACATAGCTAACAATGCTCCGTGAATTGTTTACTGCTGTACACCTGTAGCTACTACAATCAACTTTGAACATAATGTAATCTAGCTATTCCTGATGGATAAAAAAATTTTGTGTCAGTCTTGCTTAGTTTTATAGTTATTGCAGCAATTTGATAATAATATTATTGTGATTTGCATGTATACTGATACTTTTGCATTAATTTTTATCCACTAAAATTAAACATAATAATTAGCCATTCATTTGGCCACCAAGGTAATGGGTGTATGGTGTAACCATCTGCATTTTGATGTGCAAGCTAGAGTGTGACCACCAATGACCTAGTGTTTCTAGATCCACTGAAATTCGTGTAACCTTCAGTGTATGCTCTCTCATGCATGCAATAATTATTATTATGGTAAAGGTCGTCAACCCCACGCGTTGGGGATGTGGCCTGGAGATTGCGCTCCGCCCAACTGGATCCGGATGTGGGAAATCAAAGATGGCGGAATTCCCTAAGAAAAAGGTTAGAAAGATTGTTATTTGTATTTATAATATTAATACTGCCATAGGTTGGCACAGAAGTGCCAGTGTACCCTCTTTCTGAGCCTGTGTTTGAACGGATGAATAGCCTCAATCCGCCGTCTCTTCACTACCTCAAAGCACCAGTTGTAGCTATGGGATGAAGATGTTTATGCATTGGGCCGTGACTGCGAAGGTGATGGCAGATTGTACAAGTATTCTCTCTCAAATAATGACTGGAGTAGCTTTTCTGTCCCACGTTCAATTTATGCATCACATAGTGTGCTGGCTACCTATAGTTCCAAGCTGCTATTGATTAGTGGGAAGAACATGACCCTGTGGGAATTCAGTAATAGTGATTTCACTTTCAAGGAGTCTTGTATCAAACCTATTCCTAGCATGATGATTTTATATCGACATTTAGAATCTGATGTTCTTGCTACCAGCTCTTATAAGTATCTTATCATTGCATATAAGGGACATAGTAATATTATAAACCAGCTAATCTATAATGGCAGAGATTGGAAGCTCAGACAGCTGGAATCAAAGAAAAGAAGTGGAAGCTATTGGGATGTGGTTGCAGTAGACAGTCATGCTGTATTTGTGGTCGACTCCTATCGATGGCGCAGTAATATCAGTATTTGGAGAGCACTAATTTCAAGTTTTGACAGAAGCAAAGACAAGGATATCGATGTGGATGTGGATTACGGGTATTGGGAAATGCTTGAGATGATATCACTAGAAGAATTTGATGCAATATTACATGGAAGGAAATATTCAAGCCTCGTCCAAAATCACCAATTTTATTGTATTGGTTCAAGAGGAATAATATTTACAGCATTCCTTCAACCTCCAATACTACCCGTAGTCTGGGGCAACAGTGGTGTCAAATTTGATCAAGCTCCTCATCTTGTGGGACTACCTGACGAAGCTTTGCTTATGATAGGCACTATTAGACAACAGGATGGATCACGGCTAGATGTCATTCGAGTCAGCCAAAAAGGTACTATTATAATATAATCACTATAATACACACTGTTGTACAGTGAAGTACTAACAGCTAGCTAACAATTATTATGCATGCTTTCGCTACAGTTCCACTTGCATGTGTATTATTACACTATTATGTACAAGCAATTAGCTACCAGCCTACCAGCATTAAAATTTTGGTCTATTATATTTTGTATACTACAATAGACCACGAGTACAACCCAGATAGCCACCTGACAATGAAGGCCTTGGTCACTTTGGAGTGGGGAATGAATGTACCAGTGCTGACAAAGTTACAATCAAATTTGGGGAATCTTATAAAGCTGACTGGTGTCCAAGTCAAGCAACTCAGAAGGCAAACCGAATGGCTAGTATGGGCAAGTTATGTAGGTCACTCCCTATGACTACACGCTAGCTACTTACTATTCCAATAAAATTCTTTTATGTGCACCACTTTCAATATGATTCTAGACCCAGAATTCTGAACGTGAGAAGTCAGACGTCAACACAAGACCTGTTGCTATTTCATGTGAAGCAATTGATTTCATAGAAAGTTGGATAAACAGCACTGACAGTATTCCAGAGCCAACATGGAGGAACTTCTTCAAGGTGCTCAAAGACACCTCACCAGAGCTTGGTGAACTTGTATATCAGATCAAGGAGATCTTCCGTGGTGAGAAACATGTAGTCGGAAAGATTATAAAGGCTCTACTATCATTAAACCTTTCCTGTTATCATTGCAGCAACAGAGGCAGCAGAAGATACAGCTAAACTGAAGGCTCAGCTGATTCACCTTCGGAGTAGCTCCAAGTCAGCTGAAGAAATGGCAAGGGGACTGGAGAGCAGTGTTGCCTTGTGTGAGGACATCCTTCAAAAGATACAGAAATTGGACGAGGAAAGGGAACAGTTGGCAAAACAATTACAGTCCAAAGCTGAAGAAGTGACCAACCTTAATGAACAGCTGAAATTATATGAGCAAGCAGGTGAGTATAGCTGTGTATGTGATGGAGTATCATGCTACTACATGTACATCTACTACGTGTGTGCATGTATGTGAGCGAGTGTGTGTGTGTGTGTGCATGCACATGCATGTGCATGCAAGTGTACAAGTCTGTCATGCATGTGTGAATATTAGTATAATAATATTGTTACCCAGGAGCTTCATCAAGCCAAGCAGGCATACTTCAAGATACTAAATCCCAAGAAGCCAAAAGAATTCTGGAGGGCAGTAAAATATCTTAGAAAACAGCAATCTACAATTCCAACTCTAACAGACGACGCTGGAACTGCAGCACACACCAGCCTTGAAAAAGCTGAAATGCTGAACTCCTTCTTTGCCAAGTGTTTCAACTCACGGTCTGCTCCCCTGGAAGAGAATGCTACTCGTGGAGTTACAACTCGATTGGAAGAATTCCCAGACGATCTTTACTGTACAGAAGAAGAAGTACGCGACCTGCTCAGCCACCTGGACATCTCAAAATCAAATGGTCCAGATGGCATCTCTGCGAAAATGTTGAAGTACACTGCACCATACATCTCCTCATCGATAACTCAATTATTTAATCTGTCGATAAGAACGGGTAAAATACCGAATGCTTGGAAGGAATCCCATGTAGTCCCTATCCCCAAGTCCTCTACAGTCCACGATCCAAAGAACTACAGACCTATTTCCTTGTTGAGCATCCTCAGCAAAGTTCTGGAGAAGCACATTTGCTCACTCATTCTATGCCACATGGAGGAGTTTCATCCACTCTCAAAGTCTCAATGGGGCTTCCGAGCTGGACGCTCAACAGTAACCGCTCTTCTCCTAACAGTTCATAGATGGCTCCAGCTGATGGAATCAGGAAAAGAGATCTGTGCCGTGTTCCTGGACTATAAGAAGGCGTTTGACAGTGTACCGCACAAATTATTGATTGAAAAGTTGCAACAGATTGGTTTGCATAACAATCTATTGGCATGGATAACCGATTATCTCACCCAGAGGAAACAAAGAGTTGTAGTTGAAGGAGCCACTTCTAGCCAAGCACTGGTATCTTCTGGTGTGCCACAAGGATCAGTACTCGGTCCTTTATTATTTTCCATATATATTGATGACATCACTGGCGTTGCTTTATCACCACAATCTGACCTAGTGCTGTATGCAGACGATGTTCTACTTTACCGCACAATCTCTTGCCGAGAAGATATCTCACTCTTACAGTCCGATCTTGATGCAATCGAGACCTGGTCTACCGACCATCTCCTGCAGCTCAACCCTGTTAAATGCAAACGTATGTTAATCTCTAAAAAGAGACATTTAAGTATTGGCCATTTTACCCTTTTCTTGGATGGAAACGAGCTCGAGGAAGTGAGCATCTTCAAGTACCTTGGAGTCCTGATTAAAAGTAACCTCTCATGGTCCGAACATACAATGGAGATTTGCAGCAAAGCAAGAAAGATTTTGGGTCTCCTCTATAGGCACTTCTACAATAACTCCTCATCTGAAACGCTCCGGCAGCTGTACCTCAGTCTGGTGCGCCCGCACCTGGAGTATGCCGCACAACTGTGGGACCCTTACATGCAGAATGACATTGACAAGTTGGAATCGGTCCAAAAATTTGCTTTGAAACTTGTTACACATCAATGGGATGCTAACTATAACAGTATGCTCGAAGTAACTGATATATCCCTAGACTGAGTGAAAGAAGGTTGCATCTAAAACTAGCACAAGTGTACAAGATCATCCACAATCTATGCTATTTTCCGGAGGCTATATTTCAGAGGCAGGCAGCTCACTCGGAGAGACTAGCTAGAACTGACACTCTTAGATGTCCATTTGCACGTACCAATTATTTTTATAATTCATTTGTGCCAAGTAGTATTGCTGCATGGAATTCTCTTGATGATAGCCAGGTGTGCACCACTATCTTGTCTTCATTTAAACGTTTGCTCTATACTTAAGTATGTATTCTGTCTTTTGTTTTTTGTTTTTTGGTTCCCTGGGTGCACACTCGATTAGCTTTTGCTATTGTGTATCCACTGCTTTGTAATGCAGAAAGTTTTATAGACAAAAAAAAAAAAAAAAAAAAATTATTATACTATACGACATTGTGCATCATAATTATTATTCACTGCCAAATTAAAATTTGTATGGGTGTAACTCCTTGCAGAGGATGAGAACAAAACAAGACAGCTCACCAATAAAGATCTGCCATTGCTGTTGCGTCAGCTAAAGCTCCATGCAGCTAAATGGAGAGAGATTGGCATACATCTGGGCTTTCTACCTGGGGAACTCGACAATATTGGAGCTAGACCAAATCTGTCACAAGGTGCACCAGTTAGCTGCATGGTTTGGGGCGATGCTAGAGAATTGGCTCCAGTGGGCTCCTGGGGATGGTCGGGGGAGCACCAGCTTCGCTACACTAGAAGATCTGACGGACGCTCTCAATGAAGCAGGACTTGGAGCAAGTGCATGTGACTTGAAACTAAAGGTCACCAGGACATAGGTCAATCAGTCTAACATGCAAGCCCATCGCATAATAGTATTACTTACTATCCAGTAACTTAAAGGATCATCACATAATCATGCATGGTAATAGGACATATATATAACCTGTACCCCAGAATGTACATTATATTGGCTATTATAACTATTATGGAGCTCATTTGTATACCATTAGTTGTCAGTTTTTCATGCAGTATTAAATTTAGAAAAAAGTTATTGTATAATAGCTAATCCTCAGTTATGCACTGTAGAAGCACACAGTCATGATTTCACACAGACCTATAGGTGACAATAATTATTGCAGTTTATAATTATGACTGGACAGTAAGCCTTAGGGTCCTGTATGCATGCCAGTGCAAAGTTCGTACGTGTCACAGAGTTATTGAATTATACCACAAATTTTAATTTTCTCCCACATTTATAAATACTGAACATGAAAATCACTACAACCTAATATTATGATATTGATGAAAATTTTGTTGAAAATAAAGAGTTCTTTTATTTACAAGACTAGCAAGAGTGATTTACTGAAAATTATTACACAATATTATAACACTTTCAACTAATATTAAACACCACACGAATATAAGCAGTCATTAATTTGGCAATTTCAGCCACCTAGACAAATTTTGTTGCAGATAAAATTTTAAAATTGACAAATTTCTTTTAATTGCTACCCCACAATTTAGTATCTCTCCATTGCTATTGTACATGCAACTAGTCTGACTCAATAACCACTTCATTAAAACCTTAATTGACGGGGAATTATAATTATAATACACACATGGCAGTTTGGTGGTACAGCTACCTTTGTATCTACCAAAATTATTAGTCACTATTAGGTAACACCCATTTAGGACCCAACTGCTAAAGGGCAAGCATGTGGTACTGTTCATTCTGGCTCTCTTTGCTACTGTAGTAAGCTTGTTTTTCTCGGTCCATATCTTAAATCATGGGATTCAAGAACAATGTGCTTGCATGTAACTCCAGCAGTAATTTGGTCCAAATTCGTACTAAGCATGATCATGAGGTCTGCACAGTCGAACAAATTCAAGGTGAACTCGATGCTGAAGACAACTATGAACAAGGATGGAAATCTAAATACATACTATGCTTAGCACGAATGCAACACTACAGGAGCTTCTTTGTGACTACCACTGCACGATGCTCTCTTTGCCCCACACAATAATAACTACAAATACTGGCCTGGACTAATGCTCTTCATTCGAGTTGCTCTCCTGATATTGTTTACAGCGACCGCCAATGCAAATCAAAATCTGAATCTATTCATACTCCTTCTTGTAGCTACCATACTATTGCTCTACCTGGCATGGAATAGTGTGTACGGTGATCGATATGTTCAGATGCTTGAAGGATTGACCCTTGGGAATTTGGTGTTTTGTAGCAGTGGAATGATCTACGCCAACCTTGAAAACAATCAAGCATGGAAATCAGCAGTTACTTGCATCTCGGTCGGAATAGCTTTTCTCCAGTTTCTGGGGATTGTCATTCATTGCATCATCAGACACTGTGTCCAGAATTTCAGGCAGCAAACTCCAATCCAGGCTGCAGCATGTGCAGTTGCTTCCATTTATATCAATTCTGTGGAGCAAGGGAGTTCATCCCAGGAACACTTCCTGAGCTTTAGTGATTGGTATGAAACTGCTAATGGTGATGATGGTGATGATGCCTTGGAAAGTGAACCCCTCCTTGCCAATAATACTGCTCCTCCCCTTGAAACGTAATAATGTTCAGTACTATCTTTTACTGCTATATACCAGTACTGTAACAAAACGTTGAACATATTATTACAAATATAAATATCTAGCTATTCCTGATGGATAGAAAAATTAATTTGTCGTATAACTAGTTTGCAAATAATTATTATTGTGATTGGCATGCGATATTTACCCCGCGCGCATGCGCAAGGGGTAAAGTAATCGGTCGTGTCGTTGTCGTCGTCGTGAGCACAAAAATCGCCCTCCCGTCTGAGCCGCATGCGCATTGCTTACGCATGACGCATGTACTTCACATTTAGGTGGTGGGCAACCGCGAGTGGTCGCACGCCGCAAGCTGACATTGAAATAGTATGCATACAGCCTAGTATTTGTACATGGCTAGAAATTAAATTGGCACAAAGCAGCATAACTATGTACATAACTATATGTACCACATAGTTCCTGGGGTGAGCCCTAATAATGTGTCAGCAGGATTTATTTAGAGTGTGTGGCCAGAACACTCAAGGAAAAAAACCTCTCAAAAAACCTCCGTAGAGGAAAATGGAGAGGAAAAAACCGGGTAGGAATTGCACCCCACTATATTGTTCGAACAGTTTCCTTGGTTTGGTAGCAGGTGTATAGTGGTTCCTTGGCTCCTCCAGTGGGTGGCTGATTGAACAGCTTGCAGCTACTTCATGGCCATTTCCTGTGGTAAAATACTCAGAGAGACAAATTAATTTTTTTATAGTTAAATTTGACTTTGAATATCTGCAGCGTGCAGTTGCCGAGAGTGCCCTAGCTCCCCTGACCTAGTTCTTAAATACTTTTCCTCAGCACATGCGGACGTGCCCTTGCAAACACTCCAGACATGCACTCATGTTAGCTTACAGCCATACTGTCTGGAGACGCACTGACCGTTGTATACACAACACCCTA
The DNA here is from genome assembly GCA_963930775.1 of Cliona cf. orientalis. NCBI lineage: Eukaryota > Metazoa > Porifera > Demospongiae > Clionaida > Clionaidae > Cliona > Cliona cf. orientalis. The sequence goes on along the minus strand of OZ005699.1, from coordinate 1,664,393 downwards.
CAAGACAACACCCGGTTTCAATGCACCAAGCTTACACACCGACGGGAGCTTATTTTCTATCTAATTCGTTGCACTCAAACGAGAGAAAATATATCTCCCGTCTGAGCCGCATGCGCATTGCTTACGCATGACGCATGTACTTCACATTTAGGTGGTGGGCAACCGCGAGAGGTCACAAAGAAAGTAGTATTGTGTGTTGTCATTAGACACCTATATCCTTGGTTACACTTAGTCTACTAGTTAGGGAGTCTTTCACGTAGCCGTCCTTAGCATTCTCGCTTCGCCAGTGACCGTGCCGCTTAAAAAGTCTGTCTGGCACTCCTGCATTGGCAGCCGCGGTGGCACCACCTGATCGGAGGCTGTGCAGCCCGTAATTCTTTGGATCAAGGCCCACTTGAGCAAGCTTTTCCAGCAGTAGCTCACGCATCCTGGTATAGCTGAGGCCACCTTGCGCTCGTAGCCTGACTCCATTCTTTGAGCGCACGATACCGCGGAAGAGGTGGAGATCTGGGGAGCCAGTTACGTTGGCGAGCTTCATGTAGCGTTCCATCATGTGGACTGGGCAGGTTTTCGTTTGGGTTCTGGCTATCACCACCCATGCCCCATCCCTATACTGATCCGTTTTACTGGCTTCTATGAAAATTTCCATGTGATCGCTGTAGATGTGTAAGTCTGACTCCTTCAAGGCTGACACTTCATTATATCTTAGGAAGCCTGCAAAGCTTGTCAGGCAGATAGCAACTATTCTGATGTCATCGAGGTCTGCACTCTCCCCTGCGAATTTATCGACAAGTTTTGCTAGAATTTCGGGGGTGATGGGTTCCTTCTTGTTTGTTTGGTGTGCCAGAATGCGCTTAGCTCCTGCTACTACCTGCTTGACGAGTTGATGCTGGGTTGGATCCTCCAAGACGGCTACTTGATGGGCCCAGGATATCGCGTTTGAGGCTTCTTCTACTGGGGCGCTGGTGGAGGACTTTCGGATAAGATACGTCAGGTATAGGGCCACATGTAGAGGCTTCGCGGGGAGGTATGCTTGCATGGTATTCGAACTTCTGTGTAGTCCAACTCTTCCATCTCAGAAATGCGCCACTATATTTTTTTACCGTTGATGGGGCTCTGCCTCTAAGAACGACTGTTGGTAGTAGCTCGGAAAGCTCTTTGAGTTCAGGATCTTCGATGGCTTCTATTTCCTGCCAGACCGCACTTTTGAAAACGTCTAGTATAGTATTATAATAATGGTGGATGAGAGTTATAGCTAATTTGTCACAGGATTAAATATATAGTCTGGGCATCACAGTGCCAAGGGCTTCAGAAGCCTGCTTCAACCACCCACCGGGTGTAGCTATTATTTTGGATCTAAGAGATCCATTGGCAAGTCCTACACAGACTGATACTGGATTCTCCGTGAATCCCAGACCACTGAGGTCCTAAATACATCTTGATCCTAACGTAGCCCCAAGGCTACCGTCTGCTTCCCATGCAGACTATTGGCAGATGCTATGCACAGTTGCAGGTCCAGCTTTGGACGAAGAATGGACCACTGTGGTCCGTGGGGAACACTCACCACACAATACCCCTGGCTTGCACTGAGGCGACTATGGGACCCTCCCCAACTCAGTATATGCACTTGCACAATATTATAATTAGCTATCATTAAGCGAAGCAGACATTATCACAAAATTTGATGCATATTGCCAATATTATGCTTTTATATAACACATTACTATGGATATGCAATCAATATAGCAATTATTGTTTTCCTGGTTTCAGTTATAGTACACAGAATCCATAATTATCTACCCTAGGTGGTACTGAAAAGTCGATAAATAGCACTAATAACATGGAATCCGAATTTAGAGAATCCCCTAAATTGCTACCACTACGTCCAGGTACAAGTAATCCAGGTATATAGTTTGTAGACCACCAGAGGTGCACGAACGATGGTAGATGGCAGCCATCTGGACACAGAATTGGCCAAAAGGGGGCAGAATTCCATGCTGGGACTACCAGTGTTCCTTTCGCTTTGCACCGGGAAGCATGACGAATCGTACGGCACACCAGATGCTGTGGTGGTAGCCACCAGTTCATCTCGCTGCCCCAGTTGACTGTGAATGTATCTACTGCCTCACAGCCAGGTGACCAGAAGCGGCTGTGAAATCTCTTTGTTTGGTTATTATATGGAGATGCAAAGCAGTCTACTGTATGAGGCCCCCAGCTTGCATCTATAAAGCTAAACACTGAAGGGTTGAGGCTCCTGTCATCGTAATCAATTATCCTACTTATGGCATCGGCATATTCATTGAGACTTCGAGGAATCCAGTCTATCTCGAGCTTTATGCTATGTGCAAAACAAAGCTCAAAAATGGCCATTGCTCCATCCTGTAGGTGCTCCTTCCTAGAACCAGATCGAATGATGTACATAGCTCCCTGATTATCTGTCAGCCACTTCACAGTGTGACCCTCCAATTTATTGGCAAACGACTTAAGTACTAAGTAAATTGCCTTTAGCTCCCTCCAAGTCGAGCTTTGTTGGGATTCGACCTCAGACCACTGGCCATGTGCTACTTCTGGCCCTAGTTCTACCACGTAGCCACCATAGCCACTATCACTAGCATCTGAGTATGCCACCCTGGTGGCACCTGGACTGAACCAGATGGATTTACCATTAACATATGATACCAGAATAATAACTCCTCCTGCGCATCCGTAGGAATAATGACGCTATCACACCAAGAACGTCGGCTATTTATGGCTGCATACAATGCCCTGGTCCTCAAGCGTGAGACTGGACCAATTGCCAGATTCATAGAAATTATTTTCCCAACTATTTTAGCCAAGCATTTGACGGGGACTCTGGTAAAGGGGAAAGCATTCCTAATAACAGACTTGAGGCTGGCCAATTTATCATCGGGAACATAAAATTTACCTTCAAGCAGGTCCAGGTTAAAGCCTAACCACTTCCCAATCTGTTGTGGTTCTAGACATGATTTTTGAACATTCAGCACAAATCCAGATAACTTGAGGTCTGACACCACCATATCTCTATGGATTAAACTTTGGGCCTTAGATTTCGCGGCACAGATACCATCGTCAATGTAGACTATAACACGGATCCCCTTTGCTCTCCAGCGTTTTACTAAAGGTCGAAGTAACTTAGTGAACACATAGCATGCTGAGGCCAAACCAAATGGCAGCACTTTAAACATGTAGAAGCTCCTATTGGTTCCCGAATCCCATGAAAAACCCAAGTAAGTCCAAAAATCTATGTGGATATCTACATGGTGGTACCCTGACTTTAAATCAAATGTAAAGAAGTGCTCCCCTTTGTCAAACATCTGAGGTACGAGATTGAGGCCTTCATACTTGAACTTTTGTTGTGGGAGGAATTGATTCACATATCTGAGATCTAGTACTAGCCTAAGTTTTCCCTTGGCATTCTCTACTACCGAAAGAGGGCTGCATACAAGCGGACACTTATCAGATTGTACAATGCACCCAGCCTGCAGGAGGTCAGCAATAGCGGAGGCTACAAATTCTTCATGCTGCAAAGCTGAACGATGATTAAACTTAAACACGGGCCAAGGCAGAACAGCAAAAGGCAAGCGATACCCATAGAGAACTATGTCTCTTACAAAACTAGATACATCAAGATCATTCAGCCAGAATTTTTCATGCTTACGTAGCCTTCCTTGAACTGACACAGTTCCCCCATCCTCCTGTGGGATAGGCTCTAAAATGCACACATCCACCAGCTCTATGGCCTCCAGTGCTGGATTAGAGAAGCCCATACTGTCAAATGAATCACTATTGCCAACACTTGCTATCCCACCTGCAGCATAATTTATATGTATGAAATAACTTGCTCTCCCCAACTCATAAACATAGTTGTATTAATTTTATGGTTCATCATTGCACACAGATAAAACTACACAAGTGTTCAGAAATGAGTCTATCTAGTGGATCAAAGGCTCCATCATGACCATAATTATGTAAACACACATGACCATAAAAGACCAACTGTCATTGAATGAAGTACATTCATTTTCCCACCAAATCTGGGCAATTCTTCCTGAAGTGGCCATACTTGCCACATTCAAAACATGGGCCCAAAGAGGACCGGGGCTTCAACGCTTCGCCCCCAGATGGCTTTGATGCTACTGAGGAGGACGATTGTGGCCCATTGCCACCAAACATACTGTTGGGCTGGGACTGCCATCTAGGCCTCCATACCCTATTAGGCTGGTCCTTCTTTCTGAATTTTTGTTTAGTGGCTTTCACCTTTCTCCCCGCCCGCAGTTCGGCTTTATAAAGCCTTTTTTCATCATCAGAGCCATCAGCCAATTCGTCCTCCTCGTATTCAGCCACAGTACTCCAACCATATTCAGACCTATCTGCTATCCTAATAAGCTTCTGACGAGCAGTAAGTAGTTTCTCACCTTCCTTCAGTGCTTCTTTAGCTCTGTCCACTGCTGGTGGGGTCGAACAAAGTGCCTTTGTTGCAGATTCTATCTTATCCTTCACCTCCTCGTTGAATACATGTTGCTTCTCATTTCCCTTACGCTTGAACTCTATGCCCTTCGTGAGGCGCATCTTCTTCAATAGACGGTCATCAGCTGCTTCCCGCTCAGACGACAGCTCTCTCTTCATCGACTCCATATTTCTCTGGATGCCTTTCATGGCAGCCATTAGTTCAGAAAACTCCTCCTTTGATACACCAGCGGATGAGGAGGATTCTCCTTCTTTGGGATGAGACATGACTTCGATACGTAGCAAATGGACAAAACCGCAGGAAAAAACCACCGTGGACTTGATGCAAAGCTGATACAGAAATGACACTGCCACCAAAAAAGCTACTGGACTTGGATAGCTAAGAATTGCCGAATGTGAACTTGACTTTGAATATCTGCAGCGTGCAGTTGCCGAGAGTGCCCTAGCTCCCCTGACCTAGTTCTTAAATACTTTTCCTCAGCACATGCAGACGTGCCCTTGCAAACACTCCAGACATGCACTCATGTTAGCTTACAGCCATACTGTCTGGAGACGCACTGACCGTTGTATACACAACACCCTACAAGACAACACCCGGTTTCAATGCACCAAGCTTACACACCGACGGGAGCTTATTTTCTATCTAATTCGTTGCACTCAAACGAGAGAAAATATATATATCTCGAGATGTAGACGTCTAAGCGACTCGTAAGCACAACGAATCAATCGAATTCGGCGAAAAACTAGCTTCAGTGTGCGTCAAATCGATGGACACGGTCCACGGGCGTCACAAATAGTGCCTTTTTGTTAGCTAACGTAGCCACGCCTATCGACAGTGCTACCAATGCATACCCCATTGTGTTGTCTGCTCATGCGCACAACTAAGTAGCCAAGATTGTCACCGGGACCTCCGGTAGCTATGACATTACATGTACAATTAAGCAGCATTTCCACTAATTTTCTGAAGTTCATAAAATTATAGCCATGCACACAAAGCAATTCTATAGATTGCGCAATGTGCGCGCAGGGTATGTGCTCTACAGAGCTCTAGTTTGCATTCATTTTTACTGCTAAATCTTTTTGTCCATGAGACCTGGCCAAGGAAATGGGTGCATGGTGTAGCCATCTGCTTTGACGTGTAAGCTAGAAGGTGACCAGAAATACCTAGATCCACTGAGGCCACTTCAATTTAATATTCTGTTTTTCGGGCTGGCCTCTCCTCAGGATAGGGTCGGTAGGCCGGCTTGTAAATGAAAATAAATTCAATTAACTGGGCGTGTCCTAGGTCAATAATCGAGTTTTATCTCCAAAAGTCTATTGCGCATGCTCAGAACGCAATTAAACCCGACCTCCGACCTCAAAACTAACAAAAGTTTTCTCTGAAAGTAGGGTCGATCGGGCCCGAGAAACAGAGTATTAAGTTGAAGTGGCCTGAGGGTGTGTAATCCACAATGTGTGCTCTCGTCTCGATCTCGGGCAATAAATTGCGGTAAAGGTCGTCAGCCCCTCTTGTGTTTGGGTTGGGGGTGTGGCCTGGAGGTTACGCTTCACAGCTAGCTGGGTGTGGCTCATGCACGCGCCAATAGTTTAGTTTCGCTATGGTTTCGCCGAGCTACACCCCCCCTCTGACACCCCCCTCCCCCCCCCCCATTAATCGGCCCCCAAATCATATGTAGGTGTGGCTCGTGTACGTCAAGATGGCGGAATTCTCCGAGAAAAAGCATGAAAAGGTATGGGAAAGACTCTTAGATTGCCATTTGCTACCATAATATTCATATGTAGGGATGGCCCGGATATATGTAATACATTACAAAAACGGTAATAACTCGGAGCAACTTAATTTTTAAGACTCAGTTTTTTTAACATTCATGATCTAGTCTCGCGCAGCCAGACTCTTGCACCTCTCCCTCCCCCTCCCGAGGTGTAAGAGTCTGGCTGCGCGAGACTATTCATGATCTATGTCAAAATATCTATCTAATAAGCCCCCACACATCCATGGAAACGTTCAGGTATCACTATGCCTGAACCAGCTATGTAAAAAAAATAGCCAATTCTTTCTTTTCGTTTGCCAGGGCTAGACTGCTTTGACCGCTCACCTTTGTTCGAATATAAAATCCACTCCATTTTGGAGCACATACGTCTGTGGCATGCTCGTTTTGTGTTATCAGGACAAAGATGGGTGTGTACAGCGCATTTTGCGAGTGGATGTGTCCGTTTCGCCATTTTGTCACACGTGCATAATTATAATAATTATTATTATGATATAAGTATGTTTGATGTCACAATCATGGGATAATGTGGGTGCCCCATATAGCTAGCTACTCAAAAGCAAGTGTAGGGATGTGTAGGGGATGTGATACCGTATGGCGGGTAATTTTCGTGGGGTGCTAATTTCGTTATTTTCGTGGTTGACTTGGCAGTCACAAAATTTTGCCACCCACGAAAATTAATGCCTGGGGTGATATGATACTATGCGAGTCCATGATGATGGGCGTGGCCACAAACATCGTGGCAGCGCGGCCAACACTTTCCAGTATAGCAAGCAACAGTAGCCACTATCATATCCAGCTGATAGATGTTCGATACTAATATTCTTCTATCTCATGTTATTAAATTTTATCCAAGTCTCTGTAGGTATGGCTTAGTAACAAAGAAGATCGCAAGCACGTGTATCGATTACATCATCGTTTGTGCAGCAGTGCCATGCCCCTGGACTGGTTGCTGTCACGAAATTTAAAACCACGAAAATTGATTTTGAGGGCCATTTCGGACTTTCCACGAAAATTAGATCCCACGAAAATTACCCGCCATACGGTAAGTTATCCCGGCTACAAATCTTGTTTGTGTACTTTTTGACCCTGCCATCTCTACTTCATCCTTCAATTTTATTCAAACTTGTTTATTTATAGGTTAGCACAAAAGTGCCCGTGTATCCTCTTTCTGAATCTGTGTTTGAACGGATGAATAGCCAGAACCCACCATCTCTTCGCTACCTCAAAGCACCAGTTGTATGTAATGAAGATGTTTATGCATTGGGCCGTGACTGCAAAGGTGATGGAAAACTGTACAAGTATTCTCTCTCAAATAATGACTGGAGTAACTTTTCCATCCCAAGTTCAATTTATGCATCATATAGTGTGCTGACTACGTACAATTCCAAGCTGCTACTGATTAGTGGGGATAACATGACCCTGTGGGAATTCAGTAACAACAATTTTGCTTTCAAAGAGTCTAGTATCAACCCTGTTCCTAGCATGTATCTTCTTCGGCATTCTTGTACTCCGAAGTTTGCTATCAGCTCTGATAAGTATCTTATCATTACATGTGATTCATATCTTTGTGGTAGAAGCACTTTTAAGCAGCTAATCTATAATGGCAGAGATTGGAAGCTCAGACAGTTGAAATCAATGGATAGCAGTCAAAGCTGTTTTGATGTGGTTGCAGTAGACAGTCATGCTGTATTCATGATTGAATCCAGTAATTGGTGTAATAATGTCTATATTTGGAGATCACTAATTTCGAATTTTGAAGACGAAGATGTGGGTTATTGGGAAATGCTTAAGATGATGTCATTAGAAGAATTTGATGCAATGTTACACGGATGGAAATATTCATGCATTGTCCAACATCAGCAATTTTATTGTGTTAATTTACAAGGAGTAATATTCACAGCATTCCTTCAACCTCCAATAGTACCCATACTCTGGGGCAAGAGTGGTGTCACCTTTGATCAAGCTCCTCGTCTTGTGGGACTACCTGATGGAGCTTTGCTTATGATAGGCACTATCAGACACCAGGATCAGGGATCACAACTAGATATCATCAAAGTCAGTCAAAAAGGTATAACTATACAGTAACTTGGTAGTGCTCATATATACTGCAACAGCTAGCCTCGTCCCCAGTCTCCCCGAAAACATGGGAGTGGCCTGGGAAGAAGGCTAGGATACAAATAAGCACCCAGACACTGAGTGGCACTTATGCATAACTGCACACAGCCTTCGGGCTTTTCCCTTGTCTATGTACTTTGCACAGTCTAGGTACAGGTAAGTAGCTCTCCTGATGCCTGCCCATGGTCCACAAAAACGAAAAGCAAACCTGCCGCTGTCAGTCTGCAAGTGCGGGTAAAATATAGCTAATAATTGCAATTTTCTGCGTCAGTTTTTGCCAAGGCAAACAGCCTGTGTGAAATGACACACGAACGAAAATCATGGTCCTACAGATGTTTACGTAGAAGTAGGAAAAATGCCATGATTCTATCATGGGAAGATTTTACGTGACTCCTTCCTTGGGTTAATCATGGGGAGATTTTACGTGACTTCTGCCATGATCTAATCATGGGAGGTTTTACATCACATGTAAAGTATTCCCAGTGTTTACATTCGTTAGCTACTTTATATGGGAAGATTTTACGTAAGGTCAAAGTTCTTACGTAAAATCTTCCCATGTAATACTGATTTACCAACACAATAATCAGGGGGTGATTTATGTGTGACCTCTGACCTCACGTAAAATCTTCCCATGTAATACCGACTTACCAACAAAATAATCAGGGGGTGATTATGTATGACCTCTGACCTCACATAAAATCTCCCCAGATATATACAATGTCTAGGTATGTGGGCTGATAATACTGCAACAACACACTGCTCATACAGATGGACTTTAACCTCACGTAAAACCTTCCCAGATATAAACAATGAATGTATTGTGGGATGACATTAATGCCAGCAAAAGATACGTGCTCACACATAAATCACCCCCTGATTATTGTGTTGGTAAATCAGTATTACATGGGAAGCTTTAACGTAAGAACTTTGACCTTACGTAAATTCTTCCCATATAAAGTAGCTAAAGAATGTAAACACTGGGAATACTTTACATGCGACGTAAAATCCTCCCATGATTAGATCATGGCAGAAGTCATGTAAAATCTCCCCATGATTAACCCAAGGGACTCGGAAGTCACGTAAAATCTTCCCATGATAGAATCATGGCAATTTTCCTACTTTTACGTAAAGATCTAAATGACCCAAAATCATAGCTTACGAGTCTCTACAGGGCCAAGTATAGCTTTTGAACTCCGTCCAGTTACATGAACAGAAAGCGAATATAAAAACTTGCTGATCAGCTGCCATGTGACTCGCTTGAAGGCAGCCCTCCAGAACAAAATTTTGTCTGACGATTCACTATCTTCGAGTTTTCAATAAAGTGCTATACTTGGCCCTGCTCTGATCAATGGACTATCGTGAACGACAGCAAAGTCAGTTCGAGTTGTTCGAGTCTGGTCTTCAGAAGTTGACGCAGAAATTTGGATGTTTGTTTACGTCTGGAAATGGTCGACATTAATTTTGTTCGCGTGTCTGATTAAAACATAAGTGAATTGTGTCCATGTGCAATCATTTATATTAATATTAGCTACAAGTGTTATCACCGCATATGTCATAATATATTTTAATGAACCCTTGACCATCTCCCCAGTAGCTGCATAGTGTAATGGTGCATGTGGTAAAAGGTCGTCAATAGAACGCGTACACATCGATCGATGCTCGCCCCAGAAATCATGGAGATGGCGTCTAAGATCGACTCTCAGCCTTGACAGCGACAAGTTTCGATGCTTCAATCACAGAGACGAACTTGACAGTACAGTATTCCTTCCGAACTTCAGGTTGGTCACGCTGCTGCAGTCGCGCGCGGGCCAGCCCCTTGTGACAATGTGTGCTATATATAGCGCAAGGCTAGCTTTATTTATCCATGGCATTACGTAATCCAAGAAAAGACGTGAAATTCAACCAACAGTACTTCTCAGAGAAAGTAGCGCTCAGCTTGTAATGTATTCGCTGGATACACGCGTAAGATACTCTACATATTTACTGATTTTCAAGTCCCAGAAAGGCTCCAGCGAGGCCCTGAATTTTCTCATAATTACCTCATAGATTACACCGTAGGTTTCATCATAATTACACCATAATTACCTCATAACCACAGAAAAGTAAATTGCTACTGGGGAGATAATGAACAACTTAGAGACTACATCCCGAGTCCCTCATAAGTATTGCACCGCGCTTACTGTACGCCGCCATAATTCGAACTAGGACACATCGACAAAGTGCGCATGCTCCGTATACGTATATTGGGGCGCGCGGCTTTAGCCGGTTGACCCGGACGTGACCTCCACCTGCCATGTGCTAGACTGAACAGGGAAATCCCCCCGAGTGCGAGCTCGCCAAAGAAAGCGAACTGAGAAAATCGCCATATCTCATCGATAGTCCACGATGTCTTCTACGCTAGGTTCGAATTCTGGGCCCCAACAACCTTTCATGCGCGCTAAACATTTTGAAACAGTTTCACAGCAATTACATCATAGGTTTCATCATCAATTACTCATCATTACTCATCAATTACTCATCGCGCGGCCGAATTGTTTTTTGCGAATTGGGACTCGGGATGTAATAATGAACAACTTAGAGACTACATCCCGAGTCCCTCATGAAAAGTAGCCGCCATAAATTCGAACTAGGACACGTCGACAAACTGCGCATGCTCCGTACACGCGTATATTGGGGCGCGCGGCTTGAGCCGGTTGACCTTCACCTGCCATGTGCTCGACTGAATAGGGAAATCCCCCTGCCCTGAAAGCGAGCTCGCTAGAGAAAGCGAACTGAGAGAAACGCCAAAAGGATATCATCGGATAGTCCACGATCTCTTCTACGCTAGGTTCGAATTCTGGGTCCCAACAACCTTTCATGCGCGCTAAACATTTTGAAGCAGTATTCAGAGCAATTACATCATAAGTTTCATCATAGGTTTCATCATCATTTCATCATATTTCATCATAATTTCATCATAGCGAGGGCCGAATTCTTTTTTGCGAATTGGGACTCGGGATGTAATGAAAAACTTAGAGACTACGTCCAGAGTCCCTCATGAATACGCCGCCACAAATTCGAACTAGGACACATCGACAAACTGCGCATGCTCCGTATACGCGTACAATATTGGGGCGCGCGGCTTGAGGCGGTTGACCTTCACCTGCCACGTGCTCGACTGAATAGGGAAATCCCCCCGAGTGCGAGCTCGCCAAAGAAAGCGAACCGAGAAAATCGCCATATCTCATCGATAGTCCACGATGTCTTCTACGCTAGGTTCGAATTCTGGGTCCCAACAACCTTTCATGCGCGCTAAACATTTTGAAACAGTTTCACAGGAATTACATCATAAGTTTCATCATAGGTTTCATCATCATTTCATCATCATTTCATCATAATTTCATCATAGCGAGAGCCGAATTCTTTGTTTCTAATTGGGACTCTGGACGTAATGAACAACTAAGAGACTACATCCCGAGTCCCTCATGAAAAGTAGCCGCCATAAATTCGAACTGGGACACGTCGACAAACTGCGCATGCTCTGTACACGCGTATATTGGGGCGCGCGGCTTGAGCCGGTTGACCTTCACCTGCCATGTGCTCGACTGAATAGGGAAATCCCCCTGCCCTGAAAGCGAGCTCGCTAGAGAAAGCGAACTGAGAGAAACGCCAAAAGGATATCATCGGATAGTCCACGATCTCTTCTACGCTAGGTTCGAATTCTGGGTCCCAATAACCTTTCATGAGCGCTAAACATTTTGAAACAGTATTCAGAGCAATTACATCATAAGTTTCATCATAGGTTTCATCATTATTCGTCATAATTACCTCATCGCGAGGCCGAATCGATTTATTAATTGGGACTCTGGACGTAATGAACAACTTGGAGACTACATCCCGAGTCCCTCATAAGTATTGCACCGCGCTTACTGTACGCCACCATAATTCGAACTAAGACACATCGACAAATTGCGCATGCTCCGTATACGCGTATATTGGGGCGCGCGGCTTGAGCCGGTTGACCCGGACGTGACCTCCACCTAGTACCTGCCATGTGCTATATATAGACTGAATAGGGAAATCGTGCTTGCCAAAGAAAGCGAACTGAGAAAATCGCCATATCTCATCGATAGTCCACGATGTCTTCTACGCTAGGTTCGAATTCTGGGCCCCAACAAGATTTCATGCGCGCTAAACATTTTGAAACAGTCTTAACCGCATTTTTGTCATATTTTACGTCATAATTACCTCATCGGTCGGCCGAACAGATTTTCTAATTGGGACTTGGGATGTAATGAACAACTTAGAGACTACATCCCGAGTCCCTCATAAGTATTGCACCGCGCTTACTGTACGCCGCCATAATTCGAACTTGGACACATCGACAAACTGCGCATGCTCAGTACATGCAGTATATTGGGGCGCGCGGGTTGAGCCGGTTGACCCGAACGTGACCGCCACTGCCATGTGCTAGACTGTATAGGGAAATCCCCCCAGAGAGCTCGCTCGCCAAAGAAAGCGAACTGAGAGAATCGCCATATGTCATCGATAGTCCACGATCTCTTGTACGCTAGGTTCGAATTCTGGGTCCCAACACCCTGTCATGCGCGCTAAACATTTTGAAGCAGTCTTCACCCCAATTTCATCATCATTTCATCATCATTTCATCATAGGTTTCATCATAGGTTTCGTCATAATTACCTCATCGAGCGGCCGAATTTCGATTTGTGAATTGGGACTCGGGATGTAATATCTCCAGCCAGGTTCCATTTAAATTTTATTGATGCATACACTACAATGTCATATAATTATTATAGACCACAAGTACAACCCAGGCAGCTACCTGACGATGAAGGCCTTGGTCACTTTGGAATGGGGAATGAATACACCAGTACTGACAAAGTTACAGTCAAGTCAGTTTGAAAATCTCAAGCAGCTGACCAATGTCCCTGCCAAGGAACTAACCAGAATACAAGAATGGGAGGACTTTGGCAGTCAGGTACAAGTGCTATCTCATGAGCTCTGATTCACCCTATTGAATTTTGCTTACTTACATGTATCATGGGTACTGTTGATATTTCAAAGCCTATAAATTTTATAGCAGACTCATAAGTGAAGGATTTCAGCTAGTGATCAGTACGTATACGTAGCTACATGCAGCCAAAATAGATTGCAATTGCCTGCACATTACAAACTTTGTAATCTCCGCATGGAACTCACAAGCGTATACATGTAGGTCTTTATAACTATATAACTATAATTACTACGTTATGATTATGTACTAGCTATAGACTTGCTTACACCATTAGTGTCTCTCATTGACCCAGGAGTCCATAAATGAGATGTTGGATGACAGCCAGGACAAAATTTCATTAAAATTTAATATTGAAAAATTTAAGTACATAAAAAGCTGGATAAACAGCACTGATAGTGTTCCACAGCCAACGTGGAGGAACTTCTTCAGGGTGCTTCAAGATATTTCACCAGAGCTTGGCGAACTTGCATATCAGATCAAGGAGATCTTCCATGGTGAGAAGTGGAAAAATTAACTATAAAAAATAGTCAGCTTTTGTTATCACTGCAGCAACTGAAGCAGCGGAAGATACAGCTAAGCTGAAGTCTGAGCTGATTCAACTTCAAAGTAGCTCCAAGTCAGATGATGAAAAAATGGCAAGGGGACTGGAGAGCAGTGTTGTCTTATGCGAAAACATCCTTCAAAAGATACAGAAATTGGATGAGGAGAGGGAACAATTGGCGAAACAACTGCAGTCCAAAGCTGAAGAAGTGACCAAGCTTAATGAACAGCTGAAATTATATGAGCAAGCAGGTGAGTGCATAGCTGTGTACATGTATGTGATGGAGTATCATGCTAATGTGTAGGTGTGTGCGTGTGTGTATGCAAGTGTACAAAAATCGTGTGTCCATGTGTTACATTTGCATAATAGAGATAATTATTACGTGTAATGTCACAGCGTAATCTACTAATTTTGCAGAGGATGAGAACAAAACAAGACAACTCACCAATAAAGATCTGCCCTTGTTGTTACGTCAGCTAAAGATCCATGCAGCCAAATGGAGAGAGATCGGCATACATCTGGGGTTTCTGACTGGCGAACTAGCCAGTATTGAGGCTAGACCAAATCTATCCCACAGTGCCCCCCTAAGCTGGTTGGTGGCGATGCTTGAGGAGTGGCTCCAGTGGGCTCCTGGGGACAGTCGAGGGAGCACCAGCTTTGCTACGCTAGAAGATCTGACGGACGCTCTCAGTGAAGTAGGACTCGGAGCAAGTGCATGTGACTTGAAACTAAAGATCACCAGTACATAGGTCGATCAGTCTATAACATGTAAGCCCTATAATAACACAATATTTACTATCCGGTAAGGATCGTCACACAATCATGGTAATAGGACTTGTAACGTGTACCCCTGAATACATACGTATTGCTTATTTTTATGCCAAAAATATTATTCCATTAGTTATTGGTTATAACTGTTAATTTTTCAACCGTTAGTATTAAAATTATTTAGTTTTTGTTAGCCATCAGTTATGCACCATAGAAGCACACAGTCGTGATTTTACATAGCCTCGTATCCAGGCCATCCCATGTTTTTCAACGTTGATAATCAGGGCCCTTTACGCCAGTGCAAAGCTTGTCACACAGTTATTGAATTATACCACAAATTTTTAATTTTCTCCCACATTTATAAATACTGAACATGAAAATCACTACAACCTAATACTATGATATTGATGAAAATTTTGTTGAAAATAAAGAGTTCTTTTACAAAACTAGCAAGAGTGATTACTGAAAATTATTACATAATATTATAACACTTTCAACTAATATTTGACCACCACACGAATATAAGCAGTCATTAATTTGGCAATTTCGGCCACCTAGACAAATTTTGTTGTGGATAAAATTTTTAAAATTGAGAATTCAACAAATTTCTTTTAATTCTATACCCCATAATTTAGTATCTCTCCATTGCTATTGTACATGCAACTAGTCAATAACCACTTCATTAAAACCTTAATTGATGGGGAATTATAATTAATACGCACATGGCAGTTCAGTGGTGTAGCCACCTTTGTATCTACCAAAATTATTATCAGTCACTATTAGGTAACACCCATTTAGGACCCAACTGCCAAATTTTCAGCCATTATCGATCGATCAGCATTAGGAGTATGCATGCAGCATACATACCTGAGTGGTTTGTAGTGAGATAGGCATTTGCCCTTCCACCACTAGTCTGTACTCATTAGGTGCTGGAGCTCCAAAACTGACAATGCTACAAAAATAAACAACTTGAGATAAATCAAAGTCCATTCTTTTTCAGCTACCAAAGGGTTGATACATGTATGTACATAGCAGCTTCCATGCAAATAATAATATTACTCACATCCTGGGAAAGCACCATGACACTGTGACTGAGGTTACATTTAAGGGGGGGAGCAGGGCAGGGGCACTATGGTACTTCTATACCCGTCCCACCTCATGGCAAGAACTCCAAAGGATAATGTACTTACTTTTCGTATGAGTATGTCTGGATTGGTGCCACAGCTCCTCTCTGATAGATCTGGAGACCCTTGCTATTGATGGCCAGCCACAGGTCTCGAGGGAATCGCTGGTCCTTGTTGGGATACTCCGCCTCAAAGAACATCGAGGCAAAGGCGGGACACTCAGCCAACAGCTCCATGTATTTATTCTGAGCTTGGTATGTAGACACTCCCTGTATATATAATAATTATACATGTATGTAGACATTGGTATTAGCATGATTGCATGCAACTCTTTAGCTCCTAAAGTGATGCATTTGTATGACCATGTACGTGTACATACAGAGCGAGAGAGAGAGAGAGAGAGAGAGGGGGGGGGGAGGGGAGGGGAGGAGGAGGAAGAGAGAGAGAGAGAGAGATCCTGCATGTACAGATCCGGCCACACAGTCCCGTTAAAGTATGAGCTCTTGCATAACATTCTCACCTGAACTCTCTTCCAGAGGTCAATGATGTTGATTTTGATTGTGTTCTTCCTCACTTCAATGGCAGCTTTGAGTTTATCAGCATCTGAGATCTCGGGGGCCTTCATCTTCTTGCTCAGAGTACCAACTTTACTATGACGAATCGTTTTCTGCATGGAAAGACAATTAATTACTTTAAGGACATTCTATAGTGACATATTGGCACTATTCAATTTTGCCAGTCAACTTACCTGGTAGTATGTATCCTGGAGATTGCCGGGGCCGTAAATGTCCTTTTCACCTTTGACCTCTTGCTCAAGTCTCGAGACAGGGTACAATTCAGAGACATCATCGCTACAATAAAAATAATAATAATAATATTATTATGGTCAAAATTCACAAATATACCTACTGTAGCTTACTTCATAATACAACGGTAATAGCTACCAGCCGTGCAGTCCACCCTTAAACCATTCTACATGATGTATGGGAAAATTTCAGTTCACTTACATGGTGATCCCAGTTTTGTAGTCTCCCTCGAGGAACTGGATTCTCAGTGCTGCCAGTTTCAACAGCCTCTCGTGACTAGCAGGGAATCGACCCATCACAACATCATCACAGAACTACATACAGAGATAGAAGGAAAGAGAGGAGAGTGATATTAATAATAATTGTGGCAGCAGGGGTTGACATTGTGCATGTGCATGAGTCTGTGTGTGTAAGAAAGAGGGAGGAAGGGAGGGAGGGAGGGAGGGAGAGAGAGAGGGAAGGGGAGAAAGAAAGAGAGGGAGATGGAGAGAGAGAGGCCACCTTCCTTCTACTGAGTGCGTGCTCCACTCACCTGTTCGTACATGAATGCTGCTTCAATACTGTCAGTGGGTACATTGTGAGGGTTGATGAAACAGAACATTTTGAAGAAGAGCTTCTGTCTATTTCTGTCCGGCATGATGCCTTGTGATATATTCTTCAATGAATTCATGTGCTCTCTATAAATACAAGAATAATACCTTAGAAATATCTAACCTGAAAGGGGTAACTTATTTTCGGGAGGATACGATAATAATATTTATCATATCCTTATAGAGTATTGTAGCTATAATGTACATAAAATTATAATAATTAGAGGGATCTTACATTTCAAACTTGCCAAGGATGTCCACCAGTATGGTCTTATCGTCGATCACTCTCGATTCCTTCAAGCCGACCTCAAAAAGAGCAAATCGATTATTCTCCTGGGCTATCTGCAGGCCAAGGCACAGCTTCTGTACTACCTCCCCGGCCGTTGTCGACGGATTGACGCTGATGTTACACTGACCTCCACCGTAGCAGTGCACCACTGCATTCATTTCTCGACGACCCTGTATGAGCATGGTAGGAAGGGGAAAATCTCTGAAATCACGTCACATAAGGTAATTATTGACCAGTGTGTGCAGTCCAAATAATTTGAACATCGAAGGGACCACAATGGAAGCCACACCTACTTTATATATGTTACTAATTTTCAATGCGGGGGGGGGGGGGGGGGGGGGGGCAACTCCATATTAGTTGTAAGGAGATCTGGGAGCTCACAAGCAAAGAACCCTTTGCCCCATTGAAATAAGCCTCGTAGGTGGTAGATACATGGCAAGGAAAGCTGTGAACCTGCAAATTCTTGAGACTCACCAGGCAAGCGATGACTTCGTTTCTTGACGGAGGATAGTCCCTTCTCTTTGTCCTTGAGAGGTTTGTTAGACAGTACTCGGCAAATCTGGCCATCTCAGTATCGGGGTACTTCTCTATGACCCTGTAATCATAAAAATTAATCAATCACAAGCCAATACTATTATAGACAATCCCTTATCATCTATATACACGTGTGTAGCCAGTTTTGTACTGACATTTTAGCGCAGGTAATTATAAGATGTTAAGTGCATAGTTTCTTGCATGTGCTTAAATACCCACGTCTATAGCACTATAATTGGAAAGAAATAATACTAACTTTTTAGTGTGCATGATGAGGTATCTCTTGATGGCTCTCTCTGGTAGGAAGGTGCAGCACATACAGGCCAGGGTCTGCCAGCAGGAGAGGACTCCAGGGGAATCAATTTCCTCTTCAGTGAGGCCGGCTGTCTGCTTGATCAACTGGATGAACACCTAAATGGCGAAGGAGAGAGAGAGAGAGAGAAAGAGAAAGGAGGAGGGAGAGGGAGAGAGAGAGATTTAAATGATGATTGCTTTTCACCATTAATTACATTGTACGTACCTCAGATTGCAGATCCTGGATGTCGAAGCACTTCTGAATAACAGACTGCACTTGTTTGATGGGATCAGCCAAGTTCTCCTGTGACAGAAGCGCATTGAAGATCTTCACTGCCTCCTGGTGCCTTGTACCATACAGCTCTTCCTTATCCTCTGCACATGAAAAATAACATAATTAGCACGCATATTTATTTTATGTAAATATCGATAGGAATAGTGTGTAAGTAGTGTACATGTGGTATTCACTTCATAGCAATCGTATTGAAATTTCTGAGTATTTCAAATGTGCTCACTTGGCAGTGGAGGTTTTCCATAGGGCAGGGCCAGTAGAGGGGTCTTGATGGGATTGCTGGTGCGACTGAGGGTCTTGCTCTTCTCATAGATCCTGTCCCAGTCCGGCCTGTGCTTGTTTTTCTGTAAGATTATGATACATGTAGTACGGTAATAATTCATTGTAGGTATAGATGAAAGCAGTCCAACCCTAAACTAATCCCTATACTATCACAGCTAGGCATCTGCTTCACTGGCTCTATCTTGTGCCTGAGAAGGCGTGACCTAGCTATACTGCATACATATTATACAATTTTTTTAGTTACCAAATCAGTTAAAGGTTAAAATTATTAATGTTAACTTCTCACAATGATCTCCAGCACTAGTCTTTCAGTGATGGTCTGGATGGCAGGGCATGTGTCAATGGCATCCTGGAGGTTGAGAATCCAGTCGTTGGCATCACTTTCCGTTCGAGCTGAGAATGTGTACGACGACTTCCGAGCGTGAAGCTTGAAGGTGAAGAACCCTGGACCAACAGAAATTTTATAGATATGCTCAAAAATTAGAATTGGACCTTCGGGTCATGCATAACTATACATGTATTAATAGAAAAAAATAGTGCTAAAAATTTTTTTGATTACCTGATTCTTTGGCTTCTACCTCATCATACATATCAACAGCACAGAGGCTACATGAATAAATTGCAATTGATAAAAACTATGCAGCCATGCATACAGTTGTGTGCAGCATAGAAATATTGAAGTGGGGAAGGAAAGATGGCCATAAAGAAGGGAAGATTAAAAAAAATCCTGATTAGACATTTTTTCTCTTGTTGGTAGAAGTGGCAAAAAATTTGAAACACGTGATCCCCACTTCATACTTACATTGTACATGTACATGCATACAAGGATGGAAGGGTGCTATATATTTTATGCATACCAGTTTAGGTGGATACATCCGGTGACGGGCTGCCTGGTGTCCTCACTCTTGTAGTAGCGCAGCTGAAGGCTTTCCGTCAAGATGAAGAACCTCTTCCGACGAACTCTCCCCTCCTTAATCAACCAACCTACATACATGTACACACAAATCAAGGAGAGGTATGTAACTGTATATAACCAAGCCCTTGATATAACATATAAAATTTGCACAATATTATGCTTAAATAGAGCAAAAAGGGATCAGGCCAACTGACAAAGAGGCATGCAGACTCCATGGACATGTACATGGACATTGTAGTGTCCTGGGCAAGCACCAACTCCTGGATAAGCGACTATATACCATCTAGAAGCTCGTGGATACACTTTTATTATTGTTTTAATTATGCAACAGTAAAACTTGAGTTATGGATAAGCTTATCCATACTGTGAACTGACCTTTCATGAGGCAGGTGCTGAGTATATCATCATCTCCGAGGGAGAACTTCTTGGGGGAGAGAGCACCAATCCACATGTGCATCTCACCTGAACTGTCAGCAACGACGTCATGAATACGATTAGCAGTGTAGATGGCAAAGGAGTTAGGCCTGCAAAAGTATGTGCAATAAACGTACAGAAGTGCATTAAATCCTGCACTAGTGGCCATAATATTGTACTTAATCTAATACCACGTATGGAAAAAAATAAGTTCAATTTTGAAAAATGCTCGCTTTTCTGGTAAAGGTCGTCAATGACTACATATGTACACATTAAGAGAATTCATAAAATGCTAATTTCTTACGATCGTATGTTGTAACTACAGTATGTGTGTGTTTGTGTGTGTGCTACATTATTATATTTCATACTCCAGCTGATTTCAGTTGTATCCGATTATTTTGTTTTATTTTTTGTACACACATGTATTTTAAATCAGTGCTAGCAGTATAGAGTCTCACTTTTTCTCCTGGTCTAGAGCGGAGACAGAGTCGATGAGCTCCAAGTCGATGGTCATCAGTGCCTTCCTTGGATCTACCTCCTGAGCTAGGAGACTCTTCACCTTGGCCTCTGGCATTCCACGCACTCGACGGATAATCTCACACCACTCGCTGGAAGGGGGGAAAGACACATTGCATTACAGTTGTGAATGTGTTACATTCAGCAAGGTATTGGATAAAATGTGACATTTGTAAGTGCATGAGAAAATTATGTGAATCTGTCAAAAATTTAATGACAATTTCCATGATCTTTTGCATTATAAGGCTATAGTGCAGTCCTATGGTGCGATTAAGTAAATAATTGAGGATGCGAGATCATTCCTATGAAAAATTATTATACAGCATGCCATTTATTATTAGTGTGCAGTTACTTCTTGTCTTGCTCAGTCTCCGAGGTGAGATGGTAAGTCCTCTCCAGCGTCACAATACCAAACGAGTGCTCCCTTGTCCCACCATCCTCGATGATGCCACTGAAGTGGAATGGGAATGGAATAATGGGGAATTTGGATGGAAAACTGGGTGAACTCGTACCTGACATCCTTGAGGTCAATAGCTCCATTTGGTTTTGCTGTGGCAAGATCACTTTCAGAGTAATAGAATAGAGTTTTACCACGTAGAGCAAAGTAGCGATTCTTCCAATTTCGCCTGTAAATGAAGAAATCAATTTATCATCTCTCTCCTCATGTAAAACTCTCTCTTTCTCTCTCAGATCTCTCCTTCCTCCCTCCTTCTCTCTCCCTCTCTCTTTCATTCACTCTCTCTCTCTTGTAGACCTCTCTCTATCTAAGATCTCTCCTCCCTCTCTTTCTGTCTCTCTCTCTTTCATTCACTCTCTCTCTCGTAGACCTCTCTCTCTAAGATCTCTCCTCGATCCCTCCTTCCTTCCATACCTCTCCCCCACCCTCTTCTCCCTTTCTCTACATTCCTCTCACCTTCCCAGTGTCCCACTTCCACTGCTCTTCTTGAATAGCCATCCTTGTTTGATGGCATCCTGCTTCATCTCAAAGAACATCAACACATCGTCACGAATGATGGCCCACCGCCTCTTCCAGCCAATCCTCTTATTACCCTGCATGCATGATGAATCAAATGTTCATAGCATTCACGCATTGGTGATCTTTGAATTTGGTGATTGTGAGTTCGTCCGCATGGCTCGATAGCACATGAAAAATAGTGGCAGATTTCAAAATTTGGCGATTTTTGCGGAATATCACCAATTCACCAAATTAAAAAGTTTCCCACTATCGATGATAATATGTTACATACCCTGACTGAGAGGTATCCCTCGAAGTTTGGCTCCTCCTCGTAGGCCATGAGCTGACCCTCGGCCCTGAACTTGCTCGAGTGAGGGTCCAGCTCTTCCTCGTACTCTTCGTCTGTCTTCATGTCCTCAAAACCACTCTCAAACTCATCCTCCTCAAGGTCCTCAACATCACTGAACTCATTCTGTACACACAGAGATACACATGTATACATGTACGCATAAAATACGGATTTCGGCTATCATTAGTAACGTACAAACACACTGAAATCTTATACTTTGGTCACTATAATCCCAAAATGCATGTATTTCCAAAACATAACTGAAGTGGCACATTTCATAGTGTACATGTATATGCACTTGTAGACTATACTCTGAACCTAAAAGAACGATCATCGCTTTAAAGTGTCAAGATCTCATGTAATTATTGTATATTCCCATAATGTGAAATAATATGCACCCAATTACATACATCAGAGAGGCCGAGAGTTTCCGTGAATCCCTTCAGAGCATTATCCAGGTCACCGATGATGGCAAAGGCGTCCTCAGCCTGTCTATTGATCTTAGCTTCCTCCTCTCGAGCCGCCATTATCCTCTCCTCCTCGGCCTTCCGCCTCGCTTCTTCCTCCATCGCTTTCTTGAGCTCTTCCTCTCTCCTCCTCCTCTCCTCTTCAAGACGACGGTGTTCTTCCTCAAGCTCCCTGATCTTCACAAGAGCGGCTTGTCTCTGTTCTTCCTCGATTCGTAGTCTCTCTTGCTCTGCTTCGCGACGCTGACGCTCTTCCTCCTCGAGCTGAAATTGGTCAAAATGTGCATAGGGAGTATCAAAGTCTCAAAATTCGCCTCAGGTACATTTATCTCTGTTATAAACTTGGTTCTATCTTACTCCATGTAGATTATTTATATATTGAATGCTAAAACATGAGGGTGTACACGTACATGTAGTATTTTGCATTACTAGCTAAGGCTGCGGTGCTTATAATTAAGTCATCTTATATACACCCCAACAACGTGATCATAGAGAAACTATCAAAAACATGACTTAATTATTCACCCTTCTTCTCATTTCTGCAGCCTCTTGTTCCTTCTTCTCTCTCTCCAGTCTCTCGAGCTCTCTCTGTCTCTCCTCCTCCCTCCTTCTCTCCTCTTCGCGGCGTCTTTCCTCCTCAATCCTCTTCTGCTCCAGGAGCTGGGCAAACAGCTTTCGGGCTTGCCTCCCTCGCTCAAACTGTTGGATGGAGCAAACAGTGAGATAGATACATGTATATTATAGTTATTCTTATTCTGAATCAGTATCATGTATGGCGTGTATATTTATGTGGGTGTGTAGGTACTGTAAGGTTTAATACTTACTCTCTGCATGGAGATGGCAGCTTTACGGATCCTCAGGAATCGTCTCTTGTAGATAAAGCACTGTAAGGAAGATAAATACAGCAATGTGACATCATTATTATGTACACACATCAACATAATATTATTATTACTACCACAATTAATGCATAATTATTATCTTGCTCTGTACTATCCATCTTCCCCCCTCCCCCCCCCCCCCCCCCCCCCCCCCCCCAATCTAATTCTGTCACTCTCTCTCTCTACTCTCTCTCTTTTTTTAACACATACCTTGACAAACTTCTGGCATTGTACGATCCTGGCCTTGTTTTTGAGGAACCTTCTTCTGGCAATGACTGCAAGGATGACAAAGTAGATCTTCTTGCAGACCTCTCTCAGTTCAGTGTTGCGATGCTTCTCCAAAGCTCTCTCCAAGTTCTCCCGATAAAACATCTAAGAATGTACATGTATATGAATATACTATTTGAACATTACAAAATTACATGTATGTGTATCACTGCTTTAAAGAAGTGTACAATATTGGAGTATGGAGTTTCACCACTTGGTGCTTGCTATCAAAAGGAGGTAGCTGCCTTACCTTAAGGACACTTTTGTTTGGGGTACTAAATTTAGCGAAATTAGCAGTTTGCCTAATTTTCGCTAAAAATTGTATACCCACGAATATTAAAATTTTCATAAGGTATATAGTACACAAGTTTGACTGTATTATTTATTACCTTTGTCTTCCCAGGCTGCCAGTCCCTGCTATGAGTGTCTGTGACGTGCTGAGC
The DNA here is from genome assembly GCA_963930775.1 of Cliona cf. orientalis. Taxonomy (NCBI): domain Eukaryota; kingdom Metazoa; phylum Porifera; class Demospongiae; order Clionaida; family Clionaidae; genus Cliona; species Cliona cf. orientalis. The sequence continues at coordinate 1,640,276 of OZ005699.1, read as the reverse complement.
CAGGATGGCCTCACATCTCTGCTTGTCAGCCATGGAGGGGGAGAGGTGGCGACCGAGCACGTTGTAGCGGAAGAGGAAATCCTCAAAGCTTCGACGGACGGGGTAGCCGGAGCGACGAATCCTCACCGTCTCCATCATACCTATGCAAGTGAAAAAAAACAAGATCATATAGCATATTATTGAGTTGAATTTCGTAGTAAGCTCATCACTGATTATAAAGGCACATAGGTGATAACATTTTGTAGCACTTAACAGGCTGTAATGAAAGTACTGGAAATCAGAGCACACTATTTCCTATTCAGAGCAAATGTCTCATCTTAAAGGTACGATTATTAACTCTGAATGCTCATTAGTGCACAGATGATCTATTACATGTACAATGTATACAGCAAACATATCATGTGCAGCAGTACGTTATGATTCTCCTCACCTGAGTATTTGAGCTGGTTGAGGACGACCTGAGGTAGGAAGCGGTCCGGACATTTCTCCACGTTGGGCTTGATGCAGCGGACAAAGTAAGGATTAGCCTGACCCAGCATTGTCATCAGAGAGTGCAGCGAGTCCTATCAGAGAGAGAGAGATAAATTTCCTTCATTTGCTTAATAACTTACTAATTGCAAGTTAAATCTACGTGTGAATTATCAATTTTTATGTGGAAAAGGAACTTTAACTGTGCATTTATGCTCAGTAAGCTTTTAAGTGCAAGACAGCTATACAGAAATGCATTGCTTAATCCTCCATGCATGAGGTCAGTGTACGTATAATATTATATTAATTGCAACAATGCAACTATACTTGTAAGCAGACATCAGGCCAATACCACATCAGTGCCAGATCCGTTCACTGGCAACCAGACAAACTGCAGAGAACTCGACAACTATTAAGTAACCACAATAATTATTACTGTAGCCTAGCTTATGAGACCATGTTATGAAATCATTACGCAGATCTTTCCAAGAACTTGAAATCTAATACTAGGCCACAGAGCCAATCATAGAAACAGCAGCATGCACTGAATTGGAGCAACAGGTGCTAACTTGTATGAGGGTAATGAAATTATCAAGTAGTCATGGTAACGGCCCTTAGAAAAGGGCCAAGGTCAGGCTGTAATTCCAAGAATTTCAATTTTTAAATTTCCAAGCCACATGAGTCAAGCCACAAACCAATAAAATCATTGAACCGCAACTACTATTAAATCAAAGTGTTATCCATTAAGAGGTGTCAACTTTTAAATAAAATGGGATGCGAATTATGACATTGTGCACAACTGCAGCTCACAGGAGACGTAGACTGAATCTCTAATACTGCATGCAGCGGCGAAATTTCATGGGAATTAAGCCATACATGTAATAATTAATGCCTTCACGGAGATTTCTAGGAATAAAATTAAGTAACCGAAGAGCTCGTAAAACTGACACATTATTAAATGCTTTCCATCAGTCTAATACTGTGTATGTGCTGACAGCAGAGCATGGAGATCTCTTAATGACTGGGTATTGAGAACTCATACAATTTAAACTAACATTAGATACCAAAGCCCTTAGAAAGTGCAGTGGCGTTTTCATCCTATAGTGAGAAAATCCCAAGAAGAAAGCCATACAAAGCTTGAAGCGGTTCTATAAAATAAACCACAGAGAAGCAGGTTAGCAAGCAACAGCAAAATCAAGCTCTTCAGCAATCAGCACAAGTCAACCATCACAGATTTGTAACTCGGCAGCCAAAATTTCCCATTGCAACCAACGAGAGATGAATGCAGCATTCTAATTCTGGTCGTCTGTGCAGCTACTCTGATCGTCGGTGTAGTAGATGCTGCACCACCTGGGAAACAGTCTGCAGAACTAGCCAGGCTGATTCTCCAAGCTCTGGAGATGAATAAAGCAAACATGGAGCAATCTGAAATCGTTTCATCTACTAAAGTTTCCGCGAGGGTGCAGGAGGGAGACGAAGCTGCCAAAAATCCGTACAAGGATTTCAAGCCACCCGCAGATCATAAGCTACCGAGTAAAGATGAACAGCCGCAGCAGCAACAGTTCTTTTTCCCGACTCTTAGTGGGACATTGGTGACTGTTGAAAAAGTCTCCACACCAGAAGGTAAATCTGTAAATACTAATTAATATGAAGGTAAGATGACCTTGTCGTTCTTTGCACATCCTCACCAGCATCCACACACACACACAAAAAGAGCGTATACACTCTGATGTAAGCATTAAAATTTTTATAAAAATAATCAATACAAGTACCATGAAGTGATATTTTTATGTGTGAGTTTTATTTATGTGAATTATGTAAGTCAAGTGGCAGTTGCATAAATTTTTATTATGCAAATACATAAATCACTTACACGCATAAATTAAAATCATGTACATTTTTCAAGAGGCTCGTTTTGACTCATTCGCATAATTTTTTCACGTGCACGATAATTTCGCTTTATTATCTACTTGCTATACAGGTGTAAAACTCTGCTATAGAGATCAGCTGATTGGGATACAACTGCCTCCATGCCTTCCTGGCTACTGGTACACCTGCATTATTGACCAGTTCCCGCCCGAACTGGGGGAGACGGTTGGGAAGGAGTTTCAAGTGTGTGATATGGGACCTTGGCCACCAGGTCAGTGTGTTATATAGAACATGAAATTTGTGGCATTGCTTTTGGTAAAACCTTAGCCTTCCAAACTATGAGCACACACACTCGCACCATATTTGTGCATATGTACTCTCTCTCTCTCTCTCTCTCTCTCTCTCTCTCTCTCTCTCTCTCTCTCTCTCTCTCTCTCTCTCTCTCTTGCAGGTTCTACTTGTGTGATGGAAAACAATTGTCCCTTCTAAAAGATGAAGTCATGGCATACTTTGACTTTTAAAACTATTATCGAGTAGGCATATACATTTGAACTGTAGCAATGATGTACATGTACATACATATTACGTTTTGAGCCTTGTAATTATACATAGTAGTTATACATGTACATGTACATGCATGTACATGAACTACCTTTATAAATAATTAACACTAACTGCTGCATGTACGTACGTGAATCCAAGCATGCATGCACACATTATGGTTACTCCATAGAGGTATGGGGCATACCTACCAACCATCCAGCTTTCTGCTTGATTTCAAGTAAAAATGGTACCCATCCCTCACAAAAATCACTAAATCCCTCGTTTTTTTGTGAGAATCTGGCCCATATATGCTAATACATTTTGGAGAAGCTATAGTAGCATTTTCAAGCAAAAATGCCCCAAATCAAGCACATTTTTATACAAATTTCAAGCACAAGACTATCCACAGGTTGGCATGTATGATGGGATTGGTCGTAGATATACATGTACATGAGCTTATATCAGAGTTTCAGTGAGAAAACTTTCTTATGGTCGGGGGTGGAGCAGATGAATAGCAAAGGAGCTGCAATGGATCAGTTTGGGGTCTAACTGCTGAAATTCCAAATGCCCCCTCCCCCCTCCCCCCTTCCCCCTTTGCACTACTCAATCCCCCCGAATTAAATCCTGCAATTGCATGATTCATCAATGTACTAACCTTGAACTGTGAACTGACAGTTGTCTTCTTTCTTGAAGGCTTTCCTCCTCTCTTGCCCATCATGGTCGGTCTCTTCCCCCCTCCTCCCTGATCACTCACACTCATATGCTCAAACAGATCATACACAAAGTCAGACCTAAACGCAAAAAAAGACAATACATTATTATCATGAGCATAATTATTATTACTAAATTGAAGTATGCGGGACATAACTTGCTTATTCATTACGGAAAAAAAAGTATTGCCTCCCCGACCGGGAATCGAACCCGGGTCTTCCGCGTGACAGGCGGAGATACTTACCACTATACTATCGAGGACTGCTGGTTATGATAAGTTCAAAATTAAGTCCCAATGACTATAGCCACAAGGCATGTACCAAATGCATAGGTATAGATCCAACATGGTCAAAGGTCACCAACTGGTGCATAACTAGCTAACGTTTAAGTATCAATTATATCTTTGTAAAAAATTTTCAATCATTGCTATGCACTACAGTAACTTCAACTTCACTGAACCACCTACACGTATCTCACCTGCTGTCCTTGAGGACCTTCAAGATGTCGTCTCTAAAGGAGTCTCTGTTCTTGTCCAGCAGTCCGTTGGTGTCGTAGAACACCTCGCCAGCGTAATGCCGGATGCCAAACTTGGCGTTGTTCACTTTTGGCTTGATGTAGAAGGTGTTTCCCTTGTGTGTGTCATGCAGTTTTTCCAGTAGACTCTTGTCCGTGCCCTTTGGAAATCGACTCTCCTCGTCCAAGAGATCAAGAATACCAAGTTTCTATTAAAAAAGTGACAAGTTTCAAAATGTTATTGATTATCATATTATTGGATATCATCATAATGATTATAATATTATTATTATGCAAATATTTAAACAAATATGCAAAAATTCCCCAGGGTTCAATGTAGCACCTTTGATATGATTTAATGTATCTAGATGATAATATTATAATAATATTGTACAAACCTTTTCAATGAGGTCCAGGCACTCCGCATTGTCCACCCACTCGATGTCAGCCCAGTCGATACCCTCCCTGCAATGTGAGGTCAAAGGTACATAGGGAGGGGTTCCACTGTATAATATTATTATATGCACATTAATTTTGATCTTACTTGCTGTACTCATGCTGCTCAAGGGAAAAGATGTGCTTGTTGAAGTACTCCTGGAGTTTCTCGTTGGCAAAATTGATGTTGAACTGTTCAAATCGATTCACTTCGAAATTCTCGAATCCGAAAATGTCGAGCACTCCGACAAAGGCAAACTTGTCCTCTCCTCCTCTGATTCTCACGTTGATTCGCTCCAGAATCCACCGAAACAGGTTGGCATAGACACGCATTGCAGTGGAGTCACGGGAGTCTTCAGCCTAGAACATAAACAAGTACATGTACTTACTTACTTAATACAACACACAACTATGTACATATTGAATCAGAGCCGTAGGAGCCGGTCTGGCTGATCAGGCCATGGCCTGACCACTTTCTGGTCGATACTTTTGGTAAAGGTCATTGGTACTATGTACATGTATATCTTGCATGCCCCAGCAACACATTATGTGATCACAGTCTCTCTACAGAAGACAGGCCTGACCACTGAAAATTTGCTTCCTACGGTCCTGTGAATGATGGTTACTGGTGCATTTTGTATCATGATAGCGGTATGGACGGTTGTAAAGCAAAATATTCAATCACTGACTATCAGTCTCGAGTGCTCATCAATACTGTTGAGCTAAAAATACACACTTAATTGTAGCACCCACGTGGAACATCTAAAAGCAGAGCATGAAAAATGCACACATTAATGATATTATTGTACCTGTTCTTTGGTTAGAGGAGTTTTAATCTCTTCTCCTCTCAGCACCATGAACTTCTGAGTGAGAGCGTCGCCAAGACGATCAACGTCCAATGCAAACAGGCCAGCTGTCGTCGCCAAAACTGCCTTGTCAGCAATCTGAGCGCCAGTGTGAGCCACGAAGGAAATATTACCAAGGTGAAGTATGCCACTGAGCACAGTGAGGACGTCCTGTACTTGCTCCTGAGACATGTCCATTATTTGAAAGGCATTTCTGACCTACAGATGGGGAGGGAGAGGAATAAACTCTGCTCACTAATCGTTAATAAATCTCCAGGCTCCTTAATTCCAAGCTATTAATCTAATGTATTATGTACAATCAAAGAGCCTCCCACTTCTTATAGTGAGTACAATATACCCTAGCAATACTAATGAAAATCCCAGTAGAAACCACTTGATTGTACACTATACATGTATATGAGACAGTATTACAGTGTGGAATAGTTAGAATGCAGATCTTCAACTGTTTATAATGCACTGGGCCTAGCTATAATATTATAGCAATAGGGGGAATTCGACAAAATAGGTAAAGGTCGCACACAAGACAGATAAGTGGGTAAAGGTCGTCACCTACACCCAAAATAGGTACAGGTCGTCACTCGAGTACGCTTCAACATGATGTACTATTATTATACCCTGTTAAAGTCCTCCACGTCATCGATGGTGGGGTCACTGACACAGCCACTCTGGTTGAGGTAGTGGAAGGAGTTTGGGTCCTTGAGCTTCAGCTGGTCTCTGAGGGCTGCCTCACTGTCAGTGCTGACTCCTGCCAACATGGCGTAGAAGATGTGAAAGTTTCTCTCCTTGGGATTCTGACGAACGACACGATTCTTCTCAAGGAGATCTTAGTCAATAAACGTCAAGAAAGAACACATGCACAATAATGTAGAAATGTAAGTATCTAATAATCACTTTCCCAATAATGCAAGGGATGGTGGATATGATATCATGTACATAATATTATATTCTGCCTTGGAAACATATAACTCTAGAGGACGCTATCTCGATCAGTGACTGCTCATTTAAATAACATTCGCATACATGTACATAAGCACACAGCATACCAGTACATGAACCTAATCAAATTATTATTGCATGAGGATACAGTCGATGATTTTTCCTCCTTCAATGTTGCCGGCCTCAAGGAAGTTGAGACGAATGAACTTTCCAAATCGACTCGAGTTGTTGTTGTAGACGGTCTTGGCATTACCAAAGGCCTCCAGGATAGGGCTGGAGAGGAAGAGAGAGGGGGGGAGAGAGGGAGAGGGAGAGAGAAAGAGGGGGGAGGAGAGAGGGGGATGAGAATGAGATACTCTGGGTTAGCCCAAAATTTCTCATTAAGAGTCACTAATGTACGTACTCATCTAGTTATTTTCACTAATAAACACCACATCATATCATGCATATACTGACAATACCAATCATTGCCATAATTATAATACAACGCAGTACATGTGTACATGTACATTGCATAGATTTTGCATGCATTTAATTTAGCTAGTGGCAATTGCTTCATGTAGCTCACCTGCTCTCTAGGATGGCCCCCTCCACTGACTTGGACCGTGACGATGAAGTTTGCACCTTACGGCTCATGGCCGAGAGGTAGCCTAGGATGAACTTTGTACTCTCCGTCTTTCCAGCACCACTCTCTCCACTATAGAGTATCATACATACACAAAATTATACAAAATACGTAATCTGATGTCAGACTCATAGGATTAGCACTAAACATAATAATATTATGCTAGGGACACGTTCGTATTAATGTTTGTACATTCATAAACTCTTGTAGCCTTTCTTAAGAGATAACAACAATAATTGGTGCTAACCTTAAAGGTAGGTTACGAAGGAGACATGACTATACTCAATCAAGGGACTAGTAGCCAAAGTAAAGGAAAATGGCTAATTTGGCTAAAGTATACATGTACCTAGGGAATCAGATTCCCTGATGTCACATCTAACGTGCCCATGCATGCTTGTATACATTCTCACTCACCTGATGAGCACACACTGGTTGTGTCTCATCCTCCACATGGACACGTAGACCTCGTTGGCTATGGCAAAGATGTGAGGGGGAAGCTCACCGAGCTGCTTGTCCATGTAGAGCTCCATCTTGTCATTGGAGTAGAGACCATCGATGGACTTGTACGGATTGACCGCTGAGAGAATGGAACCAATGTAGGTCTGTTGGGAGGGAGGGGGTGGGGAAAGAGGGAGCGAGAGGAGAGGGGGGAGAGAAAGAGGAGGGAAGGAGAGAGAGAAGGGAGGGAGAGGGAGAGGGAGAGGAGAGAGAGGGAGAGAGAGGGGAAAGGGAAAAGGGAGAGAACGAGAGAGGAAGAGGGGGAGAGGGAGGGAGAGAAGGACAAAGAGGTGTACACATGAAATTGTGTTCCTAATGCGCGCATTCACTGTAAAAGTGCAGTATTCATTATGTACTCTTACACTGCGTACACAAGTTCACATCAGTCTAGTAGTAAACAAACCATAATACATGTAGGCAGAGATTGTGCATGTACTATAATAACTTAACGGTATAATACACATTGTCAATGTATATGTATATGTATACAGACTAGAACAGAAAAAGTCTACAGGTATTAAAACTGCAGTATATACACAGTACTACTGTGATTTGTATGGAGGAATAGGAAAACAAATGTGAATACAACTATTTGTAAATCTCCACTCTGGTTTTCATAACTTTCATAACTAAATGCTCCTCACACGGAATTATATATAGTAACATCTGCTAAAATACATGCACATGTATAACACATGCATGTACATGCATGTACACAGGATATCCCATGTTCGTGCATACATGTATATCATTCCCTGTTCTCAATGAGCAGCTGCACTAATAATCATAATCTCTGTCTTATTTTGATCATGACTGTCAATATAAACCTACACGTACACGTATTCTCACGTTTGGGATTTCCTGCAAAAACTTTCTATTCGTAAATAAAATAGTTCACGAGATATTACACAGTGAATGCATTCAGGGCCAGGTTTTTTTTTGTCTACTATGGATGGAGATCAAAGGCGCTTTCTTTAGCATTCGATCTTTATAATAGACCCCATCAAAGGATAATGGATGAAAACAGTGCAGTGTCAGTACTCAACCGTGCACTAGAGGAAAACTGCTGACAGAGCATATATCTTTAGCTGAATAGGCCACTATAGGCTATAATCATTCACTATGAAGACTACATGTATATGGTAGGTGAACTTGTAGAATACAAATTATTGACATAATCTGGTATGATACTGTACATGAGTACATGCACGTATCGGATTAAATCACCCCCCCCCCCCCCCCGGCATGCTGTTCAAAGCCTTTGATATTCTAATGAATGAACAAATCATATACATAAACACATATATACACAAGCGTACCGCATAACTTAGCTACTAGGACTGTACATATCAGTGCCTCCAAGCCGTTCTCCTACCTTTCAGTAAAAATATTCCCATTTTTCAGTATTATACACAAGCGTACTGCATATAACTTTGCCTTAGCTACTAGGAGATAATATACACTGGCCTGCAGTAGGGACTGTATGCAGTGGTTCCACTGTACATATACATTAGTCTAAGCCATGATATATAGGATGGCCACTATACTAGGCTAGGCCTGCAGTTAAGTACATAACATTATTTATTACTGTGTGACACATTGTACCATAGATCGGGATATTTTTGCCTACAAATTATTTTGTGTAGTCTAAATTTCGTTGCCAGATTGTAGCAACCAAAATAGGTATAGGTCGACATACATGTACGTTACATAAAATATATCACGTGTTTAATTTTCGTCAGAAAAAGTCATCGACGAAAATTTTTTAATGGCGAAAATTTTGCGATTTATGGTATGTGCTTACATAAATGAGGTCACCGGCATATCTCTGCTGTATGTTGTAGAGGATGGCTGCCTCATGGAGGTCACCCAGGGAAGCCATGTCTTCAACGCCATCGATGCTCGTCTGGTGCATGGCCATCACATTGTCGTGAGTCAGCTGGGCTCTCTGATAAGTCGCCGTCTGTGAGGGTTCGAGGGAGGGTGGGTACAGTTAAGCAAGTGGTAGATGCACATAAATTCATGCTAATGCTTTCTCTTTCTCTCTCCTTCCTTCGCTCCCTCTCTCTCCCCCTCTCTCCCTCCTTCTGTCTCCTTCCCCCTCCCCCTATCTCTCCTCTCCCCTCCTCTCTCTCCCTCTCCCCCTCTGTCCCTCCTCTCTCTCTCTCCCTCCATCTCTCCCATCTTCACCCCTCTCCTTTCCTTTACCTCTCCATAAGCGCTGGCGAAGGAGACATCAGCGGCTGTAGCTCCAGTCACATGAGAAGGCAGCCACTGCCTTTTGTGCTTCAGCCAAACACGTAGCCCCTAAAATAAAAAAAGGATGTCGCAACAATATGTTATTATTATACTGATGGTGACTATAAAACTTCCCGCAATATACCTCCATGATCCTAAGCTATAGCACCATAATTATGTACCTATGTATAATAATATATTATGTGTATACCATTCTCAAGGTCTACATAATTTATGTTTACAAAACACACACACACTCGCATTATTAAACAGTCAAGTACAATGTACACGTACATTTCCAACCATTCACACACAAACCATGGAGTATTGCATAATATCATACTATAGATGGGTATATATCACGCACACACCTGCACACACGTGCAGTGTAGTTCAAAAGCTGTCATATACACACAATGTCGTGCTCCTAGTACAGGAAGTGAGTTAGTGTACACTATTGGGGATGTATTCTCTAATTGTTCAGGTGTTCAGGTATGTGGTGTGTGTTATGGAAGGAGGGGGGGAGGGAGGGGGTGAGATAATAAGGTGATGTAGTAAGCCCACAGGAAGTCAATACACCACATACACACACACACACATACACACGTACGTACACATGTACACAAACAGTGATACGTACTTGCACACGACACACACAATATTTTATGCATATGCTTAGTGATTCAGGATCAAGCTACGTACATGTACGTAAGTGCCATGTCTGCCTGAGATTACAATAGGATATTCATTATGTCTGTCCTATTGATAGCTGAATGAGACAGAAATTGAATCAACATGCGTACATAATATTATACCCAAATACCCCACTCATGAACACATATTATTACTTACATGCATACATGTGGCATAATTGTACTAATTTTATGAATGCATGCAGCAGGATATGGTCTCTATTGCTGACAGCTGGGTGGCAGCTGCTACCAGGGAATAACTGTCTACAGTTGATCTGCATTATTGTTGGCTCTGTCATCATACCACGCTCCTTGTATCAAAATAATAATAATACCACACAAAGATAACATTATTTTCTGTGATGTGGAATGAACTTGACCATAATATGCATATACATGCATACATGTACATGTATATGTAGGTCCATTCCTAGGTTTTCTTAATGAAAGCTGAAATTTCAGCTTGAGTGAACTACATGTAACACTAGGAACAACACCAATTATGGTGCAGATCGAGTCATTCCAACTAATATAATTATAGGTATACCGTACATGTGTATGATTAGACTTGATCTAGTTTCGGGTTCCGTACATGTACTTTAACCTTTCAATCCACATACAACTATATTATATACTGAATATTATCGTACATCACAATGATAGTCAGAAACCCCAGAAGACAAGCTCACATGTACACACACGAGGCTAAAATTACACTTGTGCATCAGTATAGTAATGTTCGTGGATACAGCTGTGTCATGTACACACATTTGAACAACAGCAAACGTTGATGCATGCTACAGCGTGCGTAGTAGTTTCATGGAAACACTCGTAGACTACAGGATACTATAGTCCCTTTCAGCATACGTACATCTTACACAACTAAGAAGTTTTGTGTACTATTCATTCTTCATGAAGTTCTGGCAGTGACTACTACAGGTAAGCATGCATTGTGTAAATTAATTACTGCATAGTATTATGATGAAGGGGTCCCCTGTGTGTGTACATGTACCGTGTTTATGCTAATAAAATGCAAGATCTAATTAGCACAAGAAAATTTGTGTTCTGGGATTTTTCATAATGTATCTTAATGGAGTATGTGACGACCTTTACCATAAAATCCTGCGAAAGTTAAAATTATAATTATTTTTTAGCTTGTGTTCTATTAGCATAAACACGGTGTGCTTGTTGTTGTCGTTATATGAGTGATTGTGAGTATGAATGTCGTGTGTGTGTGTGTGATGTTTAAGTTATGCTGCTCTTGAGAACACATGTTCATCCACGTGGTCAGGTTGTTGTGACTAGACCACCACAGACACAGCAACCAATAAAACAATAGATACCATGACATTTCAAACCTTATAAGCCTCCCTTGGTTAAACTTGCCCCTAAGGCTTAGGTTTGGGGATTGGCTACAGCAGCCGGAAGACGAACTAGCTAAACTTCCATATACACGTACTGGTGTATAGCCATCAAGTTCCACCCGAAAACGTAATTCAATAATGCAAGGTCACATGTACAAAATTAGCGTGGCCAATTTATGGCAGTGTTTAAGGACATTCTTATGTTAATGGATGCATGATACCAAAAATTGTATTCTGATTGCATACACTCAGATGTACGTGTACATGCATGTAGTGAGTTAACTGAGGTGGCTTCTCCTAATATGCATACATGCATGTACATGTATGTGGTGATTACTTTTGTCAATGATCAATCTTATTGACTTCTATAAACTTTCATGATCCCATTTGTAGCAGCCAAGATGTAATACACACACAAGATAGACACACACATACAGTTGTTCTTGAAGCAGCCATTTTATATAATTATAATGAAATACGTAGTTTCATCTCCGTGCTCCCTGGTTTCTTTCTCGTGCATAGCTGAAAGATCGAGGCCTGGGGACAAGGCTATGCTATAACAAACCAGGCTTTATTTTCAGGCCCTAGCTATGTATTCCTGGCTTTTCAAGATCAGGGAGCCAAGGACTGGGGCTACAGACTACTAACTGCACGTACAGTACATGTAGTGGAGGCTGTTTTTGCCTTTTAAGTATATGTAGCTGTCAGCTACCTAGCTAATTAAATAAATACATGTAAACACTAAATGTGGACATTAATCGGATACTACGGTACAATGTACATGCATTGGAGATAGCTAGATACATGTAGTATCTGTATACAAGTACATGTACATACTCGTCATGAGCATGTATGTACAAATATAAAAGTACGCTAGTCAATTGGCACTTGGATCACATCAAGGCCATTAGCAATTACAAGTACCATTGAATGTTGTCATACAGAAGTCAATGACCCAGAGCCAAGGTAGTTATCCATAGGAGAAAAATGGTAAAATTGGGAACACGCTCACAGGATGGAATGGAGCATAGGATGGAGGTTACTTTTTTCCAAATAAGGAGATGGCTTGATTTCCCACAGGAAATGATCATTGACAATTAGATCATTCATATCTAAAATATCCTGGTCTACCTCCATCACTTCATCCCCCTTCCCATCCCCCTCTTACACTCACTCTCTCTCTCTCTCTCTCTCTCTCTCTTTCTCGCTCCCACTCCCTTTCCTCCTCCACCCTCTCTCTTTCTCTTTCCCTCTCTCTCTCATACACATACTTCTTTCCTCACTCTGCCTTCCTCACAACAGTCCTTCAATCATTAATCTAATTATCACTGCGTCCAAACCTTGTTTGATTGAATTACTGTGCTACAACACAGAGCTTGACCCAAAAGGATAAACTACCTTGTTTGCCTAGTACCTCTAATGAAGTAACTATGTGAAATAGTGTTCATTCCCATCCAATAATCAGCCTGATTAGCACACAATAGAAGAAATGTCTAGGTATGGACAAAATACTTATTAAATGCAGCAAAACAGTGCACCACATTGTGACAACATAAGCTCCTCCTTTTTGGTATTATAAGTAGACCTGCACATCCCAAGGAATAATTTATTGTAGCCGCCCCAGATCAAGTATCATACTGAACCATGAGATGCTATGCACCATGAAAGTGTAAAATTAATGCACAATCCTATGGGTGAAATCAGGAGATGAAATATGGAGTGTATGACCAACCTTAAAATAATAACCCATTCTAATTATACTACTTATGGGATTAGCACAATTGCCATTGAAGAAACGGATTATTAATATTAACTGCCAATTGGCCATATTATGATCTTAGAGGATATGATATGAAACTGAGAAGCTACTTTCCTTTCAATTTCACAAAAATTACCAATGATCATCCCAACATACTTTCACCTTGATCTCATGGACTAATCAGCTGGTTGATAATTAAAGAAATAGTCACCATATCCACACAACATAATGTCGCATGGATAAAACGACAAGGTATATACTATAGTATTATAGTACGTCACAAAAGTGGACCATTGATACCCCGTCATTAAAACTAATGTAGGCCTATCTTTCGTACGGAGTTGTAAGCTTATACTACAGCATACCTGTTCAAAGCACAGCCCATAGTAATATCAACTGTGGTAAACAATGCCTAGCTGTGACTGAAATCTGCTAGATCACAAGGAGGTCATTAGTAGTAGCTAACAGTTTATAGCACTGGATTCTCTATAGAGTGAATTCACAGCATAGATACTGTAGTTTACGTAAGTCTATAGTATTTATGTTCACAGAAAATTACATTCCTATACTGGTCTGGGCGACTTACTGGTTCCCATAGAAGAGAGGAGGCCATCTTTGTCGATCAACGCTGCTCTCGGCTATCGATCTCTCCGCCCCAGCTGTCTCTCGGGTGGAAGACGTCCGCTGTTCCCTTTACAGAGTGCACTTCGTGAGCTTCATTAATCCACTAATCGACCACGCCCCTCTACCGGAACACCATGCTATAGCGCTATTATTATGCGACCACATCCGGCCGGTCGGATGAGTCTGATCATGCCGGCGGCGCGCGGCCTAGTTATTCAACTTGTATGGCGGGAAGTTAAGTTAGGAAGGGTATGGCCTTACAGGTTGCTCTGAGCCAGCTTAGGCACTCTAAAGAGACAAACGTGAAGAAAAGTGATGAAAATCAACGAGTAAGTATTATTTTGTCACTATCCTGTACTTATTAAGTCCTATTTTCACTGAAGGTGTGCTTTATTTGGATAATTTAATAATTTTTTTCCTTTTTTGCAGCCTTCCTTACCTGAGTCTAGAAAGGCAGGCTTGCGTTTTGAAACTGCTACTTCCACTGCTTCGTTGTTTAGTGTTGATGAGGCAGAGCTTTTTAATTTCAGTGATGAAGTAAGTTTATTTTATTTGCGACTTCATAAAGGTATAAGGATCGAGGCTTCGAAATACAGAAAAATCCAGCTAGAGCAAAAAAAATCCACAAGTTTTGATACTTGCTATACTCTTTTTATGCAAACACCTTCCAGGATTTTCTACCAAATGTCAACCCTTTCCCTTCGCCTCCTCAAGTCCCAAGAAGTACAGCTGCATCAACCTGTAGCAGCAGTTCTACCACTACAGCCATCGATAGTGAGAGAGGAGTGACTTCTGTAGCAGGACTTAGAAGAGGAAGTGATCCTTCACTGATTGCAGGGGCATCCCCTCATGATACAGCCACAAGTAGCAAATCGAGTCAATTGTCTCAATTATCTGATTCAGAGTGCTCTCCCTCCACGAAAACTCTGGAGAAACTCCGCTCTTTTAAATTTGTAAAGACTTTCAATTTGAAATCAAGAAGTGTTCACACAAAAAGACCATCTACAAGTGATGACCAATCAGAATTGACTCCGCCTCCGAACAAGCGACGATCAATCAGTGATGACAATTCTCCTCCATCTGATTCTGTGGCTAGATGTGCCGACATCAGCAAAATAAATAGTGGGTCCACCTTCAAGCAACCTTCGTTTAATCCAAGAACTAGCTTTAACAGTCTAACATGCACACCTTCCTCTCAGTCCGAACGTCAAAGTGCACTACATGTGGGTTCAAAGGTCACCCCAATCGCACATAGAAGCCGAACTCCAGACTTTGTAGCTTCTCACAGCCAATCTATTGAGAACAGTCCAATGGTAGTCACTGGTTTACCAAGTACTCCAACATTATCACAGTGTCGTGCTAGTAGTATGCATGGTGGCATGCTGTCTACACCCCAGTCCACGCCTAATAGCTCTCAGTCGAATGCCAGACTAACCACACCACAGAGAAGGGCTGTAGCTGACCCAACGATGCAGACACCGACTAGAGCAAGGCAGACCACTCCGCTGGTGTCCACTCCGACAGGAAGTGGAGTGACCACGCCCATTGCGAGGGCCTCTGTGCCACTGAGACGGAAGTTTCCCGGACCAGCTGGGCTGTTGCCGTCACTGGTAAGTAATGTAACAGCTCTACTGGAACTTGTACTTTTGACGACCATTTCCTTCCAAGCTTTTGGTTTGATACCAGCTTCCCACCAGAAATGCCGTCCACTTGCATCAATTTTTGACAGCAGATTGACTTGGAGTGGCCTTACTGCAACTAATGGAATAATTGTTTTTATATGGCTGCATTGTGATGCTGCTCTCCCTCTCATTAATTTTTCCTCCTTCAGGCTCCTGGTCAGAGTATGGACAACATTTACATCCCCCCACCCTCCACCCCAACCCCAGCATCCACTCCAAGGGAAAAGGTCAGCTATACATGACGTACCGTATAGCCGGAAATATTTGCAAGAATTAAATTTGGCGGTTGAGCCCAAAATCGCTATTGCAAGAATTTGGTGGTTCGGTATGGGATTGCCATACATTGTATGCATATTACCGTAGGTCGGGTTTTAATTGCGAGTATCCATTAAATGCGAATTGCGAGTTTTTCTACGTTTCGCAATTAATAGATTCGCAAACATAAACGTTCATAATATACTACAGTACAGTACGGGGTCGTCCATCGCAATTATTGGATTCGCAATTTGGCCTTTCTTGACTAGAATGCAATTATTAAACTACGCAATTAAAACACATCCTACGGTATATGTGAGTAGGAAATTTTGGTGGATTTTAATTTGGCAACTGTAATATAGACCGCCAAACCACCGAATTTAATTCCCCGCCAAATTTTCCGGCTATACGGTACTACTCCTTATTTATCTCGACAGGAGCATAATTATCGCACCACACATTATGCTCCTGGTCTTGATCATTACCGTATTAATTTTCCGTTTTCTATATTATATAGAGACTGGGTCTTTCTGCGACCCCTGTTGTCTCAAGTGCTGGGGGTGTGTCCTCCTCTCCTCCCCCAGCCTGTGCTCCAGAGGACGCTGCCATATTCACTTCAAGTCCTTGGACTGACATGATGAGGGACCTCGATTTGAACACTACAAGTTGGTAGTACTCACCAGTTGCATGAATTTATTGGCTAGCTATACAAAATTTAATATACACTATGTCCCCCGGCCCCAAACCCACACACCGCAGGTGCGTGGTGGTAGAGTGGACATAAAATTGAATATTAAAGTCTCTCTAGAGTATAACTTTGGCATGTGTGTACACACTTTTTGTATATTGCTTATCAGATGCACAGTCAACGGCTCTTCTGCAGTACAGCATATCTTCAGCTCTTAAACAGGTAAGTGTCGCTGATCATACTTTTGCATGACAGTGTATTGATTTCACTGCTTATGCCATAGGCGTCAAGTAAGCAGCTGAGAAATGGCAAAGTCATTCACCTTAGAGCGGTGATAAAGAGTATTGTACCAGCTGGGAAGAATGCTAGTGCTCTCCTCAAAGATCCCACCGGTAAAAACCACTCTAAAAAATTCTTTAAATACTTACATGTAAAATTTGATTTAAGTGAGCTACTCCCTTTGATCTTAAAGTAGGCGGAGCTCAAAAAAGTTTGACTGGGGCACATTTAGAGTCTATGTACATAAGAGTATCATAACTGCTTAGAAGAATAATTATTCTTTCATTGATTTGCAGTGAAATGATAGTTTGTCTTCATGCAGGTGAAGTGATGTGCACCATCCACTCTAAGGTGGTGGAGGACCATCAGAAAGAGCTTCAGCCAGGGGCTGTGCTAGTGCTCAGGCAGGTTGGTGAAACTATTTCTCTTATTGTTAGGGGTGTTGCTAGCAGTAAGCAAGTGAGGAGCTATAGCATTGTTACTGTTGTTGTGCTATTGCAAATGTGAATCCAAGCACCCTGTTGCAATGCCAATATCTCTTGTACAACTACCAATATGCATGCGTCCCCTGGTTTTGAAAATCCTCTTACATGTAGGTGCAGAGTATTACTTGGTTTACTCTGTGTATATAGATTTCTGTGTTCAGTCCAAGTGCCAGAAAGCATTATTTCAACATCACCCCCAGCAACATTATCCGGATATACCCCACCAACTCACAAGACAAGACTGTACAAGTCCCTTTGGTATGTACATCAATCAATTATATACAATGGTCAATATGTAAGGCAGCTGCCTCCTTAACACAGTTGCTTATTTCTTATCTTGCAGAGCTTATCAGACATACTTGGTTCTGAAGATTCAGGAGATACGTGTAGTACAAGTGAACATTCACAGTGCAGCTCATCCTTGAAAGAATTTAATCCCACTGGTGTGACAAACTTCAACAACCGTCAAACTTTTTCTCGGTTGTCGAGACAAGAACAAGAAACTGGGGGGCCACGCTCATCACACCAAAAAATGACTGCTGGTCCCCTACCTCTACCTAGAGCTATAAACTCAACTGAACGATCATCGAGTAATCTGCAGTCGCTAACGAGAGGGGCTGCCTCGTTTCTTGCTGCACGTAAACAGCAGTCCTCCGGTTCAAATTTGAGTACGGGTACAAGCCACTCCCCCAAAGCTGGTGTGGATACTGATGCAAATTCGACAAGGAAAGTCACCAGCAGCAATAGTTCGAGCGTTGCTCTTCTGCTCGATGATTTGCCTTGTGATTTCGATGACTTTTCAGATGATGATGGTATGTATGTGGAGTCTGGCGATATTCAGGCGTTACTTCCTGGTGGAGAAAGTTCTGCCAATGCTCATGTAGCTCGTGAGGAAATGGGCACCAGTGATGTGAATGTGAATGTAAATTCTATGGCGAGAGGTGACAAAACTGCATCCAGTTTCTTCAATAAGCTTTGTGAAGGTATAGGTACAATGTCATGTGTAATAAAAAAATGGATAATAATCATGATAATAATATTATGTGAGGAAATGGGCACCAGTGATGTGAATGTGAATGTAAATTCTATGGCGAGAGGTGACAAAACTGCATCCAGTTTCTTCAATAAGCTTTGTGAAGGTATAGGTACAATGTCATGTGTAACAAAAAAATGGATAATAATTATGATATTATGTAAAAGGGGTATTCTGAATAATTATGTTTTCACTTAATGATACTATTAAGTGTTGAGATTACCCTCCCCCCCTCTCTCTCTCATCAATAGAGGAGTTTGATAGTCTCTTCAATGATATCGCTGATGATGGATTGGACTTTTGAAGCCACCATTCAATGCAACGTACCGAATGCCACCATTAGCTAGGAATTCTTTGTACATGCAATTATTAAATATCACGATTCAGTAATTTTCCACTTATGCATGCCATATCTTCATTATTCCCATGTTCACTTGACTATAATATTGTGTATACACGTTGCGTCTTGTGACGATCATTACCTGTTAAGTATGCTGCGCTAGCTATAATAAAATATAGCTGCCTCGATCTGCCGCCACGTCTAGATTCGTATCGTATCTAGTTTTGCACGCCATATTGTCTTTAATTGAGAGCTGCATCAGAGAACCGGATATAATAATAATATTATAAGAGTTAATTACCACATCCTGTGCCAACGCCCACGCTACACGTCGCTGCATGCATGCACCGCGAACATGCATGTTACGTAGCTAGCTAGTCGTGGTGTGTGGGTGCTAAATTGCTCTGCTCATGCGCACAACTGGTGCCGGTGAGCTGCAGCCAGTTATATAAAGGTCTTCACCTGACCCCCCAATTCAACTCAACAACCACTTTCATTCCAACTCAAACATCAAATCAAGAAACGCAAAGAAATTTCTAACTGCAAACCTTCATCATGGGAGAACATAGAGAAATCGCTGCACTTCAATCGTGGACTCCTGAACAACAGATGCAAGAGCTAAAGAGAAGGATGGGTGTCGCTATGACAGAGATGATGGCCCTTGAAAAGCCCTCCTTTAAGTCTAAACCAGACGACGTCACTGTAGTCTTACCGCCTAAGAATGGCACCACATGGATGCTACACATCTGCCACCAGATACGAATGAAAGGGGAGGAGCCCGATTTTGAGGACCAACTGGACGTAATCACCATGCTTGAGGTATCGGAGAAGCTACATGGTGTTGCTCCTGATGCAAGGCCACAACCAGCGACCCCTCGTATCTTCGCAAGCCACCTCCCCTATCCTCTCATTCCCGAGGGAGGGAAACGAATCTTTAGTTTCAGGAACCAGAAAGATGCAGTGGTGTCTGCCTACCACTTCTTTGATTCCTGTCTCGCTTTGAAAGGAAGAGTAACTCTACCAATCTTTGCCCGTGCCTACATTCAGCAAGTCGAGAAGCACATGCAAGAGCTGGTAATGTGGTGGGAGCATCGCCATGACGATGACGTACTGCTGCTTTTCTTTGACGATTTAAAGGAAGATCATCCTGGATGTGTGCGCCAAATCGCCAAGTTTATGGATATCGATTTAGGTGAAGATGATATTGCTCGTGTGGTGCATACAACCTCCCACGCCGAAATGTCTCGATTGGCCTCAAAATTTGACACGCGAAAGATCTTTCTAAAGATGATAGAGAAGATAGGAGAAGAGCCACCACCAGAAGGGGAGTATGTCGGCCGAGTGCGCAAGGATGGTGGGAAATCAGGAGAGGGAAAGCAGAAGCTCCCAGCTGAAGTCCAACAGCGCATTGATCAGATGTGGCAGGAGATAGTGACCTCCAAGCTGGGATTCCAAGATCTGAAAGAAATGCGTGAAGCTTTGAAGAAAGAACGTGCTATAATTTAATTAATATCAGATTCTAACTTTTTGTGTTAGGGACAGCAAATCTATGCTATCACATAATAGTACTAAATTCATAAAAAGTAACGTTTATTTAACTATACAAGTTGTATAATATTATCAACTGGTTCAAGTAATTCTCTTCTGCTGAATGATTTACCTTGTGATTTTGATGCTATTCAGACGATAATAATGTTTGTATGGACTCTGGCGGTATTCAGGTACCGGTATTACTCCCTGATGGAGAAAATTCCACCAATACTCATGTAGCTCGTGAGGAAATGGGCACCAGTGATGTAAATATAGTGAGCTAGAGGTGACAAAACTGTACCAAAGGAATCCAATTTCTTCAATAAGCTTTGTGTAATGTGCAGGTATATACAATGTCATAATTATGTAACAAAAAAATATGATAACAAAAGTGGTATTCTGGTTATATTTATTATACTAAGCATTAGCTACGTTAGCATTGTCCTCTCTCTCCCCCTCTCTCATTTCAATTAACAGAGGAGTTTGATAATGACATTGCTGATGATGGATTGGACTTTTGAAACAACCATTCACACTATAGCTATCTGATGCCACCATTAGCTTGTACATGCAATAATATTATTCAGTGATTTTCAACTTATGTATGCTATATCTTCATTATTCCATGTTCACTTACCCACTAGACCAAGTATTTCAATGTCATGTATCCCTGCTAGTAATCGTGTATACAATGTACACGTTGCTTCTTGTGACGATCATTACCTGTGCGTTGTAGATGACGTATCAGATTCTAGCTTCTACCTTATGTAACATCATTTTGTACGCCATTGCCTTTGAGAGTTGCATCAGAGAACACATGAGTGGAATAATAATATTAGTATTAACACATCCTGAGCCAACGCCCACGCTACACGCCGCTGCACAGCTAGCTCGTCATGGTGCGTGGGTGTTAAAATTTAATTATTGCTCTGCGCATGCGCATAATCGGTGAGCTGCAGCTAGCTATATAAAGGTGTACACCTGACCTCCAATTTAACAACCACTTTAGAATTCAAATAGCAAAGAAACAAGGAAATTTCTAACTGCAAATCTTCATCATGGGAGAACATAGAGAAATCACTGCACTTCAGTCGTGGACTCCTGAACAGCAGATGCAAGAGCTGAAGAGAAGGATGGACGTCACCATGACAGAGATGATGGCCCTTGAAAAGCCCTCCTTTAAGCCTAAACCGGACGACGTCTTTGTAGTCTTACCGCCAAAGAACGGTACCACGTGGATGCTACATATCTGCCACCAGATACGAATGAAAGGGGAGGAGCCTGACTTTGAGGACCAACTGGACGTAATCACCATGCTTGAGGTATCGGAGACGATACTTGGTGTTGCTCCTGATGCAAGGCCACAACCAGCGATCCCTCGCATCTTTGCAAGCCACCTCCCCTATCCTCTCATTCCCGAGGGAGGTAAACGAATCTTCAGTTTCAGGAACCAGAAAGATGCAGTGGTGTCTGCCTACCACTTCTTTGACACCTGTCTCGCTTTGAAAGGAAGAGTAACTCTACCGATCTTTGCTCGTGCCTACATTCAGCAAATCGAGAAGCACATGCAAGAGCTGGTGATGTGGTGGGAGCATCGCCATGACGATGACGTACTGCTGCTTTTCTTTGATGATTTAAAGGAAGATCATCCCGGATGTGTGCGCCAAATCGCCAAGTTTATGGACGTCAATTTAGGTGAGGATGATGTTGCTCGTGTGGTGCATACTACCTCCCATGCCGAAATGTCACGATTAGCCTCAAAATTCGGCACAAGGAAGGTCGTTCTAAAGATGATGGAGAAGATAGGAGAAGAACCGCCACCAGAAGGAGAGTATGTCGGCCGAGTGCGCAAGGATGGTGGGAAGTCGGGAGAGGGAAAGCAGAAGCTCCCAGTTGAAATTCAACAGCGCATTGATCAGATGTGGCGGGAGATTGTGACCTCCAAGCTGGGATTCCAAGATCTGAAAGAAATGCGTGAAGCTTTGAAGAAAGAACGCGCTTTAATTTAGTATCTAACTTTTGTGTTATTAGGGACAGTAAATATCTGCTATGCTATCAAATTCATAGACTTTATTTAACTACAAGTTATTGTTATTATATTAACTGGTTCAAGTGCATGAATGCTCATTAACAATATTATTAATAACAGTTGTGATCGGCAAAAAAATCTTCTACTGGGGCCTAGCTTATAATAATAATATTATATTATGCACTCATGCACAGAAGCAGAATGGGATTGTCCATGCATGATATGTTATAATGATGTCAGTGGATCCAAAAATTATTGTGCACAAATATAATTGCAGTGAGTAACTATTAAATAAGGATGGCCAAATTAATTATTGCATAGTGCTGAATTCTCGTTACACTAAGTCCTGACTCCTCCCTGGTCCCGACAGAGCTCAATAATAATAATGTTATTATTATTCTGACATGTATGGACACTGCTCGCAGCAGTGATTGGGTGTAATAATACTATTTTAAGATATGAGGGATTTTCTGCAGCTGTGATAAGCTTCAATTTCAAAGCGCTAGCCTTTAATATCTCCATTAAATGTTCCTCTGTCAGGGTTCACATGCATGCAGGATACGTGGTATGTGCTTCCAGAAGTCCGATAGTTAAATTTTCGGATGGATCTAGTAGATCTATACATCACGAAGCGGTAGACAGATCTCCAGTAAAATAGCAATTTGTAAATAGGTTGGTGTGCTGTATGATGAAATTTACTACGCGTGGCACTGAATAGCAAATTGGGTGCGAGCCAAAGTGACGATGAAACGCGCATGCTCACATCGTAATTACTTTTTAGTATGCGTCCTTGCTCGTGGCGCGTAGGTGGATAGTGCTTACTAAGTTATGCGCCTGATAGAGTATTTAAACCCACAAGCACAGTACCTGCGCATCATATATATATACGCTTCTAACAAGGACTTCAACAGTATTCAAGAACTCAGTGCACTGAAATTATGGCGGGCCAACCCAGCAACCTCAAACCAGGAGTAGAGCCATGGACCCCTGAGCAGCAGGTGCAAGAGCTGAAAAAAAGAATGGGCAGCGTGATGGGCATTTTTAATTCACAGAAAAAAGTGGATTTCACTCCCAATGCAGACGATTTTCTTATAATCGTGCCACCAAAACATGGCACCACATGGTTAATGCACGTTTGCCACCAGATACGCATGAAAGGAGCAGAGCCCGACTTTGAGGACCAAATGGAAGTCATCAGCCTCATAGAAGCGCACGAGATGCTATTTGGAGTAAAACCCCAAGATCAGAAGCAGCCAGCTAGTCCACGCCTCTATGCCACCCACCTGCCTTTTCCAGTCGTCCCTCAGGGAGGAAGGAGAATCTTCAGCTTTAGGGACCCCAAAGACGCGGTGGTGTCAGCTTATCACTTCCTGAATTCTGGTCTTGCATTGAAGGGGAGAGTTGCTTTGCCAATGTTTGCTCGTGCCTACATCCAGCAAATTGAAAAGCAGCTTAACGATCTCTTGATGTGGTGGGAGCATCGAAACGATAAGGATTTATTATTGATATTCTTTGACGATTTGAAGGAAGATCACACTGGCACTGTACGCAGAATTGCCAAGTACTTGGGTGTTGATTTAGACGATGATGCTGTTGCTCGTGTGGTTCATACGACCTCCCATGCTGAAATGTCTCGACATGCTTCCAAATTCAATCTAAGCAAAGTAGCTAAGAAGATGTCGGAAGTAATTGGTGAAGAGCCTGAGACCGACAGTGAAGATTTCGTTGGCCGAGTGCGCAAGGATGGTGGGAAATCAGGAGAGGGAAAGCAAAAGCTCCCAGTTGAAGTCCAACAGCGCATTGATCAGATGTGGCAGGAGATTGTGACCTCCAAACTGGGATTTAAAAATTTGCAAGAAATGCGTGAAGCTTGGAAGAAAGAGCGTACAAGCTAGAAACTATAAACTATCATGTTTTTAAATAGCAATTCATTTGCTGCATAATAATTAATTTTTTAGTAGAACCATGAAGTACCCATATATGGTATATAGGACAGATGTTCTTGTTTGCCTTACTCATTTTTCTACAGTGAATTATTAACAATGGTTCTAATGGAATGCTCATTAATGAATATTCCAGTTTAATTGCCCCACTTTATGTTAAAGAGCTAAGTCAGGGGAGCATCTCTAGTATACAGGTTAACTTGATCCCCTGGCCACCATGCTACACACTATAAGTTAGCTGCCTGCTTCAATGGCCTGGGAGGCTGATTATCAGCTTGCTATCTGGCAAGATTTCTTTCTCTGTGGGTGTGCCAGTTATGTGTAGTGTTATGATAGTTTTGGTGCTGACAATGCTTATTCCCAAGAGTGTATTAAATACACTCGATAAGCCCTTGCTATTACATCTACGATTCAACTTCTCTACGCGTGCGCGTGGTATGTGGGCGGCTGATCACTTGCAAATTAATGTAGTGCGTGGTGCGTGGGCAGCAAATAACAAGGGACTCACTTTTTCCTCAATCCGAAGAACGGAAGTACAAGGTCACGTATTTTGACGTATGTACGCCGTATATGTACATACGTACGTACGTATTAGTGTTATTGGCCATTGGGGCGTGGCCCATCGCGATCGCTGGACGGTCGGTACGGATGGGAGGGGCTGGGGGGTTGGGGTTGCCAATGATTAACAGGGTTAGTCTCTGGGGTTGTCTTTAAAATTAATACTGCCAGTAGGGGGTGGGGTCTGGGCACGAGACTATACTACCAGCAGTTACATAGTCTCGTCCCCAGACCCCACCCTCGAGGAGACTAGCAGTTACAGTGTGACAGTGTGGGTGTGGCTCCTAGAATGGGCGTGTATGGACAATGGCAAGCCCGCGCAGTGAAGAACAGTGGAGCCTAGAGCAACAGATACAAGAATTAAAGCGAAGGACAGAAGCACTAAGATCAACACTTATCCTTGATTCAGCTCCTTCCTTCAAGCCTAGTCCCGATGACGTGATTGTGGCCACGCCACCCAAAAATGGCACAACCTGGGTGCTTCACATTTGCCACCAAATTCGAATGCAAGGTCAGGAGCCTGACTTTGAGAATCAACTGGACATAATAGGGTGGATAGAAGCCAGTGAAAGGTTGTTCGGAATCACAGATATCTCAACACGGAGGCAACCAGCAAGCCCGAGGATATTTGTGACCCATCTCCTCTATCCGCTCATTCCAGTAGGAGGTAGGCGAATATACTGCTTTAGAGATCCAAAAGATTCAATACTATCAAATTATTACTTTCAAGACGTGCTTCTTTCACTCAGAGGAAGAGTATCTTTGTCAGTATTTACTCAATCTGCGGTGGAAGAAGATATTGAAAGGCGTCTAGAAAACCTCCTGGTCTGGTGGGAGCATCGCCATGATAGCAATGTTCTGCTGATATTCTTTGATGATCTCAAAGAAGACCATGCTGGGTGTGTGCGTAGAATTGCCAAATTTATTAATGTCGATTGTGACGAAGATGTTATCGCTCGTGTGGTTCACACCACCTCCCATGCAGAAATGTTTCGACACCGATCAAAGTTTAGCGTTCATTCACTTGCCAGAGTTGTTACAGAGAAGATAGGAGAGGCACCACCTCCCCAAGGTACAATTGTTGGTCGAGTGCGCAAGGATGGTGGGAAGTCAGGAGAGGGAAAGCAGAAGCTCCCAGTTGAAGTCCAACAGCGCATTGATCAGATGTGGCAGGAGATTGTGACCTCCAAGCTGGGATTCCAAGATTTGAAAGAAATGCGTGAAGCTTTAAAGAAAGAAAACTGCAGCATATAATTTTGATGTCTATGACATAATAATGACATTGTAATGCTGCATAATTACTTGAACTCTTATTGCACTTTGGCAGGAAATTAGTTCTAGCGCGCATGCGCACTTGCCTGGGCCTATCTGAAAGGTGCAATTCAAGTCCAAGGTGATATATTATGATGATACCATGGCCAGTAAAGAAAAAGCGAGGGGTAAGGAAGAGAAGTGGCTTCCTGAACAGCAACTAAAAGAGCTCAAGAGAAGAATGGACGCCTCAAATTCAGACATGAGCCACACTAAGCCTTCCTTTCAACCCAATCCCGGTGACGTCATCGTGGCAATACCTCAGAAGGTAGATGGGTCACAAATATGTGAGGTGAAGTTGGTTGTGGCTTCGATGCTGGATCGATACCATGTACCCTTTCAGAAGCTTCTATCCACGTAATGACTTGCAGTTGATCCTCAAAATCGGGTTCTCGTCCTCGCATGCGTATCTGGTGGCAGATATGCATCATCCACGTTATGCCATTCCTTCCCTCTTCTTCCTAGTGGAGGGAAGAGAATTTACTGCTTCAGAGACCAAAAAGATGCCGTTTTGTCGGCCTATTACTTTTATGACTCAAAATTCTCACTGAGAGGAAGAGTCTCCATGTCGATATTCACTGACGTCTACCTTGAACGAACCGAGAGGCACCTGAATGAGCTTCTTTTATGGTGGGAGCATCGTCACGAAAATGATACACTAGCTGCTGCTGTTCTTTGATGATCTATTGGAAGACCATACTGGGTGTGTGTGTCGAATTGCTAAGTTTATGGGCGTGGATTTAGACGAGGATGCTATCGCTCGTGTGGTTCACACCACTACTCATGCTGAGATGGTTAGGCACCATTCCAAGTTTAGTTCTCGTAGGCACACCATTATGGTGGCAAAGAAGATCAGAGAGGAACCTCCCTCACAAAGTGAGTTTGTCGGCCGAGTGCGCAAGGATGGTGGGAAGTCAGGAGAGAGAAAGCAGAAGCTCCCAGTTGAAGTCCAACAGCGCATTGATCAGATGTGGCAGGAGATTGTGACCTCCAAGCTGGGATTTAAAAATTTGCAAGAAATGCGTGAAGCTTGGAGGAAAGAACTTTCAAGAACACAGTAGATGTATATAGCTATATATTGACAAAATTATGTACTGTACATGTTATGATCTACGGTATAATTATAGTCATGTGAGTATCATTGTGAGTGTACATGAATGCAGAGCTGGCAATAAATGTGTGGCTACCACAATAGATTCTGAATGGCATGGAGAATATAATATACAACATGTATAATTATTATACAGATATTACATAACATTAATCATAAAGTGGAATATTTTTAAATTTGACCTTGATTCTCATCCTGATCTATGCAGTCACTTGTGTTTGTAGGTACAACATCGGATGATTTATGTCTTGAATCAGAAGATACCATACTCTCAGCTTTGAATTCTTGATCGTCTAGATCTGCATCACAGTTTGCTCGTGTTTCTAGATTTGTTAATTCCTTGCCAGTTTCATTTGCATTCAAGCAGCGAGCACAGTCATGATTATTACTCCTCGTCAGTACATCATCCAGAATATTATGAGAAGCATCCTTACTGATATGTGGTGGAGGTATGACAGTCGATATCCTTCCACTCTTCCTGATTTCCTCAGGTTTTGGTTGTTTCCCAATCAGACTAAGCCTGTGCAGCGCCACTGTCTCAAGCGTGCGGCGCATCTCTGGAAATTCGTCTAGTAGGCTTTGAAAGTTAACTTTTGAGAGGGAGAAGAGATCACAGATTGTCACTGTTCTAATTGAAGCCACCCTCCTGTCCTCTGTCAGTAGGCAAATCTCGCCAAAGTGAGCACCGTCAGAGAGAGTTGTTGCTACTTCTCCATTGTCGCTGAGCACTTCTACCACACCAGTTCGAATGAAGTACATCTTATCACCTTTGGCTCCTGCATGTACGATGTACTCTCCCTTTAAGAATACCTCAAACCGAAGCTTTGTCAGCACGGCCGTTGTGAACTGTGTGGAAGCATTTTGAAGAAACGGGACTGTGTTAATGAGATCCCTACAGTTGTGACTTATGATATCCTGTAGGGAAAATATTAATAATTATTATCATAGGGGCACTGAACTCTATTATTAGCTATTAAAAGTCAATAATAATATATTTTTTTAAAATACCTCCTTCAAGCCAATAGAAAGTTCTCCAAGTATTGTTTCTTCATTAAAATATTTTTTCCGATAGCGGTGCTCATAAAACTCCTGTACCCTCATCCTGATGTTCTGCGGGAGCTTACGGTAGCGCATGTACTCCTCCACTTGACTCAGCTGCAATTATAATTATAGCAATAGAGCTGATAAAGGAGGTATACGCTGTTGTCAATGAATTCTTGCTAAGTGCAATAATTGATGCATATCTACGTAGCTATTATCACTGATTGCCACACTTCAGTAATTATTGCACATACCTTTTCATTGTACAGTCTTCCAGAGGAGTCAATGGAGAGAAGAAGAGTAGACATGTTGCCAATGAACAGGGCATAGAAGGTAGCACCGGTCATCATGCTGACAATGGTCAGCCACACCTCAGTGGTGTTCTGAGGTGGCCAGCGACCAAATCCAATACACAGCATGTGTGATATTGCCTTGAAAAGAGCCCAGGAGTATTTCTCAGCTACTGATGCATTCTATACAGAAAAAGAGTATCAATACTATGAATAATTATGAGTCCCTTAAGTGGGAAGGTAACATCTAGAGACTTCCTATGAAATAAAGAGCGAACTTTTTCAAGATTAGGTTGGATCAACATAATGTACATTTCTCATAACTGCTGGGATGTAAAAGTTTTATGGATGTTAGATCTGGCTTTATAGGCAATCTTTGATTGACTCACTTGTAAGTGGTTGATGCTGATCCAAGAATTCTGAGGGAATTCCTGCAAGTAGGGCACGAGATACTGTATGCAACCATTCCAGTGTGCCAACAGTAGCATGAGCAGTATCAGTTTGACGATCCTCAATACCCCACCAGCCAAGTCAAACAACTGTAGAGGAAAGACCTATACATTAATAATCACAGTTACAATGGAACCACTCCTTTATCTACAGAAATTATTAGCAAATTCAAGGACTAAAACATAGTTCCAATTTTTCAGAGTGAGATGCACATGCATGCATGCCATTGATTCTGAATGCTTGCTAAGACAACAAAAGGTGTCATTATCTGAGGAGAAAGGCTTAGCCTATACTGTATACTATCATACTCAAAATTTATACTTACATCTTCCCATCTCTGCATGAATCTTAGAAGTCGAGAAATACGCAGAAGCCTCAGGAGGCTAAGTAGCTTAGCCAGACGGATGATTCTGAGTGCTCTTGATGCCTTGAGCAGAGAACTGGACACTTCACCATTTGTGAAGATGAGGGTGATTGAATCAAAAGGCACTGAAGAGATGAAATCCACAATAAACCATCCAAGAAGGTATCGTTTGGCAACTGTTCTTGTATCTAAGATAACCTGAAAAACCAGCAAAACTAATAATGCGATTAATTATTAGAGTTAAACTTTGAATGCTCCCAGTACAACCACTGATGTAAACATACAATAATTATTGCAAACACAAGATGATTTTGATTTTGATCATACATGATCATGACTCACAATGTCAGGATTATCTGTAGAAGCAATTCCAGTCCGAAAGTTGATGACAATATCCGTGATGAAAAGAAAATCGACAAGTGCATTGAGGGTGAGCCACACAGGCTTGGTCTGGTCTTCGCTGTAGAATGCTATACTGACAGGCAGTACTATCACGGTGAACAACAAAAGGATAACGATAAGTATGTCCCAGTACCACCTATAGGGGTGAGAGAAAACATTGGCTGATGTCATAATGACACAACCACTAGCTCTTAGTACCATGGCAGCTGGCAGACTAGCACACTCACGTATGTACACATAATTATAATATATAGTTGCATGCATATACGATAATAATCCCAATAGGCCATAATATTATGCATGTACACACACTCTTCCTCATCACTCCAAAGCTAGTTAATATCATCATACCTGAAATGGCTGTAGGGATGGATCATCCATTTGTTGCTACCAGTTTCATGATGTTTCTTCTGAAGCAGGAGTCCCTTTTTACTACCATACAGTTTAACAGCTAATTTACTGCCGGGTGAAACGTGAAAGATGCTTTTGAAAACTCCAGGAATCGTCCATTGAGAGTTTGCTTTCTCCAGTACGTCTCCATGACGCTGATCTGTATCTTCTCGCTCGAGTTCCACTTTAGTAGAAGACGGTGACTGATGCACCCGTTTCTCACTCGAATTTTCGCTACTTTGAGGGCCTACTTTGCTTCTAGATCCACGGAAACAGCTACACGGCGCACAGCGACACTCGGCCATGAAGATGAGATGAACTCGAGATGCGACCCAGTTTCCATGTTAACGGATTTTTTGCGCATGCGCAAAAAGGACAATACTGAACTTTGCACCCGTCGATCCCATTATGCGCATGCGCATCACTGTTCGCATTTTCTCAACCTAGAATCCTTGCAATAAGACTTTGCAGTGCTATAGCCTCGTCCCCACCTAGAATCTGATATCTTTTACGATTTTAGGTCGATAAAGTATAAACCTGGAAATCAATTAAGCTTATTAGTCTGGGTGCCAGGGGTGGGCACCCAGACTAGCAATTAATTTACTAGTGAAAGTGCAAGTGTCGGGATCCAATTATTAGTAACTATTGAACATCGCTTGAAGGATCTCCTGACGTGATGGGAGCATCGCCACGATGAAAATTTTCTGCTTCTCTTCTTTTGCGTCGAATCGCCAAAATTAATTTGATTGCAACGAAGATGTTATTGCTTGTGTGGTTCATACAACTACCCATTCTGAGATGTCACGACACCATTCCATGTTCAAGTATGCTGCAATGTTTGTTGATAAGATTGGGGAGACATTATCACCAGAAGGAGAGCTAATTGGTCGAGTGCACAAGGATGGTGGGAAATCAGGAGAAATATTAAGCAAAAGTTCCCAGTTAAAGTCCAATAGCACATTGGATTATCAAGAAATACGTAAAGCTGAGTACAGCCAGTGGTGTCGCCAGGGGGGTGCATGTGGGTTCATTTGCACCCAATCCATGCACCTGTGCACCCATCCCCTAGTATGCATGACATTGTGTAGTTTTGTTGTGCCTGTCACAGTATGCACATTTCACTACACTATCACAGCCAGTGATGTAACATGTCATGTATACATCACTACATATATAATTTATGTAGAATGTCTACATGGAATAGTACCTAGCTAGGGTATTACAATGTCATGTATACTATAGTACATTTCCGCTAGCTTTATGCATCCACCTGTGCAGTTACTTCGATAACTTGCACCCAGTTAAACAATTGCCTAGAGACGCCACTGTGTACAGCTAGCTTGCTGGACCATTATTAGATAATGCGTCCTGGTTGCTCTATTCTCACGTGAGCCTCCAGTATAATAAGCGCGCGTCGGCATCCGATTGAACCTGAGGTCAAGGTGCCCGAGGTCCATCCGCAGCGCAGGGCTACAGTGTCGTCCGTACAGTAGCTACCATTTTCAGCTGGCCGTGGTAAGTTATCACGATAGATTGTGCATGATTTTAATTTAGCCTATCTATCGAAATTTGATAGCAATAGACGAGCAGGGTTGCTCAATGGTAGATCTATCGTAGATAATTTCGTGACTCCATAGTGCCTGCAAATTGACGTACTATAACCTTTGACACGAACTAATTTCAAAGCGAGATCTTGAAGATGTGCAGGCATCGAAGCACAGTATTAAAACTATATAATTATGACTATGTAACACGCAGCTTATTTAAATACTGTTGACATTCCAATGAATTAACACCTGATTGTGAAATTGTAATGATGATACAACAACCTAATGCAATTTGCCTATATAGTCACTTTGATTGAGCCTGTTTTAAACATGCATGCAGAACTATAGTGCTGCTGCAACTTAGAGTCCAATATCATCAGGAGTAGCTAATGCCTGGGGGGTAATTACTCAACACCAAGATTATGTTCAGAGAAGGAAGCCCCTAGTACATTTGTGAAATCAGTCAAATACATAAAGAATGCTATTTATGTCAGGCTGCATAACCATTGCATTGTACCATAGACACCACTGAAGTATACAACTTACCATAGATCAAATTCCCTGTGGACCTTTCCCTATAGCCAGCCATTGATCATGAATGGTTTCCATGTCGCTATTAACTAGTGTAGAATGCATGGAACTCAATACTGTACCCTCTTAGGGCATTGTGAGGTTTCCACTTCACTACATGTAATGCTTCCCTGATTGGGGCACCTTTGGAATGCAATCTCCTTTAAGTGTGGATTTTGGTTTATTTTTATGTAGTTGTTTACATGCATGAAAGTGTGTCTTTGGTTAATACCTCGTGCTGACCGGTATTGACCGTATCAGTAATGGAATATGCATACACACATAGCTAGCTAGCTATAATAGTGTTATCAGCTTAGATCCAGCTTTATGATTATGTGATTGGTGTGTGAGCCATCACGTTCACAATAATTATTATTTCTATCATGCTTGCATGCAGCTACAGGTTACTGAAATTCTCGAGATCCATAATGAATGGAAGTGATCCTCATGAATACTACACAGGTGGAGCCCACCCTGCTGGACACACTGTTGCAGGTATGATGATAGTGTGCATGGTTATGAGAATCTCTATTTCCTATACTGTTGAAACGAGATCATAGTAACAACTTGGGATTGTTGCAATGATAAACAGAAACGTTAAAATTGTGACAGTTATGTATAATATTATTATTGTGGTTCTAGATATTAATTTTTTCTAAGTAGAAGGGTGATCCCTAAATTGTAAGTTTGCCAGCTATAGATGAAACCCTAGCTCATGATAGAGGGATTCCAATACACATTCTTGTAGATATTGAAGGAGACTGTGATCTGATGTTGGAACAAAAATCGATTTAATCATGGGTGGTACCATACAAATATACATATATAGTAGTCTTTACTGTCATCACTTCCTATAATAGCTAGTATATCATATTACGGACTAATTGGTAGCTAGCTAAGAATACAATATTAGCTACATGTAGCAAGAACAGCATTGGAAGATATTAAACATGTACACAGCTATATACTCTGCATGGTGGCTGCAGGCCCTTTTCTATTATGTACATGCATGCAGGGAAGTGAGTGCCTCTGATACACTGCTGTCATGATTAATCTATATTATAAAATTCTATTACAGCTACAATGTTAATTAGATGTACTTACTTGGTCTACTGTATGCATACATAATTATAAATATGCAGGTACTTTCTTTCTCATCTATGGTCTTTGGTGGATGTTTATTACATACTGGATTCATTTCACTCATTTGAGTGCTAAGTCTAAATCGAGCAGGATCAGTAGAAATTCACGATCTGATCTACTCCAAATCTGTGCTCATGATCCAAACGACCCTCTTGCTCATAAGTCATGGATACCTCAACCATTCTTGAAGAGGATTCCACTTGAGCCAATTTTGAAAGTAGTTCTTCCCAGCCTTGGCGTATTCGTTGAGCTCTTTATAAACGTGAAATTTGACGAGCATGGCAAGAGTCATTTGATTCCGTGGCACTACAGGGTCACCTTTTCCAATGGTCAGTTTCTTGATCTCAATCGATTCTACCACATGTGTCTCTACTCCACCTTTGCACTCTCCGGGATTATTGACCTGGTGTCCCTTTGTGTCAAGCTTCCTAGAGTGACGAGTCAGCTATTTCTATGCTTTGCTCTTTACTCTGAAGCCCTCCTCTTCTCGTTTCACGTCCATGGTCGAAATCTCTTCAACAACAGCGTCCACCAACTCTTGTTGATTTTTGTGATTGCCACGGCTGTTTTTTCCACTCTACGCATGCTCACTCCTCGGAACCTTTTCATAAATGCTGGTTTTACCGGTTCAATGATACTGCAAGGCACTCATCTCGTTCAAGCCGGGTGGGTCTTGTACGGTGGAACGCGCTGGCGATTGGACTCGCACGAGAACGTGAAATTCATGACTGCCCTCTCCGTTTGGCATCTGCTTGGAGTGAGCTTGTTCATGCTGACTGCATTCGTCATCATGAGAGCTGTCTTGCACAGGTTGAGTAAGATTAAACGATTTCGTTACCTGGTAGTGCTTGAGAGTGAACAGGAGAGAGAGAGCCTCATTGAGAGGATGGTGGAGGATGATGCGTCTGGTACTAGTCGGGATAGCGTTGAGATGCGGCGTGCCCTCACTGAAAGTCCAGCTTAGAACTTTATCACAGCTATAAAAATTAAATTATTAGACAATAAGCATTTTCTGAACCATGCTGTCATCAATATCCATTCTCTGCTGTTTTATAACTTTTGTAGCTAGGTTTCAATTGACAGTCAGTGATTAATACTTGCTATTTCAGTAATAATATTCCTCTCCAATGTTCCTCATGATCAATCATTAATAATATTGCTGTTTTCAATTTCATCCATGATGTACACGGCAACAGCTAGTGTATAAGGTGTGTACAACTTGCAATTATTATTGAGAGGGTATAAGCAAAAAAATTAATATAAGTGCATAATTGCAGCCTTAATATTATGAGTTCATGACCTTATTATGATGCCCCTAAGGCTCTTTACCCTATAAGTGCTTATCACTGAGGTACATGATTATTTCACTTTCTGGTTACCTATTAATGTGTGAAACTTAATACTTTGTTTGCTTGCATAATAACATAGTAGTATCATAATATTGGTTGCCTTGGTTTCGTCATGCCAGTAATGGAATGTAAAATATTATTATTATTGCTGACATGTACATACATGCAGATGTAACCATAATAATATTGGTGGCAATAATAATTATTATTAATGCCATGCCAGCTCTCTCCTGAATCCATGACATTATTCTACCAATTATTTCAACATTAATAATTTCATTAATTATCTGTTCCACTTTGGATGGGATCAATCATAATCATCATGGGCAATTAAGCATAGAGTGCATGCACTCGACCATGCCATGTAAGAGGGCGAGTTCTTGCATGCATGCATGAGTACATATAATATATGTGCACGATTTGAGTGCATGACATTGTGTGTGTGTGTGTGTGTGTGTGTGTGGAATCCCTGTCATTCACTGACGAGTTTTGGGCCAGACTTACCATCATTATAGCTACCCTTCTTCCTGTACAAGAATTCTTACAGTCACATAAGCAGAGGTGGTCCTGGTGGTTTGTGATTGCTCAGTGCATGATGCCTTCTTGAGAATTGAGGAAGTATATAAACAGTATACACTAAGCCCTCACTTTTGCCTGATTGTGGAATGTGATTCAGTAGTAACCACTAATTACGTTATCTTGCATTTGCGGAGCTTCGCGCGCGCGCCGCGCCATATATTGTAGTGTATCGGCAACGCCCACACTTACTCTTAGTGACGTCACAAGGTCCTGAGGCCGGCCAGAAGCAAGAGAAAAATGGTCCTGGTCGACATTTTGCAAGTTCATATTCAACACGAGCAAGGGATTTAGCCAAGGATATTGCACTGGGCAACTCTCGAGGTCAAACTGTCCATGTGATCTTCATATGACTCGGCTCTGACCTTTCGCATCAGGTTGTCCAGTAAGCTGAAATCGAGCTAGCCACGAGTGTGGCGATTGATTGGTGAGCGATCGGCTCCATATCTCAACAACGAAGACAGTTGAAGAAACGAAACTTCTTCCATCCTTTAGTAGAGTTGTAAAACTAATCTCTATGTGAGTCAGCTAGTCTACAGAGCTGTTTATACTATGACAGTACGTTATTGAATGTATAAATTATTTTCATTTTTTATGATCTTATAATTCAACAAATACAGTAAATATTACTTAGTTAAGTAAATATACTATACTGCTAGTGGTACTCTCCTTCCAGCTGAAGTATGAAAGCCTCAGCAGTCTTCGCATCAGGTTGTCCAGAATGTTGAAAATGAGTCGGCCAAACATTTACGGCCGATATTCGGCCGTGTATAGCGAGGTAGCTACACTTTGGACACGAATTGGACGTGCCGATATGTTGTTTAGCTAGTCTTCTTACAGTCTGCTGTGTTTCAAAACCCAGAAATATACCAGTAGCCAGAAACTAAACTTTTTTGTCATGCATGTTGACCGCGATCGTGGTCTCCATATGTTCAATACAGCAACCGCAAACCGGAAGTGATCAGGCAAAAGCGAGGGCTTAGCGTATACTGAAAGTTCATCAAGTACCACAATGTCATGACACAGTTCACTTCCTAAGGAGCTCAAGTTTGCAAATTTGGAAGCCACACACAAGCAATTTGTGGTGTGTGGGCAGATAATTATAATAGCACGTGGGTGACAATAGTCACTACAGCAATATCAACCTCTGATTATAGTGTTAGCTACAAGTAGTCTCGTCCCCCACGTTTTTCTGGGGACAAGGGCTAAGCCACAAGCCAAAAAATTTGATAGTGAAAATTGTTGAAATTCACAGACTCAAGAGTATTAATTAAATTACAGAAAGAGCAAAAATTGAAGTGCATACATGTAATTTTAATTTTTTTCTGTTCTAGTTACTGCTGGTGGTGGTAGGTGGTAACTTAGTAGCCACCACACTTGCTTTAGTTCCCTGTCCATTACCACCGCTAGACTGTGGCGTCTGAGGGGTCTGTGGTGTCACTGGTGTCTTTGGTGTCTGCGGGCCCTCAGACTTGACACCGGATGATAGCTGCTGTTGCGTGGCAATAGCAGTAGAACTAGTAGTGGCGGTGGCTGGAGTAGTGACAGCTGTAGCAGATCCATTCGCTGCTGTCTTTGATGAACTCGAACTGGAAGTAGCACTAATAGTACCTCCCCCATTACCACTAACACCACTAGGACTGCTACTCCCACTGAAAGCAGCAAGAGCCGTGGGATTATTCATGACGGCTGTCAGAAGGGAAGCTACTGCAGACGATGACGTAGGGGTACCCGGGTTTGAGCCAGTCACCTGACTCACCAGGCGCACGGCCGCAGCCGCAAGTGTGGGCGACGCAAGTATCGGACTATGCACCTTCGGGCTGGTACTGCCGTTCCCGCCGGAATTCTTGAGAGCAAGGAGCTGCGCAGAGGGTAAGGTCAAAGGTGGGGGTCGATTTCCTGCAGACTTTCCCCCCGTGCTGGTTCCAGCAGACATAGGGGTGGTGGGGGACTTTAAAGCTGGGCGGATAGTCACTGTAGATGGTAAACTTGCGCGATTCTGACGCAGGTTCTTGACTTGATTGTAGAGCGCCGTTCCCAGATGATGACCGTAGTCTTCTTGATACTGTTGCAGGGAATCAGTGGCCAGCCGTGCGTGCATGAGAATGGGCCCACACTGCCTTTGGAGAAGATTCTGAAGTTTACTGGCGGCCACCTGTTCGGCAAGTTTCACTGGCGGAGACAGAGCCTGTTTCATGAATTCGCCAATATGCTTCAATTTTGGGATCACGAGTGATACCGTCACCTCTTGTCCGAGCTCGGTGAGACCTGCGAGTGCTCCATAGTGAACCGACAGTCCTTGTGCATTTGATTTCAGTGCGTTTGTGAGGGTACGAGTGATACGCGATTGGATATTATTGATTGAATTGCTGTACTTTTTGCAGATTTTGGCAAGGATTTTAGCCGCCAATTCTCTCAGACTCCAGTGATCCTCAGACTCTGGCCGGAGACAAATTTGCTTATTCAGCAAACACGTGAAGACGGCAGGGATCAACTCGTGAAGAAATTTCTCCAAGGTCAGTGCCGAGTTGTCGAGTAGTGCCAGAGCCATCTTCATGAGGTGCTTCAAAACGGCAAGCTTTCTTTGAGTCACATTTACCCTCACCCCTTCTGTTATGAAACTCATAAACTGCGGCAACAACTGATAAAGGCCCGGATCGGCTGTGAGCGAACTGAGAGCCTCCTGACATCTTGATTCGGACGTCAACCCTACACAAGCATCGGTGATTTCTTTATAGTAGAGTTGCTGTTCTAGAGAGAGTGCGTGAGCCTGAAGTGGTTTCAATCGAGACCACTCCACGCTTTCTGGATCTTCTTTCTTTTTGCCCTTCTTTTCGAATCGTATTTCCTTGGCGTGCGCGATGGGGTCGTTAGCTTGGACAGGCGGGAGGGTGGATGCCAAAGCCTCGGCTTTTTGATCCTCTAACGACAGGGGCGGGGGATTCTCGGGGATGGTTGGCTGGACTCCCTCCACGCAGAGCCAATGAGAACGCAGAGAGATATCGCTCGGGAGCCGCGGAAGAGGAGAGCTTACAAGATCGACCAAATTCACCTCTTTCTCGTCAGGGAAGTAGATGTCCTTTCCCCCTCCACTCGTGTGGCGGAAAGGTATATAGTCCGTGCAGTCGAATCCGTATAGAGGCTCGATATTTTTCACTCTCAGTGCTTGATCAATATCGGCGCAGGTTAGCCTTCTACGCTTAGAGTGCCGCATGAACTTGATGGCATCTTGGATGACCTCCTTGAGCCTGTATTCGAGATCTTCAGCGAGTCTCGTGGCCGCATCATCATTCAGTGTGGTAATACCGATTGACTCTCCCATAATTTTAATAGAATCGACAGACAAAAGGTGGCGTACTAGTCCATCGTCCACTTCCATAGGTTCCACGTTTTCCGCCATTTTTTCAGCTTGTTGAGGGGAAAGTATGGTAAAGGTCGTCGTTACCCGCCATAAAGTGGCGGCGCGCGCAACATTAAATGTCACGTGATCCAGTTCCCATAGCAACTATCTCGTTCTCCATCCAACATGGCTGCCCTCGACCTGGAGGCACGTAGTCCAGAGCGCCAGCCTCTTTTGCCTGGAGCTGTGACCACTAGGAGATTGGAGGGTGCATTAGTCGCACCTAGGGTGTCGAAACCAGTGCCAAACCACATAGCTGACACGAGTAAGTCTCTCTCTCTCTCTCTCTCTCTCTCTCTCAGCGGTTGTTTGCCTCTGAATTCCTGTACATGTATGATACGTTATACACTTGCAGAAATCTTTAGCAGCTCCCGGAGGAATGGTATTCTCCAGACCAAGCCTAGTGTCATCCATTTTGATGGCTACCAGGTCGGCCGTGTCCATCAGCAGACTCTGGTGAGTGTGGGTCTTGATGATAGGTAGCCCCTTAGCATGAATGAGCAATTATTCATATCTTTCAATGTCATGTTTCAATATTATGTGCAAGTGGCCTACATGTAGGTGTCGTATAATATGATAAGATAGCCATACCGTAGTTAATCGAATACAACGCATGATCCAATTTAACGCAATAAATAACTAGAGCTCTATGGAGCACATACCCCGCGCGCTGCAGCGTCGATCTCGAACTCTTTAGCTGCATGCCACCTGTAGGCTGTTGCCGACCTTTACCTACATATTGTGCCAGGTTGTGCGCATGAGCAGAAAGCACATGGTGGGTAGTGTTGATAGGCGTGGCCAACAAAATGCAGTATTTGCGACGCTCATAGACCTTGCCAAACGATTCGAAGCATAATGAAGCCAGTTTTTCGACGATATCGACGGATAAGTTATATTTACGAGTCGCTCAGATGCCTAGATCTCCAGATCTGGCGATTTTTGTGCTAACGACAGACAGACGACCGACAGACGACAGACAGACGACAGACAAAACCGATCACATTACCCCTTGCGCATGCGCGCGGGGTAATTATCAGCATTTTACGAATATGGAGTGACTGACGACCTTTACCAGAAAAACACGTTTTTCATTATTTTTTTTCCATGCGTTGTATTAGATTAAGTACGGTATGCATATCTCATCAGCTCCTGAAATTTAGCACCACAGCCTGATAATATTATTATTATACTCATACACAGTTACATGTACATGATTGTGCTTAATTTTAATTATGGTTGCAGCAAATCATCAATGCATCACGAGATAATCAGCAGATGCACATTATTGCCCCCACCACTCCGTTCTTCTCCATCAAGTACTCTAAAAAGAGGAGCAATCTCGTTCCAGGACTCAGTTTAGACGTCACAGTGCAGTTCAAACCAAAGGAGTGGCGGTACTACTATGACTGCATCAGAATCCACTGCAAGGTATGTGTTTGAATCAGTGAACCATAAAGAACGTACATGTAGCTGAAATAATTCCTCAGCACATGCACTGTGGTCACAGAAGTTTATTTACATAGTTATATGTACCATAGTTAATCGAATACAATGAATTTAACGTAAGAAATTGGCATTAAATTTTTAGTATTTCTCACAACGTGTATATATGGAGCGATTGACGACCTTTACCAGAAAAGTGTACGTTTTTCAAAGTTGAAACCATACATAGTATTGGATTAAGTATGGTATATGTTTGTCTCTTACCAAGCTGGCTGCTACATTGTACATTGTATCATTAAATTTTTGCGCTTCTTCTCTGCCCCCCCCCCCCCTTCTCTCTCTCTCTCTCTCAACATGCACACCACAGGGTGAGCAAAACCTGCTCATTCCCATCCATGCCTACCCTGTACTCAACACGGCTAAATTTCCCAGACATGTCAAGTTTCCCTCCACCCCCATCGGTCAGACCAGGACTAAGACAGTCTCCCTGGAATGCGATGTTCCTATTCAGTTTGAGTACCAACTGACCTATCTGCAGAGCCACCCAGCCTTCACCATTGAGCCTATGAATGGTTAGACAATTTTTATAAATCATGCATGCATGCATATTCCAAGAACTAGTGCCAAAATTTGTAAAAATTAGATGCATGTAGCCTCGTACCCAGCCCAATTCCCCAGCATGCAGTATTGAAGTGCTAGGAATGGGCCAGGCTCAGGACATGACTACCCCAGCTAAAATTTAGGGTGGATGTAATAACATAATATTATGCTTTATCTTTGTACAGGAGTTGTTCCAGCAAACGGCAAAGTAGACATTTTCATCACATTCACACCAGCCGAGTACAACACAGCTACTATTGAACTGCAGGTGATACATGACTTGCACCTAAAGTAATCCCTCTCCTAAAAAAAAATTAAATTTCTGCAGTTGGAGCTGTCACAGTTCAATTCTAGTCCCTTATTGTGCACTATTACTGGAAGCTCCTCTCCAGGATTAGCAGCGTAAGTGTTATCCTATTACATACATGTACAAGACCCAAGTACAATCATGTAACTTTGTGTATAATATATTTGTACCTCCCTTTCTCTCCCTCTCTCTCTCTCTCTCTCTCTCTCTCTCTCTCTCTCTCTCTCTCTCTCTCTCTCTCTCTCTCTCTCTCTCTCTCTCTCTCTCTCTCTCTCTCTCTCTCTCTCTCTCTCTCTCTCTCTCTCTCTCTCTCTCTCTCTCTCTCTCTCTCTCTCTCTCTCTCTCTCTCTCCCTCTCCCTCTCATCCCCACCAGTGACCACCTGAGGCAGCAGACTGTCAAGATGACTCACCAGCTGAAGCACCAGAAGCTGACTCTCAAGTCAGCAGGTCCTCCCCACCACCTTCCTCCAATCAAAGATGAAATGTCAAAATCATCGCAAAAAATTTCAAGAAAGAAGAGCTCCAAGTCTTCCACCATTGTAGCACTCAAGAAAGAAGATGTAAGTATGGGCATGCAATTGCAAAATTCAATATTAGGCACTATAGTAACTTGCCTTGTATGTTCCCTTACCCTCTTCCCATGACATTTTATTTTTTTTTCAGAGTAATACGTCCATTGTCCACGATGGTTACCGATTTTCAGCCAATTTGGACAATCCAGCAGCGACAGCAAAGGTGCTGGCTCAGCAACCAGGAAAGACAAAAGCCAGCGAACTGAGACAAGGTACGCATGTTACTGTATGCTCTCTCCCTCTCTCTCTCTCTCTCTCTCTCTCTCTCTCTCTCTCTCTCTCTCTCTCTCTCTCTCTCTCTCTCTCTCTCTCTCTCTCTCTCTCTCTCTCTCTCTCTCTCTCTCTCTCTCTCTCTCTCTCTCTCTCTCTCTCTCTCTCTCTCTCTCTCTCTCTCTCTCCCCCTCAATTCCTTTCTCTCTTTCAGTGCACTGATGTGTAACAGCCGTACACAATCTTTGTTTCATTTTTAGCTGTGTCCCAGACCAGTGGTGCTGGTGATGGTATAGCTGGCCAGCAGATGAAGGAAGCCATCTTTCTACAGGGAATAAGACAAGCTGTGGCTGAAGAAAGAGCTAACCAACTGAGATGGTAGGAACGTGTGTACATACTGATGTGCATTTAGTGTATGTACGTTATAGATACATGTAGTACACATATCAGTCTCCTATAGTCACTAATTGCGCGACATTAATCGTACCTAGGGTGACTAAGTTAGGTGGTGAGGCCATCAGTGACAAAGAAAAAGAGGCTATTTTGAATGCAAGACAAGAAGCACAGCGTCTATACCAACAGGTAGGCAGTATTATTGTAGTCCATATGCCTTTACTTTTTTCTTTGACGACCCCTTTCCCATTCTTTATCCCAGCGCCGCTCTCACAATGCTGTACCTTCTAAAGAGCCCCTCCTTCGCTCAAGTACAGAGTGCATTCGTAGGAGAACGAGACGAAAGGCTCGGCAGCACCCCGATCATAATCCCCTCTTTGACCCCTATAATAACGATGCATGGAGCAGACGCTATACGGCACTGCGGAGGTTCGTGCAAGCGGCCAGGAAGGTCATAGTTCAGCTACGAAGCCAGGAGAGGTTGAAGAAACTACAAGCACTGGTCAGCGATATTAAGGCTGGAAAATCACCGAAGGAGATGCTACGTATGCACAATTTAGTTAGCAACATGGTTGTGATTCCATGACTAAATTTCCCTCTCTCTTTATATACATGTAATAGCTAACAGAACAGATGAGGAATCAGATATTGAAGAATTGCTCGCTGAGGCTCCGCCCTTCAACCCAGACGTCGTAGACCTGAGCCTCTTTCCCGAGTATGAGGAGGGAGAGGAGAGGGATGATGAAGGGAACCTGGTCATCAATGGAGTGGCCTTGAAGAAGGTGGATGTGGAGCCACTCGTTCTGGAAGACTACATTAAAGAGGAGTGGCCAAGATTAGAACCCAAGGTATAATGTACACCATAACAGCACAGCATAATTTAAAGTGATTTGCGCAATGCAATTGCTTTATGTAACTGAACATTCTAAATCTACTGTTCATACATGTAAGTATTATTATACCAGAATTGTTTTCCAAACTACTGTACCTTCATTATTATTTCACTATGCAGCTAAGTGTATTTTCATTATAATGTCATGTATAGCAAAAACCATTTCAATTTTGTGTACAAAGTTTTAATACTGAACTTGTGTATGCCATCCATATCCTTATCGACAATCGAGACTTATTGCCTAATTGTTGTACAGGAGCCTCCAGAGTACAAGCTGATGGGTTACACTGCCATGCCCTTCCCTGAGCTTGACTCCTACAGACCTCCCGGATTGGCAAGGAAACTCAAG
This sequence comes from Cliona cf. orientalis, assembly GCA_963930775.1. Taxonomy (NCBI): domain Eukaryota; kingdom Metazoa; phylum Porifera; class Demospongiae; order Clionaida; family Clionaidae; genus Cliona; species Cliona cf. orientalis. The sequence continues at coordinate 1,596,602 of OZ005699.1, read as the reverse complement.
CAAGGAGCACTGGTTAGCAGTTCACGCTCACTCAATGATTAATTACATAAATTAATGTACATATTATGTTGCTATATTGCTGGGTGCTGCATGAAGAAACTGTATTATTGAGCAAATAATCAGTGCTCTGCATGTCCCCAAGCCCTCTCGTCGTCGTAACCAGGCCATCCCCTAATGCCGTGTTTATGCTAATAGAACACAAGCTAAAAAGTTTGCGAGATTTCCTGGTAAAGGTCATCCCGCGCTCCATTAAGATACACTATGAAAAATCCTAGAACGCCAATTTTCTTGCGCTAATTAGATCATGCGTTTTATTAGCATAAACAAGTTATTAAATTTAAGCAAAAAAATCGGGTACATTGTGTATGTATGAGACTAAGTTCCTATGTGTGTACAGTTACTGAATTACGGTTTTGCAGGAGGAGTATGAGTGCCTTGGTCCCATACCTGGAGTGGATCCACAGTTCCTCACTCCAGACGCCTTCACCTCTCTCCCTCTCGGCTACTTGCTAGGCCCAGATGTTGCAAGAGGACCAAACACGGACTTTGAACCCGTAGATACATCTACTGAACCAAAGTCAACAAGAGTCTCACCCAAAAAGTCGAAAAAGGCCGCTACTGGTGTATCTTCAGGACCGGTGGAGATCCATGTTGATGAAGGAGAGATTAAGGGGCCTACACAATTAGCGGTTCAGGATATTGAGGGGGCAGGAAGAGAGATGGAAAGGGGTGCAGTTGATCTCAAACCTCCGGCTGAATTGTTCTATACTCCACAGATGCATCCATTACACATATTTGTAAGTATTATAATAATATTATTATTATTATTATGTACAATTAATTTTGGTTATACTATAATATTGGCATCTGCAAAAATATTAATTTTCTCTCTGCAGTATCCTGCCCCTGGGGTAACGAGTTATGTTCCAATGTTGCCTCACTCTGAGGTGAGCCAGGACCACGCCCTCCTTCCCCTGCCGACATATCCCTCCTCCAAGCACCCTCAAGTCAGACTCAACTCGCTGGTAAGTACATGTGCTGTACATAGCAGCTGCATGAAAGCTCATTTTATTTTGAATAGGCTTTTACGAATAATTATAAGTCTGCTAAAAATGTTATTATGGGTGGTGTACATGTTTAAGGAGGACTAGAGCAAGCTACTTCTTGCGAGGGGCACCCCCTATACTAATTATTTTCCCTATCGTGACTTTAGAGCGTGATTCCCGGGCTGATGCAGTGGAAGCAGTTTCCCTCTCACTGTCTCCTAGCCATGGATGGAGAGAAGAAGCTATCTTCAGTTTGGAAGCCAAGACTAACTGATCCTTTCTCCTCTGACCTCCTACCAACGATGGACAAACCAGAGCTGCTCTCTGGACCTCAGCCCGATGACTTTGCTGATCTTGAAAGGTACACGAGTGAGCATTACAATAATTATGTGTGCATTACTGTTATGGTATTATGTACAGGTATGTGTGCCTGCACATAATATACATTATAATTAATTTTTTAAACCACTTTTGCAATCATGGAGAGGTAAAACCATACAGTAAACTATGTACACATGTACCATGGATCTTGTATGATGTAATCTGTAATAGTATGAAGTTAAGTAATTTTCACAAAAATTTATCTTGTACCATGTACATTGTCGTGTATAGTCTACCATTAATTATAGGCACATGGCATGCATGCGTAAATGAATAAATGTGTACACCATACAGCACTGAGATCCAGCCTGTGCCAACGACGGATATGATCAAGTCCCAGTTCCACCTTCCAGCCCCCTTCACATCATCTGGTGGAGCACCTAGCATTCAGCTACAACACCAGAGCACTGCGGGAGACATAAATATCTTACGTTTGGAAGACGATAAGGCCATGCCATCTAAATCAAGCCATACTGGTGCTGCATGTGATAGTGGTGATGATGATGATAATATTATTATGGTGGCGGATTTGGGTCCCGATTTGCGGCAACTAGCGGAGGAGAGTCTGGAGGAAGAGAGGCGTGGCCTACTGAACCAGCTGGGGTCAAGGGTTCAGGAGAGGTGGAATACGTATCAGGAATTGCTGGGGTCGCAAGGTCAAACTGGGTTGGGGATTGAAGAGTCACATGACTAACCATCAGGAATGTTAAAAATAAATTTTGAATGTCATGTACTGTGCTATAACTGAAACTGTGTGTCTTACATGTATGTGATATTATGGAAACGGACATGGATTGGCCATAAACATACACGATTGTGTTTGTGAAGTCTTTCCTACATGAAACTTCAAAAGGTTTGTGTTAGAAGTGTGACTGCAAGGGCTTCGTCAGTGCAGTACAGCATTAGGTGGGCCAGCCACCTCAACAGAAGACCTACATTGTGTGATAAGGCACCAAGTAACATGTACACATGATGTAGCGTGGTCAAAATACGTGGCAGTTTAGGCGGATACTAGGGCTGCAAAGTGAATAAGGAACTTCCATTTATGGTCATAAAATTAAGTTACTGTACAGTTGTTTTGTAGCCTTTCTCATGTTTTTCACATGGAACGTTGGTAGGACCACGAGTGTGATTAAAATGCTAGCTCATAATAAATCTTAATTATTATGGCACTGTGTCACCGTGTAAACTACTCTTGCTATTATTATGATCATTGCACACAATTAATATTATGGCTACATGCATGTACACATGATGAACGTGTGTGTACCGCATGAGACAGATACATGTTTGACATTGTACTGTTTAAAAGTCCCTTCCACCTTTATCAGCACCGACTGAAATGTGCTCTATGTTGCTATTGCCAATGCTGTCCACACTAGCACCAGCTGGTGTCACTCCGTGGTCATTGAGGGTTTGAAGCTCTTCACGCCTTTGCTTTATCTCTTCGTGCTTTCGACGACGGAAGAATCCAAACTGAGAGAAAGTGGGGAGAGGGTAAAGAGAGAGGGAGGGAGAGACAGAGAGAGAGGGGAGAGGGTAAAGAGAGATCGAGGGGATGAGAAGGGGAGAGAGAAAGAGACTCACCACCCAGAGAAGGACTGCTACCACGGTGATGATAATGATAGCTGCAATAATGGGTACCACGATGACCCACCATGGCAAAGGATCTGCTGGCTGGGGACTGTTTCGAACCACTCGAGAGGCTGGAACCACAGAAATCTGAGCCTACATTGACCATCAATAATTTTAGATAACGGTATTAATTTTAATGAGACTAACTATCTGCATGATTATGATTTATTATCGTGTTGCTTACATTTGCACTTCTCTGGCTGGAGCCATCATTGGACACTATAAAATCTCCATCCACAATACTGACAGATGCTATTGGAGTGATCAAGTAGTGATCATTGTCAGTCTGTAAAAAATAGTTTGTGGTAGAGAAATAATTATTAAGGATTATACTGTTGGTGGCCCTGGCTGCAGTTAAAAGGTTGCTAAGTAAATGAAATGTGATTAAGTTGGTGTAATTATTGGGCTGTTGTGACATCAAGTTTACAAATAGAAGTCTAATAATTATCACACATAAGATATTCGATTGATAGTCTCAAGAACCAGACAGATCAAGATCTGCAGCACTGGATTCTGTGTGCTGGTGATGCACTATTATAATATTATCATCCATGCAGTGTTGCAGAAAGGAATGGTCTAGTCTTGGGAATTAGAAGTGTGGACGCATATTATTATAATTATACTCACTGAAAAGAACCTCTCATCAACACGAGCATTAATGTCCACTTGTACACTACCAGAGCCTGAGAATCCAAGGAGATTACATCTGATGTTGACACAGTTGATCATTGTATCTGATTCTGATGACATACAATTCTAAACGAAATAATAGTGAACTAGTAGCAATGTGCACCCTGAAAACTATAATTCTTGCCTGCTTACCAGAGTTACATTTTCAGATAATTCTTGTTCAGTTGGTATTTCTTGTCGTTTGTTTCTCAGTGTTCTCTTGACAGTGCTCCTCTTCTTCCTCCTCCCAGTACCCATGCCCACTGTGGGATCTCCACCTTCTTCATCTCCCTCTGCAATGAATTCACCGTCTAAGTTAAGAGGATTCATGTACTCGTTAGTACAATCCACCCCAGCTGATCCACTCGACTGCACATGAGAGAGAAAGAAAGAGAGAGAGGGGGGGGGAGGTGGGAAGAGAGAGAGAGAAAGAAAGAGATGGGAGAAAGAGAGGGAGAAGAAAAATTATAGAACATGGGTGAATCTAGAACCACCAAAATCATACCTCAATAGAAACAATGTACAGGTAGAAATTGTCTCCAATCATTGTGCTGTTTAGAGGCCATGAGATGTCCAACTGAACATGACCGATTCTTGATGGTCCACTGTTGCGGATCAGGAATGAGACATCAACTGGTGGGCCGAGCTGAGTGATGTTAGTTAGAGCAACTCCTTCATTCAGTTGGGAATTATCAGCATACGATATCCGCTCTGGCATCACAACACTGTCAATGAAATAATAATAATTATAATAGTCAAAACAACATTAGAGAGTTTATATATCTCAATTATTGACATACCCTTCATCAATTGTAATGTTTGCCCGAGCTTCAAATCTCAGTTGTGTAACGAAAAAGTTGCTATTATCCACGATGGTGTTTATATTCTCGGGATTGAGACTACCAATAGTGAAATTTATGGAGATAGAGTCCTCGTTGCCAATAATCCGTGGGTTAGGACTCAGATTGACTCTTAGTTGAATCCTTCCAGGTCCAACAAAGAGACTCCCCATCATACAGTCGTATCGAGTTTGTAGATTTTGTCCGTCTAGAGGCTCAGACCGACAACTGATGGACACCTATGATGAGAAATGCCATTTAATCCCTTAACCTCCATTAATCAAATCCTCCCCACTACCCAACCCTATCCCTGGCTTCTGGTAATAATAATATTAGCTTGTCTTGTCCCAAGATGTCGCCTCAAGTGCCTATGATGACATACAATATTATTATAGATCCTCTATAGCTAGCAGCTAAGCTACTATTAGTAAGAGATTGGAATTTTTATGCATAATATACCGTATAGCGGGAAATTTTCGAGGGAGAAAACTTTCGTGGATCGGTAGGAAAGGAGAAAACTTTCGCAGAATGTTAAAAGTGGTCGCATAATGGGTGTGGCATGCCAAGAATTTCGTTGAGAAAACTTTCGCAGACAAAAAAATCGTGAAATTCGTAAAAGTTTTCTCCCTCGAAAGTTTCCCGCTATACAGTATTATACATACCTCGCCATTTCTGGTTTGATTGAAGATATTGACTAGTTCCAGGAGGTTAGTTGGAAGGACAAACGAGAGGGAGGCCTGAAATGCATCCTCTCCAGCATTCTCTACGTCCAGGATGATGTCAACTGATGATGTACTTCCAGCAGTTATTGTAAATGGCTCATAAACACGAGGACTATAAAAAAAGTAAGTGACAATTTTTCCTGCCTTGGCTATCGTATGTACTGCATGGCTATAGTACCAATAACACTAGGAAGTATTATACGTATCTACAATCATGTGTCTAGCTACGTATATTGTACATACTTGATTTGTGTGTCTGTGACAGAAATCCTGAAATCAGGGATACACTCCTGATCCCCACACTCCTTCAGTGTCTCAACCTAATGAAAAGCATCATGAAACCACACGTTATGATAATGGCAAAACTAATCACAATAAGGCATAGCTATAATTAATTTTTTAATAGGATGTACATGTACTACATGCATGTACAGCTATACAATAATATTACCTCAACTTGTGAAGCTCCAGTTACTGTGAGAGCGGGCATTCCACTGAAGTCCAGTGGAACCTCGTCTCCATTGCCAGGGGGGATGTCTCTCAGCGGAACATCGACACTCATTTCAACAGCAAAAGAATTAAAGATGTCAAAGATATTGTTCTGTAAGAATTTTAAAAACAATAGATTGAACACTTCGTATCGATGCATGAGTAGCTATGCACGCACTTGCACGTATGCGGTGATTGTTGCACAAGACAGGGTGTCGATAGTGGCCGTGATTTCTCTCGAAAAGTCCGAGTTACCATTCTCAAAGATGATTCTTCTCTCAACATTCTGTGTGTCCCCAGAGACGTTGAACCTGAATCCTATATTATATATGTGGCAGACAAACTAGCTAATATTAACCTTCTTGTGCATATCGTTAAATTTGTGTAGCTCTTCTTTTCACTTACCGAGGGTATTAGCAAGTCCTCGTCCACCGTAGTTAACACAAGCTGTCACATTAAAACTGCATAATAGAGCATGTATGCATACAACTGTCAGTCTGGGACTCTGTACTATAATGATAATAATAATTATTATACCAAGCATATTGGGTTCCATTAAGTGCACACTCCGGTCTGGTTCTGTCATTAACATCGACAATCGCTGGACTAGCTGTGATTGTAACTTGTGCACGAGCTAGAGGGCGGGTCCTATAGTGTTAGAGAGAGGAATAGTAAGATTAGAACAAGTCTAGAGTGGTTGTTATTCAAAAACTACCTCAATAAGAATGCTTGCTGAGACAGGAACGAACCAATTAACAGGTCTACGATGTGCGAGTGAGATCATTTTATTAATTTATGGAGTATTACTAAATTTTGTGTCTGTGAATGATATTGCATTTACCATTGTATGTATTCATATCAACATCCACCCCACTGGCCAGAGATGTTCCAAAGCCTCTTAGTCCACTGAGATCTGTAGTCAGACTGAGATCTGTGCCACGGATGACCTATATTAATATTAGTAAGCTTGCTTAAATAATATTGACTTGCTATCTAGCTATAGGACACCAGCATAGCTACATACCTGCTGAGGCTCATCTGTGAGGAGACGGTTGGGAGAGCTGTGAAATATATAAACTGTTCCAGGATCACTGCTTCCTGTCTCAGTGAATGGAGCACTGATCGCAATATCTAAAACGATCATGGCAACAAGTAGCTAATAAATCAATGCCCTTCTCTGAAAGGAACCAAGATCTTCTTACCATCAGATCCATCTCCGTTGATATCACCCAGATTGGCCATGGCGTGCCCAAAACGAGAGAAACGCTTCCTCCCCTCTATTGTCCTCACAAACTCGAGATTACCCTGCAGTGTGTGATTCAGAGTTAGCTAGAACAGAGGGAATCTTCTACTGTACATGATTAGAGGGGATGGGAGGGAGAGAGAAAAGAGAGAGAGGGGGGAAGGAGGAGAGAGAGAGACATAGAGAGAAACACTGTACCATATTGTTTCTGAAGATAAAGACTCTTCCAGTGTCTGCCTCCGTTACATTTGCTCTGAACAAGGGAGCTCCAACAAGAAGATCATCAAAACTGTATTATTATACATGGTCGACAAGTTAGGTATTCATTTCTATGGTGGCCGAGAAGGACGCTGTCCGTGGTACACATTGATCCCGATGCGTGAACCCCTCTCCCGATATTCAATGAATCATCTTGCCCCGACGAGCGTTTCCCGATGCATGAACCTCTCCCGACGTTTGTTTTTCCGACGCGTGAACTTGCCCCGACGTGCGTTTCCTGACGCGTGAACCTTTCCCGATGTTAGTTTACCCGACGCGTGAACCCCTCTCCTGACGTGCGATTCCCAACACGCGAAACTGTTTCGATATGTAGCTTGTTACATATATGTATAGAGTAAAGTACTGTAGTGTAATCGTAGTAATCCACTCTGTTTTTGTACATTAATTTTGTAGGGATATTAGCTAATGTGTAGCTACTAATTTTTGAAGTGCATGTAGTTTACTGGGAAAGTCATCTCGTGTAGAGATACGCATGACATAATATACTACATAAGCTTGTACACAATCATGTGTAGCGTACTCCAATTCCTGGTAGTATACTGTATGCATAACAAAAGCAGTGCATGCATGTTGTAAAAATGAATTCTATAAACATGGGATGTAGATAGCCAGTGTTGACTGGGCAGTCCATGCCAGCTCATCCAGTAGTTCATCAACATGCATGCATTGCTTTTGTTATGCATAACTATTATAGTATACTACCAGGAATTGGAGTACGCTATACAGGTACATGATTGTGTGCAAGCTTATGTAGTGTATTATGTCATGCGTATCTACATGAGATGATTAACTTTCCCAGTAAACTTCATGTACTTCAAAAACTACACATTAGCTAATATCCCTACAAATTAATGTACAAACACAGAGTGGATTACTACGATTACACTACAGTATTTTACTCTATATATACATGCAACAAGTTACATATTGAAACAGTCACGTTCACGTGTCGGAAATCGTACATTGGGAGAGGGGTTCACGCGTCGGGTAAACGAATGTCAGGAAAGGTTCACGTGTCGGGGCAAGTTCACACGTCGGGAAAACAAACGTCGGGAGAGATTCATGCATCGGGAAACGCACGTCGAAAGCAAGATGTACGTCGGGAGAGGGGTTAACGCGTCGGGAAACGCATATCGGAGCAAGATGAACGTCGGGAAAGGGGTTCACGCGTTGGGATCAATGTGTACCACGGACAGTGTCCTTCTCGGCCACCATACATTTCATACAAAGTAAAGCTTACTTGTCTCCATCGAGGTCCACGGCTAGCAGAGAAAAACCAAAATATTCTCCCATTTGAGTGCCCCTGAGAGGCTGAGAGACGACATTAAGGTTGTTGTTATTTGTAACAATATGCACCTGCAACACCAACCATTGTTGCAATACAAACGAGTTTAATAGCTAATTTCAACATACAGTTCCAAAGTACAGCTGGTTTCTTGGCACTGACATAGCAAAATCTGCAAGAGTTTACGCAATTGTTTAGTTGTGCCAGGGGTGTATAATTACATGTATAGCTATAGCTAGTCCATCTCGGAACATTATTGTGGCTAAAGTGTTTCCAAAAGGGGAAGATGCTTAATTCTAACAATTAGCACAAGCTCAAAAGAAAGTTATTATCTAATGATCTCGTTCAGGATGATGTGACGAGAGCCTCTTCTACACTAATATTAATGTGGTTGTGCATAATTTCAATATCAAGTCCATGATAATAATATGCATGGGAGCAAGTCATGAATATCAGGAAATACGCATTCTCTAGCTACTGATATATTATATTATTGGGTTGTGCACACATGCTGCTCTGAGTGATCTCACCTTGTCTGTCTGGAGTCCTAAATCTGCCGCTAACCATTGCATAGCCTTGGTAGGAATGTTCGTCCTCTTCCTCGATCCCCGCCGAGTTTACAATAGAAGTACCTCCGCCTCCACTGCGTCTGATCACCCCTCCCAAAGTTCGTATCCGATCGTTACCTGCAAGTAAGCATAGTCAAAAAGCTCAGGCTAGCCTTAGCTAACAGGTTCGGATTACTATAATAATAATATTATTAGGGGATATAAGAGTGATACATACGTATAAAGTTGATTCCAGGTGCCCCTAGTCCAAGAACATGAGCGCTTCCAACAGGCTATAAGAAATTAGGAACAGTATATGTACTATAACGGTATTTTAGATACTATCAGTATTAAATTAAAGTATGAGAGTGAAAAATAGTATATTGAAACACTGGGACAGAGCCTTCGTTGGAATGAGTCTAGTTTTTATTGCATACAGAGGAAGCTAGAGATAGTAGACTTACCACAGTGACTGAGCTAATGCCAGCTTGACAATTTGTTCCTATTCCTATAAGTCAGACAGAAGCAATGCTTCATGGTAATAACTCGGTAATTTTAGCACCAATACTTACTGGTTTGTTGTTCCCTTATAGTACATGGTTCATATTCCTGAAAGTTCTCAAGAGCTCTAGTTCCCTCAGTGAAGAAGCACTTGCCGTGTAGTCGAAGATCTTGTACATATCTATGAGCACATACCTGCACAGTGATAGTGGATGACAAACTTTAAGATAAGCTCATGAATGCTGTTCTTACCACAAAACCGTCTCCAGTGCTATCCATTGAGGCTCCTAAAAACTGATCTGTTTTATTTTCTCCTGGAAGATTTGCTATGTGTGTGCATATTGTGTATAGATGACATCGTTGATAATAATAATATTATTATCATTGCTCTAGTCTGAAATCTTAACACCATGCAGTGCTCATAGTCCTACATGCATGGACTATTAAAATTTAATCATTGTGACTTGGATTATGACAAGCATCAGCTTACGGGTATCAACTAGCAGTCCAGGTAGTAGTGAGCAAGTTCCAGGATTTATAGGACAGGAATAAACCAGTCCAGTATTGGGAACACCTCCAGGTGCTGTTCCTTTTGGAGCACTCACAACAATCCTGAGAAAGAGAGAGGGGGGGGGGGGAGGAAGAGAGAGAGCATAATAATTATTTAGCTACAAACTGACTACTCACCTTGCTCCAGCTGTTGCTTCATCCATGTTGGATGGGCTGGCAAGAGTTTGATGGAGCACTAGTCTGTATCCAAACAGTGAGCCATCAGCCAGTCCACTCACTTCACGCAAGATCGGTTGTCTTGTATCAATATTCTGACATTCTGTGAGTCTAAGAGAGCTTGAAATCAGTAGGAAGACAGCACTGCACACAGCTAGCTGCATCATTGTTGTGAATCTAGGAGAGCTATCCACTTCTATTAGTCTACTTTTTCAACAGCTAGTCTTAACTATGCTCTCTACAAGGAGCATATTCTGCATCTACACAATGATCTTAAATGTCAAAGAGGATGTCCTATTAACCACGGTCAAAACCTCCCAGCTTCCTCACTGTAATGCAATTAAGGTCACACCTATGTTGTGATTCAAGTTCCTGCATGGAAGCCTATGATTCACTCTGTATATGCATATGTGAACACATCAAGTAAAAGTTAGGCCTTTGGAACACTTCGATATGTGGAATGGTCTGAATAGCGTAAAAATGCAATAAAAACCATAATATGATCCCCTCTATGAAAAGCCTGAAAAATTTTGAAATGTGAATTTTGTAAATTGGCCAAGCGAACTGAAGGCCCAATTTTTACTTGATGCATTCACATATTATATGTATACAGTACCTTACTTACATATAATTATAAGCAAGTATAGCCTTATCTGATCATGATCAAGGCAATCCGGGATCTATTATTGTTTAAGTTGGTAGAAACCCCTGCATTAATTATCTCCCATCAGGCCCATTGATATCACAATGCATGCATGCCATGTGGTCATGCATAGTGCTCATGCAATTCACTGTATGTCTTCAGTTATAATGCTCCTGGCCAACTTTATATCCTGTATCATGACCCAGTACACTGTACCCACATTATCTTGTATGTCCTCTGTTTATCCTACTATGACTCAAAAAGGCCACACAGACTAGGCCATTGAGGGTGGACCACAACCTCATGTAATTATAAGTAGGTGACTGCCAAATGGCATGGCTGCCCTTATGTCTGTGCATGTATACAGAATCCCCTTCGAACCACAGAGACATGCGTGCATGGAAAGTCACTTGCTAATAAAAAAAATATATAATTATTGGCATGAATGTCAGAGAAATAGCTACAACAATGTTTGTAGCCATAATATTATTGCAAAGCCAATCAGTTAAACAAAAAATTGACATGACATAGTAGAGTTGAGTCTATATAGCAGTCCTACAAATCTGTTCCATCATCATTGAATTTTTGAGATATTCCTATTTCGTGTACACCTGCACCCATTGAAGTGACTCCGTGCTCATCGAGATTCTGCATTTCTTCACGTCTTTGCTTGATTTCTTCATGCTTTTGGCGATGAAAGCATCCAAACTATAAAGAGGAGAGAAAATAGCATTCATTATAATATTATTATTATTGGGACAGATCATTAATAAGCTCATGCAAAGAGAATTAGACACTGGCATAGCTAAGGGAATATTATAGCTGGGGTCATGTACGTCGAAATATTGATGAGCATAACATAATACGTAACGTTAAGTAGGAGCTCTCAAGAAAGTATACATACCAATCATTGATGACAGGCTCCGAGTGCAATTTCACTCACTTAACTGTGCAGCTGTTTGTATTTTTATACAGACTTACCACCCAAAGAAGGAATCCCACTGCAGCAATTACGATCATAGCAGCCAAAATGGGTGCCACAATGACCCACCACTCCACTGAGCTAGAGCTCTTAGGGGTAACGTTATCTCGAATAACACGAGCTGCTGGGATCACAAAAATCTGTGCCTGCATGTATTAATACAAATTGTACAAGGGATTACATTCCAGATGAAAAATTTATTAATAATTTGCTAGGTTAACGTTCTTACATTTGCACTTCTCTGGCTGGAGTCATCATTTGACTGTATAAAGTCTCCGTCCATAATACTGACTGATGCCATGGGAATGATGATGTAATGATCATTGTCTCTCTGTAAAAAATTAATATTAATTTTACGATAAAAATTTTATGCTGTCTCACTGAAAAGAATCTCTCATCCAGGCGGGAGTTGATGTCCACTTGTACACTACCAGAACCAGTAAGTCCAAGGATATTACATCTGACATTGACACAGTTGATCACTGTGTCTGATTCTGATGGTATGCAACTCTAAGAATGGAGAAAGAAGAAGCTAGTTTTCATCAATCACCATACCAGATTGCTTACCAGAGTTACATTTTCAGACAATCCTTGTTCAATTGGTATTTCTTGTCGTTTGTTTCTCAGTGTTCTCTTGACAGTGCTCCTCTTCTTCCTCCTCCCAATACCCATGTCAGCTGTGGGATCTCCACCTTCTTCATCTCCTTCATCAATAAAATCTCCTTCCAAATTGAGAGGATTGATGTATTCATTGCTACAAGTCACCGAAGCTGAACCACTTGACTGTGCACAAGAGAGAGAGAGAATGAGCCATCATTACTGGTATTGTAATAATTATAGATTGCACCTGAATAGAAGTGATGTAGAGATAATAATTTTCCCCAATCCCGGGACTGTTCAGAGGCCATGAGATATCCAATTGAACATTGGAAGTCTTTGATGGTCCACTGTTGCGGATCAGGAATGAGACATCAACTGGTGGGCCGAGCTGAGACACATTCCTTGGAGCAGTTCCCTCATTGATCACAGAATTGTCAGAATAAGACACTCGCTCTGGCGTCACAACACTATAGTGCATGACATTGATCCGAATGCGATGTGTACTAATAATAGACTCACCCATTATCAATTGTAATGTTGGCTCTTGCTTCAAACATCAATTGAACACTATCAAAGTTACTGTTGTCAGCAATGGCACTCACGTTCTCAGGATTAACACTACCAACAGTGAAATTAACAGTGACATCATTTTCGTTTCCAATGACATCATTGCTCGGCAGCAGTTGTACTCTTAGTTGCAGGCTTCCTGGACCCTGGAAGGGATTGCCAATGGAGCAGCTGTGAAGAGTTTGGTCCATCAACTGGTTCTCTTCAACCAGAGGCTCGGACACACATCTGAGGGTCACCTATAGCAATGATGTCATCAGTTATCATGTTAATGACCAATATTAAAACAGTTTTCAGAAAAATAGTCAACCTCAGGCATGCCTATAAAAAAATACTGTACCATGGCACCTATAAAATCCCATGCATTTGCCCCAGACTTCTTTAAGTTAGGAAATTGTATCTATGAGAGGAAAGTGCTCCAAAATCCTATTATAGTCTACTATAATGCATAACTCAATATCACACCAGATAGAGTATTGTATCTACTCACTTCTCCATTTCTGGTTTGATTGAAGATGTTGACTAGTTCCAGGAGGTTAGTTGGAAGGACAAACGAGAGAGAGGCCTGAAATGCATCCTCCGCAGTATTCTCAATGGCCAGGAAAATATTACCGAATGATTTAAGCCCAGCAGTTATTGTAGTCGATTCATAATATTCACTGGGATAGTGCAATACATGTGAACTATGAGTACATGTAGTGTACGTGTAGTCTACGTACTTGATTTGTGTATCTGTAACAGAAATCCTGAGATCAGGGATACATTCTCCACCTCCACACTCCTTCAGTGTCTCAACCTATAGTCAGTCATGCAACAGTATTATAAAGAACTAATCTACGGATTGAAACGTCTTCAGAAATTAGAACATTAACTAAGAGTCTGACCTGGACTTGAGAGATTCCAGTCACTGCAAAGACTGGGAATCCACTGAGATTATCCAGAGTCTCATTCCCATTCCTGGGAGTTATCTCCCTTGATGGAGTATCAATACTCAATTCCATGATGAAAGGGTTATAAATATCTTGTATAGAGTTCTATAGGGAAATATTAATTTAATAGCAGCTGATAACAATTAACGTTCTGATCTTATACCTTTATGTATGCCGTAAGTGTTGTGCATGATCGTGTATTAATGCTGGTATTGATTTGTCGTATAACTGTGGGGTTGCCATTTGCAAAGATAAGTCTTTTCTCAACATTTTCCACATCTCCAGAGATGGTGAATGTCAGAGCTGTTTGTTTGTACGTGCATGCATAATTTTGTGTGTTGAGTGTACATGTCATGTATGAGACTAATAAGAACATACGAAGATTGGATGCAAGTCCTCGACCATCGTACGTGGCACAGACAGTCAAGTTAAAGCTGTATACATATCACCAAAGGGATAAAAAAAAACAACTTATGCATGTACAGGAATGCATGATGATTCCATAGATCTAGACTTACCAAGCAAACTGCGTACTGTTGATCTCACATTCTGGTTGTGTTTTATCCATTACATTAACGATCAGTGGGTTAGCAGAGATTGTGATTTGTGTACGAGCAAAAGGACGGGTTCTATACAGTTATCGATGGACAAGCAATAAATTATATTATCATGGTGGACTCTCCATTTACCTCAAAAGGAACACTTGCTGAGTTAAAAATGAACCAACTACCAAATCTGCAAGCAATTATTAATATTACAAGCAAGTCATCTGATATCCATGGAAATAGAATTTTTAAGCTTTCATATTAATCCTTACCATTGTAACTATTCAAATCAACATCCACCCCACTGGCCAGAGATGTTCCAAAGCCTCTTAGTCCACTGAGATCCACAGTCAGACTGAGATCTGTGCCACGAATGATCTGTTCAGTGTAGAATGATAGTAATCATCATGTACCCACTAATTCAGAATAAGAATATCCCCCACCTGTTGTGGTTCATTGCTTAGTAGGAGGTTAGGAGTGCTGTGATAAATGAACACAGTTCCTGGCTCATTGCTGTTGGTTTCAGTGAATGGTGCACTTATGGCAACATCTATGACGAAGAACATGTCAATACATTATGATCAAACAAAGCTCGAAGTCATACCGTCCCATCCATCTCCGTTGATGTCTCCAAGGTTGGCCATGGCATAACCAAAACGAGAGTAGTGAATCTGTCCTTCGATAGTTTTCATAAACTCAAGATTGCCCTAAAATCAATATAGCTAATTTCAGATAAAGAGAGAGAGAGGGAGGGAGGGAGGGAGGGAGACAGAAAGAGAGAATGCAACATATTATATAAAGCTTACCCTATTATTTCTGTAGAGAAATACTCTTCCAATTTCTGGCTCTATTGAGCTTGTTCGAAATAGTGGTGCACCAACAAGAAGCTCATCGTAGCTAGCAATAATTAAGTATGCATAATTAATATAGCAAGAATGGTTCATTATTATATCAGTCATGGCTTAACATGTAAAAAAGGTGCTTACTTGTCTCCATTGAGGTCCACGGCTAGCAGAGAGAAACCAAAATATTCTCCCATTTGAGTACCCATGAGAGGTTGAGAGACAAGATTAAGGTTGTTATCATTCATAACCAGATTCACCTATAGTTTTTAATATTATAGTGCTTGGATGCACATCCATACATCTATACAGTATTATGTTCACATACTCTCATACAGATTACCTTAAGGATACTTTTGTTCGCGGGTACTAAATTTAGCGAAATTAGCTAAAAATTGTACCCGCGAATATTCAACATTTTCGAATAAATAGAATGTTAATTAAAAAAAAATCGCTAAAATGAGTATCCGCTAAATGCGCTATTTGCGAAATCCACTAAAATTTGTGCCTGCAAACAATCGTAGCCTTAAGGTAAGTGATAATTACCGATCCAAAGTACATATTTCTTCTTGGCAGGGACACAGCAAAGTCTGAACTTGTACATACATACATAAAGCTCAAGCTCACTTACACAATGCTATTTAATATTCAGTACCTTGCCTGCTAGTAGACATAAATCTACCAGCAGTGATGGCATATCCTTGATAAGAGTCACTGCTGGTGGTAGTTTCTTGAAAGCTTGTGACACCATCCCCACTTTGACGAATCATGGCACCTGCAGAGAGAGTTTGAAGGCTCAATGCTTGTCAATGAGCTCACAATCGTGAAGTTATCGTCAAACGTAAGTTAATGTTAATGTACCCCTCCAGAAGTTGATTCCAGGAGCACCCAGTCCCATGGTATATGAATCACCATCAGACTGAAGGAAAAAGTTGCAATGCATGGGCAATTAATGTAATGTCTTAATTAGCTATATTATTAGCCTGCAAGCTTACTACAATTACAGAGCTTGTGCCAGCTTGGCAAGCGCCATTGGTAGATAGATGCTCATTGAACCCTGAAATAATGTTTATGTGAGTATTACAGTATGATCGTGAGAGAGAGTGTGTGTGTCAGTGAGTGAGTGTAAGTATCGATATCTGGTTGCAGATGTGCATTCGATTCCATTAATTAACTGAATGTTTGTATACCAGGTAGTTGACATGGCTGATACTCCTGATATGATCCATTGAGAGATCTTTCTTCGGTTATGAAGCATTTGCCCTGCAGCAGAATCCTAGTCAATGACGCAATGCGCACATGTCTGTTAGCACACACCTGCATGATGCAAAGTGATACTGTAAATTTGTAGAGTTATACATGCATGCATAATAATTATTATCAGGGGCTGATCCAGGGGGGGTGGATAGGGTGGCTAGCCATCCCCCTTCACCAGTTCTTTTATGCAACGTAGTATAGGAAATTAATGTCCACCATTATTAACCAGCCACCCCCTCTGCAGTGGTATAGTTTACTATGGGTAGCCACCCCGTCAGCCACTTTCCATGCAAATTTTCTGGATCAGCGCCTGTATTATGTATACTGTAATACAGTTATTTACCACAAATCTGTCTCCATTGCTGTCCATAGAGGCTCCCAAAAACTGACCAGTTTTGTTTTCTCCACTGCTATTTGCTATAAATAATTATAATTATAATACATGCATGCATGTCAGACTAGGACTTAAGCCTCCAGTATAAGCAGCATAATACGCACCCAGTACATGTGATGCATTACTATGGAGAATACACGTGCATACACACACCAATTTAAGTCATACCAATGATGTTGTCAAAATGAATATTATCCCACTGACAAAATTCACCATAATGAATGCTATAATTTTCCCCTCTGTGAATAATTTATCATTCGATCCTTACCCATCTACCTTTGCATATCAACTCTATCATGTTATTGATATTAATAAAATTTGTCTGAGTATCACATGCAAATGAATGCATGTGAGCAGTGATGTAATTACTGAAATGTTTTTATCCCTGACACATTCCCCTCACTTCACTCATATTATATAATATAATATATCATAGAGTCCATAAATTAAATAGTTCTTTTTCAGGGCTTAGATTAGACAGTGCCAAGTATAGAAAGCTGTATTGTGCTTATTGATCGATACTATGGAAACAATCATTATCATGTAACAATGGTAGGTGTATGGTGATTTCTTATCAGCATTTTGTTGATTTGCATGTGACCAGAAGTAAGCTCAACCGAGATAACCCATCTAAGGTTAATATGACCCACTAGTTTAATATTATATACACCCTTTAATTATCTAAATTATGAGACTAATGCTAGAAATCTCCTAGTTACACATTAAACTAGGACTCACGAGTTGTATCAAAGAGCTTTCCTGGCAGCGGTGAGCAAGTTCCAGGGCTTACAGGACAGGAATAAACTAGTCCAGTGTTTGGAACACTTTGATTTCCAGGTGCTGTTCCTTTTGGAGCACTTACAATAATCCTAGAGATTAGAATAAAAAAAAAAAAAAAAAAATACTGGACTCAGTGTTAAGCCCAGCATCCATGTATAAGTCTGGCTGAGCTTTCATTATAAATACCTGTACTTTCTATTGGATCATATTAGGCTCTATCACAGTACGATTAGTTTACCTAGCACCACTGATTGCTTCAATCATGTTGGATGGGTTGGTGAGAGTTTGGTGAAGCACTAGACTGTACCCAAATAGTGAGTCATTAGCCAGTCCACTCACTTCACGAAGAATGGGCCTCTTTGTGTCAATATTCTGAGTGGCTACCAAGGTAATGAGAGAATTGGTAATGATCAGCAATGATAGCAGCTGCATCAAGCTTTGGCGAAAAACAGCTGGCTGCGCGAACCGCATTCTCCCTCCGAAGATCTAGTCAGTTAGGTAGATCTGATGTACGTTGATACGGGCTCGAGATAAGTCACCTCTATTTAATAAACGACCTATTCATAGTTTATTATTGGATTCTGGTCAGCATCCAGTCGGCATCAAGTGATGAATCTGCAATCGTTCCAAATTCGGTGGGCGTGGCTAGAGCATGCGCATGTGTATGCACGCGCACTGCTTCGCAAAATACGCATACGTGTTGTGTACTCCATCTTGATAAAATCTCGTGTATATAGACCTCTAATATTATTAATGCTAGTGAAGTGTTCTAAGACTAAACTACGATGTAAAAGCTAGACACATACTAGATATAGAATATCAATCAATATTCAAACACTGTCAGCTGTGAAGTTTTGAATTTGTCATTCGATGTTAGTTTTGAGTTCCTCTGGTCCGCTACTGATATCACCTGGGGATACTCCTTGGGCAGTAAGATTCTTAAGTTGCTCACGTTGCTCCTTGATCTCTTCATGCTTTTTACGACGAAAGAATCCAAACTAGAAAGGGGGAAGGAGAAACAGAGAAGGAGGGAGAGAGAGTGTGTATCAGAGAGTCAGTTTGTGGGATAGGAAAAAAGCAACCACACTTACCACCCAGAGAAGGATTGTCACCACAGAGATGATTATCACTGCAGCAAGGATGGGCAGAAATATGACCCACCAAGCCACTGGTTCAGCCTCATCGCCACCTTTGTTGACTGGGGCTGCCGGAATAATTGGAATCTGAGCCTATTATAGTCAGATCAAGAATTCAAATTCAGGATTTAATAAGTTGAAGCTTACATTAGCATTTCTCTGAGTGGATCCAGTGTTTGAGTCAATGAAATCTCCATCTATAATACTAATAGAAGCAGTGGGGATGAATGTGTAGCGGTCATTATTAGTCTGCAAAAAAAAAGCAAATCTCACGATCAAGCCCTACCAAAATTATGTCACATAGCTGATCTACAGCCAATATTAATTTTGTAACATCATGTACAACTCTAGTACTAGCTATTATTCGCATTAACACACTATCTCACTGAAAAGAATCTCTCATCTAGACGAGCGTTAATATCCACTTGTACGCTGCCAGAACCGGCAAGTCCATGGAGGTTGCATCTGATGTTGACACAATTCAGAATTGGCCCTGGTGCCACACAGCTCTGTATAATAATGATAAGTTTACATCATATCATTCAAGCCAGCTTTAAGTTAATGAACATTCTCTATCAAATAGCTACTCACCCAAACTCTATCTTCAGTCAAATCTTGTTCGGTTGGTGTTTCTTGTCGTTTGTTTCTCAGTGTTCTCTTGACAGTGCTCCTCTTCTTCCTCCTCCCAGTACCCATGCCCACTGTGGGATCTCCACCTTCCTGTTGATTTTCTTCATCACCTCCGTCCCCCTCCAATTGTAAAGGATTTATGTAATTACCTTGACAGACCACTGTAGCTCCTCCTGTTGACTGCATAATATTATTGTGAATATTTTTGTGGATAGCTACTATTGTAATAGAGAAAAGAGTTGGTACCTGAATCGAGGTAATGTATAAATAGTAGTTTTCTCCCGTTAAGGTACTGTTCAGAGGCCATGAGATGTCCAACTGAATGTTATCGATCCTTGATGGTCCACTGTTGCGGATCAGGAATGAGACATCAACTGGTGGGCCGAGCTGAGACACATTCCTTGGAGCAGTTCCCTCATCGATCACAGAATTGTCAGAATAAGATATCTGTTCGGGTGTTACAACACTGGAAATCAAAACAAAGATGATAAATAGGCTTTACAGCTTATTGATAACTCACCCTTTGTCAATGGTTATGTTAGCCCGAGCTTCAAAGTTTAACTGAATATCTGCAAAATTGCTGTTGTCTACAATTGTACTCATGTTCTCGGGATTCAGACTGCTGACGGTAAAGTTTATCAAAGCATCTGGTTCATTGCCTACAACGATTCGAGGCTCCAGCCTGGCTCTCAACTGTAGCATTCTTGGCAAAGGAGTGGAGAAAGGGTTTCCGATGGAACAGTTGTAGCGAGTCATGCCTAACTGCTGTCCAGCAAGGGGCTCTATTAAACACCGAAGTGTCACCTAAATAGAAATAATCATTATGGGCAAGGAGCTAAAAACAATGAAAGCTAGAGCTCTCTAGAGCATGTACATAGCTAGCTACCCTATGCACAGTATTAATGTGCACATTCAGACCTGCATGCATGCCACAACTATCACTTGAACAGTCTGTGGCGACTACCCTTGCTCATTATCACATGCAGTCCTTGCAGCCACTCACTTCTCCATTTCTGGTTTGATTGAAGACATTGACTAGTTGTAGTGTACTTGCGGGAAGTATGAATGAGAGAATGGCTTGAAATGCATCATCTCCAGCATTTTCAATGTCTAGGAAGATGTCAACTGATGATGTAAATCCAGCAGTTATGTTCAGGGAGGACGTATTTTGCTGATCTCTGTTACTATTATTATAGATAATATTATTGGAAAAACACGTGTATGCAATGGTAATACATGCTAGCTTGCACAAACACAAATGATAAGGTAAATGTCTTTCATAGCATAATAAATAGAAAGACAACTTTCAATCTGAGGCCTTTAATTTGTCACTACATGTATCTGATGTGTGGCAATAACTATCCATGCATGACCTATATTAATTTATATACTTTCATGATCTCACGTACAAAATAACTGTATCAGAAATAGCAATTCTTAAGTCAGGAATGCAAATCGAATTTTCCTCGCCACCACATGCTTTGAGAGTTTCAATCTGCAATAAATAGCTATATTATAGATACTATAGCTTTCAGTTAAGAATGTACAGAGGTACCAGAATTGGAGAAGGAGGGTTTGTTATGACGACCGGAAATTGTGTGAGATCTTCTGCCGTCTGATTCCCATCCCCAGGGGTAACCTCTCTCGTTGGAGTAGTGACACTCAATTCAATTGTAAAAGGGTTAAACACGTCCATGATGTCATTCTTTGATATCAATATAGTATAGGGATAAAATGTGTTCATGATACCACGACATATGTGAATCAGATCTGCTATATTATTATGAGAAAATGGGACCATTTGTGGATGATGATAGTATTCAATTTTTATGCCCAAATAGCTTTCTTTCAACAAAATTGTGTAGCTAGCTGGTAGTGAGTAGGCACAAACAGTGGCTGCGATAAGCTACACCCAAATGGTCCCTTTTCTCATATATACTAGCTGGTCACATAATATTATACCTGGAAGTAGGCTGTGAATTCAGTACACTGTCTTTCGTCTCTTCTCACAACAACTCCCCTTGTAAAAGTCATGTTGAAGTTTTCAAAAATGATCCTTTTCTCAGCGTTTTGTGTGTCCCCGGATACACTTAAGCTCAGATCTGATATTGTATGTACATACATATGCATGCACTCATTATAACTATTAGGAGGCAAATATCAGCAGTCATGTACTTCAACTCACTAAGAAAGTTAGCGCTTTGTCGTCCACTGTAGGTGACACAAGCTGTCAAGTTTATGCTATAATAATTGAGATGATGGTTAATACTGGTACCGGTACTATGTTTTGCTACATATTATTAATGACTTACCAAGCATGAATTGTGTTATTAAGCACACATTGTCTATCCAAAACATCAACGATTAGGCTAGTGCTGGTGAATTCTGTTTGAACGTTTGCAAGGGGACGCGTTCTATATATAGCAATATTCAAATATCATCCAATTAAAGATTGTGAAATGCTATTAATAGCTACCTCAGTAAGAAAACCTTTTGTGATAGAAAAGAGCCAATAAGTAGGTCTGCAATAATAACAATGGTTGGTTTCATAAGTCCTAAATCATCCATAAGAGTTACTAACTGTGATGTTCATGCTTAAGCATACATTCATACACCCTCCCTAACACACACACGCACACTCACACATAATAATTCTAACTATGGTGCATGGGTGGTCATCAACCTGTGAACTGACAGCTTTACATCCCCACAATAATTTGAAATTTTGTACATGGTCCTACCAGATGTATGAAAATTAATGTGAGAAACAGATGTTTTGGTATGCATGCAGGACACGTACAAGGAAATATCATTTTAATTTGGTCTAGTCGTCTGAGATTACCGTTGTAGCCATTCAAATCAACATCCACCCCACTGGCCAGAGATGTTCCAAAGCCTCTTAGTCCACTGAGATCCACAGTCAGACTGAGATCTGTGCCACGGATGACCTAATCAGAGTAGAAGTGTAATAATAATCTTAATTGTACCTCATGCATATTGAAATAACATCCCCCACCTGTTGTGGTTCATTGCTCAGTAGTGTGTTAGGAGTGCTGTGATAAATGAACACAGTTCCTGGCTCATTGCCGTTGGTTTCAGTGAATGGTGCACTTATGGCAACATCTGTATATAATATTATTTGAAGACCATGACATTGTATAATAATAATTATAACATTATAGCATCAGTCTGTTCACCCATGCACTTAATTTTATAAACTAGCATGATTAACGTGATCAACACCTGGTCCAGTATCTAGATGCAAGTTGACGATACTCTTGGCAGATATCATACTCATAGCATAAAACCAACATTCGGATTGAAGTTTGTGAATCCAGCTAGAGTCAACTACTTGTGTACAGCTCTTACAATTTGCAAACAATAACATTATGGTTTTCAAAGTAATGTTGTCACAACCGTTAATGCTAAGCATTTCATGTCATGTCATACCATCCCATCCATCTCCGTTGATGTCTCCAAGGTTGGCCATGGCATAACCAAAACGAGAGTAGCGAGTTCGTCCCTCAATCGTCCTCACAAATTCAAAATTGCCCTAGTGATATACATGTCATAGTGAGTCCCATGCAGAGAGAGAGGGGGTGGGGGTGGAGGGGGGAGGGGGGAGGGAAGGAGGGAGGGGGGGGGGAGAGTCGTATAAGGCTCACATTAACATTTCTGTAGAGAAAAACCCTTCCAATTTCTGGCTTAGTTGAGCTTGTTCGAAACAATGGTGCTCCAACAAGAAGCTCATCATAGCTATAGTAGTACATGGTGTAGCAATTGAGTCTTTGTATGCACAATTAATAAAAATGTACTTACTTATCTCCATCAAGGTCCACAGCTAGCAAAGAGAAACCAAAATATTCACCCATTTGCAGGCCAGTAAAAGGTTGGGAGACAATAGTGAGACTATCATCATTCATAAGCAGATTCACCTAGTATAAAATGTCATGTAAACTTTACACATTATCCAGTAAGCACAAAATACACAGTCAGTATACATGTTCACATCATTTACAAATGTATATACACTCTAATAGCTATATATTTACAGATCCACGGTACAAGTTTCTTCTTGGTAGAGAGACAGCAAAATCTGATTGAAATGTACAGCGTGTGGTAATCAACTTTCAAACTCTTGACAATGCATGCGAGTTTCTGTACCTTGCCTGCTGTTAGACAAAAACCGACCAGCAGTGATGGCATAGCCTTGATAATTGTTATAATCGGTACCGTCTCGTTGATAATTTGTGGGACCATTCCTGCCTCTTTGTCGGAAGATAGCACCTTCAGAAAAAGGTGCAGCTAATCATTAACTACGTACCAGAATTTAATCATGCATCAATCTGCAGTTGCACTTTAGTGCTAAATTATTATAGCAATGAAATTGAAATTAGCCATCACAGCAGTTATGGTATACACACCCCTCCAGAAATTGAATCCTGGACCACCCAATCCTAAGGTAGACGAACCACCATCAGCCTACAGTTTATGTATACATATGTGCTTCATTGAATAAATTTACTGTTACAGTAGATTTAAATCAACTTGCTTACCACTAGAACTGAACTTATACCTGCCTGGCAAACAGCACCGGTTGAAAGGTACCCTGTATAAAAATTAATATAATATGTGAGTATGCTAGTTTATAATAATATAATAATAATATTATGCATGTTTGTGTGAGTGTTGTGCAGTCTGTGTAGCTATATACAATGTCATGACACTCAATTTTGGTAGCTTGTGATCATGAGGTGCAAGATGATATTACTGAAATTTTGGCATGGTTGGTATTCCGTATAGCTCTCGAGTGTTCTATCATCAGCAATGAAGCATTTGCCTTGCAGCAGAATCCTAGTTCGCGATGTAATGCGGACATGTCTGTGAGCGCAGACCTGTACAAGTTAAAATTAATGGTGATGCAGAATGTGTAGTATCTTAAATTTACACTCAGTGTTAAAGCAAACTGAATTATGCTGTAATAATGGCTATAGTTTATTTACCACAAATCCTTCTCCATCACTATCCATTGAAGCACCCAAAAACTGGTTTGCTTTGTTTTCTCCATTGCCATTTGCTGCAAATTAAAGTAAGAATTGCTATAGACCCTTCCCCTAAATAGCTTGATTACTATAGTATTGATTGTTGGTAGTACAATAACATAATATTATGTAGCTCTATTTAATAATGCATGAATGTAGAAACCGAAGAACAATTTGGAAGCACTGGCTAATCTTATGCATGCATGGTTTATCATAGTAATACACTGACTCACGAGTGGTATCATACAGCTTTCCTGGTAGCGCCGAACAAGATCCAGGGTTTACAGGACAGGAATAAACTAGTCCAGTGTTTGGAACACCTCCAGGGGCCGTTCCTCTTGGAGCACTCACCACAATCCTGGAGGGTGGAGAGCCATATGCCGCGGCCCGATCAATCAACAGTGAATTTTTCATTAATTATACCTTGCACCTCCCAGAGCCTCATCCCGGCTGGGTGGACTGGCGATAGTTTGATGGAGGACCAAGCTATATCCAAACAAGGAGTCGTTGTGGAGACCGCTCACCTCTCGCAAAATCGGTCGATCCGTGTCGATGTTCTGACAGTTTGCAACGGTGGCTAAGGCGAATAACCACGCGGGAATAAATATCGCAGTGTAAAAATGCATTCTCTCGTCCGAATTCTGCCCTTGTTTCACGTTCAGTTGTTGTAACTTGTACTCAAAAGATCGAGTCTGCTTACAGATTTTGTGGGCGTGGCTATACAACGAACTGCGCCGAATTACGCATGCGCGTTGTGTACGCTGTGTACGTATGGTGATAATGCGCGCGGGACCCAATAAACGACCCTTTTCCATGGCTCTGGTCAACATTTTAAAATTATTATGATACAAGGAATCACGAAAAATGAGTGTTTATGACTTGTCCTATGATTAAACTATAATGTACAGGGCCTATAATAGACTACATGCATGAACTGTATGAGACACTGGTAGTTAACCTCAATAGCTAAATAGCTTAATCGTTATCAATGGTAGTGCTACATAATACTATAGCTATTACATCCCTCTGGTTCACTACTGATATCACCCGGGGACACTCCTTGGGCAGTAAGATTCTTAAGTTGCTCACGTTGCTCCTTGATCTCTTCATGCTTTTTACGACGAAAGAATCCAAACTAGAGAGAGAGAGAGAGAGAGAGAGAGAGAGAGAGAGAGAGAGAGAGGAATAAAGGGACAAACAGAGAAGGAGGAAGAGAGGGGGGAGGGGGAGAGAGTGTGTGTCAGAGAGTCAGTCTATGGGATAGGAAGAAGGCAACCACACTTACCACCCAGAGAAGGATTGTCACTACAGAGATGATTATCATTGCAGCAAGGATAGGTAGAAATATGACCCACCAAGCCACTGGTTCAGCCTCATCGCCAGCTGTGATGACTCGGGCTGCCGGAATAATTGGAATCTGAGCCTATTATAGTCGGATCATTTTTAATTTGCAAATTCTACATTAAATTTAATAAGATAAAGATTACATTAGCATTTCTCTGAGCAGATCCAGTGTTTGATTCAATGAAGTCTCCATCTACAATACTAATCGAAGCAGTAGGGATGAAAGTGTAACGATCATTATTAGTCTGAGAAAGAGAAGGTAATGTCAAGAACAATTAAAGTGTGAATCTATTATGAAATTATCTCACCGAAAAGAACCTCTCATCCAGGCGAGCATTAATGTCCACTTGTACACTACCAGAGCCAGCAAGTCCAAGGATATTACATCTGACGTTGACACAGTTGATCAACTTTTGGGATTCTGATGATATGCAACTCTAAGGATGGAGAAAGAGAAGTTAGTTTTATATAATATCACAAGTAGCTATAATTAAATGCAAATTGCTTACCAGAGTTATATTTTCAGACAATCCTTGTTCGGTTGGTGTTTCTTGTCGTTTGTTTCTCAGTATTCTCTTGACAGTGCTCCTCTTCTTCCTCCTCCCAGTACCCATGCCCACTGTGGGATCTCCACCTTCTTGTTGATTTTCTTCATCACTTCCGTCCCCCTCCAACCGCAAAGGGTTTATGTAATTATCTTGACAGACCACTGTAGCTCTTCCTGTTTTTTTTGCTGTACCCGTACCTGTTGACTGCATAAAGAAAATTAATATGTACTAATAAACTGCTGTACCCATACCTGAATTGAGGTAATGTACAAGTAGTAGTTTTCTCCCGTTAAGGTACTGTTCAGCGGCCACGAGATGTCCAACTGAATGTTATCGATCCTTGATGGTCCACTGTTGCGGATCAGGAATGAGATATCAACTGGTGGGCCGAGCTGAGACACATTCCTTGGAGCAGTTCCCTCATCGATCATGGTTTTGTCAGAATAAGATATCTGTTCAGGTGTTACAACACTGGAAATCAAAATAGAGATATTATAATAAACAGGCTTTACAGCTTATTGACAACTCACCCTTTATCAATGGTTATGTTAGCTCGAGCTGCAAAGTTTAACTGAACAACTGCAAAATTGCTGTTGTCCACAATTGTAGAAGTGTTTTCGGGATTCAGACTACTGACGGTAAAGTTTATCAAGGCATTTGGTTCGTTGCCTACAATGCTTTGAGGCTCCAGTCTGGCTCTCAACTGTAGCATTCTTGGAAAAGGGGTGGAGAAAGGGTTTCCGATGGAACAGTTGTAGCGAGTCATGCCTAACTGCTGTCCACCAAGAGGCTCTGTTAAGCATCGAAGTGTCACCTAATAGAACATCATTATCTGACGTAATACTATTGCATGCCCTATAGCTAGCTAATGATGCAAATGCGATCCCGACCTGATCGTGATACGCTGGAACATACGCCGCCGTACACTTCAATTTTTTTCCTGTCAGTTTTTTTTCTAAGTTTTGGCAGTTCGTATTTGCGTTAGAGCGCATTTGAGTCATAACATGTACGGGTGATCGAGTAGCTACATGTGCAAAATTTAATCACTCCTACTATAAAATGTTTTTACCTATGCCAAGTACCTATAATATATAGCTACTCATGTTAATCAATATTTTGACTCTTACTTATCACATGTCAACATCACACACATGTACCCACTCACCTCTCCCCTTCTGGTTTGGTTGAAGACATTGACTAGCTGTAGTGTACTTGCGGGAAGTATGAATGAGAGAATGGCTTGAAATGCATTATCTCCAGCATTCTCAATGTCCAGGAAGATGTCAACTGATGACGTAAATCCAGAAATTATGTTCAGGGAGGACATGTTTTGCTGATCCCTGTTACTATAAATATAGCATGTTAGCACCTCAATATTATTTGTAGTATCATAAGTTATGATTTCACATACTAGATAACTGTGTCCAGAATGTTGATTCTCAGGTCAGGAGTACAGATCAAGCTTCCATTTCCACCACCACATGCGTTGAGAGTTTCAATCTACAACAAAATTAATATCTAGCTATTAGCTCCAGTGATGACTAATATTATGTACATGCATATCAATGCTATGATCATGGAATTACTATTACCTGAAGTGGAGAAGCCTGGGTTACTATGACAACCGGAAATTGTGTGAGATCTTCTGCCATCTGATTCCCATCCCCAGGGGTAACCTCTCTCGTTGGAGTAGTGACACTCAATTCAATGATAAAAGGGCTAAACAGGTCCAAGATAATGGTATCATTCTAGAATAGGAATGCATAGCATGTGATCTTGAAATGGGTACTTGTTTGATAACTAGGTTAAATATTATACCTGGAAGTAGGCTGTGAATTCAGTACACCCTCTTTCGTCTCTTCTCACAGTAACTTCCCTTGTAAGAGTTACGTTGAAGTTTTCAAAAAACACTCTTTTCTCAAAACTTTGTGTGTCTCCAGACACACTTAAGTTCAGATCTGATATGTATGGCATTGTATGTACACACACTCATAATGTCGATAGCATACACCTTCCTTTCAATTATTGCTCTGTTTAATAATATTATACTGGCTATTAGATGAGATATGGCCATAAATGGTTGATAGGACTAGAATCAGCTTATTATGATATTGTTCATTAAAAATTCTGTCATTGCATAATACTTCAACTCACTAAGAGAGTCAGCGCTCTGTCGACCACTGTAAGTGACACAAGCTGTCAAATTCAGGCTGTGATTAGGAGATGATGAGCAGGGTAAATAATACTGGTAGTAGTTATGTGCATAAAAATGATTACCAAGCGTAAAATGTGCCATTAAGCATGCACTGTTTATCTGAAACATCGATGATTAGATTGGTAGTACTGGTGAATTCCATTCGAATGTTTGCAATGGGACGTGTCCTATAATAATAATATTACTATATTATATTCACAAAAATTATCACGTCAGATCCATATAATTAATACCTCAGTAAGAAAACCTTTTGTGATAGAAAAGAGCCAATAAGTAAATCTGCAGTGCATAAAAGAGCTAATGAGCTTAATAAATAGTCAGAGAGTATGTACCATTGTAACTATTCATATCAACATCCACCCCACTGGCCAGAGATGTTCCAAAGCCTCTTAGTCCACTGAGATCCACAGTCAGACTGAGATCTGTGCCACGGATGATCTGTTCACAGTAGAATGTTATGTTATATAATAATATTATTATTATACACGAGAGTCAGGTGTTTAAACCATGCATGAGGCAAAGCATAAGTTGCTCAAATGTAGGCCTCGGGTATACAATGCATGATTGACAAAGCTTACCATAGCACAAAGACAATTATTATGATAACAATAATTTTATTGTACTTCATGCATAATAATTATTATACGTATTTATCCCCCACCTGTTGTGGTTCATTACTCAGTAGTGTGTTAGGAGTGCTGTGATAAATGAACACGGTTCCTGGCTCATTGCTGTTGGTTTCACCAAATGGGGCGCTTATGGCAACATCTATAATAAGGAACATGTCAACACATTGTCAAACAGATCTCAATGTTTTACCGTCCCATCCATCTCCATTGATGTCTCCAAGGTTGGCCATGGCATAACCAAAACGAGAGTAGCGAGTTCGTCCTTCAATCGTCCTCACAAACTCAAGACTACCCTGTAGTGTGTGTGTATGCGTATGCATAATATTATTGGAGGGAGAGGAGAGAGAGAGAGAGAGAGAGAGAGAGAGAGAGAGAGAGAGAAAGAGAGAGAGTGAGAGAGAGAGAGAGAGAGAGAGAGAGAGCTGCTGTGATTTCAGAAAGTGAGAGGGGGAAGACAGAGAGAGAGAGTTCCATAAAGCTAGCTCACTCTATTGTTTCTGTAGAGAAAAACTCTTCCAATTTCTGGCTCCGTTGAGCTTATTCGAAATAGTGGTGCACCAACAAGAAGCTCATCATAGCTACAACAAGAATGCATAGAAAATAGAATCATTGTAGCTAGACACCTTAGAATGTACGTAATGTAGCTATGTGCATACTCATCTCCATTGAGGTCTATTGCCAGCAGAGAGAAACCAAAATATTCCCCCATTTGCAGGCCATTAAGAGGTTGAGAAGCAACGAGATTGTTGTCATTCATAACCAAATTCACCTATGAGAATGAAATTAATTGCATGCGCTCTCTCACACTGTGAAACTTACAATACCACGGTATAAATTATTTCTTGGAGCAGAAACAGCAAAATCTGTAATTTTAGTAGAATATGAATCAGGTACCTAAGCTCCCTATATATAATTAACCCTCGCTGCAAAGCTTAGGTGGAGGGTTATTGCAATATCGTTTGGCGATTTTTGTCCATCCGTCCATCCCAACCTTCCTGTGCTAAACGTCTGAGAGAAAGTATGCATAAAGAATCATGGTCATGTTAAGTCTTGCCCAGTGGTATAGCAGTGTGCAGCTGTTGCCCGTCTGATGGCTCTTATCTCAGCTGCATGATTGATTACGCTTTGCTGGTGTAAACAGGCAGTGGCTTTCAGTGCATAATTCAATTTAGGTATAGTCACAGAAGCTTTCAGTTTGTATAGTGACATAGCCAGGTGCCTTCTTCCTACTCCTAGTCCTAGATCATGCATGCACTGACTCTGAAGAGACTTGAACAGTAGATCTACCATAACCAGGTTCAGGGTATGTAGTTCAATACTCCTAATATTGAACAAGCATACACAGTGAGCCATGCTATATGCGCGTATGAGTCATAGGGTTCTGCACTCAAGTGCATTCATCATAATAATATTATAATAATTAATAATATTATAGCTTTCCTCCTTGAGGAGTCCATAAGTCCTAGCTAAAGTTGCAGTACGTACATGTACCTTGTCTGCTGCTAGTCATAAACCGACCAGCAGTAATGGCATAACCTCGAAGATTATTATTAAAATCAGCATTAACTCCTTGAGAGTTCGTAGATATAGAACCATCACTGCTCCCTCGTCGAATGGTAGCACCTATACAGAAATATTATTATAATAAAAAGACCTTATGCATGCATGCATATTATGTCATGGCTGGTATGCCTTATGATAATAAGTGATACGCTAGAGTTATATAATTATTATGCTCATGCAGTGCAGCGATGACAACAAAACTATAGTATCAGAGCATAATACACACTAATATTATGTTTATCATACCTCTCCAGTAGCTGATTCCAGGAGCACCCAGTCCCAAAGCGTATGAATCACCGTCATGCTAAAGGTTGTGTAAATAAACATGAGTAAACTTTACCATCTTACATTGGGTCTAAAATCAACCTGCTTACTGCTAGAACTGAGCTTGTACCAGCCTGGCAAACCCCGCTGGTAGATAAGAACTCATTAAACTCTGTATATAATATTGATTGAATATGTCAATATTATGGGTACATACTATTACATAATATTATTATGTGTAGTACACGTACCGCATTTCAAGGTGTCAATGTATAGCTAGATCTTTCTATACAAATGTATGCAATTCAGTATATCACCCATGCATGTGGGCCACAATGATCATGCTCATGCAGTTATGTTTTAAGCGCCACTACGGTATTCATAATAATGTGTACTGTGGTTGTTATTACATTGTTATCATTCATAGTAATGTATACAGTAACAGAGTCAGTCGGATTACAATGTACATGTGTTATGTTATTGTATAGTATTATACTGCTTGAGATGTATAAGAGCTATGTATAAGTATTGAACATTACGAAATCCTCTGCATGGCTGATAGTCCGTATATGTTCCCTCGAGCGTTCTATCTTCAGTGATAAAGCATTTTCCCTGCAGCAAAAGCCTCGTCTCACGGTCTGTTGGATATTTGCGTACATGCCTGTGAGCGCACACCTGTATAATAATAATATTATTAATAATTACAGACTATTAGGTTGTTGCCAGATGTAAGTTATAGTAATAGTTACAGAATAATCTGGAAATTTTCTTACAAAAACTCATGTGCACACTATTATGCAATAGTTCCTATGAAATTTTGTGGTGCAAGAATTTGTCGTACGAAAGTTTCTAAATTTCCGGATCTGCTAGCAGTACATTGTAGATTCACACTAAGTGGCTGTATCATGACTAGCTACTTCTGTAATTTCTTAGATTATAGTTGGTTTACCACAAATCTTTCTCCATCGCTATTCATCGAAGCACCCAAAAATTGATCCGTTTTGTTTTCTCTAAAGTCATTTCCTGCATGTAAATTCAAAGTATTAAGTACAATCAAGGGCTTATAGACCCCTTAGGAGTCTATAAGCCCTTGGTACAATAACAATAATAATGTACTCTCCCTAATTATACTGTAACACTTGTGTCATGGCATGGTGGTTGCAAGTTGGTCATGCATGCATGTATCATAATAATAATATTATAGCTTACATGCGATAATAATGCCCTATCTAAGCTGAAAACAAAAATCAAATGTTTACACATGGGAAAAGCAGCTGTGTAGCTATGTTTCAACACAGATATTATAGACTATGTAAACTATATATAATATCTATGGTTTCAAAGCTTATCATAATACCTAGTGCACATGACAACTTTGAATGCTGAGCTGCTATTAATTTCACAACTCACGAGTTGTATCAAAGAGCTTTCCAGGTAGTGGTGAGCAAGTTCCAGGATTTACAGGACAGGAATAAACCAGTCCAGTGTTTGGAACACCTCCAGGTGCTGTTCCGCTTGGAGCACTCACAACAATCCTGGAGGGGAAAAAAAATAATAAACCAAGACCAATAAACACTCTACTACCTAGCGTCAAGGAGTCTATAAGGACTTAATGTATATGGAACTGCAAGATTAGTGCGTGACTTCATCAGTTTATCTAAA
The DNA here is from genome assembly GCA_963930775.1 of Cliona cf. orientalis. Taxonomy (NCBI): domain Eukaryota; kingdom Metazoa; phylum Porifera; class Demospongiae; order Clionaida; family Clionaidae; genus Cliona; species Cliona cf. orientalis. The sequence continues at coordinate 1,563,667 of OZ005699.1, read as the reverse complement.
ATTTTGATCACGATTGGTTATCCCAACTGAGATGTGATAAATAATTTATGTTTTATGACTGTTTGTAGCTACACGGAACTCTCACTGAATCAGCGTGTGCCAGATTGATTATGAGTCTGGAGAATAATAATTATGTAGCATAATTACCTGAGCTACTGATAATCATACCTTGCACCTCTCAAAGCCGCATCCCTGCTGGACGGATTGGCGATAGTTTGGTGGAGGACCAAGCTGTATCCAAACAAAGAGTCGTTATGGAGACCGCTCACCTCTCGCAAAATCGGTCGATCCGTGTCGATATTCTGACAGTTAACGGTGGCTAAAGTGCACGTGAGTAGCCACACCGTGAATATCGCGGTGTAAAACATTCTCCTGCTCGAATTTCACCTGGTCTGGTCGTTTGAGCCGAGCCACACTTTTATTACGTGAACACTATTATTATACGCATGCGCGCACAGTAGTTTGTGACGTCGCTCGCGCGAAGTGTTTGTAGGCACCATACACGCATGCGTGGCTACAGTATGGTGGCCTGCATCGCTATAAGGGATTGATATTATATACTTGTTATTATTCCTTGTATCTTAAATACTAGAAGTAGTACTATAGTCTATCGCAAATATAAACGCTTCTCCGATTCTTTTATCACCATCCTTTAGAAAATTAATAATAATTATTAGTAATACTGCACCAAAATTAATAACAAGACATTAGTAACATTTGTATAATAATAATATAGCACAGGCTAAGCTTGCACAGCATAACATAATTAATTTAAGATTTCAAGCTAGTATGGAGTGTCTGTGATTCAAAAAAAAAAGTATAGAGATAAAATCTGACATTCCATCAATGGATGAATACAGAAGGATTAGTTTATAAGCCAGCTCCATCTGCTGGACTGATTCCATTGTCCTGGAGATTCTGCAGTTCCTCACGTCTCTGCTTCAGCTCCTCATGCTTCTTACGACGGAAAAATCCAAACTGGAAATCAAGAGCGAGAGAGAGGGGGGGGGGTGGGGGGAGGGGGGTTCATTTATAATATACTTTCAAGGATACATTAGGTGAAAGCTACTGCCTATATAGCATCTGCCAATAGCTATATACGTATAGGCATCATTCTCTATCAATGAGAAATAATAGAGTAGAAAGCGTGCACTTACCACCCAGAGAAGTACTGCCACAACAGTTATAATGATGACAGCTGCTAGGATAGGTACAAAGATTGCCCACCATGGCACTGGAGTAGATTCCCCAATGGTTGTGACTCGAGCAGCAGGAATAACACGGATCTGGGCCTATGGTAGTAAATTATAGAGAAGCATCAAAAACATGACATTAGTATGGGCATATCAAACAGTATTCCAGTGTGTTGCATACGAAAGTGCATAATTATGCCTACTGTGGAATCATTGAGCTTTGTACACAGATCTTACTATTAATAATATTATTGCTTTTAAAGTCCAGCTGGGTACGATTAACTTACAGTAGCCATTCTTTCATTGGGATCTTGATTGCTATTGGGCTGGATGAATGTATTTCCCTGACCGTCGGTTGTGATACTCACAGAAGCAGTCGGAATGAACAAATAGCGATCGTTGTTGGTCTGTAATGAGATAAAGGTATCGTTCATATGCCATGGAGGTCTTTCTCTTCAGCTCTCTCACTCTCACACTCTTAGACATCTCTCTTTCTCCCCCTCCTTTCCTGAACCTCCCTCCCCACCCCACTATCTCTCTCTCTCTCTCTGTATCTCTTCCTCATGCTATTTGACTACTTACAGAGAAGAATCTCTCGTCCAGACGAGAGGTGATGTCAATCTGAGTACTGGAAGATCCTGAGAGACCGAGCAGAGTGCATCTAATTGGAACACAGTTGAGGATGGGGCTTCCCGAATTACAGCTCTGTAGGGAGAAAATAATATAATATTATTGGAATCACCCTGAGATCAGCCAGGCCCGTTTGGGGTTTAAATTGGTCGCCAGCCAGTCATGAATCCATCCCATCTCTATGTGATCTGTTCACAATTTATAGGAGATAATTTATACCATTGCTAGCCAGCCACCCACCATGCCCTTATATTATAGCTAGTTACTTTGAGCATGGATCAGCCAGCTCCTGCACTTAATTCGCTATAATATTATAAGTAGCAAACATGCAGCTACAGCTCCTGATATGGAGCTCTCATCAAGCTTCCACTGATCATCCTGGCACCTCCTCTAGCTACGTAAATCTGCTCACCAAAGTGACGTTCTCAGAGACTTCCTGCTCTGCTGGTGCCTCTTGGCGTTTCTTCAATGTCCTCTTGATAGTGTCTCTCTTCTTCCTCCCCCCGGCAGTTCCCATGCCGACTGTGGGGTTGACTCCGCCCTCTTGGTCACCCAAATCGCCCTCAAGGCCCAGCTGATTGATGTATTCAGAGTTGCAGGTCACCGAGGCACCCCCACTTGACTGCATAATTATTATAGTATAATAATGATATAATATTATGCAAGAATGAGATGAGGTGGCTGTATAATTACATGGTGAGCAAAATTTAGTCATTAGCTAATGCAATTTAGCGGCATAGTTTGAGTAATGTGCAAACGAAACAGCATTAGCACATTTTCACAAAGACCATAATAATAATAATAATATTGGAATCAATGCGATTGGTAAAGGGTCGTTAGTGATCCATGCTACATATACATCATCCCCAACTACTGTAATTTATGACATAACCCACCTGGACGGAAGTGATGTAGAGGTAAAAGTTCTCTCCAGTCAGAGTGCTACTGAGGGGCCACATGATCTCCAGACTGATGGAGGGGACCCGGGACGGTCCGCTGTTGCGAACGAGGAAGGAGACATCAACGGCTGGGCCGAGCTGAGAGACGTTGACCAGAGGAGTGTCTCCCGATAGTTGAGTATTATCAGAGTAAGAGATTTGGGTTGGTGTAACCACACTGTAAAGGTGGATATAATATAATAATGTAGGCAAATTTTGAACATCTAGTTGAAAGTGCAGTGAGAGGTACATACACACAAACATGTACGTGTATACAGAGAAAAGACGGTGATTGGAGGAGAGAGAGAGAGAGAGAGAGAGGGAGAAAGAGAGAGAGAAAATCAATGTGTGCTTACCCATCATCGATAGAAATGTCAGCTCTTGCCTCAATTTGCATCTCAGCAATAACGAAGTTACTGTTATCTGCTACAGTTGCTTGATTTTCGGGGTTGATACTGCTGACGGTGAAATTGATCGACACTTGGCCCTCATTTCCTACGATGGTGGTACGTGGACTCAACTGCACCCTAAGTCGGATTGTTCCTGGACCAGAGAAGGGATTCCCGATGGAGCAAGTGTGTCGAATAATGTCCAGTGGCTGGTTTTGATCGTCGGTCAAAGGCAGTGGCTCATCGCAGCGAAGAGATACCTGGAAAAGAGGTAAAGAAAACATCATAAGTGATCTTAAATAATGACTTATAATAATAATATTATTATGCATCACATGATGTCGTAAAGATCAATTATTGCTTCATAACTGAAATTGTAGACATCATAAAATATATCGTATACTTCATGGTTACCTCTCCATTATTGGTTTGGTTGAAGGCATTGACCAGTTCCAAGGTATTGGAGGGAAGGTCAAAGGTGAGACTGGCCTGGAATGCGTCCTCTCCAGGATTTGCGACCATCAGATCGAACTCGACGGTAGACGTGAACCCAGCGACAATGGAATCAAGAGGAGTACGACTCGTAGAACTATACAGGGGCACAATAAAGGTATATTTTTAACTGGAATAAGGCTGGGTATGAGGCTACTATAACACAGTTAGTAGATGAAATAAGCTACTGGTGTACATGTACAGCTATAGATTGACTTACGTGATTCTTCTATCAGTGACACTGATCCTAAGGTCAGGGATACACACTTGACCGTTGCACTCCTTCAGTGTTTCAACCTGAAAAATTGATATAGACACAAAGTAATATATCAATAATATTATGTCATAGATTAAAGGATAAAACATTCATATCATATTCTAGATCAGGGCCTGGTATCAACTACATGAATGCTGGGTGCATGCCTTCCTACGTACCTGGACTTGAGTGGCACCAAACTGAGAGACAACGGGAAAGTCGCTGAGACTCTGCGGGGACTCATTACCGGTGCCGGGGGAAACGGTTCTCACTGGTGTTTCGATCCTCACCTCCATGATGAACGGGTTGAACACATCGTTGAGCATGTCATTCTGTAGCAGCAGGAGGGGAAGGAGAAAGTGTGTAAGTATTGTATTTCTTCTAAAAATTCGGCATGAAAATAATAATATTACTTTATCTTCGCCGAATTTTTAGAGGTTAATATTCAACATTCTGTCTGTGTGCGCATTCTTTTCCCGTTTATAGCACATTATGCGTGACGACCTTTGCCGAAAATTAGAAACTATTTTCAATCATTCGGTAAAGGGTTCCAAATAATTAGAAGGGCCGAATTTTTAGAAGAAATACAGTGCATGCATATGTATGGTAGAAAATTTTCACTGGACAAAAATTTATGAAGCCCAGCTACCTATGTATTTTGGCACATTTAATTTTCGCACAAGCCAGGCTGTCTGAAAATATTTTAACAACGAAATATTTGCGATTTATGGTATTCAACATACCCTGATGTATGCAGTAAAGTCTTGGCAGGTTTGAACATTCAAGTTCGCAGTGACACTACTTGACGTTGTAGTTGCACCGTCTGCAAAAATGATCCTCCTCTCCACGTTCTGGGTATCAGCCATTAGCATGAAATTCAGTGCTGCATATACAATGTATGTATGCTGTAACAACGTAACAGATGCAGTGCCTCCAAGCTGCTCTCCTGTCTTTCAGTCCCATTTTTCAGTATTTTGCATGCATTTTCAGTATTAATTTTTACAAAGGGCTCCATATATGATGTATGTATATACTTAATTCTCCCAGTTTTCAGTATTTTTGAAATTTTATCAGTATTTATGGTCAGAATTCAGTAAAAATACTGACAAATCTGTATACTTGGAGGCACTGCAGATGTGAGATGCACAAAACTTACTAAGCATGTCTGTGAGTCCAGTTCCAGAGTAGGTCGCACATGCTGTCACAACAAAGCTGCATCAGATCAATCAAAGGAATCATAAATAATGATACCGAATCATGCAAGATTATCTTCAACTGCATAATTCCATCGCATGCTCACTAACGTGCCGATTTATATATACATATTATGCACATACATGCGGGATGGTAAAGGGTCGACAAATCTATGGGTGCCCATAATTATTATATTATCGTAAAGTCAGGTTAATAAGCGCATATTTTTTAATAAGCGCATGCTTCCTTCCTGTTGTTAAGTATTGTCTAATAAGCGCATGTGTCACAGTAATTATTCACCTGATTGATCAAGAGTGTTCTATGCTCTACATAGCTAGAACTATAAATTTACCAACCTATTTTCGGATAGCCAGCTGCATGAGATCAGCTATACACAACACTGCAATATTCCACTGAGACAGGTTCGGACTCTTGACCTTGACTTCGAAAGAAGTCTCGCCAAAGAATTCAGCTATTTTTCCACGGTTTTCTTCCACATGTACAGCGGCGATGGCTTCCGATCATACTCCCATGAACTATTACAGAACTTATTCCATTAATTGCTGTGTTCATAACTTGCTAGCTTTGTGATTGAGTGATTGAACGTGCTGGCAGTGGGCAGGGCCAAAACTTCACTCTCTATCAAGCGTACATCGTCTAATAGGCGCATGTTTCCTTACCACCGAGAGTGATAAGCGCATGCGCTTATTAACCAGACTTTACGGTATATATATCACCCCCAGTGTTGGCAAATACAGCATTTGGTTCAATCCACCGAAACATAATATATCAAGCACCACTGCCCACCACAGAAAATGGTCGCCCCAACCAAAGCTAGCTAAGAAATGGTAAAGGGTCGACAAATCTGCCTCAGAAAATAGTCACCCCAACCAAAGCTACGGGTTCGGGTTTGGGTTTGGATTAGATAGTTATAATAATAACTGTTGTTATTCCTCACCAAGCGAATGCCTCAGAATTAAGCATACATGATCTGGCGTTCACATCCACAATCTGAGGAGCGGCCGAGACTGATGTCTGCACTCGAGCAAGAGGACGAGTCCTATAGTAGGAAAAAAAGAAATAGTGATGCTTAGATTTGCAAGCAAAAAATATCATTATGAAGGTGTAAATATGAAGCTACCTCAATAAGAAGGCCTGCTGGGATAGGAACGAGCCAACAAGAAGATCTGCAGTGATGTAAAATTATAATAATTATAGAGCTATTCATAATTATCTATACATATACCATTGTATGTATTCATATCAACATCCACCCCACTGGCCAGAGATGTTCCAAAACCTGTTAGTCCACTGAGACCTGACAAAAAACTGAGATCTGTGCCACGGATGATCTAAAGAATCAAGGAAAGAGTTGACATATCATCAAGAACTGCAGTAGCTCTCTCTCTCCCTCGCTCTCTCTCTCTCTCTCTCTCTCCCTCCCTCAACTTCTTTCCTTCACAAAGCCTCTTGCAGCCTGAATCAGCACTAACCTGGCGAGGTTCGCTTGTCAGTAGCAGGGTGGGAGTGCTGTGGTAGATGAACACTGTTCCTGGTTCGGTATTTCCCGTCTCAGTGAACGGAGCACTGATCGCAACATCTAGAATGATATGGAATAATTGTAGGATTTCAGACTATAGTTATAGTGAACCCTGAACAAACGGTCACTCATGAGGCAAAAATTAATGAGAGCTGACTGCAAGCTTTAAAGGCGTACAATATATTGTAATAAAGAGGGGGCCATGGCTGCCTCAATCTATCAGATCGATACTTTAACATACCATCCCATCCATCTCCACTGATGTCTCCAAGGTTGGCCATGGCATAACCAAAACGAGAGTAGCGAGTTCGTCCCTCAATCGTCCTCACAAATTCAAGATTGCCCTACAATCATTAGACGATATCAAATTTAATAACACGACGAATAGAATCATTAGCAATTAAGCCCCTGGGGTAACGAAGCTAGAATAGAGGAGCTTGAGCCAGCTAGTCTACGTGTGTACATACCCCAGTGTTTCTGTAGAGGTAGACTCGCCCAGTCTCTGGTTCGGTGGAGTTGGCTCTGAACAGAGGAGCACTAACCAGAAGCTCATCAAAGCTGTAAGAGAAAATAAAGCTAAAATACAACTCTGATTTGGTGGGGCTACATACAGAAATACTATTAATGAAAAATTGACAAGGTAGGTACTTATAATAATATTATTACGTCGATCAATAACTCCACATGTTGAGAACAAAGCATTCTACATGCATGTCACATGCATGTACAGTCGAGCCTCCGAACAAAGGACACTTTGGGAACGGGCCTCTTGTCCTTTGTTCGGAGGTTGTCCCTATCTCGGAGGTTCATGATTTCTCAACCCATTTTGATTGTATTTATCCTTAACAAGTTAGTAAATGCATGATAAGAGCAGTAGAGATGATAATCAAGTGATTGGTATGTTCAGTTTTCACTATCAACATAGCACAGACTGATTTTTTTTGTTTCTGAAGTACTGGCTACTCCAAATCGTTATCTGGATTCAAGGCTAATATTATAATCGCGCATGCGGCATAATATCGCGACCGCCTAGATTGCGGCAAAGGTGGGCGTGGCATCGTTAATTTAAGGGCGTGGTTTCCGGATGTCCGCTATTTAGAGGCAGTTTTGCATTGAAAAGTCACGTTGGGAGCTTGGATCTTGTCCGCTGTCCGGAATCGAGAAGCGTCCGCTTCTCGGAGGTTGCTAATGTACTATAACTATGCTAAATTCAATCGGTAACACGGCACTTGTCCGCTGTAGAGAAGTTGTCCGCTTCTCGGAGGGTCCGTTATCGGAGGCTCGACTGTACATGTACATGTACTATGCATCAGCGCTACAATCCAGTTTAATTATTCACCAATCCGGTGTACAATGTTTAATTTTAATTACTCACCCATCTCCATTGAGGTCTGCAGCTAGTAGAGAGAAACCATAGTATTCTCCCATTTGCATGCCCATGAGAGGCTGGGAGGTGAACTGAAGATTGTTGGAGTTCATGACAAGATTCACCTACATATTAAAAAGAAATTATTAGAGATTATATGATTCCATTCTTTTATAATTAATAAGTGCATGGTGATAATTTTCACTTACAGTTCCAAAGTATAAGTTCCTTCTGGGCACAGATGTGGCAAAATCTGAAATCATATTTGATATAGTATAATATTACTGATGATCAGCTAAAACTACCAGAAATTTTCGCCAATTTTCTGCAATATAAGGCTATAATACAGGGCTTGGCGAAATTTTTATCCAGTGAAAATTTTAACGCATACGTGCGGCACATGTACATGTAACATTACTGTACCCTGTCTGTTCCGGTCAATGAAATTTCCGCCGACGATGGCATATCCCTGGTAGGAATCCCTATCGCTGCTTGTACTGGTGCTCTGAAGGTCAGTATCACCACTTGGGTTGCGCCTAATCACAGCACCTGATGTTAGTAATTATAATTATTTATAACATCGAATGATCATTACCTTGAGCTGTTATTCATTACTGGAACAACATATAGTACTTACTTAATTATTATTATTAACTGCAATAGTGCTTATTATAAGTGTTCTATAAACATGGTTAACTTAATTAGCCAAACAGCACGTACATGTAGGGTAATTTTAACCCAGTATTGTCTATGCGTTGGACACCATACCCATTTTGGTCAAGTCCGTTTGCAAACAATAAAGAAATTAACTACCGTACCAATTCAATTATTATGACTAATACTGTGGCATACGTAATCTTGTGCAAGAATATGTGATGTACACAGTGTTGTATGTGACTTAAACAGCCAGTCATGTGACATACAATGTTCTTAAACGAGTCTGTAGACGGACAGTGTAGCACGTTTATATTGATCAACTGCTACTATATTTTACATTAAGAATGTATACCGTAAATCTGGAAATTTTCGTTGTAAAAATATTTTCGTAGTCGATGGCGGCTACGAAAATTAATCTTACGAAAATTAGCATGCACTATTATCACTAATGCGGTAAGGGGTCGTTCCTACGAAAATTTTTTTACACGAAAATTTATCATACGAAAGTTTCTTTACACGAAAATTTCCAGATCTACAGTATATATATATATATAGCTGATAAATGAAGTTACATTGTTTTTTCAGCTATGTATATAGAGCATTGATATCATGATCATTATCATAATAATAATATTATGTATTGTCACGTGGTATTTGGACCCCCAAATATTCAGACCCCCCATGCAGACCCTGAAGACTAACCCTGCTAACCATTTATATCCAGAACCCAGCCTCTGACCCTTCTGAATCGCTGCTATAAGTTGATAACGTGCATGGGGGTCCATATAGAAATATAAGGGACGAATATATTGACCGGGGGGAACAAAAAAGGTGGGGGTCCAAATTTGTCGTGACAGTACTTGTATACAGAGGTACGTTTAGCAAAATTAAGTGGACATTAATTATTGTCATAGCTAGTATGTGTACCTGTCCAGCGTGCAACTCCTGGGGCTCCCAATCCATAAGCAAAGCTACTTCCACTGGGCTGTATATAAAATAGATGAAGAATTATAATAAATAATATTTAGTATGTATCTGGTATTATAATAATTTTCAGGAATGATCGACTTATATTAGCTACATTATAGCTAAATATTAAGGAAGAGTATACCGTAGGGCGGGTTTTAATTGCGTAGTTTAATAATTGCGTTCTAGTCAAGTCAGGCCAAATTGCGAATCCAATAATTGCGATAGACGACCCCGTACCGTACTGTAGTATACGTGCACGTTTACGTTTGCGAATCTATTAATTGCGAAACGTACAAAAACTCGCAATTCACAATTAATAGATACTCGTAATTAAAACCCGACCTACGGTATGTTAGTATCTGATCAGACACCCAGAGATGATTGATCTATACTCTTGCCTATAGCTATAGCTAGCTATATTATTAGTGATTACGGTTCTTACCACAATGGTTGAGCTAGTACCAGCCTGACAGACACCAACAGATCCAATACCCAGGTTACCAACTGTGAGAATGTGAGTGTATATGTGAGTGTGTGTGCATGAGTAGATGTGAGTGTGTGTGTGTGTGTGTGTGTGTGTGGATGTGGATGTGGGCGTGGATGTGTGAGAGAAAGAGTTTGAGAGAGAGTGAATGAGTGAACATTTTTTTGAGCGGAGATCGGAGAATTCAAAGAGAAGGAGATCAGGAGAGAGAGAGATTGCAGAAAGTACTTACTCTCTGCTAAAATACAAGGCTCATATTCTTCGAAGTTTTGAAGAGTTCTGTCACTAAAGAAGCACTTTCCAAGAGGCAAGGGGAAGACAATGTTATTAGATGTAAAGATATCAGTGTATCTGTGAGCACAGACCTAGCAGGGGAAGGAGAGAGAGGGGGGGGGGAGAGAGAGAGAGAGAGAGAGAGAGAGGAGAGAGAGAGAGAGAGAGAGAGAGAGAGAGAGAGAGAGAGAGAGAGAGAGAGAGAGAGAGAGAGAGAGAGAGAGAGAGAGAGAGAGAGAGAGAGAGAGAGAGGGGGGGGGGGGAGAGAGAGGTGGCGTGATGGCCACCATCAATAAAGACAAACAATATATGATTGTGATTACAAAACGCAAACAGCACATGATGTGCAAACACTCAGGTGTATACAATTATATCATCGTACACTGCCTTATTCTAAAACTCATTGCTGTAGAATAATTAATACGCACCACGTATTATTGATCTAGAACGTGTGCATTCCTAAAACTATGTCAACGAAAACTGATGTGCTAGTTGTGACTGAAGTTTACAAAACAAGCAATCGATGGCTATATACCCACAGCTTATCGAAAGCAGCTACATTATTATATTATAATAGCTGCAGTGTACAAATAAAGCCTTTTGATACCAGTATGGCTTAAAAGTGAGTCATCAATAATCCTATATATAACAGAGAAACAAGTTAATTCAGAAACTGTAATAGGTATTGTACACTTTCAGATATAGTAATATGCTTGAGTATATCTAACCAGAGCTACGTATATCCACACTGTCGGTACAGTGTACATAACTTTAAGCCTTATTTTTGATGCCAGCTTAAAATCGTAAATACCTAGCTCGTACCTACTTGTGTCTAACATGTACATGTACATGTATATAGCCTAGCTATATATAGCCATGGAGCTTCCCATGGGAAAGGTACCAGCACACAGCCACTGAGGAAACCTCTTAACAACAGAATAAACAAAAATAGGTAGATAAGATAATATTTATATTGTTATAGGCACTTCTCCATGGAGATTAAAGCGATGTATATATACTTACTACTAACGTGCTGACAGACTGCTATATTAACTTTTTTGATCTTCAAAGTATGACATACATTACAATACTAGCTATAATGGTAGTTTAAAATAAACGTTTTGATCATGATAATGATCACAGCTATAGACAAGTATTTATAGTTACTGACACCATATAATATGCTTGACTATTAATATATTGTATCTAAGTAGCATGTACTGTACATGCATGTACTACACATTTGTAGCTGTACACACATTGCACACAAACGGTACACGTTTTAATTTCGTTTTCCACGAGGGGGGGAACTCCAGCTGGTAATTGGAGTCTTGGCAGTAAACAACCAAGCAAACAAAATACCTTAATCAATTATTGCCTTTAACTGCTGCCACGCTTTGGCAAAAACGAGCCAGCACCAATTCATAACTTGAATGCAGTCTAATTAACTGAATTATAAATACAACTATGTCTGTACATGTACATGTAGGCTATTATTATAGGTAAATTGTTTATTTCCTTCTAATTGAAGCTTATCTTTCAGCAAAGAAATCACCTGATGCAGCTAGTCTTTAATGTAAACAGAGATATAGAAATCCATGCGTCATGACAAAAAAAACAACAAAAAAACAGCGAATGCCAAGTCTCCATGTTATACTCATTATATCCAGCGTGTAATACTGAGATATACTATAATAAGCGGTACGGCCTGGGGACGAGGCTAACAAACTACGTACAAATGCACGTAGCTGCCCAGGTGCTTGTATAGCTGGATGTTACTGCATGCTATATATATACAGTATGATTGCACTACATGTCAAGATATGGAAGTTAACGATCGCCTGATCATGAGCAAGCAATGGGATGGTTGCATGGCCCTTAGGTCTGGGATCCGGATTGGTACCTATAATATGGATCTAGACACACACACACTCACACACATGCATGAATTAACACATGCATGAATACATGTAAAAACCTACAAAGGCTTCTGGGCATGGGAAAAATGTTCAGCAAACAATAATATTATTATATCATTCATTGTACTTTCTCCCGGTTTGGTACATGACAGGAGTAGTAGATCTTACAAAAGTTGTGTCAACTCAGGAGTGCATGAGTGATCATACAATACAATACCTACATGAAGCTACTAGCTGCTACATGTCATTGACTGTGTCCTTCTACGTAAATAGAGGCCATCGTTGTCAAAGGTACATGTAGCCTTAAAAAGGGAGGCAAAGGTAGCCTTAAAAGGGAGAGGAAAAGAAATGGCCATGGGATGCTGCAGTATGCATGCATGTATACCAATGATGCAATTATTTTACTGTGAGAAAATCACACGGAGCTGTCAAAATAAAATTCTTTATTGTGCCAAAAATGCCATTATTGCATGCACGAGCAAATCATTAGACAATACAAAGGGGACAATTTTTTAAATGGATGAGTATACGTAGATAATGTTATGTAGATGGGTTATTAATGCATGTCACTTACAATAAATCTGTCTCCATTGCTGGCCATGGAACCTCCCAAGAACTGGTCAGTCTTATTCTCGCTCCCGTCATTAGCTAGAGATAGAGAGGGAGAGGGGGGAGAGGGAGGGAGAGAGAGAGACGGAGAGAGAGGGGGGAGAGAGAGAGGGAGAGGGAGAGAGAGGGAGAGAGAGAGACAGAGAGAGGGGGGGAGAGAGAGAGAGGAAGGGAAAAAGAGAGAGAGTGTGTGATATACATACGTGATACTATTTATGTTAATACAAACATGTATGTGAACGTGAGTGCAAGTGTGTGTGTGTGTGTGTGTGTGTGTGTGTTTTTATGGTAGAAATGATTATCGTATTCAGTCATCAACTTTCACCAACATAACTCTATCACAAAAATTAACAACAACTTGCAAGAGATCAATTACCAACTTAATTGGATCACCATAAGTGTAATAACTCAATTATCCCTTTAAGCTATAAAATGTAAACCACACTAATTATGCAACCTGTATAATATTATTTGCATCTATCATTGGAATTTGCATCCATGGACTAGCTAGACTAAGTGCTAGTGGTATCACATGAAGCCCTCAAAATCCAAACATGACAAGTAATTAGAGCTATAGTAGCTATAGCTAGATGTCCTCATTTCGGAAATGACCTTAAACATACACTCACTTACTAGTACAGTTATAGCCACCTGGGCCATGGCAGCTGCTATTAATTATAGTACGTACAATGTCGTATACATACAGCATTGGTATAATCACACAAATTCACATGTGTGCATAATACGTACGCATAATATGGATTAACAATGCAATCGATGATTGGTATTTGCTCCTACATAAACTACACGCACAATGTCATGCTGTCACATGCACACACTGTGTACACACATTGTCAATTAAGTCATTATTCATGCATAGGTACCTGACACCTGTGTGCATGCTAATTTTTATTTGATTATACGTATATATATGCCACATCCAATCGATGAATGATTTGGCTACAATTGGAAATGCACTTATGCTAACTATAAGCTACAGTAACAATAGCTAATATAAGTAGCATATATAATTATAGCAATTAAAGCTACGTGATGATCATGACATGAGCTATATTATATCAGGGCTTTGGATAGTTTAAAATGGCATAATTTTGTCTCCCAGATACATGTAATTGGAAAAATATTTCATTTGCAGGTTCATAAAAAGGTGATTATTAATGCATTAATTAGCTATGGTATAGTGGTCCAGTGTAATGTCAAGTATCTATTAAATAATTGGACATAACCATAAGGGCAGTATCACCTGTAACCTTAAAAATCCTAATAATCGATACATTATATGCAGCCTTGGCTTGCATGTGGTACTCCTGGACCACTGCATGGGCAATGGCATGCTAAAATCCACTTCATTAAGTGGAGAAATAATATAATATATTATAAGTCATACGTGCAATTTTAACAAGGAATCATTAATATCCGTTTTGGAATTCTCATAACACTCCTTTAATTGTTTCTCGGTATACCCCTCACTCTCCTGTTCACATACCGTAGAAACTGGTTGTTAAGCGCTGCTCGCTGTTAAGTGCATAGTTTTGTGCAAGCTTTACCGCTCTTTGTTAGGCGCATATGCCCAGCAAGCCAGCTGAACGACGAGTGATCGGTTACATGAGCCCAGAAAGAAGGCTAGAAGTATATAGGTTGGAGAAGAAAACGTCGAGAATTACGCTCTCTGGTCGCTTCTTGGCCACCGTTGTAGGCCTTTCTATCCTCGACACGTTCTTTACGCATGCCCCACCTACCGTGTTTTAGCACTTCTAATTAAGCGCATGCTTCCTGTTAAGCGCATACTTTTTGTTAAGCGCATATTTTCTTGCTTCCGCGTGTTATAAGCACATGTGCTTAACAACCAGTTTCTATGGTAGCCTACATAGGCTAGATACATGGGAAAACAAACTCAACTTATTGTTTCCATTGCACTGCACGATAAACTGTTATAAGCACAGTTTCAAAACATTCCAACGAAAACAGCTAGATCACTTTAATAATTATATTATAGCTAATATATATAGCTCGTGCTTTGGGTAAAATAAATGCTTTGCCTCTTGACAGTTGTTGTAAATCACGCATAAGCAAACAAATTTCAGAGACTTTAATAAACGAGGACAGCTATAATAACTTGCATTGTTACTGTAATAATATTATTATAATATTGAGCAAGAGAATATTCTTTGGCATATTAATTATTTACCTTTCAGTTTGAGAAAAAATAATATTACATTGCTAATATTAATGATCATGACTGTGGTACGTACCAAAATTACAGGCACTATATATAGCTTGCACACGTGCATGAAGTTGCTCAGATGATTATGAATAAACCAGTCTGATCTATAATTCCATGAATTTACTAGCTACTACTCATGAAGAAAGTAATTTTAGCCTCAATTATTCCTATGGCCAGATCTTAGTTACATGTACGTACAGCATGTAGCTAGGTCAATTTTCAATGAAATATTGAAGAGTTGTTACAGCTAGTACGTAGACTTACATAGCTAGGGCTATATATGTATATTATACATATACAGCAGCATACAGGAGCTAGCGAACGGTTTGGGTATATGCATATTATTATTATTATAATGCAAGTTTTGATTATATAGGACCAGTTAAAGAGTTTGGTCAACCATAATGTGATAATTACATTCCAAGGTAAACCTACACCAACCTTAATTGAGTTAATTGTTATTCTGCCTAATAGCTGGAGTTTAAAGAGCCATGCATGCCTTTGTAGATCACTAACACCGTATTTGGTGCAGCATAAGATACCACTCATTGACTCAAAAATGTGACACAGAATAAAATTAATTATAAGAGAGCTAGTTGACCTACAACCTACGTACCTAATTCTAGAGCTACGTACATGTACATGTACATGTACATGTACATACATGTAGGTAGTACCTCTACTGGACTACATTCATCATACCATCTCCGTATTAATTAAATGATCATATAATATATTATTATTTTATCTACTGGCATATGGTTGCAAGAATGGGAGGACACTAGTACTGCAAATTGTTAGTGAATCTTGGCTGAGTTTTCCACCTACTTGCCAGCTATTATATAGTTACATATAGTTTCAAATCCATAACAATATATAGCAGCTGGTACTGTATAGCCCCTAGCTTGCAACTATGGTCAACAGCTACATAAATTAATAATATTATTATAATAAATAGCCTCAGTCAACAGTCTGTCAGTCAGGAGGAGGAGGACTTGGCTTAAACCATACCTAAATGAGTTTTCCCTCTTTCAGAAACATAAATTCAACTGTCATGCCCACACACATAGACAATTACACAGGCACTATGTCCCTTTTACAGCCCATGCCACTATACTATATATGGTCAACAGCTTTGAATTTTAGGTCACTGCTCAAAAGTGGAAGGCTTGGCATAAACTGCACATATTTCAGGGAACTAGCTATTGCTAGTGCATGAACTCAACTCTTCTGCCCACACAGACAGACAGCTAGCTGCTTTATAAGTAAGGTAAATAACTGCCCACAGTCTTGATAAACACTATAAGGCTAGGGCAGGTAGAGGGAGCTCTTGACCACTTTAAAAGGAGTGATTGGTGCTGTCACTGAGAGAAGCCATGTCTACCAAAGCAGACTGAAGAGTTCTACAGCTGTCTTACAATGTGATCATCATCATCATCATATTATATACATAGTTGGCACTATAACTATACAAGGAAAAGAGAAATATGCAGCCTGCCAGGGAGGGAGGGAGGGAGGGAGGGAGGGAGGGAGAGGTGAATTAAGTAAGAGCTAGGAAATATAACACATTGACAAAAATAGCTAGGTTTGGCTCACCCCACCTATATACATAAGCAGTTGTGTGCATCTATAAGGAAATGGGTCTGTTATTGATAACATGTGACCTGCTATGAGAAAAGGGACCATTTATGTTATATACCGTATAGCCGGAAAATTTGGTGGTTTATATTACAACCGCCAAATTAAAATCTGCCAAAATTTCCTACTCGCATAATATATACGTATGGCAATCCCGTACTGAAACGCCAAATTTAAATCTGCCATGCACCAATATTCTAGCAATAGCGATTTTGGGCTCAACCACCAAATTTAATTCCCGCCAACAATATTTCCGGCTATACGGTAGTATGAAACATGATCAATTTTCATTGTGACGATGTCCAACTTGCTTTGTACAAATGTAGCAGTGAGTACACTTGTATCAGTGTATTGACACCAACAAAGAGCAGATACACCTACAGAATATACATTATCCTCTATGCATGCTAGTACAAGCTACGTACGTACGTACGACAAACACGAAGTCCTAAATGGTCCCTTTTCTCACAGTTGGTCACATATTATATACAGTAAGACAGTGAGCAAGATCTGACAGATGATTCCATTTTAGGCTATGAGCTTAACTTCCAAGTGTGTATGATGTATTCAAGCTACAATGGTTGCTGCAACTATACAAGGAAAGGGAGGGAGGTACGTACACTAATTCATGACAGCTGCATGCATGATGGTAGAACTAAACATCAAGCCTACTCCCTTTCCAAATTTAGTATTATAACAATATACATGTTTTTTTCAGTTCGGTTCGAGTAAGTTGTAGTGTACACATGCAAGAATTAATATACTTTGTATAATCAGTCATAATATACCATAACAAGGATACTGCTTGGCAAATGCAACACAGATGTCAAAATTACATATACGGTACTCATACTACACTAGCTATAGCTCCTTGTTCCGCTGGTAGCTAGTATAGGCAGTACAGTTATAGTCTGTTATCTTTGTTCTAGTAAAGGTTGTGTGCATATATACGTAGCTATACACGATGGCGTACATCATGTGATATGGGAATTGAACATGGACATATAGCTATTATTGTTACAGAATTGAATTCGAAATACTAATTTTAGTTTAAGATGTCTCCTAAATAATATATTTCAATTACCGTGTTTATGCTAATAAAACACATGATCTAATTAGCGCAAGAAAATTCGTGTTCTAGGATTTTTCATAGTGTATCTTAATGGAGTGCGTGATGACCTTTACCAGAAAATCACGCGAAATTTGAAATAGTAATTATTTTTTCAGCTTGCGTTCTATTCGAATAAACACGGTACCACCATTATATTATACGTAACACTAGTTTGTGTGCAGTACTATATACATGTAGATACCGTAATAAGTAACGATCGATAAGTTTTCATGCATCAGATCAGTACACACAACAGTGCCGGCCGTACAATCGATATTGTACCGAATATGTTAAATGTATATATATGTTAAATAATGCTTCCGAATCAATCAACTACTGCCAGAACACGTTCTGTATAGCTATTAGCTATAGTCAGTGCAACAGATATTATATGCATGGTCCCACAGAGCTACGTAGGTTTTCATAAAGATAAGAACCCTTCACACAGTAAACAACTTAGCTAGGATGTGGCTTGACACTCTTCCTCTAGAGGAAATTTATCCAGGAACGGTAAAGTTTAATTGACATTCAGTCCACATAATTATTGTACATGCATGCCTGGACACATGTACTACATGTACATGCATGTAGCTAGTAAACAAATACTTAGTGGTTTTTAGATACCCCCACCACAACCACTTGAACTAAAGCACCCTGTCAAAGTGAAACACTCTTAGCCTGGCCACAACAGTAACTTGACCTCCCCTGAATAATTTAGGTATAATCACTCATGATGATATACCTAAAATACACAATGTACAAATTTAAACCGCGTCTTTGTTAATATGCTTGGTGCATTTTTATTTTGGTCAAGGAATTGAAGGTCTGTCAGGAAAAATCTTCCCTCTTGAGAAATTTTCCATTGAAACTGAACCTTCTCTAATATGTACGTAGTGAGGTAAAAGGATGCAGTTGCATGCATGGGGTAGCTACATGCCTTAAACTTTTTTGGTCAGGGTTAAATTAGTTAGTTATTATTGTATAA
The DNA here is from genome assembly GCA_963930775.1 of Cliona cf. orientalis. Lineage (NCBI taxonomy): Eukaryota > Metazoa > Porifera > Demospongiae > Clionaida > Clionaidae > Cliona > Cliona cf. orientalis. The sequence goes on along the minus strand of OZ005699.1, from coordinate 1,544,779 downwards.
TAACAAGGAAATTGCTTGGGAATTTTTTCTCGGAACTTACTAAACCTAATAAGATAGGTCCATGCATATGCATGCAACTGCATCCTATACTGATGTCAAGTAGTGGTTTAGTGGAATATTTCTCAGAATTTTATATCTTGGGAATTGAAGACAATTAATGCCTACATACGTATCTAGTAGCACATAAAGGATGTTATTGACCACAGATCTAGAGTGGGGTTTGTTTGTGACTGATAGATAGCTACGTACATGTATATGCATTGTTCTTGACAAACAGATCCTACCATTTGGAATCAGGAAGTTGTTTCAGTCTCTCTCCCTCCCTCCCTCCCTCTCCCTCCCTCTCTCTCTCTCTCTCCCTCCTTCCTCCCTCTCTCATTCTGCTAGTTCATACACACTAATATGGCTGCTTAAAACATGTTTTCCCCATGGATTACCTTGAGAACCAGAATATAAGCTGTAAACATCACTGTATATATCATCATACCCATTCAGTTATAGCTAGCTTATAGCCTACGTAGCTTAGCCAACACAAACAGCTCGAACAAATTGCCTATTTAAGGTGAAGAATAAAACACCCTTTACAGCCAAATGGCCAAATGGCCAACTACATACATTGTCATATGTACTGATACATACAGACAGACTAGCTGGAATTGATGTCTGCCAGTCGCTCTTTTAAGAAGCTCCTGGTATGGCTTAGCAAAAGATGATTGAGTTGGACTGTCCAATTTCAAAATGTTCCAACAGATGGCGTGGTCATGAATGTGTGTACTAAGTACTGTATGAGTGTACATCTGTCTGTGTGTATGTGTGTGTCTGTGTGTGTGTGTGTGTGTGTGTGTGTGTGTGTCTGTGTGTGCTGTAAGAGTTTCAACAACGTGACGTATAATCTTGTTAGTCAATTGCAGTCCTTCCATTCCAGGAATGGGCAGTATAGAGATCACAAACAAGCCAGCGATTGATACACACACACATGCACACACACATGCATGTACAATGTTGTTATAATACACACTCCATGCAGTCACATGTACAAATACAGTCATACGTAGAGTGACACACGCAATTGTTATAGACAGCTACATAGCTATATATATAGACGCATGCATCGATCATGCCCCCCTCCATGCCTCACCCCCGGGCCCAAGACCCGGCCAGCCAGGCAGGGAGCTCGAGGGTGTGGTCACTTCGACCTCGAGAATTTTTCCAAACATGCTAATGTTGATACCAATAGGTGTGACATCAATGTCGAACTAGCTAGATACATGTAGTCGACCAATTTAAGTTAGCAGACGAACGATTTAGCATATATAGCTGCTCTTTCGGTTTTTTGTTTGCAACCAAGCAATGGTACACATCTGTTCTCGAGAGCTCTAATTTTCAGAGTTTGTAAATTGAGTATGACGAGTGTCGCAAACTCCTCTTCCATACTTGGTTACGAAATAGCCAGCTGAATCATCGACTCATGTACATGTGCATGTGCATGTGCATGTACATGTACATGTACATATACATGTATGTATGCATACACTTAGCTGGTGATCGTTCGCTCACGCATCATTGCATGCCGGCCCTAACAGTTTTATCTCTGTCAGCTGGTGTGAAGGCGCTTATGGAATGGTTATACAGTTTAAGGAAAATATTTAGTTGTATTGGGCTATGAATATGGTTATCCATTGTGTAAAATTTGGATTAGTGTTGGTTTACGTGACACCATGAATGTTGACGATGTGACACGTACATTTCACCAAAACTGGACGCTTGTTGCATAGTGACCATACTCCACCAATTCAGTGAAGATGGAACAGCGTTAGCACCTCTCTAGTCTGTTCCACTTCCTTTTTGCTCCTATATTTTCACCGTTAGTGTTAAAGTCAGTAACGTAAATTTAAAGTACAAGAGTTGACTAGCTAAGGGCTCATCAGTGATATTATACGAAATTTTGTAGCACTAGATCTAGAGCAGAATTAGTTGCTCAAACCTGTGATCCAAATTGTCTGATTCGTCATTTTTTTAGCAGTATAGCAATGGTTTTGATACATACATATTATACAACTACGGCTGTATAGCATGAGTAATAGATAATATCTGCTGTTAGAGTTTACATGATTGAACATCCTTGCATAGAAAGAAGCACTAAGCTACTTACATACCAATTAAGCTTTGTTCCCTTTTAGATAACTAAAATATGCATGGTTTCCAGCACTGATCTCTGAAGCGGTACATATGTATGAATAAAAATTTAATACGTAGGTGAATTTTCAGTTGAGGGGTTGCAATCGATAAAGAAGACCAAGGGCTTCTTATAGTGATACAATAAAATAACTACGTACGTACGAAAGGAAGCCCTCGATCACAAGCTGTTCAAAAAGGATTTTGGAGCATGCATGCGATCGATCAGCATACATTGCCAAGAGAATCCAGTCCACTAAATCAAGTCATCCAAGTGATTGTACGTCCTAAGACTATAATGGTATCAATGCTGCTGTGTGGATGGACGGTTTCCCATGGTCCTGCAGGATTTCCACACTGTAACTAATAATTGAGGGGGCTGTAATAATACATAATAGGTCACAATAACATACTTCTGATCTCATATGTATGATATTGACTTCCATACAGTCCTAATATCATAATTGAGGTACTGTACGTAGCTCTACATGTGCTAGCTATAGGTCATACCACATTCAAAAGACCACATACACCATGGCTGCCAAGTGCAAAGGATAAAGATGTGACCACCATTGAACAGTGGCTTGACCAACTCCTCACAGTTACTACCTACATCCTCTTTGTGGCATCAAATATCAGGCAAACCCACAACAAACAATTATTGTCTAAACCAAGCCACCATAAAAGGCCACCTTTCCCTTGCGTATGGAATACACTGAAATTAATGGTGCAATGTTATGAAAGATTAGACTATTTTTCTCAAAAAAATTTAATTGGATATGTATCTATCTAGGAATTCTACACTAATTAGCTCTTTTTGTGTCTGCTAGGAATGGAGCTAGAGATGGGTAATGAATATCATATGAAACATATTCTGACAAACAGAGGCCATAGACATCCCATCATCCAGACTACCTGATGAGTGCCCCATTCATGCAAGCTACAACAGCTGGTAGGTTGGTCAGGTACTGGACACATTAGACATGTGAGAGCTAGGCTGTGAACCTAGGAAGTTTACTCAATGAGGAATTGAAGTGGAATTGACATACACACAGCTACATGATTGACCACAACCCCCCTGCCCTACAGCACTGTATGGCTTAGGCTATACTATACTAGTCTAGAAATTCAATTAAGTAGGAGGTCTAGTTGGTTACAATACCAACTCAAACTCTAGTCCCTGGCAGGCTCAACCTACACTACCCTGCAAAAAGGCCTCTGTATGCAACTTGAAAGGGTCTGGTTCACACTGTGTTTTTGGACAAGCCAGAATGTTGTCCTTGTACATGTATCCAGCTGGGTGACCCAGGCCTTGTTTGGATAAACAGCTAGACTAAGTCCAGTTTGCTATAATAGGGCTTATATGAAGGTATAATAATATTATTATAAGTACTAGCGCTATCAGGTAAATAAACAGCTTCATGTTTATATATAGTACCTATTCAATATTATATCTTTTACACTTTTGCATAAATCATAATAATTATTATCATGGACAAAAAATAAATTTAGAGAAAGATGTACTTTTTTAGAAGCTAAGTCATCATCACGTACACATGTGCATAGAGTGATAAACTCACACATAATATTGCTACGCTTCCCAATGTGCAATGTATACAAATTTGCACACGGCGATCTGCCGGTACATCAAAGCACCACTCTGTGCTTTGCTAAAACCTTCTCAACATGTAAATAAAACTGTGATTCACACACACACACACACACACACACACACACTCGTCACTTACATGCTAAGTATATGAGGGTTTTACTGAGCCCTGATCAAGAGGTCTTCTAAATCACGTAGAAACCGACTAAACAGTGCTCTAACAACTTTAGATCCTAGCAACAATCCTAACCACAGGCAACAATTTTTATAGGTATATGAGCATTTTACAGATAACAGATAAATTTAGATCTTAGTTGTAACAAATACCATTATCTGATTGGTCAGGAGCAGGTATCTATTTCCCATATAAACCTGTAGATTTTTTATATAAATAGGCACAATTAATTACGACATAATCAACATGTAGGAGGTCGATCGAATCCGACCATCCCCAAGCCCGACTGACAGCTGCTCTGTATGGGCTGGTGTGGTACATATTGCATTGTACATGATACGTGTTAGCAAGGGCTTATTATAGACTATAATAGCCACCCCCTTGCAATTGTATTAGCTAATAATTATATGGCGTATAGACCACAAGAGTCTGACTTCCAAGCAAGGAATTGTTTTCGGTGCCTCGAATGCAAAGAGTTGGCCGACAATCTTGGCAGACATTCTCCGTGTGTTGTGTGTTCGTCAGAGCCGAGTCACGCCTACATGTACGTACATGTATCTCGGTCTGACTATGTCACGCCTATATGCACATGTACATACATGCATGTAACTCAATGTACATACATGTCATGTACGTACATGCAAGGCTTATACTTAATTGAATATACTTTGACAGTAACACCTGATTGCTCAAAAAAAGAGGTGCAAGCAGAAGCCAGATAACCGCAGTTAAACAAGTCAGTGAAAGCAAGTGACTGTTTAACCAACACGGAATTGGGATGTGGTAAGTTGATCGGGCTAGCATAGAAAAGGTTTCAAGAGGAATGATCTGTGTGTGTTTGTGTGTGTACACTCTAAGAGATATAAAACAATAATGGGTGTGCATGTCATGTATGTGTGTACTAGCTGCTCATCAAGGTATTCTTCTTGACAGGTCACACTGTGGCTGCATGCATGACCAGTATTTGCAGTGAGGTTACCAAAATGGAGACTGTGATGATACTACGAAGGCCAGGGTGTATGCAAACATAGAATCATCCATGCGTGTCAGTGCTCTCACGCTAATTAGTTCTCCTCTCTCTCTCTCTCTCTCTCTCTCCCTACCGTTAATTAATTCCCTCTAGCTGCCTTTCTACCTCTTCTCCTTAACATGCAAAAAATTCGTGTTTATTTTAATGCCAGTAATACAATCCAGGACACCATTTCACCACAGACAAGACAACCACATCCACCCTCCACCATGCAAGATCGAGATGATATATTTCTATTACCATATTAGCTCTGATCTTATCAAAACTCTGAATTCCTTGCGGAACTGTGAAACTAATGCAATTAAATGTGTCTGTCTTAATGGTGCCATTTATTACAATAGTTATGTAGCTAATTTTCATTTCATTCCAACTGTTCTCATCATCCCACATATGCCCCCTCCTCCCTTCCCCCCCCCCCCCCCCCCCACCCAACTCTCATGATAAAACCTCCAGCATATTTAGTCATCGGCATGCCCGTATTTGAACGCCGAAAGATGCAGAGATTGATAATACAATTATGAAGTCATGACTTAACGGACCTTCTATGCTACTGCGTACAACCAAATTAGCTATTCTTCTCGAGAGCTTATTGTCCTTCAAGAGGAAACATTATCAATACAATACCCTCAATATGACGTCTTAGCCGTGTACTATGATTCGACGTGCCTTTATTTGGACTATCAGACGAAAGATCAATTGATGCAGCTATCATCAAAATTATGAAGTCACTACACACACACACACACACACACATACTTTGATGACTACCAAAATAATATTAGTTATATTCTCCATTGTCTCTCAAAGGAGAACAGAAGATACCTCACAATTCTATACGTACGTGAAGAATTTTTAGCACATAGTGCATCATCTGTCACCGTTTGGGGGGGGGGGGGGGGGGGGGGGATTGCCTGATCAAGTGGTTTCAATAATATTGTAACGTAAATGTGGAAAATGACCACAATTGTATAATTACACTAGCTGGAACATTGTAGGTAGTGTCATTAATCGGTAGCAAGATGCTTCCCAATGGAGTAGCCAGTACACGTTACTTTTGATAGAGTACCGAAGAGAAGAGTAAAAATTTCCCGAACTTGGCAAGTAACACTGTCAGTAACTATGTTCACTACAGCTTTAAGATACACACTCTTATCGTACACTATAATATCATTGAACATCTGATAGCCTCAAAAAAAAGCCTGCCTATTAGTATACAACATGAGTTTGTAGCTCAAAGTCTTGTCCAAGCCATGTCATGTGTACGTTCGTAGAGGCTCATAATAATATTATTATTATTATTATTGCGTCACTTGTACTATAATTATTATCTTGTTGAGGAGATAGATGCACAGTTGTAAAACACGACAAAATTATTAGCGCACGGGACATTTTAGCCTTTCATCAGCCAAAACAGCCTAGTGTCTGTTGAGTCTTGTCTATTTTTGTTGAGCTGATATATATATATATATATAGTCTAAGACATAATTATCTATAATTGTGTATTAGCTAACATATACTTACGGCTGCAATACAGCTAGTTCACACTACTGCTTAGTGGTTAAGCTACAGCTACAGCTGTCGAGAAAGCAATTTAAAGCAACCAAATCGACCAAAAATGAACAGTTCATGACATCCTTTGCAATCCATGTCCACATGCACACCATAGTATACAGAGATACTATAGCTACTAGCTTCATGCATGCACAGCTAAATATGAGCAAAACCAATGGGCATGGAGAAAGATATGGCAAGATTTATATAATATGCACACACAGACATAGAGTTAGAGAACAGCATTTGGGTTGAATTTCGAATAGCTTTGAGCAGTATAAGGAGATTGTATAATGGACCATGCCATAATTAGTGCTATGGACACCAAAAGCTACACAAGTACATTGAAATCGCTCGGCCAGATGTGATTATTTTTGTTAGCCCTTAAAAGCAAAGAGGACAACTGCTTTTATCTCTACGTATGGCAGACAATGAAGCAGTAAGGAAAAATAGAATTATGTGGAATCTAGAAGCTGCATATTTATTAATGGTCCATTGACTCGGTTGCATGCAAAGATTTTTATAAAATGATCAAGGCATATTTGGATGATCATATTATATTCTTACAGCTAGGACTGTTCAGTACCAAATTAAGTATAGACTACAATAGCAATAGTAAGATCACTGTGTAAAATTATGTGCCTCCATACTCTGCAATCAATAGCTTTATTATATTCCCTTTAGGTAATAATAAATCACGCGTTTAATTATGCATACTTAGAAAATGGTAATGTGGGGACCAGCCTTTGTGAATCCACGTGTATACATAATCCGCTTACAGTGCAAGCCAACTTGTAGATTGCATGTAAATGTAGCACCCCTTGCATAATTATTATATATTGCATCTTAAGTGAATGCTGGAAGGTAACTATGACCGTTGCAAACTTACGAGTTTGGTCAAAGAGCTTTCCCGGAAGTCCAGAGCATGTTCCGGAGTTGACAGGACACGTGTAGACGGCGCCAGTTCTCGGCTCTCCGGATCCTCCTGGGGTAGCCTTGGGAGCGCTGACTATTATCCTGCAGTGATATTATTATAATTATTATTATTATTGTGATCAAGAATGGGTGCATGTGAAAGAATTAGAGGGTAGAAAAGTGATTGTAGTCATGATCATTATGCAATCTGAATAAATTGTCAATATTTCAGTTGGTCTGGAATCTTCATGCAGAGATTGGGTTCTTGGTTGGGAATCTGACTACTTCATTAGTTAGCTATAGACCAAGCTAAAATTGTGCAGACTAGTCTACACCTATATCAATTATTATTTGTGAGATTATGGCACTCCAAAATAATATCATAGTAGACCTGGAATTTTTCACCAAGAGCGATAATTTTTTTTATTGATTTCACCAGCCTCCAGGCTCATTAGTGAAATGATGATTTAAATAGCGACGTTTATCTCGCTGGAGATATTAAATTCCGTGAAGTGTTCCTACAATACAATGGTAGTTGGGATTGGCAATTTTTTTTTCACCTATATGGCATCACGGAAAAATAGGCCAGTATTGCATGATGTGATGAATTTATATGCGGCTTACAGTGTATTATTATGGAAAAACATTTATTGTCATTTTGTTAATAATAACATAATCCATGGCTTATTTTTCATCACACTATTGAATACAGCACAAATGAAGAATCAAATAAAAGCAACCGAGAATGCATGCTTTATGTAAAAATTTAGTGACTTTCAACGTGCTATTTGATAAGCACTTATCCTCTCAAATGAGAAGCATGATGCATCTCATGTTCTGCAGCAATGCAGAACTAAATCATATATACTCTACTAGTATAATAATATGCACCTACCATACCGTCCACATTATAGGCTCCCAAATAGCAGTCAATGAATTACAGGCTACAGTATGCGCACGCAAAGATATTAAAGGCAAGGGAAAGCCATGCATACTAGATTTATTCACTGATGTACTTAGCTAGCTATATAGACGTACATACCTAGCTCCGCTAACGGCTTGTTGTAAGTTACTGGGGTTGCTTGCAGTCTGATGGAGAGCTAGAGTGTATCCAAAGTAGTCGCCTGCATTTCCTGCCACTGAACGCAAGATGGGCTGATCGATGTCGATGTTCTGACAAACTCCAGAGCCAACGAGGAGGACACAGAGCAGCAGAGACCCGAGAGCAGCTGCTCTTAGTTGCTGTGAGTGCATCATTCAGACGCGGTGAGACTGAGAAACCTCTTCGAGTCGGTGAAAATCGGCGATGCGGAGAAAGATATCTTCGACTTCTGCGCGGCTCCTAGTTTTTGTTATGAAACGATGCAACTTGGTGATCGTGGAGCCTGACTGCTTTTGCTGTTGTAACTGGCCGAGGAGAGCTCATCGACAACCGAACATGGTCATGCAGGATGAAAATTCCACATGCAGTTCGTAAAGAACCACAGGAATTTGGCGGCACCTAAGCGGGATCCACATTCGCATTCCGCGACATCTGATTCCGAACCGTCCGGGAACGAAAGCACGATGAGCGCCCTTCGTTGGTTTTCGGAGTTTCAGTTCCAAAACGTTATTTGATTGCGCAGATTCGCTACTTTTTTTGCACTAAAAATTGCTATAAATGCGATTGCGCGAACCATAGCGCGAACGCGTGAATTAATAATCACTCTCCGTGATCTGACCACCAAGGCATGGCGACCAACAGCTGGTACTTCTCCTTGATCGTATTAACCATAATTCTCTCTCTCTACAGTAAGCAAACTAACGTTATTACTAGCTGCCAGATTAGTGTCAGAGCATGGTATGGCATGAAGTAAAGATTCACAATGACAGACAAGAGACGTAGCTGGTCTCGTCTCAATCAGCTCAGCCTGGCGGATCAGATTTGTATCCGCCCACTTGTGAGCAGGCTAGCTAGCTAATTAGTCAGTTTCTCCCAGGGGACAAAATTTAAAGACAGTAGCTTATCAGTCCAATATTCATTGTAATTTTAATTTTATGCTATAGACGGTGCTTCAGGTCAGAGTCAAGCCGCGGTGACCATGGATGGTGGCACTAGCACAGCAGCCCAACTATGTGCCCAGAAGATAGTCTGCAGAGAGTGTATTACCTTGCCAAACTGCGTCTGGTGCAGTCAACCGGTAAGTCATTTTTAGTGGCTTTTAATATGAGTGATCCCGGGCCAACACTCAAACTATTCCCCTCACCCGAAGTTACGGTAATTCATATCACAGGCCACGCCAGGAATAGCTCAAAGGTCGGGTTAGAGTTTCTGGATGGTATATTTGCATGGTGGTTCTCAGTAAGTCTTCAATCCGGGTGTTTGCTCTGAGGCTGAAGTGTACTCCATACTTATTTGAATGGGATGATTTTGGGAGAGAGGGTGATGTGTATTACACATGTTGTCCACTATCAAATATTTTAGGATAGCTAATCTTTTAGCTATGCATAACTTTCCCTAAGTGTCCGGACCATAATATAAATATTATGAGGATGCTACATTTTATTAGCTATAGACTGACTCAGTACTTCATCAAGCTAGCCTCATTCGCTCGTAAATAGCCATAATTATTGGATTTAATCAATAGAGACATGGCTGTCATGTCATAACTTGTATAAAAGATAACAAATACAGTCTCAATATCTTGAGCCAATTAATGAATGTGCTCAGGCACACACTATTATGAAAATTTGAAGAGTTTGTATAATGTTTCCTTTCACAAAAGATAAACAGTGAAATAATAAATGATCAAATGCCACAACTGTTCATCTCAGCAACTAATACATGTATTTGCAATAACATAGTGTATATTATGCATAGGAAAGCATTATACTGTATAATATATATAGGGAAACTTATGCAAAATATTAAAATTCGGCTATTAATTTTGACGAATATCGGGTAAAGATGACCAATTAAGAATGCTTGTGTGCCTAAGACGCTTGGCTTTCAAATCAAATTCCACCAAGATCCATTACGCCAATTTAATGCTCACCAAACTTACCCACTACATGTACTGCATCATATTATTTTTATTGATTCTAGTGTACTAGGCTACGTACTTTCTTTCTTTTGTAGGATTTTGATGGTGCACATTGCATGGATCGAGAGTCAGTCAGCCGAAACAACTGCTCTCTAGAAGAGATACAAGATCCACGTGGTTTTATCAACGGAAGTACAATGGTACCACAATTATAAATAATATTATGACATTGTGTAACTTTTACTCCCTACCTTGCTTTTTCAGTGAAATGATCTTGTTGAGATCATTTCATAAAATTAATATTCCCTCGTATACAAAACTAATGTCATGCATCCACATGATTATGACGCCATAGCTCTATCCTGGCTGCAGGCTCACTCACAGCAAATATCTCCAACTGCAGTACAAATTTCTCTACGTGTTGGTAGGTTAACATGCATAAACTGCAGTGTAAATGTATGCTATGTAGTACACAGTCATTCATAATTTTTATCACAGGTGAGCCTCAAAGTTTCACTGTTCAAGTGACACCTAATTCTGACTACCCCCTGGACCTGTACATTCTGATGGACCTCTCTCACTCCATGCAAGATGATCTGGATATGATCAGAACACTTTTAGATGATCTCAGTAAGTATATACAATACAGTACTTACCATGCACTCGCTATTAATTTTCATAACACTATCAGTTGAAGCCAGCAGGTTGAATAATACAGCATGCACTATTATCCTGTAAATGTGACCTTTGCTTGGGTAGTAGATGTAGTTCACCATAGTGCAGCTCTAATGAAAGAAGACTATTATACAATCTTTATAGTGAGCAATTTAATATTAATTGTGCCCATACAATCGTATACACGTACAAGTTGAACGTGTGTTGAGCAGTGACACAAGGTGCAATAATTCAATATTACAGTCGAGCCTCTGATAACGGACCCTCCGAGAAGCGGACAACCTCTCTACAGCGGACAAGTGCCGTGTTACCGATTGAATTTAGCATAGTTATAGTACATTAGCAACCTCTGAGAAGCGGACGCTTCTCGATTCCGGACAGCGGACAAGATCCAAGCTCCCAACGTGACTTTTCAATGCAAAACTGCCTCTAAATAGCGGACATCCGGAAACCACGCCCTTAAATTAGCGATGACACGCCCACCTTAGTCGCAATCTAGGCGATCGCGATATTATGCTGCATGCGCGATAATAAAATTAGCCTTGAATCCAGATAACGATTTTGGAGTAGCCAATACTTCAGAAACAAAAAAATTCAGCCTGTGCTATGTTGATACTGAAAACAGAACATACCAACCACTTGATTATCATCTCTATGCTCTTATCATGCATTTCAGTACATTTACTAGGATAATACAATCAAAATGGGTTGAAAATTCATGAACCTCCGAGATAGGGACAACCTCCGAGCAAAGGACAAGAGGCCCGTTCCCAAAGTGTCCTTTGTTCGGAGGCTCGACTGTATTATTATTACTATTGTGAACCGACCTTATAAGTCGGAATGCCATGGAGAACTAGGTAATCATTAATGTTTATACTATTCAAACAGCTACACGGCTTGGCGAGATCACCCCTGACTTCCACCTGGGATTTGGAGCTTTCAATGAGAAGCCCCTATTACCCTTTACTTTCAGGGAGAGACTTGTCTTACCACAAATGATTATTGAAAGCACTGACTACAGCTACCGTCACGTAGTCTCTCTCACAAGCAACATCACCAAATTTCGTGTAAGCTAACTGTTATGTACTAAGTGAATCGATAAGTTTTTGGGGCCATGTAATCATTCCCCCTCAACTCTATCCTCAATCTTGGTGGGTGATGTACCCATCTTGGTTCAAGCTCCACGTGGCTATTATAGCAACCTCGCTTATTTTTGGAAATTTAAAAATACAGTGTCACTATTATAATATTTTTATTATGCAGAACTCAATCACTGCTATATCTACGGTTAACAATCACGATGCTCCAGAGGCAATGCTAGAGGCTCTCCTTCAAGTGGCAGTCTGTAAAGATGTTGTAGGTTGGAGGGAAGCAGCAAGAAAGCTCATCCTGGTGATGACAGATCAAGGATTCCACACAACAGGGGATGGAAGGGTAAGGGCCGGGGAGAGAGAGAGAGGCTCATACCGGTACCAGAATCTGATACATACTTTTTAGTGGGTACTCTTTCATAAAATTATCTTAAGTTCGTGCCCATGCATGATACAGCTTGGTGGACTACACGAAAGAAATGATGGCAACTGCTACGTTCCAAGACAGAATTCATCTGGCTTACCCGTAGACTATCAGATGTGGGATGTGTTTGACTATCCCTCGGTAGGCCAAGTGCAGGCAATGCTGAGGGAAAATGACATCATCCTAATTATTGCTTCAAGAAGTGTTTTTCAGCCAACATACGAGGTATTCAAAAGTTGGTATCATATTCTTTTCCTGTGGTATAGATTAAACCGGGCTTAATGTACTATACCTTGTATTGACTATTGTACTCACTACACACAGTATGCTAATCATGGAGTGTTCAATATTCTCTAAATTAATGTAGGCAATGGTGAATCTGATGCCAGGAGCATATTTTCAAGTGCTTAATGCTATGAGTGAAAACTTCCTTGATATCATAGAGAACAGCTATAATGTATACTCAGCTTACTGAATCTCTTCTTCTAATTCTTCTTCTTCTTGCTCTGTCTCTCTCTCTCTCTCTCTCTCTCTCTCTCTCTCTCTCTCTCTCTCTCTCTCTCTCTCTCTCTCTCTCTCTCTCTCTCTCTCTCTCTCTCCCTTGCACCTACATAATAATGAAGGCATGTGTTAAATTTTTTTTTATCCAGACCACTTCTCAAACAGTTGAATTAGCTCCTAGTCCAGCTCAAGGTGTGGAATTTAGGATCAATGCAAGTTGTGCTGGGTACATAAATTAATAATTAGTTATCTCTTGCAACTGACAATTAAATTTGATATTTCCTATAAAGTGCTCAAAGAAGTGAAGACAACATTTGCAGTGGAGTTCGTCTAGGACAGACGGTCAGATTTGATGTTCAGGTCACGCTTACCAGGTGTTCACCCATGAATGATCCCAGGTATAATAATCCATTAATTATCATTAATTTTAATAATAATCCATAATTATTGTAATCTCAAAGCTCTGTGATTCATATTCCTGGATTTGGAAGCATCAATGTTGGGATTACTGCACTATGTAGCTGTCCTTGTGAAGCCGAAACTGTAAATCAAAATATTATGTTTATGCACAATGGAAAAAAATAATATTGTTGATTTGATTTATCTCGTAGGAACTCAATAGTACTGAGTGCAGGGGAAATGGACACATTTCTTGTGGTGTATGTGAATGCTCACCTGGACGGTATGTTAACATGCATGCAGCGTATGAGTATCTCATCAGAGTTCTCCCTAGAGTTCTCTTACAGCATAGTGGGAGAGAGTACGTACTTTGGCAAGAGCCCAAGCTTAAGCCACATCAAAACTTTTTATTATTCAAAATCAAAGAGAATAATTATTTCATTGAAGACCCTAATTCAAGTGCTTAACTAATTAAAAGCATACTGGGGAGAAAACTGACTCATAGTGCAGCTATAAATAGGGAAATACCGGTATGCATTTATTCATGTGTGGATGTGAGAGTTAATTAGCTATAATAATATAGTACGCAGGTATGAAACATTTCAGCTTCAAAATAATATTCTTCATGCATAATAATTATGGTTGTGTATATAGGTTTGGTTCTCAGTGTCAGTGTACAAGTGAAGTCGCTGTCAATTTACCTTGTCCGTAAGTTATTAATTGTTAGTTCTCCAGTCGATCTGGAGTGAGCCTGCATGCTTTCAGTCACAGTTCTCTTAGGCCTTTAGTAGCTACCTGCCTCACGCCTGAAATAATATTATGTCAGACTCACCCCAGACAACAAGAACTGTCTATGTATCCAGATGTATATTATATACCCCCACCATCCACAAATCCTTTCAATTGGGCTCATATAATATCATTTTATTCCCTTTCATTCTGGCATGGATATGCAGAGTATGGGGACCACTGAATCGTGAGTGCAATGGAAGAGGACTATGTGAATGCGGAGTCTGCATTTGTAACCGACCAAATCCAGCTATTGTGCCTCAAAATGTATGAACCATCGATGTTTCATATATTATTATCATACAATGTGATATGTTTTATCTTTTTGTCATGTATACGTTGCGTATATGATTTATCTTTGTTGTGTATATTGTGTAGGTGAGCAGAGCTATGTATTATGGAGAGGCCTGCGAGTGTGACAACTTCAACTGTCCTGTTATTAATGGCCAGATCTGCAACGGTTGGTCTCTTATATACCGGGTATCTAGCTTGTACTTATCATCCCCAGGCCACTCCTACAATTTCAATAATATGGGAATGCATGGTCTAGCTGGGGACGATCGAGCTCGAGGCTAGCTTGAACCGACTGTATGACATTGACATTGTGCATGATTGTCAGCACATCCCCAGTTAGCCAAGATCCATTCCCAGTTTCAATAATAATGTGCATTAAAAAAGCCATGCATATCATGCATGTCATATGTGCAGGTAGAGGAGAGTGTTCCTGCGGTGTTTGTGTCTGTAGTTCTTCCACACTGGATGACGGCTCCGCTGCTCCGTATCGAGGCCCTGGCTGTGAGTGTCCACCAGAGGACGAGATTTGCCTCAACCCTGAAGATGGGGTAAGCTTTAGCTGTGATAACTATATTATATTATGTGTATATACATGCTGCCTCAGTCCAGTGGTTGAAACTTATAAGCTTGCTGATGCTATATAATAGATTATGCATGACCATATTATCATGCTGAGTATGCTCTGCTCTTGTAAACTTGCTATGACAAATTCATCGTTCATATTCATAATAAGTTTACCATAATTACATGATATTGCCTGTGTCCTGCATATGTAGCTCCTACGATGGCTGAGAAGTATTTTAATATAGGACTATGCATGTGCTATTCAACAATATTATAATCTCAATACAGATGATATGCAGCGACCATGGACGCTGTTTGTGCAACGAGTGTTTTTGTGATGTGGACTTTGCTGGGGAGTTTTGTAACATATCAACCGTAAGCGTACATTTATGTTCTTGTTTACATAACTATTGCATCCCAATACGTATACGCAAGTTGAACTAGCATACTGATTTGTTATAATACAGTGTGGCCTGTAATGACGCTAATGTGATCCCAACCCGATCGTGATACACTGGTACGTACGCCATCGCGATTGGTGGACAGTATGGATGGGAGGTTGCGAATGATTAGCAGAGTTAGTGTGGGAGGGGCTGCCATGGCCATGGGAGGTCAGGGGCTAGGTTACGAATGCATTGTTATGATATTGTATAATATCACGTGCAGAGGTCCATACCATTAGATTGTGACGGTCGTATGTGCGTGGAGTGCGCTAAAAGTCTTCTCCCGTCATCAGAATGTGCCAACTTGAATTGTTCAGTGGTTCTCATCGAAGAAGTTACCATGACAGATTACACCATAAATGGTACCATCCTTGTGCATGACTTTCAATAAATTAAGGCAAGATTGCCTGTAGTCCCTTTAGGCCACACTATACTACTTAACCCATACAGTCATATATAGGATGGAGTGCTGAGGCATAATAATATGCTCTTAAGTAGCAATAAAAAAAGTTATGATAATATCGCCTTTTCATAAGCCTAAAAATATAATGTGTTAGCCTGGCCTGGTCTGCTGATCATTGTGCATGATGTTCTCAGAATAGCAATCATAATTTGCATAACGGTCTACAAAAATGTCAATTGCTTCCTGGTAGGTTTGGAAACCATAGAGTGTTCGTTTGTTGATTCAAGCAACTGTCAACACTTCTATTTTGTGGCTCGTGGTCAACAAATTGAAGCTGAAAAGACACAAGGTATAATATTGCAAGCACTTCTATAATATTATTATTATACAAAATCAGTCTGAGAGCAATTATTATTAATTTTACACAAACCATCACAAAGCAATGTTATAATCGTCGCTATTATTGTTTGATGTAAATACGTATTCTCTCAATTAATGCAGTATGCAGTGGCGGTGCTAATCTGGCTCTTCCAATTTGGGCAATAGCAGCGATCATCGTTGGAGGACTGCTTCTTCTTGGACTGTTGATAATCGTTGCCATCAAACTGGTTCTATTCTGGCTGGTATGCTTAGCTATAATTATATTGATTACTATTGTAGAGGTGCATGGGGAATATTTCCATGCAGGTGTTTCTCTAATAGTATGTAGCAGTTTAAGCTCTGAATCCAGTTTCATGCATGGCAGTCATGCACCAAGAAAATGCCAATACTGGGGGGGGGGGGGGGGGGGGAGGACACTGGAAAAGTCTTTCTCAAGATCAAAGCTCCTTACTGATATTATAATAGCGGCTAGCTAGTGACAATAAAATAAGTACTGCATGTGCATGCGTAGTCCATCCATGGACCATTCCGTTATACATAATAATATTATTATTATACGCATGTACATCGATAAACTGTATGCATCCCATACATGCAGGATCGCCGTGAATACAATGCATGGAAAAGTGAACTTGAAACTGCTGATTTTGGAGTAGTAAGTACTATATTTATAAGGGAGTGTACATGCATATTGCACATGGCAATCACGACTCAGATGTCATTATTGTAATACATGCAGGGTCGAAATCCACTCTACACCAGTTGTCGGAAGGATTATAAGAATGTGGCCTACAAATCCGATTCAGGTCTAGAAAATCAGTACTTGTGGCAACCGGCTTTATCTGAAGTTAAGAACGAAGTGCCTTTCGATGATGTTGATGGCAGTCTAGTGAAAGCAAATTTGAGCAAGAGTGATCATGAGAGCGAAACGGTTGAAAATCTGCTCTATGAAAAATCAACGACAGTTTAATTAATAGTTAACACCAATGTGACAACATGATGATAATAATATTATAGACGTATGTACTTCATAATAGGTTTAGCGGCATGCATCCAATATTATTATACCATCTCACATGTAAAACATATATACTAGATTTGATTTATAACAATGAAATGACACTAATTATCATAAAAATACAATAGTAATTAATAAGATTAATCAGATGCTGGAAAATTGAATGTGAATACATGCATATACTTGAATTTCACGTTTGCAACAATATGGAGTTGGTACTTGATGTAAGAGTCACGAAAATTAATGTGCTTGCATGATCAGCACATTTTCCTGAACGTTTAAGTGTATTTGGTGTCCTTGTCCATTTGTCATGTACACAATGTCATAGATATTATTCTGAAAATGTGCTGATCAAGCACATTTCATGACTCTTACTCCAAGTACCATCCGAGGAGGGTATGGTCTCACCTACAATAATAATAATATTATATATAATAATAATATGTCTAATTATATGTGCACAATACTATGGTACCGTAAAGTCTGGTTAATAAGCGCACAATGTCATGCTCATTAAGCGCATGCTTCCTTCCTGTTGTTAAGTATGCCCATGCACCCAATTAAAACGACCTGAGCATTAAATATTCATCATTCGATCAAGAATATTCCATGCTCTACATGGCTAGAACTAATTTATCATAGCCAGCTGCATGAGATCAATACTGCGATGTTCCACTGTGATGGGTTTGGACTCTTGACCTTGACTTCGAAGCAAGTCTTGCCAAAGAAGACGGCTATTTTTCCACCGTTTTCTTCCAGCGATGGCTTCCGATCATACTCCCATGAACAGAGCTTATTCCAACAATCGCTATGATTATTCATAACTTGCTAGCTTTATGGTTGAGTGCTTGAATGTGCTGGCAGTGGGTGGGGCCAAGACTTCACTCTCTGTTAAGCGCACATTGTCTAATAGGCGCATGTTTCATTAGGCCACACAAATTAAATATTCTGTTTCTCGTCCTGTAGGATACTCCAAAGCACATAAGGGACACAGATGACTTTGATATTTGATACCACACCCCTAGCCACACCCCCATTAATTGCTAACAAGTTGAAACGGCAACTCTAACAATATATATTATATCTGCTCCATTTCCAGTATCACAGCAGTTACTGATGATCTTTGCTAACCAATACTGTTAGTAGAGGCTGAGCATTCAATCGATTTTCTACATTTATAGAGCATCCACTCTGGCCTCGAGCGACTAATGATGAGACCACACCCTCTGAATGGTTAATTATTAATTAATTAGTTATGACTTGATGATGTCATCCAGCCGAAATCTGAATATCAAAACTACACACAGGGGGTTTGATGTACATGCAGGCGGGAACGAGAAACAGAAGATTAACTTATCACCGTACTGAGAGTGATAAGCGCATGCACCTATTAACCAGACTCTACGGTCTGTAAATGTATGACTGACTCACAAGGTTCACACAATCACACACACAGTAACCAGTATAGGTATACGTAATGGTAAAATCACCAAGAGTAGGAGACACAATTCGATGAATCCTGAATGAGGGAGGGAGAGAGAGAGAATGGTATTTACATGACATTGTACATGTACATGTATAAGTACCACATGTGTACTTACCTTGGTGTAGACCCAACAGGTGGAATGTTTTCACAAGTGTTAAGGGTCACGCTGACCTCAAAGTTCACTGGCTGGTTGAATGCCACACCATCACACCCAAACCCTCCAGGCAACTCGGTTGTACTGCAGTTGTGTATGTATGTGTGTAAAAACTGTTTGAATTGCAGTGTGTACAGTAGGTGGTAAAGACAATTAAAGCATCAAAAACCACCAAATTAAAAATTCCCTCCAAATTTTCTAGCTACAAGTTTGTACATATGTGACTAGCTGTAACTTACCCAGCAGGGCACATGGGTCGAACAGAAAAGCTCAACTCTGTAGAATCATCTGGTATCAGGGCAACCTCTTGAAGGATACGCTGAAGATAAAGATAGGTTTCTCACTATCTTTCTCTCCTCTCTCTCTCCTCCCTCCTCTTTCCCTCCCTCGATCTCTCTCTCCCCCATCCTCCATCCTTTATTTCTTACTTCGTATTCAGTGTTTATGAGGTTCAGGATGTTAGTTCCATCAGGTACCAGTAGTGCTACAGATGATCTTGAGCGCAAATTAATCAGGTCTGCCAAATTCTGAAGAAATTAAGATATTCACATAAACCTTGTACTTAATTAATTATTACGTATTATGTACATGTCAGTACATTATACCTGATAGGTACGTAGCCTGCTCTCCTGTACAGCAAAAATCACTGCCACCTCATTCTGCTGAAGCATCTGAATAACTTGACCCACTGATGGATAGTCCTATACATGTGTGTGTGTGTGTGTGTGTGTTTATGAGTGAGTACAATGTACAATGTCATGGTGCATATGAGTACTTGCATGTTGGTAGTTGCCTAGCAACCAAAGTTTTTATAGGCAATTTGCCAGCTATGGAAAGGGGATGGGTCATTATAAAGTAGGGCCAATGATGAACGTATGTGTGTGTGTGGGGGGGGGGGGGGGGAGATATTATATCATAAAGTACCGTACTTCTAAAAAAATTTGGCCCTTCTATGTACCAAATAGCTAGCCTCTAATTTTCGGTAAAGGTCATCACGCGTATATGCTATAAATGGGAATAGAATGTACATCGAGTAATAATATTGTAGAAAGCAAGTTGGTCATTGTCATGATAAAATTGGTCGTGTTTCATACTCAGTCTACTACTGCGAACGGTCCCTTTTCTCATAGCAGGTCACATATTATGATTATTTTCATGCCGAATTATTAGACAAAATACGGTTATTTATTCTCTCACCACTTCGCTCCATCTTGTGAATTCGGTAGCTCCTGCTGGTCCAGCATCACTGGGAGGAGGATCCAATAGACACTCACCTCTATAAGGCTTCAGAATACCAGCAAACTGGGGAAGAGAGAGAGAGAGAGAGAGAGAGAAATTTTATGCTGAATTTTTTAGCAAAAAAACATGCCCCTACATGTACATACATAATTGGGCGAGCCCCACATAAACGGGAATGAACTGCGTGAATGAGATATATACATGTATATGGTACGTCGATCGGTCTCTTCCTTAGTTACCCCCCCCCCCCCCCCGCCCAATGTCAGTCATTCCAGATTCCGTATTATAATATTATGCTGTTCTAATTCAGCAACTAGTAAATTTACACTCGTGTCTTTAAGAGGCAATCGAGAGCTAGAGCGAGATCTTGTCTAGTATCAATCGGAGTCAGCTTAACAGCGCGAGCAACGGCTAAGAAGGCAAAGAGCAGAGTATTGAACAGTGGCAGCTATCCATGCAGCGAAAATGGACTCAGAGAGGCTACATGTAGGCTATACTTTGAAATGAGCAGCATTTATTTTAGCCACAGAGTCGGCAGAGAGAGAGTGGCCCAGGCTATGACACTTGAGTGCATATCAACACAATTGGCCGAATTAGAAGAGAGGCCAGGCTAAGTAATGAGTGCATGTTGACACGAGAGAGTCAGCTTGGACACCCGATCATATCAAATGGAACACTACTTAGTACAAATGCATAAGTGTGAATCCTGCTCAGCCAATAAATTATAGCTAGCCTTTTTTGGGGCCACATAAACATCTGTCACTTGCTCAGGCTCACCCCACAATGCTGTGCATTTCCCTAGTTATACATGTAGTATTATAACACTGACCTGTCCTTCCCCAGCATAGTGGAATGCATCATCAGTCATGAAAAGAACAACTCGTGTGCGTCCCTGTTCCGGACCACGGGGGGCATCGCGACTCCTCCAACCAATGATATCCTCACAGGCAACAACCTACATGTACATGGTAGTTAGTGCATCCATGTATATGTACATGTATATGTACACATCAACATTTAATTAAGATCTTCATCCGTTCGGGTCAGGCTAATGTCTCGATCATACAGAGGGTGGGGGGGGGGGGGGGGGGGGGGGGGGGGGGGGGGAACTAGTCTAAAGACTTCCCACTACCGGTATATACCAGCTCAATCCCTCAGAATCACGGTACATCTACGTACAGTATTTAATATTTGCTTCCCCTCCACAGAATTCTGAGTGCCCATGTTAAGTTTGCAGTTTCCATGATAAAAGATTCTCACTGGTCATATATGCATACCGTGTTTATGCTAATGAAATGCAATATCTAATCAGTGCAAGAAAATGTCCGTCCTAGGATTTTTCATAATGTATCTTAATGTACATGTAGATGACACCCTCTACCGTTAAAGTTATAAAAATCGTAATTTTTTTTAGCTTGCATTCTACATGGTATTGTGTGTTTCATGTCCATGTCCATACCTGAGCCAGGCCCTCCAGTCCATTCTCAGGACGATCAGCATTCTCTGTAACCGACACACCCTGAAGAGACATCTACAGCGTACAGTATTCAGGGACAGTATCAATCAAAATTTTAATTTTCATGCTCTGCAAAGTTTGATTGGACGAATACATTGTACATGTAGCTCTCAAATCAAACTTTTGCAGATATTATACTTGTACCTTTGCATTAATTATCAAGGGGGTGGGGGATCACTCCCATAGGCGCTGTATCTAGAGCGGCGACCAGAGTCAAGATTTTTGACCATCTAAAAATGGCCTTGACTACTTGACCACAGCGAATTTTTGCCTTTGACCCGTTGACCATCGACTAACTGCGCATGCGCAAAATCTCGGCCACGCCTCTTGGCCGCCTAGCTATGCTGGAGATGGGGCCCAGAACACCGCTCGACTGTTTGACCGATCCCCAAAAAGTGCCTTGACCGTTTGACTGCATTTTGACCCCGGTCGCAGCTCTGGACACAGCGCCTACAATATGGGAGTGATCCCCCACCCCTCCCCTTGATTTTGCAGAACTTTTCATTCAAACTTTTTTACAAGTAAAAAATATTTTCCGATTACATTTGAAATTTCAAACTCTAAATAATTGTACATATGCTTACATTGTAGAAGGTGATGTTATCTGTGAGTGTGATCTGATGACGAAAGGCGTAGAATTGCTGACTACAGAGAGGGATGTTGCAGACTCCTAGAGCATTGGGCACGGGAATATAGGTGTAAGGGCGAGTGGGTTTATCGTTGAACGATCCAAAACCGATTCGCACATTGTTTGTGATATTTCTGATCCGGTTTGCTGTGTTAGTGTGTGTGTGTGTGAATATTGTGAAAGGGCTTCCCCAGAAATTCAGAGTAGAGCAGAATTCTTGTTCATTTTGGTCAAAGATCAAAGCTAGGCTTTAAGATTCCTGCGTACATGTACATTTCACTGACCACATCAAAGGGAACTGAATGCAAGTACAGCGGCGCAGTGCTGCTGTACTCTGGCCTAGGGAAATCCCCGTGTACGTGTGTGTGTGTGAGGGTGTGTGAGCAAGTGTTGTCAATGGGAGAAGAGAGAGACTAGTCAAGAATAATAATACCAATATCTCCAGCCACTCTCTTCAAAGAATCGAGCTCTTCCATCATGGAAGTTGAGAGATCAATCAACACGTATAAATCAAGGGGCAGGTTCCTCAGCGGGGTAACGGTTACTGTGAAGGTCTGGGGCACACCTACAGTGTACATATAATTGGCAATGGAAAGAAGAGAGATAAAAAGTGTAGATGTAGAGCAAGTGGAGGGAGGGGTAGAAAGAGAAAGGGAGGGGGAGGGAGGGAAGAGAGAGGGAGAGATTGTGTGTGTGTGTGAGAGAGAGGGGGGGAGGGAGAAATGATGTGATGGAAAGAATGAAGATCCACATATTGAGGTATCCCTCATACATACATGTACACACATTAAACGGTGACTCACCAACACTCAGTTGAAGATTGACGTTTGTCACACCCACTGGATTGTCAGATTCAGAACTCTTCACAAGGAAACAGAGAACAAGTATTAAATTCTACTCTGGCATGAATGTGGTACAGGGTCATCAAACAATGCGTAAGCTTACTTCTCGTTCGATACTTCCCATAGCCTCTTTGACACCATTGCAGGAACAACGCTGTCCTTCAAAATTCTGTGCATGTGTGGGCATAAAAATTAATATTACCGTATTATCTTGTTATTAGGTGCATTTCGCTTATAAGCGCATATTCGTTAATAAGCGCATGCTATTTTGTTGGCCTAAGCACTCGCTATTAGGTGCATTTCGCGGATACTATATGACCCTTGACCTCGATATCTGCACGCTTGCTATAGCTTGCCCAGGGTGCCAGCCTTTTCAAGTTAGTCGAAATCACGATGGCTACTGTTGATTCTCTGCAGCTGGGTTCTTCAAGCATAGAAAATAGCTATGCTCACAGCAATGAATGCCATTTCGACCTGGGCGGAATGCAGCAACGTGAGCAATCATGACGATTGTGCGATCAATCGATTGGCCACGCCCCTTAAATGATAACCGCGGAACGGGCATGCGTTCTTGATGTAGCTATTTTTAGTTAGGCACATCTCGCTATTAGGCGCACTTCGCTGTTAGGCGCACTTCGCTATTAAGCGCAGGTTTTCTTCCTGTGGAGATATAAGCGCATGCGCTTAATAGCGAGAAAATACGGTATTACTGCTCTAGTAAAGAAATTTTCCCATTTCAGGGGACATTCTATCTAGGCCATCTTATGTCTAGGACTCCAAACAAAGACCAGAAGACAGATCGAGCAACTCTTCTATTTTCTACTCGTTCAAGTTTTATAATCCGGAGATATTCATGAGCTCCGCAGTGACCATGCCACTTGCAAGCGCTCACAAGAGTGCCTCGCACAAAAAGCGGTAACGTTTTGGTCCCCTGGATGGATTAAATCCCATGATTCAAGTACCATTCAATAGCACTTGTGTTGCTCTACAATAATATAAGACTGGAACGAAGTTTTTCATACTACACCAATGTACGTTATAGTATAGTTACAGGATAGGCTTCGAGCCAGTATAGTATAGGAGCCCATCCTGTAACTGACTTGTAGCATGTTAACCACTAATGAGCCTACATGTGTGTAATTAAATTCATGTTTGTCTACTGAATCCTAGTCCCTTAAACTTGTGAAATTATTATACGTATTTCTCGAGGCCATACATACCGTACGGCGGGAAACTTTGGTGAAGTCTTTAATTAGGTGATTTGGCAAATTTCAGTATCTATAGATCGCCAAATTAAATTTATAACACACACCTATATAATAATTATGGCAGTAAGCATTCAAAATTATTTAAATTTCACCAGTACCAACTGAGAGCCATCAAGCCAAATTAATTTAATGCTCACCAAAGTTACCCGCTCTATGATATAAATGTATACTCACGGTTGGGACATTATTTCCTGTCAGCTGCAGCCGAAGCCTTGGATAGGGGGAAAGGTCCACGAGGGCTGCATTTCCATCAGTAGGCGTACTAGGGGGATTAATACCTCCAGGTATGGTGAGCCGTAGCATGTTAGGGTCCAGGGAGATGGCGTTGCCCTGAGGAGGGGAAGGAGAGGGTGAGGGAGGGAGAGAGGGAGAGAGAGTGAAGAGAGAGAAAGAGAAGATAGAGGGGACAGGGGATGGAGGGAGGGTGGGAGGGGAAAGAATACTATAGATGTGCATACCAGGGAGGTAATCATGATTGTTTGTGTGTCCATTCTTCCTGGTCCCATAAGAGTGAAGATCCCTTTACCACCATTACCAAACCTGAGCCTTGTGGCTGGCCTACATGTATCCTCACTCAAAGTAAAGGGAACATCTAACGGAGGAGAGAGAGAGGATGGGAGAGAGAGGTGGAGAGGGAGATAGGGAACACACAGTATTTACAATGTACATACATGTATACACGTATTAAACCCTCAGCAAAATCATAATGTGCATTAATGTACATGTACATGTACCTATCTGTCCATTCACTCCCTCTCCTTGGTAGTAGGCAGTCACACTCACTGGGAACCTATGGGAGGAATAAAACTCAAATAGCTACGTAGCTCTTTCAGCCCTACAGTAGAGATACATAGTATAATATAATTGTTTCGATTACCCTATAGAGGGAAAGTTTTGATGAGATTTTTGGCCATATGTGACCTGCTATGAGAAAAGGGACCTTTCGTGGTATAGAAGTATGAAAAGTGTATACTTGTATCAGCGTATTGACACCAACATACAGCGGATACATGCACCTACTATACATTATTATTCCCTACACACTAAATTACAAGCTACATACTACAAACACGTAATTCCAAATGGTCCCTTTTCTCAGAGCTGGTCACATGTTGTGGCAAATTGGGTAAAGATCACTAAATAATCACTATATATCAATCTAAACATAATGCGCATGTGTGCCCATGATGCTGAGCATTCAGATCACCAAATTTCTTTAAAATTTCGCCAACACCAAGTGAGAGACATTTTGGCAAAAATTCATTACTAGCCAAAAATTACCCGCCATACGGCATTTTTGTCTACATGTACATGTACGTACATTGAGCCCAGAGCAACGGGAGTCGAGATATCTACACGCATATTAACGACAACGGTGATAACTGGTAGAGACCTGCAGAAAGAAGTACATGTAATATCATAGAGTCGGTAGGATGGCCCGGATATGTCATATACATGTACATGTACATGTATGTAATACATTACAAACTAGAGCTCTGTAGAGCACATACCCCGCGCGCCCTGTAGCCACTCTAGCGTAGTATTGCAATATTATGAGGCACACATGTAGCGGTTTCATGACGTGACGACCCTTTACAACACAGTGCTTGAGCATGCGCAGTCGCATCCGTGGGTGTGGTCGATAAACCACAGGCATGCTGAACAGAAAATGCACGATTTGTAGAACTAGTAAGCTTTTTCGAGAAATTCAAAGCGCGTACAGACCATTTTTTCACCGATATCTACCGATTAGTTGTGCTTATAGCACGCACAGACGCCTAGAACTCGAGATCTGGCGATTTTCGTGCCGACGACGACAACGACAACAGACATACAAACCGATTGCTTTACCCCTTGCGCATGCGCGCGGGGTAACTAGAGCTCTGTAGAGCACATACCCCGCGCGCTCTGTAGCCACTGTAGCGTAGTACTGCAACACTCTGCGGTATAGCTATTTTATGGCCTGACGACCCTTTCCAACACTGAGCTTGAGCATGCGCAGTCGCATCAGCATGCTAAAGAGTGGGTGTGGTCGATAAACCACAGGCATTTTGAACAGAAAAAGCACGATTTGTAGTACTAGTAAGCCTTGTTGAGAAATTTGAAGCCCGTACAAACCAGTTTTTTACCGATATCTACCGATTGGTTGTGCTTACAGCACGCACAGACGCCTAGAACTCGAGATCTGGCGATTTTCGTGCCGACAACAGACGGACAAACCGATTGCTTTACCCCTTGCGCATGCGCGCGGGGTAAAAAGTTATAATAACTCAGAGCAAATAAAATTTTAAGGTTTTTAACTTACATATTCATGATCTACGCCAGAATAGCTATCTATAAAGCTCTGAAATACCTATGGAAACAATCAGGTATGCCTGAACCAGCAATTTTTAAAATTGTAAATGCAAATTGTCAATCTTCTTTCTTCTTATCCAGGGCTAACTCAAGACTGCTTCTACCTCTCATCTTAGTTCAACTATAAATCCACTCCATTTTATTGAGCGTACGTCCATGGTACACTACTTCTCAGTCGTATGTACGGCAATGCCATGGGATGAAGCTCTTTGCATATTGAATTTCTCGATCCCACATGCATATAATGTAGAAGATTCAATTAAAGATAGCACCAATGGGTCACCATCAATAGGCGCATGACAATCGAGAAAAGCAAGCGTAGGGATATAATATAATAATATATATTATTATAGTGGATATGATTGTCCCTAATGTACTTTTTGACCCTGCCTCTCTACTTCATCCATCAATTTATTTAACTATTTTTTATACATGTACTTATTATTAATACACACGATACTCTCTCTCTCTCATACCTCAACAGAACAACCAGCTGACTCTCATAAGCTCCAACAACAAGATCTGCAGAAAACAAAAGGTATGTATTGCACTTACATTCAGACATAATACCGTATAGCGGGTAATTTTCGTGGGGGGGCTAATTTTCGTGACTGCTCTAACAGTCACAAAATTTACACCCAATGAAAATTTGCCACAGTAGGTAAAGGTCGTCTGATAAAGTTGCCGCAAGTGTGCACGCGATTGTGGTCAAAATGCATGGCATCTGCCTCTATTGTCACTATAAAGACCATTGAATGAGGAGTACAAATAACAGTTGCGTACTATGCATTATTCACCCCCAGTACGCCGGGAGTTTTGTGACTGAGGCTGCAGTACTACATGTATGTGGCTACAGAATAATTTGTACAACAAGATAGCTACAGTTAGAAACTTTTGCTTAACCAGTATCAACATACCATTGAATTGATTATTGTCGACGTCTACTCCACCAGACACAGAATAACCAAATGTCTTCAACTCATGCAAACATGTTACACTATTCACTACATCACTAGCTGTGATCTGAGCAACGTAGAGAGAGAGAGAGAGAGAGAGAGAGAGAGAGAGAGAGAGAGAGAGAGAGAGAGAGAGAGAGAGAGAGAGAGAGAGAGAGAGAGAGAGAGAGAGAGAGAGAGAGAGAGAGAGAGAGAGAGAGAGAGAGAGGAGAGAGAGAGAGAGAGAGAGAGAGAGAGAGAGAGAGAGAGAGGGAGGGAGGGAGGGAGGGAGGGAAGGAGATAGAATTATATGTGCTGACCTGAGAACAGTAGATTCTATACTATGTACCTCAAATGGTGTTTGAGACTCAAAAAGGGTCTGGTCACTGTTTCCGTAGTAGATATAAATAGCTCCAGTATTACCATCGTTTTCAGTATAGGGAGCTCCAACAGCAAAGTCTATACAAAAACAAAAGTACATGTACATGCAATATCAGCACAAATTTGACGATGCATTCGAGGGTTCTGCCTGTTCTATTTTGTGTTCACACATGAGTGTATGTGCATGTATAATAGATTTCCTTTCAGGGGATGGAGGGGGGGGCAAGTCAGGGGGATGATCCCCTGTCCCCCCCTCTCCCTTACTCCCCTTCCACCAAAAATAACACTACATGTATACATGCATGTTAAAAATAGTGCCCCCTACCTTCGTTGCCGTCGCGATCGATGTCTCCCAAGTTGGCGAGAGAGGTACCAAACCTTCCTCGAGGGTTCAGGCCATTGAATATGATAGGGTCACTGGACATAAGTGCTCCACTCTATATATACATTATTAATGTAAAGATATGCACAGATTGCATATTGGTAATATAATATGCATGTCAATGTATCACATGCATGTATATGAATTTCAGAGTAATCGATCACAATAATAATATTACTGTGATCGATTACTCTGAAATTAAATATATTATATTATTTAATGCATACTACAGTTTATTGTGAATACACTTGCTATTTATTTTCATAGAGAGAGAATATAGGAGGCACACAGCAGAGAGAAGGAGGAGAGAGAGAGAGAAAGGGAGAGAAAGAGAGAAAGAGAGAGAGAGAGACAAAGAGAGAGCAAACTTACTCCAGTGTTCATGAAGACATACACACGTCCTCTTTCGATCTTGAGGGCATCAAAGTCGGTGTTCATTGGAGCTCCAACAACCAAATCATCATAGCTGCATTACATGTGTACAATGCATAACATACAATGTCATGTATTATGTATAGTCTAGTATTATAGGATTTCAAGTAGTCAACATGCATGTTCAGGATTAGCAATGTCTGACTGGAATAACTAAAGTCATGTGACTATTGTTGGAAGCTTACTTGTCTCCATTGATATCGATGGCAATCATACTGTGGCCAAAGAACTCTGCCATCTGTGAAGTCGAAAATAAACACCAATTTTCATGTACACTTGTAGTTAAACCAGGGGTTCCCAAAGCTTAAAAAATCATGTAGCCAATTCCCCAAGATATTACTGACCATTACAGTGGTGACCTTAAAAGCAGGTTGTACAGGAAAGTACGGCAAAGATTGGCTACTCAGTCCAGGGTCCAGGGACTAGTAGCCAAAGAGAAGGATACCAGTGGCGTAGCTAGAGCTTGGTGTCTGGTAGGGCACAAAATTAATAATAATATTATGGTAAATGGTCACCTGTAGTGCTAAGTTTGACAACACCCCAAATTAACACTGCTAAATCTCAATCTTTAGCCTATAATCTGGATTATTTCTGCCCTATTCTCATAGAATTGAAGGGTTGATACGATCAATGGTTAAGTAGTAAGCATTACTAGAACAAAGTTGGTCGGGCCTGGCCCTACTAGGCCCACCCCTGGCTACGCCACTGAAGGATACAGTAGCAAGTGGCTAAATTTGGCTAGTATGTGACAGTTATAGGCATTTACAGTACAATGGAGCAAGGCCACCAAAGGGAAAACTCCCATGGGTGCAGGGCGAGCTTTCAAGGCCAGTTCACAATAAGATGCAAGGTCTTGCATTGCGTTAATGTCACAAACACAAATACTTTATCGATTTTTTTTATGATCTAATGCAAAAATGCAATGCAAAGGACCGCAAGCATAGGATCCGAGTCTATCCTAGCATCGTGTTGCACTTCCACAAGCGTCGACACAGTGGTGACACATTACGTAGTGTCAAATTGTGAACCAGCCTTAAGACTAGCTACTGCATGGTACCTGAGTGCCAGTGGCTTCAACATTTTGAATGGTCTGGTAGTTGGGTGGGTTGTAGACGGTGATCCGCCCGGAATAAGTATCATCATCATAGCGAGGTACAGCAGCTACAATATCTACAAATACACATGTACAGATGGAAAATTAATAAGAGAAGGTGCATATACCACCTGAACTATCAAGAATTACTAATTTTGCTCAATTTCACCATAGATAGTAGAAAGGGTAAAGTACTTTACCCTTTCTACTATCTATGATTTCACTCACTTCAGTCCCCCCACCACCCCCCAAAAAATCTAAATTGCATCTCCATTCAGCCAGTGAAGGACAATACCATTAATGTAGCTATACAATGTAACATGTAGGTGTCTATATTTAATTTATTGTAAAGAGAGAGGAAGGAGGGATTGGGAGGGTCTTACATAATTCTATGAGAGATTCTACCATAGAAGCTCATTATGACTACTTACTAGGAGCTGGACCTGAACTTCTCACTTGAGTGATGAACGCAGCAATGGTAGAAAATCCTACATTGATACATCATACAATGTTCATGAATCCCTGGCCCTGGCTTGAAATAGTGGCAAGTTGAAAAGTGATCCAAAAATCACATTTTGCATGATAAAGTCAAATCCCCCTCTTTATTTATTCAAGTCCGCTCACAAATAAACGAAACAACCCCTGACCTTGATACTGATCCGTGATTGAGAGATCAGGCATTCCATCTGCATTCGGTAGACGAAACTGCCCACTCATGAAGTTCGTAATGTCAGGGCTGGTAGAGTAAAAGAGCAATCCCCGACCCTCTTGATTGCCAGGGGCACCAAGCACAAACCCACCATTCTGAAAAGGAGAGGAGAAAAGAAGAGGGGTAAGGGGAAATATTATAATATTATTATTATTTTATTGTTGGTAATGGTTGTTAAGCACACACACCAAATGACTATAGCGGGGAAACTTTGGCGAGCATTAATCGGCTCTCCATGGGTATTGGCAAAGTTTAAATTTTGGCGATATGTTTTTAATTGGTGATCTATACATGTATACCGAATCACCAAATCAAAAATCTTGCCAAAATTACCCGTTAAACCTACTGTTAGTAATAGTTATTTAGAACTATGGTAATTGAGATTGACTTACGTAGGCCAGTGCAGATGTTCCAGCCAGACAGTATCCATCCTCCCGGGTATTTTCAGCTGGCGCAGTACTGCCAACTGATATACATGTATACAATGTACGTTATTGTAATATTAAGTGTTTATAAAATGCAAGATTTAATTAGCGCAAGAAAATTCGCATTCTAGGACTTTCATAATGCACATACTGGAGCATGTGACAATCTTAAACCAGAAATTATGCGAAAATTAAAATAATAATTATTTTATAAGCTATTAGAATAAACACGGTATGTGAAATCCCTGGAGGGACACCCCCCATCCCAAGTCTTACTCAGGATAACAACATTACCACATGGTTGTAGTCTTTGAAAGCCCTGCAAATTTCTGCCAGATGTATAGCACACTCCCCTGGGAAGTAAGGTAAAAGCAGCGCGCCTGGTGTCCGTCCACCTTGGAGCACAAGCCTAAGGGAACAAAAAAAAAGAGAGAGGATTTAGAAAGATATAGAATGGGATCACTCACCATGAATGTTTCACCATTGCTGAAGAGAGTGGCACCAAGAAGTTGATCCGTCTTATTTTCAGTAAGTATACATGTCCCCTCGCCAAAGTCGAAGAGGAATGCACTGGCTGTATTGTACACATACATGTACGTACGTACACAAAAAAAATGATTATCAAACCAGTCTAATTAAGACTTCTCCACAAGCAGAGCAGAGCACTAAAGAGGGTGTGGTTTAGGCTGAGCCAATGGCTACTCTAGTATTATTTTTGGACTCTCTTAGCGTGCCATACAATGGAGAATTGACATGCCTAGATTATGTATGCTTGGGCAGGGGACTATCAATCACTGGTTTTTAGGAGGTGGTGGGGGGGGGGGGGGGGGGGAATCAGACATATTCCAGTACATAACTACTATTCTCGACATACAATTAAGTTTAGAAGTTCGAGGAAGAAGAAATCAACCTCGGGTGGAGGGGGGTGGGGGCGCTTCCCTTATGCTCCACTACCCCCCCCCCCCCCCCAAATAAATTAAATCGATGCCAAAAGAATATTGCTGTTGCTATAACCAAACAAATATAAAAAGGCTTACGAGCTTGATCAAATAATCGACCCTCGATGTACGACTGGGGAAAGTCTGTCAGAGTCAGATCATCCACGCATGGGTTATTATCGACAGCATCACGAGCACCCAGGTAGCGAGTGGTGTCCCCGCGTACACCATAACATGTGCCAGGTTGGACAGGGCAGGCGTAGACGAGACCTGATCGTTCTGCTCTTGGCATGCCTGGATCGTTCAAGCTCAAACCACCAGGGAATGTACCAGAAGGAGCACCAACTATGATTCTGCAGGAGCAGAGAGAGAAGGGGGAGAGGAAGAGAGAGGGAGAGAGAGAGAGGGAGAGGGAGGGAGGGAGAGGAGAGAGGGAGGGGGGAGAGAGAGTGTTGAGACTATCGATATGTAATAATATTATAGAGAGAGGGAGAGAGAAACCAGTGTATTGTATATATCTGGGGAGGTTTTATGTGAGGTCAGAGGTCATACATAAATTGCCCCCTGATTATTGTGTTCGTAAATCAGGAATACTTTATATGTGACCTAATATCCTGCCATGATTACATGTAGATCATGGCAGAAGTCACATAAAATCTCCCCATGATTAAAGATGTAGCTATCTATTCACTGGACTGGACCAATGGACTGGACTACTGGACTAGACTACTGGACTGGTCTACTGGACTTACCTTTGACCCCAAAATATTAACTAAAATCTGTAATTTTGCACTTATTGGGCAATCCTAGAATGCTGTCGGATCCCTTCTCTGGTCGAGAAGACACAGATTTTATGCTTGCTTGAGATCAAGCATTCATGTCAGGCAGGTAAAAATCAGTCATAGTAGCTATTTTCAAGCTGTTCAGCCTAGTAGCTAGCTATCTTAGCCAATATGGGTTCAATCCATGCACCTTGCATGATATGTGTAGTTCTGTTTACCTATAGCCTGTCACAGTGCATATTTCACTACGTAATTACGTAATGTAACGTATCATGTAGCTATATGTCACTACATGTACATAGACTAAGACTGTCTACATACATGGAATAGTACCTAATACTACATACTCTTGCTACAATGTCATATGTATACTGTAAATACACTTCCGCTAGCTGTGTGCATCCACCTGTGCAGTTACTTTCAATAACTTGCACCCGGTTAAACGACTACCTAGAGATGCCACTGATCTTAGCTATTTAAGACAATGCATAGTTTTACTCCTTTCCTAGCCTGTATTTGTGCTGTACTAAGTAGCAGTACACCAACTGGTTGAATTTCTGAATGTAGCTGAAATAGCTACAACATGGGTATACACTCATCATGCTAAAGGTAATAGCTACGTATATCTCCTATAGTGATTATTTCTTGCTGACAAGGAGCTCTAGTGTATTAATAATCTCGAGTGTCAAGGTATGGAGTTGGTACAAGTTTCCTACATGTATCTGCATCTGGGATCATTTGGCAAGCATATATAGGAAATCTAGTGACAGAGGAGGCTCAAACCCCAGCTATATAGTGGGGGGACTTGTTCACTACCAGCTGGTTTGATTGATGATCCTTAGATTGAATGTTGATTTATCCATGTCCCTACATGTACAGCTAATTGTCACCAAGAGTATATAATATTATTATATACTCTTGTTGTCACTGAACACAGCTGGTTTTCATCATAGCTACACAGTTACTATATTAACAAGGCAACTACAGAGGTCAAAATATCCTGAATCAGACCATTGTGGCGAAAACAGAAAGACTGGCTTACAAGAGTACTAAACCCTCAAAACAACACAACTATAGAGAGCTAGCTAACTTGAGCACTGATTTGTGCCATTTTTGGGATCAAAGGTGAGTCCAGTACCAGACCAATAGTCCAGTCCAGTGGTCCACTGGCAGTCCAGTGAATAGATACACCCCATGATTAACCCAAGGGATCCGGGAGAAGTCACATAATATCTTAATTCTTATGATAGAATCGTGGCAATTTTCCTACTTTTACATAAACATCTGTAGGACCATTTCTAAATACCACTTCCACGGAGATTTCAGTTGTGAGATAGCTATCAACCAAACAGACTCGAGATGACAGAAAACAGTTTCGTGAATTCTCTACTTGTATTCCATTTATTTTGTCTGTTAATTATCACGTGATTGCTCACGTGTAAAAAAAAGTCTTGAATCTGATGTGGGCGGGCCTGAGAAACTATTAATTATTAACTTTGCTTGGTAAGTTATGAGATTTAGAGCAGCTCTTATACAATTTTTATAACAAAGGTATATACACATTCTGTCCCCCAAAATATATAAATATCTCAGCAGTACGTTACAACCCACTGATTAGCAGCTGAACCATAATCAGTGTTTACATAGCTACATGGCTAGCTCTCCCCTACCCTAGTTGGTCCTTTTACATCGTAAGATACTTCAATAACTAGCACTGAGAATCCCAAGGTGAGTTTGAGGACTGAAATAAGGGGCCACCTGTAACCTTGATATCCGGTTAGTTTTGTGTTCGTGTTATTTTGCACCTGAAGAAGCCCAAAGAGCGAAATGTTGTGCAGAGTCATCTGTTCTTGTTATTATGGAGGTGATAGGGCTAGTAATCCTATAATCATATCTGTAATGCTGGTTGGGGACAACTTTCAAACTGTAGAAGCTTCTTTTGTTCAGCCATAATAATATACCCACTATGATTAATTATTTATACATGGGGTATACAAGTACAAAGTTCCTGGAAACAAATTAAAATTGTTGTATGGACGGCCTTGCTTAATTTCCATGATATTGTCTAATGTAACTCGCATGATGTTATTGTGTAATATTGCATACGATAAGTGACTTCTGTGAGGGACAGAGATTGTATGCTCATGATTCATGGAATTCTCGTTTCCAGACTGGCTCGTGCTAATGGTGCCAAGACTGCCAGAACAGCTGCTCTATAATTTCTGCACTCAGACCTACCATTCGCAATAATTTGTTATGTACACTCATGCATACCTTCAAGAGTGTATAACAGATATTAATTATAACAGATATACCTTTAATGGCTGAGGGTAGAGAGCATTTAGATGTCCCATGCCAAGGAGTGAAAGAGGGCATGAACTAGTACTATCCTATTATTCCAAAATTGGTGTAGCTAGCCTCGTCGATATGTCAGCTGGTCCAAATACCACTTGAAGTTAATAAGATCAGAGTGCCTGGCCCGGGGACGAGGCTACCAAATTTGAGTGATTTGTAACTAATATTAGATACACAACAATAACCATTGCAAAAATTGCTGTCAGGATGACCATAATATATTATTGCATATATATTATGTAAGCTTAGCTACACCTTAAATTTTAGTTTGTGATTGCTCTAACCTTGTTTTACTAGCAGCTGTGTCCAGATTATCTCCAGAATTTACCACTTGTATCTGATGCATGATGGCTGCAAACCCGAACATGTCGTCAGGATTATTTCTATCTGGGGATCTTCTCACTATTGGCTGGGAAACGTGGACATTGTTGATGCTAATGGCGCGAGCTCCAAAAGTTAATAACAAAACGCAGCTGGCGGCTATGTGTACTACATAGAGCAGCAGAGATATAGAGTTCTTATGCATGGTGATTGATGTATGCCAAGTTTGGCGCTGATAGCTTCCTCGCCTGGAGGCCCGCGACGGAGGGACACTCTGTTCGTTTATGACTTCTTCTTAGCAGATTTACAGGCGTCCTTTCAAACTAGAGCCAGAGCGTTTTGACCAAACTGCCACAACCTCATGCGATATGCATGCTCAAGCTCGAGCCTCACTGTGATACGTGGGTGGGCCGCGCCCATGGCCCGGCCCCGGTGTCATAAAATTTTGGGGACCCCATGAAATATTTTTCTAGCCAGCCACTAACTTCTCCTAACAACAATGAGCTCTGCTGACCCCAGTAGCTAAATTCATGGCAACCGCCAATTCTTCAAGTTTTACTATAAACATCGAACGAAACTGGGGGGTCCCCATATTCCAGGAATGGCCAAATGCGGCCCTGGGGGCCGTTTGTGGCCCCTGACCAATTTTTTATGGCCCCTGGCAGTAGTTGTGCTATTAATAATTTGTGTACTCTAGCTACTCGTATCTGAAATGGATGTTGCCTGCACATCATAATCCATGATCATACTGCTTAGCTATATACTGTGTATGAAATGGAGCTTCAATCATTAGTTGAAATGATGTGTTCCTTCGAAACAGCTGGCCTTATGGTTTGATTCAAGTGTATAGCTACCTCAAGCTTGAAATACAATCAGTGATTAATCCCATTAATGTACGTAGTTACAGTCAGCTAGGTGGATCACAGCACACATTGCTAGCTAGCTAGCTATCTTACTATAATATTATATTTGGTGATGTACTGAAATGGCACCAACGTGTGTTTTAATGTTGAGATGTTGGCCCATGACCTTCGGCACCTTGGCCACCCCTGATATTCACGTACGGAAGGGTCCCCAAAATCATAATGAAAATGGGGACCCGGGGTCCCCAATGGCTTAGCCGCTAGCCTAACTTGTATAAAAGTCTGTATACACGATGGAAGTATAGCGATTTAGCGATCTTTTTTGGTAAAGGTAGGCATATTACATCAAAATTTTAGATCATTCCTTACACTTTCTTTACCACACATAATAATAAAGGAGGCTTCAAGATACAATTTAGTCTTTGTACTTGTTCCGCAAAATTTCATTGAGTGGTTGCGGAGATATGGCTGTTTTAATATTTCTAAACATCACAATTTTTCTGCCAGGCGTGTGTGTACTATTCCAATAGGAGAATGGCACGTAACATGTTGATTGCTTTAGAGG
Source organism: Cliona cf. orientalis (assembly GCA_963930775.1). Lineage (NCBI taxonomy): Eukaryota > Metazoa > Porifera > Demospongiae > Clionaida > Clionaidae > Cliona > Cliona cf. orientalis. The sequence goes on along the minus strand of OZ005699.1, from coordinate 1,507,650 downwards.
CCTACAACTCAAAAACTACACCACTGATTGACTCCAAACTTGAAATAATATTATAGCATATAAGTACCTCTCTACTTATTCTACTGATGAATTTAACATGCCTTAATGAATAAAAAAAAGTTTGGTGTGCATAGATGTTTGGCTGCTACTGTAGCTAATACTTCACTGCCTCAGAATTCCAGAAGCTGACTTCATGCATGCATTTTGGAGTGGTAAGTACTATAATATTTATAAGGGAGTGTACACGCATATTGCACATGGCAATCACGACTCAGATGTCATTATTGTAATACATGCAGGGTCGAAATCCACTCTACACCAGTTGTCGGAAGGATTATAAGAACGTGGCCTACAAATCCGATTCAGGTCTAGAAAATCAGTACTTGTGGCAACCGGCTTTATCTGAAGTTAAGAACGAAGTGCCTTTCGATGATGTTGATGGCAGTCTAGTGAAAGCAAATTTGAGCAAGAGTGATCATGTGAGCGAAACGGTTGAAAACCTGCTCTATGAAAAATCAACGACAGTTTAATTAATAGTTAACACCAATGTGACAACATGCTGATAATTATAGACGTATGTACTTCAAATAGGTTTAGTGGCATGCATCCAATATTATTACAAGTATAAAAAACAATTGAATAAAAATTGAAGGATGAAGTAGGGATGGCAGTGCCAAAAAGTACACAAACAAGATTCGTAGGGATAACGTATCACATCCACTATACATCCCTACGCTTGCTTTTCTCATACATATCTGATTCAGCATGTAATTTAAAAGTGTCACTACTATTGATATTGATCCCTGGGTATACAGTATTGATTTTCCATTCCTGCATGCATGTGCCCCATATATAATATTATTATGCCAGTGTGTGCATGGCTACTCAAAAAGCAAGCGTAGGGATGTATAGTTGATGTGATACGTTATCCCTACGAATCTTGTTTGTGTACTTTTTGGCACTGCCATCCCTACTTCATCCTTCAATTTTTATTCAATTGTTTTTTATACTTGTTACTGTTCTTTTTTTAGTGCCCTCAGGGCCTGGTAGTTATTAATTTTCATCAATGCCACCTAGCTGACTAATCTCGTGGGGACAGAGGCTGGGAATGAGACTATACATAGGCCTATACCATGGCGACCGTTTTGCCTATTTATTGTTTATTTATTTATTTATTTTTTTTTTTCTCCCAGCAAAAGTTTCTTTGCGAATAAAAGAACATTGTACATGAAATTAAATAATAACCCCAGAACTCAAGGTTACATGACTATAGAAGTAGCATGATCTTGGCAAGGGCAAAAATAATAAATAGAAAATGATAAATATGACATATAGGGTATGCAGACTACTTGAAAGTGAATGTTTCAGGAAATAGAGTAGTTCATAATAAGGTACGTGACGGTGACCATACTTTCTCTAGTCTTGCCTTAAAGATCACTTGAGAGGCACCAACAACTTTCCGAGCTGCCTCATCCATAGTCTTCCTTGCCAATTGTTTCGTTAGTAACGGAGCTGCTTTCAGTAGAGTTCTCTGGGAAGTTGGTAGCCAATGACCGAGTGACCCAATCTCAATCGTGTAAAGGTTTGAAACAAAACCTTTTGCTTCCAGGTCACTGAGAGCGTGCAGATAAATATCTTTTTGTGACTTGCGATCTCGAGCATTGGACAGACTCTCCAGAGAGTTGTGAGGGATGGTGAGCTCAATGAGTGTTACCTCATCCTCTCCTAACAAGACGATATCAGGTCGAGCTGAGGTTACCAGGGTGTCGTCAGGGATGGTAGCCACTGGGTTTTCACTCACTCTCATGCCTGGTAGGTCAGCGTAGAGAATTGTGTTACAGTCGAGGTGCTCCTTAATGGATTTCACCAGAATCTGGAGAGCAGAGTCATGCCGCCAAGTATACCTTCCTTGCTGGAGTGCCTCAGGGCAACTGGAGAGGATATGGTGAATGGTAGGCTGTGTGTGGCCACAGAGGGGGCAGGTGGAGTCCATTCTTAGCCTCCATCGTTTCAAATTCAACGGAGTAGGGAGGGTGTCAGAGCCTGCTCTCAGGAGGAAAGACATCTGACCTGCTGGGAGGCCATCCATGATTCTTCTCCAGACATGATTTGAGCTTTCTAGTTCAGCAACTTCAAGGATCTTTCTTTGAACAGTTAGCTCTTTTAGTCTGTTATCATGTTTCTCAGTCATATGGAGCCTAAATTCCCTCTTGCAATTGTTGTTTAGAGTTTTGCTGGAGATAGTTGTGATTGATGATCTTGCTTTGTGCAGCAGGTCTACTGTAGATGGTTGGATCCTTTGATTCTTACAATATTCTTCCTCCGTGAGGATCGACAGAATATCCTCAATGACGGGATCCTGCGAAGTGGAAATAGATGCGAGAAAAGTTAGTTTCGCCTTCGATCTGAGGTCAGACAGTGATGGTATATCAATCACATTTGGGTGGTGAAGAGCAGAGGTAGTAAAGCATCTTGGGAGATTTAGCCATCGTTTAATCATCCTGAGGGCGGTAGCTTGCATTTTCTTGATGGCCTTAAACATTTATAATGCATGGAACTAAACTTTTTCTGGACCTATATAGCTACATCCAACTGTGCTCCAGCAATAAATACAATATTATTATAGGGAAGCAAGTACACCATGTTTGTGTGATCTTAGCCTTTGAGTCAGGCAGCTATGGTACCCCAACACACCGTGAGTTCAAACTTGAACATTCCTGTAAGTACAAATCCCAGGCAGTCTTTGGTAGCTTGCTAGGACGTCTTCTTTTGCATCACACACTATTGAACGTGCATCAGTGGGGTTCTCAAGACTGCTCAGGTAATTAGCTGACCTGCGAATGAAGCCACGCCCCTCGTTATCTCGATCCTGAAGCTGGCTGACTCGACCGGCAACTGACTTGAAAGAAGGCTGTTTAGAACCAAGTAGCGACGAAAACATTCCGTTTCAGGAGGATATTTTATAGGCCAGTAAGCTTACTGTTGGTAAGTAGCCACTATGATCGACAGTTCACTGAGCTGATCAGCTGAGCGCTCGTGCTCGATCGGCGAGCAGGTCCTAGATCGATCCTGGCTGCGTCGGCGCACGCGCGCCACTTACATAGGTCACATGACTTCACCATGGCAACACCAAATGAGCATGCGCATTATATGACAAAATGGCTAATTGGACACACCCACTCGCAAAACGCGCGCTATACACACCCACAATTAAATCGCTATCCAAAACGAGCGTGCCACAGACATGCGCGCTCCAAAATGGAGTGGATTTATACTCGAACTAAGGTGAGCGATCATGGTAGTCTTGAGTTAGCCCAGGAAAACAGAAAGAAAGAAAGAAAGAAAGATTGACAAATGGCTATTTTTTTGAACATCTGGTTCTGGCATATACAATTGAGTTGATGGATGATCTTGGTCTTATTAGATAGATAATTTGCTGTAGATTCCGATTTTGACGCTTAGAAAGTTCACAAAGTTACCTGTTTTGAGATATTTGGATTTTTGTAATGTATTATATATATGTGGTATCCGTGCCATCCCTACTTATAGAGTCTACCGACTCTATGATACCATCTCACATGTAAAACATATATACTAGATTTGATTTATAACAATGAAATGACACTAATTATCATAAAAACACAATAGTAATAAGATTAATCGGATGCTGGAAAATTGAATGTAAACACATGTGTACTTAAATTGAATTTCACATTTGGGGCAGGGGGAAGGGGGCCAGGGGCTATGCTGAAAGGGCCTACATGTAGGGGGAAACTCTGCACACTCTTTAATTTACCAAAATTAATGACGTCAATACTAATATTCGGCAAAGGTCGTCACATAATATTACGCATGCTGCAAACGGTATGTGCATGCAACTGGAACGTTGAATATTTACCATAGAGAAGCTAGAGTATAATAATTATAATAATTTTTACTCAAAATTTAGAAAAAAATACATGTATGTGTACATGGGTGTCGTTTTGGTTGATAACAGCAGAAGTGCTGGCAACACACCTGTTAAGACGAGCACCGGAAACACCAGTGGTTGGAACTATAATATTGTAGTGAGTGTAAGAGTGTGAGTGTGTGTGTGAGTATATTATGTGAATATGAGAGAACAGAATAGAGGTTCATTTATTATTATAATATTATTGATTGCAACTTGATTGAGCTTAATATTAACAAGTATAAAAGCAATTGAAGAATGAAGTAGGGATGGCAGGATCAAAAAGTACACAAATATATAAGAGATAATCGTATCTACTATACATCCCTACGCTTGCTTTTCTCGACTATTGTGCACCTATTAGCTAATCATGGTTCCTATTTTAAGGGGTGGGTGTATCAAAAATGTTATTGGTCTATGATGAGTCCAAAATAGAAAATTCTTTCATGGCTTGAGACTTGCTGTGAGATGTTAGTATGTCATGAGGATCTCAAATGCAGTCACAACCACCATAATACCAACAATTGCTCCAGCAGATAGCCCTGATGATGCTCCTTTACCATTGGAACCAGCTCCTGGACCAGTGGACGTGGGATCACCGAACACTGTATATAATAGTATAGGTATCTAATTTCTACTAATTAGCCTCTCATGCAGTAGCAACTATTTACTTTTTTTGTAGTTATTAGGTAATTATGAGTAATTATGATGTAACCTATGAGGTAATTATGCAACTAGAGCTCTGTAGAGCACATACCCCGTGCGCACACATTGTGCAATCTACAGAATTGCTTTTGTGTGTATGGCTATAATTTTGTGAACTTCAGGAGGTCCCAGTGACAAAAGCACTCTCTCTGTACCAGATCTAGACTACTAGGAGATATGAACTGATACTTCCAATAGTTTGTTGTAATAGTATAGCCGTCTTACACCAGTCATAATATTATTCTTGGCTACTTAGCTATAGTTGAGCAGACAACACAATGGGCATGCATTATGCATTGAGTAGGCACTGTCGATAGGTGTGGCTATATTAGCCAACAAAAAGGCACTATTTGTGACGCCCGTGGACCGTGTCCATCGATTTGACACATACTGAAGCTAGTTTTTCGCCGAATTCGATTGATTCGTTGTGCTTACGAGTTGCTTAGATGCCTACATCCCGAGATATGGCGATTTTTGTGCTCACGACGACGACAATGACAACGATACGACCGATTACTTTACCCCTTGCGCATGCACGCGGGTAAAAATTCAGGGCCTCGATGGAGCCTTTCTGAGACTTGAAATTCGGTGAATATATATGTAGAGTATCTTACGCGTGTATCCAGCGAATACCTTACAAGCAGTGTGTTACCGTTTCTGATGATTATAGCAATGGCCGAACTTCACGCATTCTCTAGACTGATATACATGTAAACCCGTGGATATATATAGATAGCCCTGGCTGCCCTGCGCTATATATAGCATGCACCATGAGCAGCGTGCCTCCGGACTGATCTGAAGTTCAGAAGCTGTACTTCGTACATCATAAAACCCTCGGGCTACCACCCTCAGAATTTTATACATGCACTCAGAATTCTAAGTCCCGTAGATCCTTTAGCTTCAGTGTCTAACCTATATTGAGCTCACCAGAATCAGTAGTTCCATTACATGAACCTGCTTCTTCTTGATCCAGAATGAGTGCGTACATGTCACCAGCTCTTAGGAGTATGTAGTATCTATAAGTGCAGCCACCCACAACAGCAGCGCAATCCATAAACGTGTACTGAAAGGTTGTATTTACTCCTGGTTCTACATAGAGAGGGAGGGAGAGAGAAAAAGAGAGAGGGGGGAGGGGGGAAGAGAGTCAAGAACTTGAGCAGGTTGAAGTACTTACGGGATTGCATAGGGGGTCCCCCTCCCCACACACAAATAATTACATGTACCATTCATATAGCCTAAACTTTTCGAATTTGATGCAAAAATTTCAAATTCGAAAAGTTTAGGCATACCCGGTATATGGTGGTAAAAATCACAAATTTATTTTAAGCTATACAGTAGAAATTATTGTTGGTGGTCTAGCTATAATCAAATTATATAATAAATAAACAACCTGCAGGTATTCGTTCGTTAGCCTCTCTCTCCAGCGCCTCAATTAGAGCATCTCCCTTGGGTAGCGATGATAAGGTGAGTATGGGCCGGGTCGGTTCACAAGTCTGGCATGTGTTTTCATCAAAGTTGCTGTTGATGCAGCGCTCAATGCACATCTGATCCATGGCATCGTTGCAGGTACTAACATCCTGGGTGGGAGAGACGTGCATATGTGTGTGAGTGTGCATGTGAGTGTGTATACATATTTCGTTGGTAGTTGCCTAGCAACCAAAGTTTTTATAGGCAATTTACTGGCTATGGGAAGGGCATCATAAAGTAGGCCAGAGATCAACTACCAACAACATAGTTATCTGACAGTAATTGGGGTGCATTCGACCATGCATCTCATGCACCCCAATTACTGTCAGATAACTATTATGTACAGTAATAATGCATGTGGCTTTAAATGGAGGGGGAGAGAAAGGAAGTGAGGGAGAGTGTGATAGCTATATATAATAATAATTATAGAATGTAACATTGAAAAGCTGGAAATAGGCCATCGATCACTGACTTACTCGTCTGTCACAGAACCTTCCAAAGGCCCTATCAACACACTGGCAGCCTTGACAACCACAAGTACCATTCACACAAGACGTGCTGTTGGGATTCTGTGAGTGAGAGAGTGAGTGCAGCGTGCAGTGTGTCTGTGCGTATACTGTATAGCGGGAAATTTTCGAGGGAGAAAACTTTCGCAGATCGGTAGGAAAGGAGAAAACTTTCGCGGAATGTTAAAACTGGTCGCATAATGGGTGTGGCATGCCTAGAATTTCATGGAGAAAACTTTCGCGGATAGCTGAAAAATCGCGAAATTCGTGAAAGTTTTCTCCCTCGAAAGTTTCCCACTATACGGTATATCATTGTGAGTGTGTGTACATGTGCTTGTATGTTTGAGTATGATTACATGTACATGTATTTACATGCATATTGATTTAGTGTGTGAGCTACATGTACACGAAGTAACAGAACCTGCAACCATTTTTGGAGTCTTTGACTACACAAAACACAGAGTTGTGACGACCATTACCAACTACACACACTTAGTGGGGACAGGTAAAGGTCGTCAATCGAAAAAGTGTTTACAAATAGTGGCATCAACACTAACCATTGGCTCCTCCCTACAGACTTGTTCCTCCGGGGGACAGGCACAGTCCATCCTTTCAGGGTTATTGGGGTCAGTGTGACGATAGAAGAAGCCATCGTCATCTTCCCTACAAATGCAGGACCCCTCACAGCAGACTCCCTGACCTGCCAGTGAGAGTGAGTGGTGGGTATACATTCATGCATGTGTGAAGGCACATGTACCCCAGTTCTATTAAAGGAAAGAGAGAGAGTACTCTACTGTATCACATGCACATGTAGACCCTGCCTTATTGCTAGACCAACAGAAGAGTATACAGAATTTCTATAATAATATGTGACCGGATTTGGGAAAGCCCTCCGTAACGAATTTTTTCTGAAAATCAAGTTTGATGTATGGTTGATAAGCTCTACCATAGAGCTAACCCGCGTTCAAGTTTTAGGCCGATCGCGCGCTTCGTTGTGGAGATACAGCACTTTGTTTGCGATCGCGCCACACCCCCAATAATCGAGAAATTACGGTCTAAAGGCGTTGCTATGCACGCGTATGGCGTTTCCGCATACTACGCGTGACCCGGAAATCAATTAAATGGACCTGGGCGGAGCCGTTCGAAATGAACGTAAAGATCGAGCAAGAGTTGAATTTCGTTGTTGACAACGACAGCCGATTGTTCTTAGATGCCCAAGAAGCTAAAAAGGTGAGCGAACGTACAGTAGATCGATGAATCTAGCTGTATCTAGGTAGAGAATTCTAATTACCGCCCATAGCAACGGGCTCCGTGTACGGTGGCTATGCCGACTAGGTGGGTCAAAATGAAGGCTTATTTCGCCTTCGTATAGCACGACTAGCCTCCGTAGAAGACGGCAACAGTTAGAAGAAGGGTTGTTCCACATGTATATGACAAAATCTGGACTTTGACAAATTTCTACCTGAGCTACTAAAAACGCGCATTGCGCGACTTGCGCGCGGATCCCTTACGGAGGGTTTTCCCAAATCCGGTCACATATTATCATGCATGTGCATGTGCATGTACATGTAGCTGACTCACCATTGCACTGCAAGTTGTTCATTCCGCCCCTGGGGCAGGTTTCTGTCAGCCTATCGCAGCCACAAAACTCGCCGATCCTCAAAGAGCAATTTGAGCCACACCTACATGTATAGGTATACATGTACATGTAGGGATCACAGCTTCTGTCACACACACACACACACACACACACACACATGTAATATACATGTGGATTGTGCAGAATTTCTAGAAAATATCCAGTACTCCATCTATAGGTTTCAGGGTTTATTTCAGGTGCTTTTGCCCCCCCCCTCCTTTGGAAATTGGCTTCCCTATAGTACATGTACATTGTATGTAATATGGGGGTTGTGGTGTTCCCCCCACCCCCCTGAATTTGTATTTGCCTCTGCTTAAAATTTGCTGCTATATATTTGCCCCCTCTTGAGTGAAATCCTGAAAAAAAACCCTGCATTGGTTTGATTTACCATCCTTTGGCGCATTCACACTCTCCACACACGAAGTCTCCGTTGAAATTGCACAGTGGAGAAGGGTTTGGTCTAATCTACAATAATAATAATTATTATTATATTATGTCTAATCATATTATGTAATAGTTATATCACGGGAGCAAGGGATGTATGGCATTTATTGCATCGAAGCCTGAGGGTCTTGTGCCCAACGGTTGAGGGCAATAAATGCCATGCATCCCGAGTGTGCATGATATAACTAGTTTATATCCCGTGGGCATAGCTGCCATAGATACGCATAGAACACTAAAAAAGAAAGAAAAGGCAAGGTTATCTTACTCGAAACGGACACACAAAGCTGCTCTCTAAGTCCAGTTCTCGAACGTCAATCGAACTTCTGAACGTCTCGTATCGAGGGGTGTGGTCAAGCTCAGAAGCCAAGAAACGAAGCTCGAGCTTTTGACTATCCTAAAAACAAGGCTACATCATGCCTACGCAGTAGATATGCGTATACTGTGTTGACCCGTGATCGATCGATCGACGACTCCGCCCATCACTTCGAACCGGCGATCTCCCGCTACCTTTCCCGCCATACATTCCATTTAGTCTCGCGAGACGCTCCATTAATAGTTTTACTTTTGTTGCTACCAACATGTTTATTATTCAAGACCTGCAGTATTTAATATTGCACAGTAAATTTACCTGAGGGGCTACTCAGTTACCAGAGCAATATGGCTAATATAGCACATAGCAACAACATAGCAACGGGATATAAACATGTACGTACACTGATCATATGGAGAACAGTGCTCGGATTAGATTTGCAAAGGGAATGTCCAAATACCTACAATCCCAATAATATTCATAAGATATAATATTATATACAAGTATGTTTGATGTCACAATCATGGGATAATGTAACTGAACACTACTAACAGCATGCTATAGTACAATCGAGTGCCAGTTAGTATAGCGTGCATGCGCAGATGAAGACCACATCCCTCACTGCAGGCGAAGAGTAGCTGATCAAACTCACCGTGTAATGGCGATGTTCTCACTCTGCTCGAACGTCGAATCTACCACCAGACCATGACAAAGAGCAGACATCACCTCTCGCTTCGCTCGAGGCTCGGTGGCCTGCCGAGCAGGCCTGTCGAAACGCGCGGCGCTTGCGCCGCTCGCTCGAGCTCGAGAATGCATCTCTATGGCCCCTAGGCCCTGGAAACCTCGTTTGTGCACACGGCACAACAATTCTGACCAATCGTGAGTCTTCTGAACTTGTAGGAGAGCGCATCTTTTATGCCCTCCAGGTTAGGACACGGACTATGTAAGAAAATTGTCGCTCTGAAAAATATTTTTCGTTGTATATATATAACAACATACAGCTCCTCTAGTCCATAATCCAATTAATGCAAAAGGAAGAATATCACGACATACCTTATTTCCAGTGCATTCACATTCACACAATGGTTCCACATCAATATAGGTGAAGTCATACGGACCACCATGTAACTGGTGTCTGTAAAGTGGGAAATTATGCAAGATAATATTATTGCTACTGATTATCTCTAAGGGGAAATAATGTTTCTATATATTAGTTAGACACTGTTTAGGAGGTTTCTACATGATTTAGAAGATCGAAGGGCTCTATGTAGAATCCCGAGTGCAGCGAGGGTTCTACGGAGCCCTGAAATCTTCTAAATCACGTGGAAACTGACTAAACAGTGTCTAACAAGTTTAGATCATAATAGTAAAACACTGTAATAGCCCAAGGATACAAAGTTGTAGGGGTTCTATCAAAATCTTGTAGGCCTGGGGTTCTATCTGACTTGTAGGGATACTATCACATATAGATACCTGCTAATGACCAACCAGATTGCAGTATTTGTTACAATTATGATCTAATCAAAGTTAACCATACGAAGTAATCACCATGAAGTACTGTAATAATGTTACAATCGATTACCTGAGTCTTCTAGCAGTAGAACAGTCTTCTAACGTGACAGATACTTCAAAGGTGACAGTATCATCAAAATCGACTTGACATGCTGACTCAGAATCATTTCTATATGCAAAGAGATTTTTATTGAACAAACTGATTAGCCACCAGGAAGAGTAACATGCCAGAACAAAACAATCCAAAGCACTGCTTTTGAAAAGCTTGGATGCTAAGTTTGACAATTATCATACTTTTATGCTTAGTCACTGCACACCTGAAAAAAATATCATGATATGTGAAGTTTATCGTTTGCTAGTATTTACAAGGGAAAGAAAAAGTCATATCTAGACATCTAGGCATTTTTACAAGCGGCCACCATTGCGAAACATACAAATTTTGCTTCCAAGAGCTTGGGGTGGCTTCTACAGTAATTTTTTTTTTATCCTACCTATTGCAACCTTCCACAGGTGTAATGGAGATGCTGTATCCATCGATGTTGGTTGGTGTATTCACTGCAACTTGCCCAACTGTTGCCTATAATTATTATAAAATATGAAACATCCCTAGTAGCTTGGTAATGGGTCACTATGTATGTAAGTAGCATACTTGAGTAAGTTGAGTTATGCAACATTACGTAATCATCAAAAATAATGCTTTGAAGTGGAATACAGTCCAACCTCGATTATCCGAACCCTTTGGCCAAGGGGAAATCTCGAACCGTTCGGATAAGCAAGGAGTTTGGATAACGATGACCACGCCCAAGCCACACCCACAAAGTCGATCATGCATATAAAAACGTACATATGATAGACTTATCGAGCATTTCGACAATTTTAATCTCATCCTCGATTGATAGAACACTTACCTTGAGTTTCTTTTACTTCTTTGAGTGTTAGAACTAGATTTAATAGCAGCGCAGCAGCTGGTTCTCGCGTGGCAACTATACGCGGCGTAGGTTTACTGCGCATGCGCAATTGGGTCACGTGGTCACAATGTGTACTTTGACCCTGCATTTTCTTTGGATCTCGAGTTCGGATAATCGAGGGTTCAGATAATCGAGGTTTGACTGTAACTTGAAAATGAAGACAGATAATAAACTTTAAAGTATTTACAGTTCCATATTCACCTATATCTGTGCCAAATTTCACCCTTACTGGGCAAATATTGCTTGTTTCAGAGAAATAAATTGCTACTAGATATGTAGATACATGACTCGTAATCACTAGTATGACAGTCAAAAAGTAAAAATTGTTCATTGGCAAGTTTCCCGGTACAGGTGGATGCTACAATTGCATTTACTGTATTCACACGATTAGACGCCACTCTCAATTAGTCACTGCTCTCGAATAGCTGGCACATCTCTGGAAGTGCTGAACGAAATAGTCGCCGCTCTCGAATAGGTAGCCGTACCACCCCTACTATTCGAGTAGCATGTCATGCCTTATGCGTTTCTCAATGGCCAGTACAAAAAAGTAACAGCTAGAGCTCTGTAGAGCACATACCCCGCGCGCTCTGTAGCCACTGTAGCGTAGTATTGCAACACTCTGAGGCATACATGTAGCTGTTTCATGACGTGACGACCCTTTCCAACAACGTGCTTGAGCATGCGCAGTCGTATCCGCATCACCAGATCTCGAGTTCTAGGCATCTGTGCGTGCTGTAAGCATAGCCAATTGGTAGATATCGATGAAAAACTGGTTTTTACGCGCTTCAAATTTCTCAAAAAGGCTTACTAGTGCTATAAATCGTGCATTTTCTGTTCAGCATGCCTGTGGTTTATCGACCACACCCACTCTTTTAGCATAATAGTATTTTCGTGCTGACAACGACGACGACGACAGACGGACAAACCGATTGCTTTACCCCTTGCGCATGCGCGCGGGGTAATGAATACTTAGTATGTTGAGGTTCTAGGTTGGGTAAGAAATCAAGTATGCATATAGCAAGTTTGCTTATTCTTTTTACATCAACACTGGCAGAATAAGAATGATAAAATTGTTCATTGGCAAGTTTCCTTCTTTCTGCCAGTGTTAGTGTAAAACAAACGAGCACACTAGTGTGCTATGTGTACCAGAATACCGTAAATCGTGAATATTTCACACGTTATTAAATAATTTTCAGATAAACGACCCTGTACCGCATTATTGTCAATATTGCGTATCATATTTTCGTGTGTTTAATTTTCGCATAAGCCAGGCTGTCTGAAAATAATTTAACAACGAGATATTTGTACTTAGCAGTCTTCTAGAACAAGTTCTAACCTTCTTCTACGTCAGCAAAGGGGTCAGAATCTTCAAATTTAGCAGTGTCAAGCGACTATTTCTCTATGGATTGCTTCTCTGGAAGTTACTGATATTAATGAATGCTGGTCTTGAAAAGTCACCATTCTCGAATAAACGCTGCACAAGCTTGGGCAATGAAATATATGTAAATAGTAGCTGTGGCGTCTGATTGAACGATTATGATACAATTACATGTACACTGTACTATTCTTTCTACCAACTTCATGATACAATATTACTATGCGTACTTACACTATAAGCTCCTTGTATAATATTAATGAGTTCTTGAGTGGTAGCTGTTGAGTCTTGACCAGGACTGGAGTTAAAAAATCGAAATTGGCCTCGTATGTTCCTTAGATCAAAATCCTGCAATAAATCTTCATATGGTTCCCTTTGAAGCCTAGTATCGGGACAAATCATTACATCCCCGAACACAGCACACCGTAAGTCAAATTGAATAACGAATACGGGAACAATCCTGCTTCTCTCCAGTGCATCACGAATCTGCCACACCGACACATAATCCTGTAGTGAACAAATAATACCATATATTATATTATTATGACATCACAATCCTATAATTAATTGATACTAACCAAGGCCATGGTAATAAAATAACCGATTTCTCAGATCTAGACACATGGAAGCTTTCATAGTGACATGGGTGGGCGGTAATTTTTTGTGTTGCAATAGGATCAATGAACATTATTAACTGCATGCATAAAAAAAACTGTACAATCATAATTCATCATCCTATCATATATAGACTCAAGCAGCTGTAAATATCACAAAAACTACTCTGTGAGTCAAAAAGAGAAAGTTGGCTGATCTCTAAATCTGAAGTCTATGATCAAGCAAGCATGTACAGTATGCATGAAAGTTCTTAGCTTAACAAGGATGGGTACACACACTCTCATCACCCCATCTACATCCTAAAGCTAGCTGGAAGAGAAAAAATCCGGGCAGCCACCGGGAATCGAACCCAGGGCCACTGGCTTGAGCCACCAGCGCTCTACCACTGAGCTACGACCACCCTTAGGCACCCGAACTCCCCCCTTCCAGCTTTAAAGGCGAAAGTCAACCCTATACCCAAACTACGTTCACGGAGTCTGCCGGGATAATTAAATCACCAAAGCACAGAGCCCCAACAATAGTAATTACATGAAAGTTCTTAGCTTAACAAGGATGGGTACACACACTCTCATCACCCCATCTACATCCTAAAGCTAGCTGGAAGAGAAAAAATCCGGGCAGCCACCGGGAATCGAACCCAGGGCCACTGGCTTGAGCCACCAGCGCTCTACCACTGAGCTACGACCACCCTTAGGCACCCGAACTCCCCCCTTCCAGCTTTAAAGGCGAAAGTCAACCCTATACCCAAACTACGTTCACGGAGTCTGCCGGGATAATTAAATCACCAAAGCACAGAGCCCCAACAATAGTAATTACATGAAAGTTCTTAGCTTAACAAGGACGCAGTATTGTTCAATAAAAATTACACACCTGAGCCAAATTGACAATCATACATGTACATGCATACCGTAGTTAATCGAATATAACACATGATGCAACAAATTGGCATTTTACGAATTCTTATAGTGTTTTACTATACTATTATGGAATGATCGACAACCATCACCAGAAAAACGCAGTATTGTTCAATAAAAATTATTTTTCCCAGTGTTCTATCTTAGCTTCCTACATAAATTACTAAGCATAACACACCAAGTTATTACCTCCTCTGTTCCACGTGTGTACTCATATTCATTAGTGCCTGGAATCTTTGCCAGATTACACTTTCCTTGGTTGGGCGTAAAAATACCTGCAAGCTGCAAGTGGCATTTTGGTAGTTAATCAAGTATAGATATATATTCTAGGAGGGATGGTCCAAACATTCTAACAAAAGCATTTCATGTTATTTTGGCATGCTGAGTAATTTTTTTTTTTTACGGTAAGAAAGTGACTTCATGCTACCGGTATCAATGATCATTACCCTTCCATCTCCTGCAAACTTGTAGCTTTGATCAGTGACAACAAATACCATCTTCAGTGCATCATCTCTCCATCCAACCACCTGTGAGCAGTGGTTGAAAGAACGCAACGATAATAACATTATTATGGAAGAAGTACAGTGTATGGCATGCACTGGAATGAAAAAAATGTTGGAATTACATGATAGTACATACAGTGTACATGTCTCAGGTCATGGGCACTTACACATAACTCGCAATTTTGGGCCACATGGGTGCTTATCTGGGATATAAATTCCATACGTTTGTATAGAACCCGGTATTACAATAAAAAAGCAGTATGTGGGTGCTGCCTGAGACACTAGCAATAGTATCTACACATTTATAGTATTCACCAGGCTCATTCCAGTATTTCAATATTTCATGCCGTTAGTGAGCCTAGTATTTCCCAAAAGTAAGCTCCCTTCGAAAATCAGACACTCCCTCTTTGACCTAGCTTCTCTCACACAGGTATTTGCATGTCCCCGCCCCTTTATTAAATTTATTATGTATAATCCGTGCTTTGAGCACAATATTTAGCAGAAAGGGCTAACAAGTGAACAATAAGCTGCCAGGCTGTATATCTTACATCTGTGCAGAGAGCAGCTTGTAGGAGAGCATCCAAAGGAGATTCGGGACTATCCAAACTTCTCGATAATATCGACACATTTGGTAGAATATCCTAAACAGATGAAACATACTTAATACATTAATAATTCTCCTAACATACATGTGTAATATGCTATAATATTTCCAGTAAGTATGTAGCTACATCCATAAGTTACCGTAAAATTAGAGACATTATTCGTGAGAGAAATGGAATGGTGGTAGACATAGCTGGGCACACACTGATCTTCATCAAAGACACGGCATCTTGTTGTATTTCTGAAGTCATTACGACTACGTATAAGAAACAAAATAACATGCATTTATCGCAATAGTAGTAGTATGCGAATACCACCAACCAACTCACAAATGCTACCCTCAAAGATTTACGTACATGTAGTCTCACCAAGTTTAATGATAAAGGGTAGAAAATGCTATTATACAACAATAATAATATGACATTGTGCATATACATTATACATGCCACATACAAATTGGTTCAATTTTTACAGATAGGAGGTACCATTTCTTGTGAATGGGTCACATCAACCAACTAGAACTTACTATTCAAGATTTGAGTCTTGACCAAATGGTAAAATTTTTTTGTCCACAAATGAACCGAATCCTATGGCAAATCCAGTCGATATTTCCTCCAGTGATTGAGCTGTAGATTAGAAATATAATGAATCACTACATGTACATCATACAAAACATTCGGCACAGTTGCCCTGATTAAGAACTTGCAGGATGCAAGTATCGTATTTCTTCTAAAAATTCGGCCCTTCTAATTATTCAGCACCTTTACTGAATGATTGAAAATAGTCGCTAATTTTCGGCAAAGGTCGTCACGCGTAATGCTATAAACGGGAATAGAATGCGCATGCAGACAGAATGTTGAATACTAACCTCTAAAAATTCAGTGAAGCTAAAGCAATATTATTGTTTTCATGCCAATATTTAGGAGGAATATGGTAGTCAAGAAATCATGAAGAGTCAGAAAATTCCTGACATGCATGTAGTACGTACAGTAAACATCACACTGCATGCATCAACTCTTGCCTATTTTTTTACCACTATCAGCATTGTAAGACATAATTCACGTGCTGAAGGATACAGAAATTAGATCCTATTTGTAACAAACACCGTAATCTGATTGGTCAGGAGCAGGTCCCATCTAAACTTATAAAAAGCTCATGGATTTTTGCTAGGCAGCAGATTATACATGTACATGTATGTCAAGGGCATTGTTGCTAAGATCTAAAGTTGTTAGACACTGTTTAGTCAGCTTCTACATGATTAATTATTAGGAGATCTCAGGGCTCAGTAAAAGCTCAGGATTCTACACATGGAGCCCTTCATTTTTCTAAATCACGTAGAAACCTCCTAAGCATTGTCTAACTATTATTATTATGGTACCACTACTTAGAGTTTATTTCGGGGGGGGGGGGGGGGGGGGGGGGAAGCACTCCCCCCTTGGAAATTGGCCTTCCCTATCAAAGGCGGATGAGGGTAGTTCAGTTGGGGGGGGGGGGGGGGCTGTTTCGCCTCCCCTGCCCTACATATTATATGGGGCTGCCCCCCTTAAAATTGCTGCTACCGTAAACTCTGGTTATTAAGCGCATGCTCTGTTCTCATCACAAGCTATTGTTTATTAAGTGCATGCGCTTAGTAGGCGTGGCATTCTATGAACCTGACCTGACTGGCTGGAAAGTATGTGGAGTCCAGATATCTTTGGAGAAATGATGGCCACGAATAATGCTGTCATGCAAGAAGATCAAGATTCAGACAAATTGCCAGCACTCGTCATCTTGAGCGGCAGCTGTAAATGCTAAAGCGCTTGCCAGCTAGCACTAGCACGAGCGGGCCTTGCATCTATCACTGTGACGTGCCCAAACGTTTGTGGGCGTGGTTATGTGCCATATAAGTGCACATCCTTTATTAAGCGCATACTGTCGTTCCGTTTACCGCTATAAGTGCATGCGCTTATTAACCAGAGTATATGGTATGTATGTAATATTATTTGCCCCCTCTTGTCAGTTGAGCGAAATCCTGAAATAAACCCTGAGTATTCACACCATACGGTTAAAATTATACCATGTGTGCAATATCATAACAATACCATCCACACTGATGACACACTATTATAATATTATAATAATAGTAATATTATAAGTCCATGCATAATAATAATAATCATAACATACCTATGTCATTAATGCCCTCTCTTAGAGCATTAATACTGAACTGAAGTGAGGCAGACACATCGGTCAGAAAGTAGACATCCAGGGGAGTGTTACGCAATGAGATGAAAGTCATATTAAACTTGACAGTCTGACCTGCAAAAATGGGAGCACATACGTAATAATATTAATATTATCGTATCCCCAGAGTGTTGCTCCGTGTACCATGTGCATTACAACAAAATGAGTATCTGTACTTTTGATGACCGATACCATACAAGCAGATACCTCTTACTGACCTTTACCATTCCAGCTCACAGATACTGGCAGCATTTAACTACATGTACATGTATTAGGGATATGATAGGAGCTGGTGTCCTTTAAATTGGGTGGTTCATAAGCTCCTGCAGCTGGTTGTACTATACATGCACAACGAAAAATATTTTTGAGATGATCATTTTTCACTAAACGCTCTAAGCTGCATGGCTTAAGGCACTTACATAAGCCCCTACGTGTAAACTCGATTAAAGCGCATTCCAAAGCGGTTTAGTCTAAGCCAGTTTGTATGTGTAAATGGGGCTTTGGATTATTTTCTGAGTATGAAGCTTACTGTGAGTAACTCATGCATATCAGCCACATTATCCAATGATTGTGACATCAAACATACTTGTACCGTATAGATGAAAATCTTCAGTGGACTAAAACTTCGCTAATTAAGTCCAGCAGTATTACTAAGAATCTCCCCATGAGCTTACACACCTTGTCTTAACTTGATGGAGACGTTCTGAGGCTGGACTCGAGTGATGATAGTTTCATTAGCAAACCTACTCAACTCACGGTCCTGCAAGTACATGAACATGACTATTATCTATTATTTTGTTGGCCATCACCTACAGTGTAGCAACCAAAGTTCTTAGACAAATTACCTACTACCAGGATTAAAATAGTGTCAAAATTATCGAAATTAATGTGCATTGAGATGATCAGTGTTGGGAGCTAACGTGCAAACTGTTGTGTATTCAATGTATGTATGAATGTGAGCATTGTATGTGTGTATAATTATACCTCAACTTTGACAATCTCTGACTGCGGATTCTGCTCAGTCCCGTCAAGTGGGGAAACTGACTCAGTGCAATTTAAAGGAAACGAAGGACCTCGACAACGATAGTTGACATAACCTTCTGCACTTAACTGTTCCATTATTGCATCAATTCCTTCCTATTAAACAAAAGGATACAACTACTGTGAATAACTGATACATGTATAAAATAATTATTAGGAAGGCATCAGACATATACGTAAACTTATACCTGTGCTCTATGCAGCAGCTACTGACCCTAAGATGTCCCCTCATTCAATAGTACCGTAGTGTCCCGGGTAAGTGCCCATGGGCGCTTAAACATAACTCACAATTTTGGCCCGCATGGCCGCTCACCCGGGATTAAAATCCCATGCATACGTTTGTATTGAAGCTGCTACGGTGGCCCATTGAAATGTGGTACATGGGGACTTACCTGGGAGTGGGCGTTTGCCCGGGATACTACAGTATTATAATACTGATCACAATCTTAATTTAAACTACTACAAGTTCAGCGTCTTACCTCTAAGACGGGGCACCATGAGCACTCTGGAGCAGCCTTGATGCAAAGATCACACCGGTTCAATGATACATTGTTACATACTGAGTCCACTTGACCTGCAAGGGCGGGAATATTATTATTAGAATATGCATGATGTAACTGTGCGTTACTGTGACATTGTGAGTGTGTGAGTGCATTGTGTACACACAAGCCAGAATGTTGCATAACTGAACTTGTACATCGTCTCCAACCCGAACTCCATCATTAATTTTTGTCAGGGTTGCACAGCCAGGATACTATGTATGATACGCATGCATTCATGTACATGCATATTCAGCACTATGGAGTGCGGTGCCTGCCCCTTGTAAAATCATCTGAGATATCAACTATCACAGAGTGCTGCTGTCTGTAAACTATGTCATAATATTATGCAAGAATAAATTACTCTGTAACTATAGCATAGTACACATCCATCCATGGTTTTGATGCTCTGACATGTAAAAGATTACAATAAGTTCATAGCTAGTACACGAATAGTAGTACAGCAATACCCCCCCCCCTCCTCACTCGTCTCGTTCTCCCGTTTCTCCACCCCTTGGGTGAGATTGTTCTGGTTAGCGGTCAGATCTGGTTCGCAACCACCATTCTCACTCGAAACACAAGGTACAACCTATCAAAAGAAATTAAAAAGCGGTTATTCACAGTTGACTATATATATTATAGTACGGTAAAATTGTATCATATACATGTACATGATTGTACAGTTGTATATGAACCACTGAGCAACCAAACAGTCCGTTTCACCATACATGTACATACCGTGTAAGTATCGTTGCCGCCCACGATAAGAATGGGTGTTTCTCTAAAGTCAGAGATCTCAATTGGGTTTCCGTTGTATCCGGGCGGAGTCATGCGTGGCTCCTGGGTCATGTTGAATCGTATCTGGAAATCTCTCACTGTGGTGATATTTCCAGTGAAAAGACTCTCCCTGCTCTAAAGAAAGAAAGAAAGAAAAAAGAAGTAAAAAGGGAGAAGGGAGGGAGGAGAGGTAATGTATACATGAAAGGTGCTTGTTTTATTTTCTTAAGGGAAAGTACATGTACATGTACATGTACATGTACATGCATGTCAAAGCTGTACAGGCTCTCTTTGTTCTAAAGAAAGAAAGAAAGAAAGGAAGAAGGGGGAGGGAGGGAGAGGGAGAGAGAGGGAGCAAGGATAGGATTGATGAGGTGAGGGTATAGAAGCTCCCCTTGAAATGTGGTGCACATGCAGGTGCTTACTCGGGAGTGCCCGGCACTAGCCCAGAATACTATGGTAATTATATACAGCACAGAGCCAGGATCCTATCTGACCAAAGAAGGAAGTATAATAGTGTAGTTACCAGTATGGAGACTGTGATATCCTGGCAGGCCTGTTGGTTGGCAGCATCAAAGGTGAAGGGACGACTACAGACCTCGTCTCCATCAAAGAGCAGTCGCCTCGTGCTACCCTGCTCAACTACCTCATCAATGTTTAGTATCGTCTCTAAAGAGAGAGAGAGAGAGAGAAATAATGAACAATGCCACATCACAAGAGTTTCAATCACAATTACTGTAATATTCTCCAATATGGCTACAACATTTTCTCAAAGGGAGAGAGGGAGAGAGGGGGACTAATTTTAGGCTCACCCAGGCTTCCAGTTAGACCTCGGCCAGAGAAAGAAGCGCAGAGTCTCAAGTTGAAGCTAGCTGTAGGTACATTCAGATCAATGGGAAGCACATTGTTGTCGAGATTAGATGATACTGAGATCTCAATCCGGGCCACAGATAGTGTTCTAAATAACAGAATTACAGGAAAAATTGTAAGGCAAGCATTGGCTATAATATTATATTATACCATACCTGAAGAGCACAGCTGTACCCGACTCGTATGCACCGACCAAAAGATCTGAAATTGGCCGGAGATCAATTAACTCAAAAGATCCAATCACTCCATACCAGAATACAAGCGTGCACACACATACGTACATGTACACCTAATTATACCTAGGTATTGATTATTGTCGACATCAACGCCACTGGTAAGCGACCAACCAAATGTCCTCAACTGACTCTGTCCCGTTGTTGAAGCAACATCCGATGCCAAGATAGTCTGGAGAGAGAGAGAGAGAAGGGGGGGGGGGGGGGGGGGGGGGGGATATTATGGCAAAGATCGACAACAGCAGTGTACATGGTAAAGGTAATAATATTATTATTAGTGCACACATTGGTTTAATCTCCTCCTACATACCTGGTCAGGGAAAGGATCTGTAAACGACGGAGAGCCGTAGTATATGTAAACCTTTCCACTATTTCCATTGTCCAGCTCCTGGTAGGGGGCACCAACCGCAATATCTGGGGGGAGGGGGTATGATGAAATGAATACCGTACTTAATCTAATACAATGCATGGGAAAAAATAATTTCAATTTTGAAAAACAGGCGTTTTTCTGGTAAAGGTCGTCAATCGCTCCATAATTATATAAACGTTATGAAAAGCTAATTTGTTGCATTAAATTGGATCATGCATTGTATTCGATTAACTACAGTAGAGGGGCCAGTGGAATCAAATGAAACCGAGTAACTAAAGGGATAATTAATTTGTGTAATTAAACATTCAGGAACTGAGGGAGGGAGGAAGGGAGGGAGAGGGGAGTCTATACATATGATGTATGTACATGCATGTATGATCGTGTACATGTACCTTCGTATCCATCATCATTTACATCGCCGATGTTGACCACGCTGGACCCAAACCTGGCTCTGGCGATTCCGTCTCCGGGGAGAATAATGGGATTGTCATCGGAAATATCACCCTGTGTGTGCATGATAATAATATTGCGCAATCAAATACATAACACATGTACCATAAATTTAATTACTATCTCTTCTGAAAATTTAGTTCCTCTACATATTCGACACCCTAGCTTTACCGAATGATGCAAAAAAAAAACCAAAACTGCACATTGTATAATAATAATATTATTATTAGTACTTACTCCATTGTTCCTGAACACATAGACTCGTCCAGTTTCTTGGATATTTCTTTCCAAATCGCTGTAAATTGGTGCTCCAACAATAATCTCATCATACCTGGAGAGAGAGAGAGGGGGGGGGGGGAGAGAAAGAGGGAGAGAGCACATGTACGTAGTCATTGTGACTTAGAAACGGTCAATAAACAAAGAAGTATTGCTCACCCGTCGCCGTTCAAGTCGGCAGCTGCCAGTGAATAGCCAAAGTATTCTGCAAGCTGTACATATAATAATACAGTTGCATGTATAAGTTATCCAGCACAATAAATCTGCTTTTGTGACTGTCTTATACACGTATATATGTATAGCACAAACCTGAGTGCCTCTGATTGCCACGTCCAAATCGGTGACATCAAAAAAGTTTTTGCGAACTGAAACCTGCATGACAGTTTAGATAAACTATAATAGTCCGTCTCTCTCTCTCTCTCTCTCTCTCTCTCTCTCTCTCTCTCTCTCTCTCCAACTCACCAAACCCTTGTAGTCAGATCCATTAGCTCTTGGTACGCTTGTAATGTAATCTAAAGACAAAAGGAAAGTAACAATTCATTTTTTGCTCACATGCATAATAACTACACACACACAATAATAAGCCACGCTAATAATCATTTAACTAGTCTGAAATCTATAAACAGTAACAATACTACTACGCTTGCATGCAAAAATTAAAGGAGCAATATTATTTTATATTACGTAGGTATTAATTTTACCATAGCATAATATATAATAATTATTATCCTAGCTTATTGTGTGCCACAATGCTGGGACTTACCGGGAAGAGCACCTCCAGTTATGTTTCCAGTGATCATGGAATAGGCTGAAGGATTTAATAATAGTTATTAGGATAAGTATGACACATCCACACCCCAGGGGTTTTTCTACATAATATATAGGGCCAAGAGGGGGAATCTTCCCTTCCCCCTTCAAAATTTGAATGCATACACATATAATCAAGCGGTCAATATCAATAGCTTAACCACCAAATATTATAATTCCTGCCAATATTTTTGGCTATACGGTATAATATACTATACTCACTCACAAACACACATACACACGCAGGGTTTCATCCAGTTGGGGAGGAGGGGGGGAGCTTCCCCTCCAAACTCCCCTAAGAATTTGACTTTAATTAAATTAAGCAGCATACTATCACAATAAGCCACCAAATCAAATCACTAGCATTTATTTTTGATCAAAAATTACCCGAAACAATCTGGAGGAATTCTCCTAAAATACATCCCAAGGAACTCTGTGTGCTAAATACACCCACTCATTTATTGCGCTTCCACCCCAAGTTTTTGTCACTAGATGAAACCCTGACACGGTGTACTTACTCTCATACACATCGTTAGTCCCACTCAGCAAAGCAGAGCGTCCGAACTGAGCTGGTCCTGAATTTATAGGTCCAGTGGCGCTGCCATCACTGACTTGATAGAGAAAAGCCTGTCCACGATAGTTCAAGGCTCCGGGTGCCCCAAGTGAAATAAACGCCTACAGATGTTCATTATTATATCAAGCAAAATCATAATTATTTTGCTCATACAATGTATATTATACTTACAATATGTATCCCAGATAATAGCTACATGGGCATATTTTGGGTGGAGTTATAATTATTATTATTATGACCACGTCAACCATTTTGGTTAATATACCACATCAAAGAAATGTGGATATTGAAGGCATAGGGGGCCAGAGGGCTGGGGAGCCGGGGGGCCGGGGGCAGGGGGCCGGGGGGCTATGCTGAAAGGGCCTAGGGGGGAACTCTGCAGACTCTTTAATTTACCAAATGACACTAATACTTGGCAAAGGTCGTCACATGTACATGCTGCAAACGGACAAAGGATGCATGTGTGTGCGCAACTGGAACGGTGAATATTTACCATAGAGAAGCTAGCTTGAGCATAATAATGATTGTCACCGAAAATTTAGAAAAAATACGGGTAATATTAATATTATGTGTACCTCATTGTTGTTTTGGTTGATAACGGCAGAAGTGCCGGCAACACATCTGTTAACACCACCACCGGCAACATCACGGGTTGGAGCTATATAGTGAGTGTAAGAGTGTGTGTGTGTGTGTGTGTGTGTGTGTGTGTGTGTGTGAGTGTGTGTGTGTGTGAGGAGTATATGTGAACATGAGGGAACAGAGTAGAGGTTCATTACTACGATTATTATTATATTATTGATTGCAACTTGATTAATTAAAGGAGATGTCCTCATTTCAGGGGTGTCCTCATAAACAGATAGAGGGGTTCAGTTTCACTGTACAGGTAGGTAACCATGTATACACACTATTATATACAATCGTACCACAAGGTCTCATTTCCCTGAATCCAGTCAGGTCTCTCTGGGAGTAGAAACAGCGACCAATTTTGCGTCGTCTGTCGATATGCATCAAATCACTCTCCATGAAAGATATGGTGAACTGGGGGGCACAGGCCTGCAGGTAATGAATGAGAAATAATTGTTACAGTAGCCTCGTGAAAAAGGCATACAGCAGCGCGAATGACCACGTGATCGAGCGATTGGCTACACTCCTCAAATATAGGGCCGTTGCTATCATGAATCCACGTGTGTAGCTACTTGGATATAGCGACTTTTAGGCTCATCTCGCTATTAGGCATTTTTCTGTGGAGATAATATTAATAAGTTATGCAATTATCAAAAAATGTAGGGACCCGGGCACCAGCCCCTGGAGCCCCCCCCCCCCCCCCCCCCCCCCCCCACGGTTCCTACACCTGTGCCTGTGTAATTAAAAGTAGCTATTTCACTTTTGGAAAAGTGGTTATATTCAAACATCTGTGCCTGACATGCTACAATCAGGGCCAGAGCCTCCTATTCGGCTGGTACGGCCACGGCCGTACCGATTTTTTGAAGGTAAGACGCTTACCAAATCTATCCCTGCATGGCATAAAAATAATTATTATGGAAACTTGCCTCTTGGTCCTACACAATTACTATCATTAAACGCACAATAGTCACGCTCTTCACTTATTACGTCCAGAGTCCCAATTAACAAATCGATTCGGCCTCGCGATGAGGTAATTATGATGAATAATGATGAAACCTATGATGAAATTATGATGTAATTGCTGTGAAACTGTTTCAAAATGTTTAGCGCTCATGAAAGGTTGTTGGGACCCAGAATTCGAACCTAGCGTAGAAGAGATCGTGGACTATCCGATGATATCCTTTTGGCGTTTCTCTCAGTTCGCTTTCTCTAGCGAGCTCGCTTTCAGGGCAGGGGGATTTCCCTATTCAGTCGAGCACATGGCAGGTGAAGGTCAACCGGCTCAAGCCGCGCGCCCCAATATTGTACGCGTATACGGAGCATGCGCAGTTTGTCGATGTGTCCTAGTTCGAATTTATGGCGGCGTATTCGTGAGGGACTCTGGACGTAGTCTCCAAGTTGTTCATTACGTCCAGAGTCCCAATTAGAAAAAAACAAATCGGCCGACCGATGAGGTAATTATGAGTAATGATGAGTAATGATGATGTAAATGCGGTTAAGACTGTTTCAAAATGTTTAGCGCGCATGAAAGGTTATTGGGGCCCAGAATTCGAACCTAGCGTAGAAGAGATCGTGGACTATCCGATGATATCCTTTTGGCGTTTCTCTCAGTTCGCTTTCTCTAGCGAGCTCGCTTTCAGGGCAGGGGGATTTCCCTATTCAGTCGAGCACGAAGGTCAACCGGCTCAAGCCGCGCGCCCCAATATTGTACACGTATACGGAGCATGCGCAGTTTGTCGATGTGTCCTAGTTCGAATTTATGGCGGCGTATTCGTGAGGGACTCTGGACGTAGTCTCTGAGTTGTTCATTATCTCCCCAGTAACAATTTACTTTTCTGTGGTTATGAGGTAATTATAGTGTAATTATGATGAAACCTATGGTGTAATCTATGAGGTAATTATGAGAAAATTCAGGGCCTCGCTGGAGCCTTTCTGAGACTTGAAAATCAGTAAATATGTAGAGTATCTTACGCGTGTATCCAGCGAATAGATTACAACCTGAGCGCTACTTTCTCTGAGAAGTACTGTTGGTTGAACTTCACGTGTTTTCTTGGCTTACGTAATGCCATGGATAAATAAAGCTAGCCTTGCGCTATATATAGCACATGTAGCACGCATCACTGCCACAAGGGGCTGGCCCGCGCGCGACTGCAGCAGCGTGACCAACCTGAAGTTCGGAAGGAATACTGTGTTGTCGAGTTCGTCTCTATGATTGAAGCATCGAAATTTGTCGCTATCAAGGTTGAGAGTCGATCTTAGACGCCATCTCCACGATTTCTGGGGCCAGCATCGATCAATGTGTACGCATTCTATTGACGACCTTTTACCACATGCACCATTACACTGTGCAGCTACTGGGGAGATGGTCAAGGGTTCATTAAAACCCCATCCCGTTTGTCTTCCATGGCGTGTGCAAATGTGGTGTATAACTTGTGGTGTCAGTTCAGCTGCAAATGCAGCTGTGATCATCATCAGATCATTGTTGATATTGTGCCATAAACCCTACCCCATTTGTCTTGCATGGCGTGTGCAAAACGTGGTTGTAATGTCAGGTCAGCTGCAAATGCAGCTGTGATCAGATCATTGTTGTGATATTAGCTATTGTCCTGTCATCTATTACGTACAGCCATTGTTAAAGCCAGGAGCACACTACCAGGAGTATGCAACACACGTAGTAATAGCTACAAACATCTTTGACATCACAACCACCCTTGTTAAAAAGTTGCAACCATGGAGTCCGACACATTCTGTATTGCATGCTCTAGCGATCAGTAGTCATATTAGTGCATTTTTTGCTACCATATAATATAATACCCTTGAGCTCCATGTGGAAGGAGAGATATCCTCTCCCACTACACAATAATAATAATTTTTAATAAAGGCCGTACCACTTAAAAAATGTTGGCTCCGGCTCTGACAATATAATATTACTATAAGCAATTAGAAGTGAACGATTCGTTTGTATACCAGTATACTAGTTGACAACGAAAATTTCCACATTTAGGTACGTAGCTGCATATATACATGTGATGAGCTCGGAAATATACTAATTAAGTCCAAATGTTATCGAGAATGTTTCATATCAGCCAAGTACCAGATTCAGTCTAGAGAGAAATCCTGCTTACGGGACCGATATAGCCATCGCCCCTGAGATTGGGACCAGAGCAAATGTAGCTTATGACACACAGTTTCAGTATGTCCCTCTCTGACTACTACTCTCGATGTAGCAGTCAGCTCAACACTACCATCTTCTCCCATGCATTCGATTGAAACAGGTTCGCCTTTCGAAAGAGCTGATGATGGAACTGGATCAGACCTTCACCCGTCGAATCTAGAACTTGGAGACACCACAGAAGATTATACTGGTAGCACAGAAAACTCAAACAATGCGAGCAGAGTACCAAGTCCTATGAGAATTGGAATTAATACTGGTCCCATTTACGCCAATGCCAAAATCTCAATTTAGGAGACTAATAATAATAATAGCCACTGCTCCTGATAACCACTGATTGTTAAACGTCACAGAGTTATAATAAAAATTATAACTTGATTTCTCATCTTGATTATGCATACAGACTCTGACTATATTCTTAATAATAATTATGGTGGCTCAGAATGCATTAATCAGTCATTCAAGGGAAATCCATACAAATAGAAAATCCCTATACAATGGTTAACCAATATTATCCGTTTGATGGTTAAAATTGGTTACTACGTACTAGCAAACAAAACCAGCCCCCATGGATCAGTGCCGACAGGACTGATTGCTTGATCATGAAAAGGATGGGGAAAGTTGTATATGGGCATGTAATAATAATATAATTATTGAAGGGAGTCTGAACCACCAAGGTTAAAATATCCAGACGCGGCGTCTCCTGCATGCACAGCATGCCTCAGGCAGGCCCGGGCCAGAAAGGTCCACCTGCTCGACTTGAATATAATTAAATAAGAACAAAGAATATCATTAAGCACCCAGCAGCTTCAGGGAGAATCCCTGCAGGTGTATATGTACGTATCATTCGAAGAATTAACTTACGACAAACAATTCTCCTGAGCTGATAAGAGTAGCTCCCATCTGCTGGCCTGACTTGAGCTCGTGGACGTTCAGCTGATTTCCATCATTAGGATCATTTATGTTGTTAAGCACAATTTCATTAGCTGTACGGATTCAAAGAAAGTAACAAGTCAATCATTATAACTATATATTCCACTCCCCCGGGCCCTTTGTGCATGCATGCATAACAATTAACCCATGTGCCTGCGCATGCAGTTCTGCATTACTGCTGCTGTTATTATTGCCATCGTCCACACAAAAATTGCCAAATCTCGAGGTCCACAGAAGCGTCACAGCAAGTGACAAATAGACTGTGTACACCGCGTTGACAATCCTTTACCACAGGCACCATTAATTTTTAACAATATTATAGCAACTGGGAATGTGGTGTTTCATATCATAGAAATGGTGGAAAGACTGGAAGACTGATGTATTTTGCTTATAAGGACCACAAATCGCGTCTCATTGGCCACACCCATCAATAGTAATGTTACGTGATATTCGACTACCGTAAAGCGACATTTTTCTGCGCGAGTTTTATTTATGCGCATTATGCGAGTCAAGGGGCGGTCGCATAAATTTGTATCATCATAAATATTATCGCGCCATATGTTCGTAATGCATGCAACGTTTAAATGCATAAATAAAAATCGTGTAAATTTTTC
The DNA here is from genome assembly GCA_963930775.1 of Cliona cf. orientalis. NCBI lineage: Eukaryota > Metazoa > Porifera > Demospongiae > Clionaida > Clionaidae > Cliona > Cliona cf. orientalis. Next base: position 1,478,637 of record OZ005699.1, on the reverse strand, counting down.
AAGAGGCCCGTTTTGACCGATTCGCATAATTTTTTCACACTCAGAAAAATGTACCTTTACGGTACGTACAATGTTATGTGTGGTAATGGTCATCAAATCAGAAAACAGCAACTACGTACATTTTCTGACTCAATTCTTTGCAACCCGTAGGCACCGGCATCAATGTGTAGTCTGTATACGCAATATACTGACGACCTTTTACCACATGTATGCACCATTACAACTATGCAGCTACTGGGGATAACATAGTTAACAGAGTTCATTGTATAATTAAATTTTAAGTTTGATTACCGGCAAACTTACCATCAGGATCGAAGAGTCTTGCATCATTCCCTTCCCCATTCCCGATCCTCCAACAGGTGCCACTCCGGACGGGGCAATCGTACACGAGACCTGTTTCATTCTCGGGAGTGGAGTCTGGCGGGACAGCTAGGCTCAGACCTCCAGGGAATGTCCCCTTTGGAGCACCCACTAAGATTCTGTTGAGGTGTGGGGAGTGGGGGGGGGGGGGGGGGGGAGAGGGAGAGAGAGAGGAGAGGGGGAGAGAGGGAGTATGTGTGTGCATGGAGGAGAAAACAACAATAAAAATTTTATACTACAAGTAAAACACTATAATATAACCAAAGATAGAGAGTTGATTAAAATTAAAAGTTTACACAATAAATCTCAAATTTACAAGTACATGTAATATTGTTATCCTTGGGCTAGCTTCTTGGGGGATAAGAAATAGCATATTTATTAATTCGAATACTAGCCGCGGCTACTATTAATTTCAGCCTTGCCAGAGTGCGGCTACTATTCGAGGGTGGCTACTATTTCTTTCGCAGAGCTCCATGTGCGGCTTCTACTCGAATAAACACGGTAGCTACACGTACTCAGTAGCCTAGCTACGGTAAGCAAGCGGCATGGATTTGTACTGCAGCAGACAGTTCCTGGACCATTGTGTTTCATGGCTGATCTGGAATTCCGATTACAGTGGAATTCCTGTCCAAAGCGGTCACCATTGGGCCAAATATCTGTGGCTGCATTAGAGAGGCTGCAATGTGCAAGCGCAATTAGCAGGCGGTCTAACAAACCCACAAGTTGTACCTGGCAGCCAAGTGGGGGTTCCCAGGCCTAGGCAGGTGGGCGTATCCAGGATGCATTCCATAGTAAATGCATTGTGGCTGTATTGAAGAGGTGACCGCTAAGGCATCTACGGGGAACAGTCCAGCTATAATTTATTTTATCACTTATGACAAGGATCAGCACATAATTATGGTATGATAACAGTTAGGCCTATATACATACAGTAGACACACAAAATTCAAAATAGCTAACTTTAAGTGCACCTATTATTATGCTATTGAAATTAAATTAAAGTTTCAATAACAACTTCTTAAAAAACATCAAGTTATTTACACTGGTCATGTCCTCTGGTAACCCATTCCACAAGCCCAGGGCATCAGGAAAGAAAAGAATATTGATATGCTGAAGTTCTTGCCCAAGGGATTGTAAGAGAGTTGTTATTAATTGATTTATTTTGGTACAGCGATCGGAGCATCTGGAAACTCCGTCATCTTTTTAATGATTTTGAACAAGTGACAAAGTTTCATTCGCATTTTTAATATAAAAAGACAAGCTTATGAGATACGATACCTTGTACTGTTCAGCGCCTCGTCAAACGAACTGGGCACCTTGATCTGGTGAAGAGCCACCGAGAAGCCGAAGTAGTCCCCACCGACATTGGCTGGAGGCGCAGCGCGACCAAGCGTTCCGCGGACTGGCGATATTCTGACGATTGGCTCTAATACGTCAATGTTACCAGCTGCTTTCGCCACCCGGAGAGACACGGAGAGAAGGGACAGATAGAGACACGCGTGGAAGAAATAGTAGCTACTCCGACTCAGGGATTGAGCCATCTCGGGTAGTACTACTAGTAGATCTATATAGCTGTAGGTACCTCCAAGTCTATATAGCTGGCTAGTTACCCCGCGCGCATGCGCAAGGGGGTAAAGTAACCGGTCGTGTCGTCGTCGTTGTTTTTTTTTGTTTATAATACTTTATGCTGCTTGCATAGGATGCACAGTAGTATATAAAACTAAACGAGTGTGCACCCAGCTAGTGTGGGTTACAGAGAAGATGATGATACAGATACTAACGTCTTAAATTATGCATAAAAGATGAATATGAGTCACTTAAGACACACTCACTATCTAGTGTGTTCCAGGTGGAGGAAGTGTGGGGAAAAAAAGAATAAAAATAGGAGTTAGTGTGAGCAAATTGAACAGCAAGTTGTTTGGGGTGAGCAGTTCTACTTGACCAGTGGTTGCGAAATTCCCATGATCCATCTGGAAAGAAGCACAGGTCATTCAAAATCTTGTAAAGCAATCCCAGCTTGAGCTCAGCACGTCTGTCCTCAAGAGGTTTTAGCTCAGCAAGAACCAGCAGTTCGTTGTAGCTCTTGTCCCACTTTGCGGTTGCTAGTTTCAATGCAAACTTTTGTACAGATTCAATAGCCTTCTTGTCTCCTGTTAGGTGGGGATCCCAGACTTGACAGGCATATTCCAAGTGCGGTCTGACTAATGACAGATATAGCTGCTTCAGTGAGTCCTGAGAGGTTGAACCATAAAATCTCCTGTACAGAAGACCAAGTACTTTGCGTGCTTTGGTGCATATATTAGTGACATGAGGGGACCAAGACAGGTCACTTGTGAGAAGTACTCCCAAGTACTTGTAAGAGTGTACTTGTTCCAACTCGCTTCCAAGCAGCTGTAGGGGCTCCGTTGGGAGTGATGGGGACTTCTTGCACGATACAATCATATATTTACATTTTAAGGGACGTAAACTTAGGTAGTTGGTAATCGACCACTGTTCTAAGCGGCATATCATATCTTGTAATACGGTGTAGTCTGCTGCAGAGGTGATTACATGATACAGCAGGACGTCATCGGCAAATAGATTGATACAAGAGGTGGAGTTGAATACAATGCCCGGTAGATCGTTAATGTAAATGAGAAAGAGGAGCGGGCCAAGAACAGAGCCCTGAGGGACGCCGGAAAGAACAGGTAGGGGATCCGATGAGGCCCCTCCGACCACTACACTTTGTGTTCTGTCACATAGATAATCCTGTAGCCAACAGACAATGGGGTGATTAAGATCCAGAGCTCTGAGCTTAGCTATCAGTGGTTGGTGAGGAACAGTGTCGAAAGCTTTTCGATAGTCAAAGAACACGGCACAAATTTCTTTCCCCTCTTCCAGTACCTTAAGCCAATCGTCAACGCACTTTATAAGGGCTGTCACAGTTGACCTTCCTGCTGAGAATCCCCACTGAGAGTTAGAAAAGAAGCTAAGGGACTGGAGATGATGATTAATCAATCCATAGATGTGCTTTTCAAGAAGTTTACTGAGGAGAGAGAGTAGTGATATAGGGCGGTAGTTAGACGGGTCAGAGGTGTCTTTGGATTTCGGGATCGGAACGATTGCGGACTTTTTCCACATACTCGGTAGTTTGCATTTCGAAATCGACAGGTTAAAGAGTTTGGTCACTGATGGAGTGATGCTTGTGGCTGTATATTTCAACATTTTAGCTGACACTCCGTCAGGACCACTGGATTTGGTTGTGTCCAGAGATGACAAGAGGTCGAAGACTTCTTCTTCAGTACAGAGGTTGTCCTCAAGGTGATCAGTGATGTTGGAACGCAATAGGAGGTAGCGAGGTATTAAAACAGGAGTGAAAGAAAGAATTCAACATATTAGCTTTGTCAAAGTCTTTGGTTGCTGTAGTGTCCCCTTGGGTGAGAGTTGGTACAGAGAGGTGGGGAATTTTTGACAGGAACTTGATTGCCTTCCAGAAACTCTTGGGATCTCTTGGGTTGAGCTTTTGGAAGTAGTCCTTCTTTGCGGCTCGGAGGTCTGCAAGTGTTCTATTGCGGTGAACTTTGTATTTTCTGAAGTTGCCTGATGACTTGGCTCTCTTAAATAGCAGATTCTTTTTCTTGATCGAATTAATTAACGGTTTAGTCAACCAGGGCAGGTTGTGTCTAGACTTCAGAAAACAGTTGGGTATATATATTGCTCCATTATCAGCATTAATTGGTTTAACCAGTTTTCACAAGCAACATTGATGTCGTCAGATATAATAGAGTTCCAGTCAAAGCTGTCTATGGCTTCACAGGCTCCGTCCCAGTTTGCGTACGAGTATCGCCAGATTTTGCGGCCCTTGTTCTTAAATCTGTGTTTTCCAAATTTCTTGTTGATTGTTGCGACAACACCGTAGTGGTCAGATGTAGACAATGGAGGGACAGTTTCACACCTGTGCACTAACGTAGCTTCGTTAGAGAACAGAAGATCGATTGTTGAGGAAGAATTTTCGTGGTGGACACGTGTGGGACCTGGAACATGCTGGAATAAACTGTGCAGTGACACAAATGAGTGAAGTGTGTGATACAAGGGATGGGATGCATTAGAATAGTTAGCTAACATTAAAGTCTCCCAGAAAAATGAGGTTTGAGAGAGATCCAATACAAATTGAGTCAAAATAAGAAAGTAACAAGTCAAAAACAAAACTGCCAGAAGAGGGCGGGCGGTAAAAAAGACATAAATTAAGTTTAAAGTTGTTTAACCTGGCTGATAAGGTGAGCAGCTCAAGGTGTGGGCCAGAATCAGGGAATAATGATACTGACATACAATTTGTAACATAAATAAGTACGCCACCACCTTGGCGGTTTCTATCCTTACGATAAAGTTGGTAGCCTGGGATATCAATCTCGGCTGAGGTAATCTCATTGGAAAGCCAGGTTTCTACAATACAAATTAGCTATATGGGGGTGATATGTTGATACAGATAGAGTAAGGTAGTCGAACTTGGGCAATAAGCTTCTGGCATTGTTGTCGTTGTCGTTAGCACAAAAATCGCCATATCTCGAGATATAGGCGTCTAAGCGACTCGTAAGTACAACGAATCAACTAAGCCTAGCTAGCTTTATGCCACATTTCAGCACAAATAAACGATCGTACTAGTCTTGCAAAGGGGCTGGCCCGCCAGACTACGATCGTACACGGCTACATGTAGCGATCGTAGCCACGCCCACTTAATACGGCTGCACTCACGACACACGGTGAAGTATCGCGGCCGCCCTTGCTCTGGATTGGCAACCGAGCTTGAATAAGACTTAAATCAATACATGATCAATTGTAGCCGTTGCTACTATTCAAATTATGAAGCTAGCGTGGGCAACTTACCTGGGCGCTCTTTCGCGCATAAACGCGATACTGATACCTCGAATATCGGCCCATACCCCAATCTTGGCCCAATGTAAGGTGCACCGCCCATGGGCCCTCTTTCGCGAGGGTACGGTATTAGTTCTTTATTAATTTTTACACAAACTTTCACAATCGCAAGCAATGTGATTATGGCTGTCACTAAATTGTTATTTCATGTAAAAAAAAAAGTGTTATTCTCTCAATTAATGCAGTATGCAGTGGCAGTACTAATCTGGCTCTTCAATACAATTAAATTTTGGGCAATAGCAGCGATCATCGCAGCCTGTCATTGTTGGAGGGCTGTTTCTTCTTGGACTCTTTGAAAATCGTTGTCGTCAAACTGATTCTATTCTGGCTGGTATTTGTATAGCTAGCTACTTAGCTACGTTGATATTAAATTGTTATCATTATAGAGGTGCATGGGGAAACTCAGTTTCTATAGCAGGAGGTAAATACTGTAACTGTTTTACATAGCTAGTACTGTTGCTATAATAATGTTATACATGACTGCAGTCATGCACCAACATGTATTCCTTGGGGGTGGGGGAATAAATACTGGGAAAATATTTCTCATGAAAGACCAAGCTATAGCTCATAGCAAGCGCTGCATGTGTAGTCCTTCCATCCACCTGTTACAGCTATAATAATATTATGCACCCCATACATACAGTGAATCGAATACAATGCATGGAAGTCTTAGAGTGAACTTGAAACTGCTGATTTTGGAGTGTTAAGTACCAAGGGAGTGTACATGAATGTTGCATATGACAATCACATGACTCACGATGTCATATATGCAGGATCAAAATCCACTCTACACCAGTTGTCGGAAGGATTATAAGAACCGGCGTGGCCTACAAATCCGATTCGGGTCTAGATAATCAGTACTTGTGGCAATCGGCTTTATCTGAAATTAAGAATGAAGTGCCTTTTGATGATGTTGATGGCAGTCTATAACTAGTGATCAAAAGTGAATTTGAGCAAGAGTGATCATGAGGAGTGAAACGGTTGAGAATCTGCTCTATGAAAATCAACAACAGTTTAATTAATAGTTAACACCTGTACCACTGTGACAACATGATAATAATATTATTAGACCTATATATTATACTTCATAATAGGTTTAGTGACATGCATCCAGTATAATGAATTATATCACTTTTCATTAATGTAAGTATTATGCAGTATACTGATTGGATTCATGCACTGTACACATGCACCCACCATAATTATTATGTAACTGTTGAGATGATGCTAAAGTATAACGTGCCGCACTACAAAATAGAGTAGATTAATTATATGAGAACCAAGGTGAGCGGTCCAGACTGTCTTGATCAGTTAGCCCTAGAATTAAAATTGAGAAAGAAAGAAAGATTGAGAAATGGCCATTTTTTTAAGATCTGGTTCTGGCATATACAATTGATTTGATGAATGATCTTGGTCTTGTTAGATAATTTGCAGAAATTTCACAAAGTTACCGATACTGAGATATTAATTTTGGGTATTTGTAATAATATATTACATAATATCTGGGTCATTCATCCCTACTTATAGATCTAGAGTCTCTATGATACAAGAAACAAGCTAAGCTGACATGCAACTTCAAGCTATAATATCTGAATTCAAAGTTAAACTACATGATTCACATCTTTAGTTTCCAGTCAGAGTGATGTAGATATTGACTGTCTCATCATCATCATTGGGTATCTCACATCGGTAGGTCCCTGTGGGTGACGTGATGCCCTCTCTCCGGTTCAGACGTATGAGCTGGCTGCCTCTGTTGCGATAGAAACCCTGCAGTCGATTAGCAATGGGGACTTGGACTCCATTGGGATAGTAGAACTGCCCAAACCGGTTTGGCAACATTCCACAACACTCCTCCTTGTCAGTCCTACAGTAGAGTGCACTAGTGCCCTCTCCAATGTCAGCCAGAGGGAGGGCACTGTTGTTGAGGTAGACCTTCCCATTCAGCTCAAAATGTACCCCTATACACAATTATTATAGGTGTCATATAAAATACAATGAATGTCATGCATGTGAGTGTACATGTATTATGAGGTCGCCTACTTACTGGGTGGCTTTTCTGGAACTGGTGGTTTCTCACATCCTGGAGTATTGCATTATAAACAGCTCACATGCATGTGAGATAGTCATAATTTATCATAGTTGTTAATTTCTATGATGCCTTACCCAGAGAAATTCCCTCACTCCATTCCCCCACTTGGCTGGTTTGATGAATTACTCGAACCTGCAGTCATAGCTGTAGCCATAGTACACAATCCTGACTAATGCAGAAAATAGCTACCTGAACATAGGTTTCATGGCTGCTAGGCAGCTTTTCTTCCTCTACCATGTAGAAAGTTCTGTTTGCCCCGACACGATTGGTGATATTCGGATGTGATGACTGGGGATTGTACAGTCTCACTTCATAGCCACGGATGTCACAGATGTCCTCACAGGATTCTACTACTGGACTGTACCAGACAACAAAGGAGCACAGCCCTTGCACTCCAGGGGGAGGGGGTGGCTGAGGAGGTGGAACAGTAACTGTTGTTGCTGGTATAGTTGTAGGTGGCAGAGTTACTGTAGTGGATGGCACAGTTGTTGCCGGAGCTGTAGTAGATTCTAAGAATAGGTGAAAGTTTATCAATGGATAGTGGTAGCTAAGCAGATGGCCAAGCTCCTACATGTACATGTACGTGCAGCTGTTATGCATACAAATGGGACTATGAAACTAATGCAGACTCTATACTGAGATGCGGTATGCATGGGATTTACTACAGATGCTGCATGATCAAAAGCTAGACAATAATAAAATTATATGGGAGTTAGAGCTCAGGCTTAGTGATTGTGCATGGTGCATGCTGAGCTGTGTGTGTGTAATTTTGCACATTTAAAGAGAACTAATTTTGGATGTGAAATGCAACCATTTTGGAGCTTTCTGGCCGCGCTGTATGTACAAAATTTAACGATAAAGCTTCTGAATGGCAGCAAATGCAATATTAAACTGAGCCATTATGACAGTCGACAGGGGATGTGACTACTACATGCCGCACTCAACAAACAAGTCAACATTAATAGGTGCATGATAATCAAGAAAAGCAAGCGTAGAGATGTACACTGTATAGTGGATGTGATTGCGTACTTTTTGACCCTGCCATCCCTACTGCATCCTCCAATTTATTCAATTGTTTTTACACTTGTATACAGTGTGAGTAATACTCACCCTCTATTTCTTGATCCAGAATGAGTGCGTACATATCACCAGCTCTTAGGAGTACGTAGTATTTGTATGTGTAACGACCCACAACAGCAGCGCAATCCACAAGATCATACTGAAATGTCGTATTTACTCTTGGGTCTATAATTATAGAGAGGGAGGGAGAGAGAAAGAGAGAGAGAGAGAGGGAGAGTTTGAGCAGGTTGAAGTACTTGTGAAATTGCATAGGGGGTCCCCTCTCCCCATACACAAATAATTACATGTACCATTCATATAGCCTAAATTTTTTGAGGTTGAAAAATTTACGTCGGCAAATGGTGGTAAAAATCATAAATTTATTTACAGTAGAAATTATTGTTGGTGGTCTACAATTAAATTATATTAACCTGCAGGTAGTTGTGTGTTAGCCACTCTCTCCAGCGTCACCTCCAGCGTCTCTCCCTCAGGTAGCGATGATAAGGTGAGTATGGGCCGGGTCCGTTCACAAGTCCGGCATGTGTTTTCGTCAAAGTTGCTGTTGACACAGCGCTCAATGCACATCAGATCCATGGCATCGTTGCAGGTACCAACATCCTGGGTGGGAGAGACGTGTGTATGTGTGTGAGTGTGCATGAGAGTGTGTATACACATGTATGTGGCTCTATATAGAGAGGGAGAGAGGAAGGAAGGGAAGGAGAGAGAAAGAGAGAGAGAGAGAGGGAGGTGAGAGTACTAGTCAAGAATATGAGCAGGTTGGAGTATGTGTGTGTACATGTACATGTATAGTGATTATAAAGAGCTATATGCACATGTATGTCAAACATAATATATTAATATTATAGCTACAATGTATATATAATTACAATAATAATAGAATGTAATATTGAAAAGCTGGAAATAGGCCATCACTGACTTACTCGTGCATCACAGAACCTTCCAAAGGCCCTACCGACACACTGGCAGCCTTGACAACCACAAGTACCGTTCACACAAGTCCTACTGGTGAGATTCTGTCAATGAGAGAGTGAGTGTATGTCATGATACTACAAGTATGAGAGAGTGTGTGTACATGTACGCATGTGCTTGCAATTGTGTTTTTGAGTATGATTGCATGCATTGTACATTATTCTTACATTTAGGTTCATTTTGTGAGAGCTACATGTACACGAAGTATAAAGAACCTGCACATGTAACCATTTCGGAGTCCTTGAACAAGGCATTTTTTACACTACACAAAGTAGAGTTGTGACGACCATTACCAACTAAACACACTCGGTGGGAATAGGTAAAGATCGTCAATCAAAAAAGTGTTTATAGTGGCATCTATGCTAACCATCGGATCCTCCCTACAGACTTGTTCCTCCGGGGGACAGGCACAGTCCATCCTTTCAGGATTATTGGAGTCACTGTGACGGTAGAAGAAGCCATCGTCATCTTGCCTGCAAATGCAGGACCCTTCACAGCAGACTCCTTGACCTGTGAGAGAGAGAGAGAGAGAGAGAGAGAAGGTATATATTCATATCATGCGTGTGTGTGAAGACAGCTACATGTACATGTATATTATGTGTGCATGTACCCCAGTTCTGTTAAAGGAAGAGAGAGAGTACTCTACTGCATCACATGCACATGTAGACCCTGCCTTATTGCTAGACCAACAGAAGAGTATACAGAATTTCTATAATAATATTATTATCATGCATGTGGATGTGCATGTGCATGTATGCATGTACATGTACATGTATGGCTGACTCACCGTTGCACTGCAAGTTGTTGGGTCCGCCCCTGGGGCAGGTTTCTGTCAGCCTATCGCAGCCACAAAGATCGCCGATCTTCAAAGAGCAGTCAGAGCCACACCTACATGTACATGCAGGGATCACAGCTTCTGTCATACACACACACACATAAAAGTTCGTGCAGAATTTGAAATATGGTACTCCATCTATAGGTTTCAGGGTTTATTTCAGGGAGGTCAGGGGGTGCTTTCGCCCACCACCCCCAGTTTGGGATTCTTGGAAATTGGCTTTCCCTGTATTATTATGGGGATTGCCCCCTGGTTAAAGTTGCTGCTATACCATATTATAGCGGGAAAATTTCGAGGGAGAAAACTTTCATGGAATGTTAAATTGATCACATAAATGGGTGTGGCATGCCTAAAATTTCGTGGAGAAAACTTTCGCTGTAAAAATTGCGAAATTCGTGAAGGTTTTCTCCCTCGAAAGTTTCCCGTTATATGGTATGTGTTAGCCCCCTCTTGAGTGAAATCCTGAAATAAACCCTGCACGGGTTTGATTTACCATCCTTCGAAGCATTCACACACTCCACACACAAAGTCGCCGTTGAAATTGCACAAGGCAGAATTGTTTGTTCTCATCTACAATAATAATATAATTGTATTATGAATTATATGTGCACAATATTACGGTATGCATGTGTACAACTGACTCACAAGGTTCACTGCACAATCGCACACACAGTCACCAGTATAGGTAATGATAAAGTCACCAAGAGTAGGAGACACAATTCGATGAGTCCTGCATGAGGGGGAGAGAGAGAGAGAGAGAGAGAGAGAGAGAGAGAGAGAGACAAGGGGGAGGGAAGGGGGAGGAAGACAGAGAGAAAGAAAGAATAAGTACCACACGTACTACAATAAATATTATCCTATTCCTTACCTTGACGGTGATCCAACAGATGGAAAGTTTTCACAAGTGTTAAGGGTCACACTGATCTCAAAGTTCACTGGAGTGTCGAGCTGTACGCCATTACACCCAAACCCTCCAGGCAACTCGGTTGTACTGCAGTGTGTATGTATGTAAAAACTAAGTTTAAAATTCCCTCCAATTTTTCTGGTTTCATGTAAGCATAATTATAAGATTATATAAGATTATATATTATGCACATATTGAATACATACATGTACACTATGTACATTAACTTACCCTGCAGGGCACATGGGTTGAACAGAAATAGTCAACTCTGTAGAATCATCCGGTACCAGGGCAACCTCTTGAAGGATACTCTGAAGATAAAGATAGGTTTCTCACTATCTCTCCTTCCCTCTCTCCTCCCTCTCTCCCTCCCTTTCTCTCTCTCTTCCTCCCTCTCTCTGAGCCTCTCTCTCTCTTCCCCTCCCCTCCGTCCCTTATTTCTTACCTCGTATTCTGTGTTTATGAGGTTCAGGATGTTAGTTCCATCAGGTATCAGTTGTGCTACAGATGATCTTGAATGCAAATTAATCAGCTCTGACAAATTCTGAAAAAAGGATTGAAAGATAAACCCTGTACATGTACTTGTTACATATATGTACACGCAGGGCCGGTGGAACCGGTCCGGTTGCTCCGGTTTTGGCCGGACCATTTTTCAGCTGTAATAGTAATATTAATTACTCACTCAGTTTCATTTTCTGCCGACGTATAGTCTCCACGTCAATCAAAAATCGTCGAGGAGAATAGCTAACTACTCAACATGCCAACCGGTATGGCGCTTTAGTGAATAGTAGTGAATTGTGACTTATTAACCGTAGTGAAACAGTTTGTCTCTATGACAGTTTTTGTTATAAATTTAATAATAATATTATGCATTTAAATTTCTTTTCAATTAGCTATTTATTTTGTGAATAAAGATAGGCATGGCCTGACCAATGTAAATTTGCTTCCACCGGCCCTGACACGTATACGTGTCAGTACATTATACCTGATAGGTACGTAGCCTGCTCTCCTGTACAGCAAAAATCACTGCCACCTCATTCTGCTGAAGCATCTGAACAATTTGACCCACTGATGGATAATCCTGCACGTGTGTGTGCATGTATGTACATGTATATGAAAAGCACAATGTCATAATAAAGATTGCGCGACTGTACCATCCCACATGCGGTACGTATTACCGTAGTGTCCCGGGCAAGCACCCATGTACTACATTTCGAGAGGCCACTGTAGCAGCTTCTACACAAACGTATGCCATTATGATCCCAGGTAAGCGCCCACGTGCACGCGGGCCAAAATTGCGAGTTATGTTTAAGCGCCCATGCCCTGTGGATACTACAGTATGTGTTCTTGGAGTACATGTACATGTATGTGTGTGTGGGGGGGGGGGGGGGCATACATACATAATATTATAAACTATTTATTCTCTCACCACTTCGCTCCATCTTGTGAATTCGGTAGCTCCTGCTGGTCCAGCATCACTGGGAGGAGGATCCAATAGACACTCACCTCTATAAGGCTTCAGAATACCAGCAAACTGGGGAAGAGAGAGAGAGGGAGAGAGAGGTTAAATTAGTGCTAAAATTTTTAGCAAAAAGTACAGTATGCCACTATGTGTACATGTAGTATTATAACACAGACCTGTCCTTCCCCAGCGAAGTGGAATGCGTCATCAGTCATGAAGAGGACAACTCGTGTACGTCCCTGTTCCGGACCACGGGGGGCATCGCGACTCCTCCAACCAATGATATCCTCACAGGCAACAACCTACATGCACATGTACATGGTAGTTACATGTACATATTAATACATGTACATGTACAATGTCTAGGTTAGTGCACGTACCCACTACCAGCCCAAATCCCCATCATGTATGTAGAATCATAGACTCTGTAATGTATGTACAGTACTTCATATTAGCTTCCCCTCCTCAGAATTCTGGGCTCCCATGTTTTCAGCCCCGCCCCCCCATGACAAAAGATTCCCACTGGTAATGAAGATTCGCGTCCTAGGACTTTCATAATGTATCTTAATGTAGATGGTAACGACCTTTACCAGAAAGTGCATGTGCAAAAGTTAAAATCGTAATTACATGTACAAGTACATGTAGCTTGCGTTCTATTAGAATAAACATGGTATTGTGTGTTTCATGTGCATGTACATGTCCATACCTGAGCCAGGCCCTCCAGTCCATTCTCAGGACGATCAGCATTCTCTGTAACCGTCACACCCTGAAGAGACATCTACAGTGTACAGTATTCGGGGGCAGAATCAATCAAAATTTCAGTTCTTAGGCCATACAATATTACTAAGTTTGTGATGGGGCAAAGTAACAAAATACACTTTCGCCATGTCTTGAATTTTTTGTGAAAAAATTTCAAAAACATCTAAAAATTTCACACCGAAAATACCGTATAGCGGGAAATTTTCGAGGGAGAAAACTTTCACGAATTTCGCGATTTTTCACCCATCCGCGAAAGTTTTCTCCACGAAATTCTAGGCATGCCACACCCATTATGCAACCAGTTTTAACGTTCCACAAAAGTTTTCTCCACAAAATGCTCCTTTCCTACCAATCCGCGAAAGTTTTCTCCCTCAAAAATTTCCCGCTATACGGTGTAGGATTACCCTGCATGTATATATCACACTGTACATGTACATGCAGTACATGCATGCTTACATTGTAGAAGGTGATGTTATCTGTGAGTGTGATCTGATGACGAAAGGCGTAGAATTGCTGATTACAGAGAGGGATGTTGCAGACTCCTTGAGCATTGGGCATGGGAATATAGGTGTAAGGACGAGTGGGTTTATCGTTGAACGATCCAAAACCAATTCGCACATTGTCTGTGATATTTCTGATCCGGTTTGCTGTGTGTGTGTGATCGAGTGTTTGTGTGTGTGTGCATGAGTTAGTATGTGACTGTGTGTGTGTGAGTGTATATGTGTGTGCAAATGTTGTCAATGAGAGCGTAGAATCTGGCATACAGTGAGACTAGTCAAGAATAATTACATGTATATATATTGTTATACCAATATCTCCAGCCACTCTCTTCAAAGAATCGAGCTCTTCCATCATGGAAGTCGAGAGATCAATCAACAAGTACAAATCAAGGGCCAGGTTCCTCAGGGGGGTAACGGTTACTGTGAAGGTCTGGGGCACACCTACATGTACATATAATTGGCAATGGAAAGAAGAGAGATAAAAAGTGTAGATTTAAAGAAAGAGAGAGGGAGGGGGTAGAAAGAGAAAGAGAAAGAGAAAGACAGAGAGAGAGACAGAGAAGGGGGGGGGGGGGGGGGGAGGGAGAGAGAGAGTGAAAGAGTGAAATCATGTTACATGTTTCTGTTCTATATTTATATTATATGCACTCATAAACGATAAACGATGACTCACCAACACTCAGTTGAAGATTGACGTTTGTCACATCCACTGGATTCTTACGATCAGAAAGCTTCAGCAAGGAAACAGAGAATGAGTATTAAATTCTACACTGGCATGAATATTATGGTACAGGGTCATCAAACAATGCGTGCGCTTACTTCTCGTTCGATACTTCCCATAGCCTCTTCGATACCATTGCAGTTGGTGAGGTTAGAGGAACAACGCTGGCCTTCAAAGTTCTGTTGAGGTATACATGAGCCATAGGTGCAGGAAGTCAGAAGCTGCACACACAATCAATGTGGTTCAATTGTTGGGAAAGACTTACCAGAGTTGAGCACCACGAACAGCCAGCTGTGCCTATGCACATACCACATGTTTCTTTATCAGAGCAATGATCTGGTTGACTGTTACCTGTGTACGTGTCAGAGGGAAAGGGAGAGAGAAAGAGAGAGAGGGGGAGATCCAGAGTGGACTGGAGGAATACATGTACATGCACATACTGCACTCCGTCACCGTGCACGCATTAACTATAACTAATGGTACTGATTGTATGTTTGGTGTACTTGGCTGTGGTCTTTGAATGTGTTGAGGGAGTGGTTCCGGTACATCCCTGACTGACCTAAATGCTATGACATTGTGTATGTACGTGTATGTGTGTGTGAGTGAGAGAGAGAGAGAGATTATCACACGGGCTAGCTATTAAATGAAAAACCTGCAATGTGCTAGACTGAATAGGGAAATCCCCCCAGAGAGTGCGCTCGCTAATTAAAGAAAGCGAACTGAGAGAATCGCCATATATCATCGATACTCCTCGATCTCTTCTACACTATATAGGTTCGAATTCTGGGTCCCAACAACCTTTCATTCAAGCGAAACATTTTGAAACAGTCATGCATACCTGGCTGTGGTCTTTGGATGTGTTGAGGGAGTGGTTCCGGTACATCCCTGACTGACCTAAATGCTATGACATATATATATTGTGTATGCGGTAAGAGGTACATGTATGTGAGTGTGAGTGAGAGAGAGAGGGATTAGCTATTAATAAAATAATCACATCCTCAGTAGCTGCATAATTATCAATGGTACACAATATGGTAAAGGTTGTCAATATAGTGCGTGCACCATCTACCTACCACGCCAGCACCTCAATCACAGAGATATGGAGTCTGAGACTGACTCTTGATCTCGACCTTGATAGTGACAAGTTTCAATGCTTCAATCACAGGAGATGAACTCGGCAGCACCATATATATATATGGTATGCAGCGTGCATGCTACATGTATATAATATAGCACAAGGCTAGCTTTATTTATTCACGGGATTACATCAGCCACGAGAACGCGTGAAGTTTGGCAAGCGGTACTTGTCAGAGAAAGTAGCTCTCAGCTTTATAATGTATTAGCTATAGCTATACAACAAAATTTAATTTAACAAACTACAATCCTAATATATATTAGGATAAAATCCTAATCTTTGGCAGCACTGCCCCCCCCCCCCCCTTCCTGCATACTTGCATAGCTATAGGCCTAGCACCGATCAACATACATCAGAGCTGGATGTGTACCATACCTTCGCTACCTTTGGAGCTCGAGGTAGAGTAACTCCTAGGCGTCTCCGCTACCATTGGCGCAAGCATAACTGTAACCTGGTGGGAGAGAGGGAGAGTACTATATGTGAGTGTGTTTGCAGGTGTGCATGTATGTATGTATGCATTATGTATCAGTATGTGCAATTATAACAGGAAAGAGTGAAGCTGACGACCATTACCGACAAGGAGCAACTATATCATCCCAGTCAAGGTTTAATTACTTCAATAATAATTATTATGCACAATAAGTACTATCAAAATTAATCTTCTTACCATTCCACTGTTGTCGTTTGTATTATCACCATAGAAACTGCTCATAATGGACACACTGGCTGATGAGGTCAGGGTGTACACGGTTCCAGGAACAGGCTGGGGGGGATACAGCATAATTATTATGTAAGTACATGTACATGTATTTAACTTGCAAGTATTAAATCTCATACATATACATGTACATGTGCATGTATGCTACAAGAATGACCCCCCGCATACCCTTCTAGTATCTTTATACAACGCACTTTAATTATGATATTTTCTCAACCAAAATGTTGGGAACCTCTGATATTGTACAATTATTTTGGTGTGTACATACATGTACCTGCGTGGAGAAGTAGCGTTCGTCAATTCGAGTGAAGATTGATATTGTGAACGGCACATTTCCTCTCCTCAGGTTAGTGAGACTGCATCTGATCACTGTACACATCCCACTGTCCACCGTAGGACCAATGCAACTCTGCAGGTATATACATGTCTATATATGTACATGTACATAATATTATTATGTAATAGTTATATCACGGGCGCGAGGGATGTATGGCATTTATTGCACCGAAGCCCGAGGGCCTTGTGCCCGAGGGTTGAGGGCAATAAATGCCATGCATCCCGAGTGCGCGTGATATAACTATTACATAATAATTAATGCCATGTACATATCACTACTGTGAGTGTGTGTGTGCATGCGCTAGCTATTTATACACTCAGTAACTGAGTATATAGAAACACTAGGAAGCATGGGTGCACCGGGTGCTGGTGCACCCATGAAATTTCTGAGTGGAACACAAAAAAATTAATGTCATATTTCATTCTGAAGTGTTTAACTATTATCAATTATTAGTGTAAACATGCGCACCAGAGCACCTGTTTACCAAATCGTCTTCCTATGCCTCTGTAGCGGGGAACTTTGGCGAGGTTTTTAATTTGGTAATTTGGCAAATTTGGTATAGAAAGCAAATTAAAACCTTATCCAATTGAATTTATTGCGAACATGCCTAGCGCCTATGGCAGTAAGGATCGATCCTGATCGCCAAATTTAAACTTTGCCAGTATACCAAACGGTACACTAGTACTACATCTATAAACACATCTACACTGCCCTTACATGTGTGACAGTATTTTCTTGTCTGGTGACTCTTTTCAGGGAAGAGGAGGAACTTTGATAGGCTGAGCGACGCCTACGAGCCTCACCAACCTGCAGGGAGGGATCGAGTATTACTGAGGGAGAAAGGGAGAGGGAGAGAGGGAGAGAGAGAAAGAAAGAGAGAGAGAGAGAGAGAGGGAGCGAGAGAGGGGGGGGGGGAGAATCCTGTACCTGTGAGGCGAGAGGAAGTCCATCAGGGTTAACAAAACTTCGATCACAAGTGATTATTCCATTTTGATTATTAACAGCCTGTAGAAAAAATGAATATAAATGCAAGATGTCAGAAAATAGTGCTTTTTTTGGGCGGGACACCAGGCAAAAAAAAAAAAAGAACAACTTATGAAGTATTGGTGAAAATTTTCAGCTATAACATGTTACATGTGCTGTAGTACATACTACTATTCTTGTTGGATAGAGGGTGTACTGGGTATCCGTGATCCTGTTAGCGAGGTAGATGGTGACATTGCCCTCCCTAATCGTCGTGGGACCTGCGTTCTGGATGTCCACCTCCAAGGTTATGGTAGAGCGCCCCAAACCCTGGACTGTGACAGGTGTCTGAGGCTGAGGGAGTGAGAGAGGGGAGGGGAGAGAGAGAGAGAGAGAGAGAGAGAGAGAGAGAGAGAGAGAGAGAGAGAGAGAGAGAGAAGAGAGAGTGAGTGAGGGAGTGAACATAATTTATTATGTTAAGGTACGTACATGTACATATGTGTGTGAGTGTATGAGTGTGTGGGTTGATGTACACATGTAAGCTTACAGCAACAGCAGTGTAGTCAAATCTGTTTCCTCCAAATGATCTGTAATAGAATAAGAAGAGGAGAGAGAATAAAAATACATGTACATGTATGCAATGTACATGCATGATCAATTATTATGAACGTCTTGTACATGTACATATGTACATGTAAGTTAATACTCAAACTCACAGTCTTGTAATGGAGATTTCAGCCCGAGCCACTATATCGAAGGTGAGTTGCACAAAGTTGTTGCTAGGATCTACGTCTCCGTCGTTACTGTTCTCAGTCTGTGATGTAACCTCCACCCGCACAGTGAAATCAGGCTCACTGCCCGTCAGGCTGTCTTGGTCAATTGTAAAGTTCACTGTCACTCTCTCCTAAATTTTAAGATTATCAGTATCAATGATAAAATTTTATTTCTATCGTGCTTATGCTAATAAAATGCAAGATCTAATTAGCACAAGAAAATTTGCGTTCTAGGACTTTTCATAATGCATCTTAATATAGACCATAACGACCTTTACCAGAAAATCCCACATAAGTTAAAATCTTAATTATTTTTTTGACTATAATATATTAGCATAAACATAATTATGGTATATATTTGTACCTAAAAATTTTCTGCAGGAGAAAAGTTTTGCCAATTTTGCCACCAGCTCCCAACTGATAGAATTTTTAATCCTGTTCAAATCACTTTTGTAATTCAAAGGTAGCAGGCTTGGCAAAATTTTTGTCCAGAGAAAATTTCAGCATGCACATGCACATGCATACAATGTATGTGGTACTTACGCTCACTGATCCAGGAGAAAATCGAGTTCTCAACATACAGCTAGCAACGCCATTGGTGATTGCAGTGCAAGGAGTCTCAGAAGGCATGGCACCCTGAAGAATGATGACGGTGGATAAATGATGTCAAATCTCCTTCCTCCTCTAATTACAATGTAGCTCTTTTCCTCATCTTTCTCACCCCCTCTCCCTCTCTCTTCATCCCTTCTCTCGTCCCTCCCTCCCTCCCTCCCCCTCTCTCTCTTTCTCTCTCTCCCTCCCTCCCTCTCTCTCTCTCTCTCCCTCTCTCCCTCACCTCTCGTCGTATGGCCACACTTCTGATGTAACTTGACAGACCAGTGAAGTTGAGGTTAAGTCCTACTGCATCTTCAGGGCCGGCATTTGTATACATCAATTCCACAGTGGAAATGGGATCAGCATTAGCGACCACTCTGAATATTTAAAGTAGTATGGCACATATTAATGGAACACATGATCCACTTTATGTATGAAATTAGCATTCCATGAGTTCTCATAATGTGTACATGTATGTATGGAGTGATTGATGACCTTCACCAGAAAGGTGCATTTTTCAAAATTGTTTTTAGAATAAGTGAGATATATAAATGGGTCTATGGCACTCTAACACAGTTCGGCTTCTATCAACACAGATATGAATATGAATTAAGGCTTCCATTACAGTATTTTACATTTGGCTAAGCCTGCATGAACTACAGTACCCTATGGTATCATGTACGTACATTAGGCTGGGTAATTGATACAACACAATGCAATATTAGGGTAGTGAACTTTTTGAAATTAAATCCTGCTGCTGCAAAATAATAATTAACATCTTTGAAGATCTTACTCAATAGTCTGTGTCGTGGAGGTTAGTTCAACATCAAATTGACATCCATCACCCCCACAAGGATCCACCACCGGTACCTGAGGAGTACAAGCAAGTACATATTATATATTTATGTAGTTTTATTTTGTGAAATGTACATTTTACAAAAATAGGTGCCATTAGTGGTGCACCTCATCTTGGGCTAAATTTTGGTTTGGGGGGGGGGGGGGTTACTATACATGTACATGTATATGTATTTCTTGAGGCTCACCTATTACTGCAATTTTTATGGCATACATACTGCATAGTGGGAAACTTTGGTGAAGTCTTTAATTTTGGTAATTTGGCAGTATAGATCGCCAAATTAAAAACTCACCAATTTACAACGCACATCTATGGCGGTAAGCATTCAAATCGCCAAATTTAATGCTCGCCAAAGTTACCCGCTCTATGGTATACATGTATATGCATACTCACATCTAGGGTGTTATTTCCTGCCAGCCGAAGCCTTGGAAAGGGGGAAAGGTCCACGAGGGTTGCATTTCCATCAGTGAGCGTACTAGGAGGATCAATACCTCCAGGTATGGTGAGCCGTAGCATGTGAGGTGCCAGGGAGGTGGTGTTGCTCTGAGGAGGGGAAGGAGAGGGTAGTGTGAGCGAGGGAGGAAGAGAGGGAGAGAGAAGAGAGAGGGGGGGGAGAGGGGGGGGGGGGACAATGGGAGTGCATGATACTGTATCATTATCAAATGTGCATACCAGGGAGGTAATCATGACTGTTTGTGTGTCCATCCTTCCTGGTCCCATAAGAGTGAGCGTCCCTTCACCATTGTTTTCAAACCTGAGCCTTGAATTAGCTGTGTCTGATCTAACCTCACTCAAAGTAAAGGAAACATCTATTAAGAGGAGAGAGAGAGAGAGAGGAAGGGAGGAGGGAACATACATTGTAAACATAGTGTACATATCAAAACCCTCAGCAAAATCGTAATGTACCTATCCGTCCATTCACTCCCTCTCCTTGGTAGGAGGCAGTCACACTCACTGGAAACCTATGGGAGGAATAAAACTCAAATAGCTACCTCTTTCAGCCCTACAGTAGATACAAATATTGCAGACTACTGTATAGAGGGTAATATTATTTTGGTGAAATTTTTAGCGATTTGGAAAATTGGGTAAAAATCACTAATTAAATCTAAACATAATGCATGTGTGTCCATGATGCTGAGCATTCAGATCACCAAAAAAATGTCTAATTTCGCCAATACCAAGGGAGAGATATTTCACCAAAATATTCAATACTTGCCAAAAATTACCTGCCATACAGCATTGTTGTCTATAATATTACGTACGTTGAGTCCAGTGCAACGGGAGTCGGGGCATCTACACGCATATTAACGGTAACGGTGATAACTGGTAGAGACCTACAGACAGAAATGAGCTTACAATATGATACATGTATTATAGTACATGCATAATCTCTCTCTCTCTCTTTCCCTCCCTCCCTCCCTCCCTCTCCCCCTCTCTTTCTCCCTCCCTCCCCTCTCTCTCTCATACCTCAACAGAACAACCAGTTGACTCTCATAAGCTCCAACAACAAGATCTGCAAAAAAACAAGAGATATGTATTGCACTTGCATTCGGACATACATGTGTACATGTACGTAATAATTCAACATGCACTGTACATGTACATTATTATAATAGTCCTTTTGCACATTATGTATGTACAAAATAAATGCATAATTAACATGCATACCATTGAATCGATTATTGTCGACGTCTACTCCACCAGACACAGAATAACCAAATGTCTTCAACTCATTCAAACCTGTTATATTGTTCACTACATCACTAGCTGTGATCTGAGCAACAGAGAGAGAGGGAGAGGGAGAGGGGGAGGGAGGAAGGGAGGGAGATAGAATTATATGTGCTGACCAGTGTAGCCAGAGTACGGTAGATTCTGTACGTACCTCAAATGGCGTTTGAGACTCAAAAAGGGTCTGGTTACTGTTTCCGTAGTAGATATAAATAGCTCCAGTGTTACCGTTGTTTTCAGTATAGGGAGCTCCAACAGCAAAGTCTGTGCAAAAACAAAGTATATGGACATGCAATATCAGCACAAATTCGACGATGCATTTGAGGGTTCTGCCTGTTCTATTTGTGTTCACACGTGTGCATGTACATGTATAATAGATTTCCTTTCAGGGGATGGAGGGGGGGGCAAGTCAGGGGGGATGATCCCTGTCCCCCCTCCCTTACTCCCCTCCCCCCAAAAATAACACCACATATATACATGCATGTTAAAAATAGTGCCCCCCTACCTTCGTTGCCGTCGCGATCGATGTCTCCCAAGTTGGCGAGAGAAGTACCAAACCTTCCTCGAGGGTTCGGGCCGTCGAATATGATAGGGTCATTGGACATAAGTGCTCCACCCTATACATATATGTACATTATTACTGTAAAGATATGCACAGATCTCATAATATGAATTTCAGAGTAATTGATCACAATACTATTTAATGTATACTACAGTTTCTTGAATACACTTTTTCACAGAGAGAGAATTATAGAAGGCACACAGCAGAGAGAAGGACCCTGGAGGGGAGAGAGAGAGAGAGCAAACTTACTCCAGTGTTCATGAAGACATACACACGTCCTCTTTCGATCTCGAGAGCATCAAAGTCGGTGTTCATTGGAGCTCCAACGATCAAATCATCATAGCTGCATTACATGCACATGTGCACAATGCAAAATATACATATACAGTCTAGTATCATTAAGTATTCTAGAATTTCAAGCACTAACTTAGTGGTATTTGCATAAATGAAACTATCAGAACTACATGTGAAGTACACCCTTTTGAAAACTTCATGTCTGCTTACTTGTCTCCATTGATATCGATGGCAATCATACTGTGGCCAAAGAACTCTGCCATCTGTGAAGTCGAAAATAAACACCAATTTTCACGTATAGTTAAACCAGGGATTTCCAAAGCTTAAAAATTATATAGCCATTTCCCCAAGATATTACTGACTATTACAGTGGTGACCTTAAAAGCAGGTTGTATAGGAATTCAAGTATGGCAAAAATTGGCTACTCAATCCAGGGTCCAGGGACTAGTAGCTGTTGCGTTAATGTCGCAAAATACAAACACTTATTTTAGCGATTTTTTTTACGATCTAATGCCAAAATGCAACACAAAAGACCAGTAGGATCCAAGTCCATCCTAGCATTGTGTTGCACTTCCACAAGCGTCGACGCAATGGTGACACATTACATAGTGTCAAATTGTGAACCAGCCTTAAGACTACTGCATGTACATGTACCCACCTGAGTGCCCCTAGCTTCGATACTTTGAATGGTCTGGTAGTCAGGTGGGTTGTAGACGGTGATCCGCCCGGAGTAAGTGTTGTCGTCATAGCGAGGTACAGCAGCTACAATATCTACAAAATACGCATGTACGGATAAGGTATGTGCATGTACCACCCAGACTATCAAGAATTACTAATTTCCCTCACTTTCACTTACTTCAGCCCTTCCCCCCTCACCTCACATGTGCACCTCTCTCACCTCCCTCCAAAAAAATGTACATAATCATATCTCCATTCAGCCATGTGCCAGTGAAGGACAATACGATTATCCTAGCTACAATTGTAGCTGATTACATATACACATGTAGGTGTCGATATTTTTGTAAAGAAATTTAAGGGAAGGAGGGATGGGGGGGGGGGGGGGGTCTTATACATAATTCCATGAGAGATTCTACACTGTAGAAGCTCCTTACGATGACTTACTAGGAGCTGGACCTGAACTTCTCACTAGAGTGATGAACGCAGCAACGGTAGAAAATCCTGCATTGATACATCATGAGCCCATGGCAGGTTGAAAGTGATCCAAAAGTCACATTTTGTATGAAGTCAAACCCCCTCTTTATTCACGAATAAACGAAACACCCCCTGACCTTGATACTGATCCGTGATTGAGAGATCAGACACTCCATCTGCATTTGGTAGAAGAAACTGCCCACTCATAAAGTTCATAATGTCAGCGCTGGTAGAGTAAAAGAGAGATCCCCGACCCTCTTGATTGCCAGGGGCACCAAGCACAAACCCACCATCCTGAAAAGGAGAGAAGAAAAGAAGAGAGGTAAGGGGGAAAATTATTATTGTAGGTAATGGTTGTTAAGCACACATACCAAATGACTATATCGTTATAGCGGGAAACTTTGGCGAGCAATGGGTATTGGCAAAGTTTAAATTTTGGGGATATGAAAATGCTCACTGATAATTATAGGTAAATGGAAAGTTTTTTAGTTGGTGATCTACACATGTATACCGAATCACCAAATTAAAAACCTTGCCAAAATTTCCCGTTATACCTACTGTTAGTAATAGTTATTAGAACTATGGTAATTGAGATTAACTTACGTAGGCCAGTGCAGATGTTCCAGCCAGACAGTATCCATCCTCCCGGGTATTTTCAGGTGGCGCAGTACTGCTAACTGATATACATGTATACAATGTACGTTACTGTAATATTAAGTGTTTATAAAATGCAAAATTTAATTAGCACAAGAAAATTCGCATTCTAGGACTTTTCATAATGCACTGTACCTTACTGGAGCATGTGACAACCTTAAACCAGAAATCACGCGAAAGTTAAAATTGTAATTATTTTATAAGCTATTAAACTAAGAATAAACACGGTATGTGAAATCCCTGGAGGGACACCCCCCATCCCAAGTCTTACTCAGGATAACAACATTACCACATGGTTGTAGTCTTTGAAAGCCCTGCAAATTTCTGCCAGATGTATAGCACACTCCCCTGGGAAGTAAGGTAAAAGCAGCGCGCCTGGTGTCCGTCCACCTTGGAGCACAAGCCTAAGGGAACAAAAAAAAAGAGAGAAGATTTAGAAAGATATAGAATGGGATCACTCACCATGAATGTTTCACCATTGCTGAAGAGAGTGGCACCAAGAAGTTGATCCGTCTTATTTTCAGTAAGTATACATGTCCCCTCGCCAAAGTCGAAGAGGAATGCACTGGCTGTATTGTACACATACATGTACGTACGTACACAAAAAAATGATTATCAAACCAGTCTAATTAAGACTTCTTCACAAGCAGAGCACTAAAGAGGGTGTGGTTTGGGCGGAGCCAATGGCTACTCTTGTTATAATTTATTATAATTATTATTTTTGGACTCTCTTAGCGTGCCATGCAATGGAGAATTGACATGCCTAGATTATGTACATGTATGCCTGGGCAGGGGACTATCAATCACTGGTCTTTCAGGAGGTGGTGGGGGGGGGGGGAATCAGACATATTCCAGTACATAACTTAACAACTAATATTCTCGACATAGCTACAAGTTCACAAATTCGAGGAAGGAGAAATCAACCTCGGGGGGGGGGGGGGGGGGGATTCCCTTATGCTCCCCCACCCCAATAAATTAAATCCATGCCAGAAGAATATTGCTGTCACTAGAACCAAACAAATATAAAAAGGCTTACGAGCTTGATCAAATAATCGCCCCTCGATGTACGACTGGGGATAGTCTCGCAGCATCTGACCATCCACGCATGGGTTATTATCGACAGCATCAGGAGCACCCAGGTAGAGAGTGGTGTTCCCGCGTACACCATAACATGTGCCAGATTGGACAGGGCAGGCGTAGACGAGACCTGATCGTTCTGCTCTTGGCATGCCTGGATCGGCCAAGTTTAAACCACCAGGGAATGTACCAGAAGGAGCACCAACTATGATTCTGCAGGAGCAGAGAGAGAAGGGGAGAGAGAGAGAGAAAAAGGAGAGAGAAAGAGAGAGGGGGGGGGAGGGAAGAGGGAGAGACAGAGAAAAAGAGGGAGAGAGAATATAACACACGGCGCTTACCCAGGATATAAATCAAAACAACCTACATGTACTCATATCCCAGGTGTGCTTGCATCTGTGGCTACTATACTCCAGGTGGTGCAATGCAATAATAAGACTACAGTGGCGGATCCAGAGGGGGATCCAGGGGTGCACAGGAACCCCCCTTTGGGCTGCACCTAGCACTAAGAAGTATACTGATGCTAGGCTAAATGGAACCCCCCTTTTGGCTACAGTGACTAAGAAAACTGCTGCTATGGCTCACCTTAGAATGCTTTAGAAGAAATTCGTTTGAAAACAGATCGATTGAACTGGTAGGGCTGGTAGTTGGTCTCAAAAACGATCGAAATGGGCGTGGTTTATCCCGAAAGTGGGCGTGTTCTAAAAATTTGCGCGCGCTTCGCGCGCAACAGTAAATCAGAACCCCCCTTCTAGAGATCCTGGATCCGCCACTGGACTATAGAGTGTGTACACCATAATATGCATGTACATGCGCACACACAAAATATGGTAACTATGCATGGTAATGATTGACACCTGGAAGTAAGCTACAAGTACATGTAGTTGCCACCTGCACTGTACCTGCTCCCACATTATTATAATATTGACATCATAACAGGGTTTCATCCGGGGGGGGGGGAAACTCCCCCCCCCCCCAAACTGTCTAGCTTCCCCCCCTAAGAATTTGACTTTAATTACATTAAGCATCAAAATATCACACTAAATCACCAAATCAAACCACTAGCATTTGTTTTGATCGAAAACTACCCGAAATAATCTGGAGGAATTAAAGAAATTCTCCTATAAGTACGTCCCAAGAGCTTGGCGTGCTAAATACACCCACTCATTTATCGCGCTTCCACCCCAAATTTTTGTCGCTAGATGAAACCCTGCATAATATTATATAATATTAATACTAATAGGGAGCTTATCTTTAATGATTCCTTCTGAGAGGCTTTTCATGTTTACAGATTCTGGTACGTAAGAATTTGGTTAGCTAATTGGAAAGCAAAGATATTAAATTTGAGGGAGGTGCATATACCACCCAGACTATCAAGAATTACTAATCTTGCTCAATTTCACTCACTTCAGGAGAGAGAGAGAGGAGAGAGAGGATCAAGCAAGCGATAGATAAGAGAGGGGGAGAGAGGGAGAGAAACCAGTCACAGTACTCAAGATTTAAACCGTAACAACCAGAGCTGAAATGTAAATACTATAAAAGTTACAGCACGCCTAAAACCTCGCATGCATACACCTCTGTTGTCAGGGAAGCTCACCTGCATACACACACATGTACATAATATTATGCATGTAGCTATGGGGCAGCACTGATACCATTCAAAACCAGCCACCAGGTAATAATAATCACCCTAGGGGCTGCATTGTGGATTTCATCTGGGGTGGGGATATAGACAATTCAGGCAGCCAACAACCCAGTATGGTAGCGTCCAGTATGCCCCACGAAATGCGCATGCACCCAGCCCTATCTGATAATCATCGCTTCTATACTGACAACTCCAGGGTAATATACTATATACGAGGAAAAATATTTTTCAGAGTGATAATTTTCTTATATACATGTGGTCCATGTCCTAACCTGGAGGGTACAAAAGATGTGCTCTGCTACAAGTTCAGAAGGCCCACGATTGGTCAGAATTGCAGTGCCCGGTGCACAGACAAGGGTGGCCATAGAGATGCATTCTCGAACCATATGCTCGAAAGAACAGCACAAAGCACTGCATTTTTCGAGAGGCATGCTCAGCCATGCAGGCCACGTGCCACCAAGCCTTGAGTGAAACGAGAGACGAGGTCTGCTCTTTGTCATAGTGTGGTGGTAGATTCAACATTTGAGCAGAGCAAGAACGTCAGCATATTATGGCCATCACAGTGGTGAGTTTGAGCAGCTGCTGTTGACGGTTGTGGTCTATGGAGTAATAGGTTCTAAGTTCGTGCTGCTGCATATGCACCATACTTTGTGGTCTACGGAGTAATAGGTTCTAAGTTCGTGCTGCTGCATGTGCACTGTACTTAGTGCATGTGCACTGTACTCTAAGTACAGTGCACATGCAGCAGCACGAACTTAGAGCCTATTACTCCACAGACCATATCTGTCAACAGCAGCTGGGGTAATGTGGCTACTCACAGTATAATGTATTATTGTAGTACTGAAGCCATACAAATCAAAGGATGCCGACAACAGATAAAATCGCTTACCACCCAACTGCCTTCCCCACAGGACTATAACTAAACCCACAGGACAATAACTCCTGCAAGGCCTATAATTGGAGATAGACTATAACTGACTTGTTATTGTCCTGTGGGTAGCAGCTGAGGGAAAGCACCTTGTAGCTATGTACGCTAGCTGTGGTTTGCACCTTGTAGTTTCCAAGTTTTGTTCAGTACTACAAATCGGTTATAGTACTCGATCTCGACAGTTCAGTGGCTTATTGACCTGGGCTTTGCCCTCGGTCAATAAATCACTGAACTGTCTCGCTCTCGTGCTATAACCTATATTTAAGCTCACATACTCAGATACAGTATCATCTCCAAACACACTTGTACCTATAGTAAAATGTGTAGTGGCCACATGTACTATTGTATGGGGAGTAGGTTTGCCTGAAGCGGAGCAGGAGCAGGTAGCTATACAAGATTGATAGAGGATAACAATCAATTTTCATTCATATCATGCATCCACCACCCCTCAACCTAAATGAGAATAAACTCCCATTAGTCCAACAGATTACACATACATGTAGATTGACACAAATATGGCACATGTACATCAGATTTGCACAAGATACTTATGTCAGTGTGCAAACTTGTAGCATAAGAATAAGATAAAAGAGAGAAGAGTAGAGAGAGAGAGAGAAGAGAGAGAGAGCGGGACACAATAACCATCTGTTAATCAGTGTACACGACGACAAAAAGGCATCTGCACTGGCGTAAGAACCAGGGGGGCTGGGGGGGGCAATTGCCCCCCCCCCCCCCAGTCATAAGATTGGGGGGGCAGAGCCCCTCTGATTTTTAGACTGCTGTACAAGCCAGGGAGTGGGGCTCACCCTCTGAGATTTGCACTTTTCTTTTTCATCTGTTGCCACAATCAGGGTTGAGTTATTCATGATTGTGGTGTATCTTAGCCCCACGGTGTGTAGATATCAATAATTGTCACATGTGAACATAGATCAGTAGTCACTACTGATCTGTGTTCTCACGTGACAAGCAAAGAGTCCAGAATGTCCTCGAAAATGCACTAGAAAAGCTCTCAGAACGTCTAAAACTCCAAATTTTTCCTGGGGGAGCATGCCCCCAGACCCCCTAGCTTTCACGCGCTACGCGCGCGTAAAGCGAGTCTTCACCTGCTTACTTTCAGCCCCCTGCTCAAAAACATCTTCCTACGCCACTGATCTGACATTTACCTGTAGCTAGTTAAAGCTCCATAACTACATGTACATACACTCACTTGAACTGTTATTTCAACACACACCTGATGCGACAAGCAAGGCAGTGCATAAACCAAGCCTGAATGCAATGGTAAGTCATTAGTCAGATACAAGCCAAGTATCAACACCAACAAAATGTTGAAAAATCTCACAATATTTCCAATACAGTCAGCATTTTAACTTTAACTCATTCTTATTTGCACTCCCTCCATAGGTTACATGCTAGTTTTAGCTATCTCCAGCTAATCATGTTAACCACTGTCCTGTTTTTTTTTTTTTGAGCAGAAATTATTATATATAAATAAATAAATAAATAAAATACATATCAATGATCACAAAGAAGTATTCAATAATGTACACCTTAAATTTTAATTTGGTAATTGTTCTAACCTTGTTTTACCAGCAGCCTCGTCCAGACTATCTCCAGAATTTACCACTTCTATCTGATGCATGATGGCTGCAAACCCGAACATGTCGTCAGGATTTATATTTGTAGCTGGGGATCTTCTCACTATTGGCTGGGAAACGTGAACATTGTCGATGCTAATCGCGCGAGCTCCAAAAGAGCTGGCTATGTGCACTACATAGAGCAGCAGAGATATAGAGTTCCTATACATGGTGATTCAGATGTAGCTATGTTTGGCGCTGGTAGCTTCCTCGCTTGGAGGCCCGGGGACACTCTGTTCGTTTATGACTTCTTAGCAGATTTACAGGCGTCCTTTCAAACTATAGAGCCAGAGCGTTATTCTCCTACACAACCAAATCATACGCATACGTACGCCTGCGCCGTGCGCACGCGCATGCGCGTAGTAAGTCCATTAATTTCGGATAATCTTATGTAGAAATAACTGTTGTGATAACATAAGCCTAAGAATAATACGTTGGTCTCCAATATTGCAAGACGTCCTATATAAGAATAGCAATCATAATTTGCATAATGGTCTACATGAATACCTGGTAGGTTTGGAAACCATAGAGTGTTTATTTGTTGATTCAAGCAACTGTCAACACTTCTATTTTAGGTTGAGACTTAAAAAAGCAATTGCTAGCACTTCTATATACAAAATCAGTCTGAGAGCAATTATAATGCTTTATTTTACACAAACTTTCACAATCATAATATGAAGCAATGTGCATAATATATGATTACAGCTGCCACTAAATTATTAGTATTGTTAAAAATGTTATTCTCTCAATTAATGCAGTATGCAGTGGCGGTACCTACTAATCTGGCTCTTCCAATTTGGGCAATAACAGCAGTAACCATTGGAGGACTGTTTCTTCTTGGACTCTTGATAATCATTGCCGTCAAATTGATTCGGATTCTATCAGTCTGGCTGGTATAGCTACTTTAATAGCTACGTTGAAAATTATTGTTATCATTATAGAAGTACATCGGGAAACTCAGTTTCTATAGCAGGTAAATACTGTAACTGTTTTTACATTACTGTATACATGGCCACACTGCACAGTCATGCACCTAGAAAAAATACCGGTATTCAATTATTTTA
This sequence comes from Cliona cf. orientalis, assembly GCA_963930775.1. Lineage (NCBI taxonomy): Eukaryota > Metazoa > Porifera > Demospongiae > Clionaida > Clionaidae > Cliona > Cliona cf. orientalis. The sequence continues at coordinate 1,447,936 of OZ005699.1, read as the reverse complement.
CTTTCCTTGGGGGTGGGGGAATAAACACTGGCAATATATTTCTCATGAAAGGCCAAGCCAGAGGAGGTAGGACACGCTTGACCTTTGGCTAATAGTTCACTAATTGAATCGCTAGTATAGGCTTTCGTGAAGATTTTTAGAGGATATCGTTGCGATTTTCGAAGTCAGCGCTATTGATTTAGTGGGGGAGCCCCTCTTAGTTAGCACTGTAGAGCAATTTTTAGGTCTTTGGAATGTTAATCAAAGCGGCTGATTAACATTCCAAAGATCTAAAAATTGCTCTACAGTGCTAACTAAGAGGGGCTCCCCCACTAAATCAATAGCGCTGACTTCGAAAATCGCAACGATATCCTCTAAAAATCTTCACGAAAGCCTATACTAGCGATTCAATTAGTGAACTATTAGCCAAAGGTCAAGCGTGTCCTACCTCCTCTGAGGCCAAGCTATAGCTAGCTCACAGCAAGCACAGCATGTGTGGTCCTTCCATCCACCTTTTTCACATTAAAAGCTATGCAATGGTCATAATAATGAACACTTGACCATATCCCCGGTAGCTGTATAGTATAATGCCAATGGTGCATGTGGTAAAAGGTCGTCAATAGAATGCGTACACATCGATCGATGCTGGCCCCAGAAATCATGGAGATGGCGTCTAAGATCGACTCTCAACCTTGATAGAGACAATTTTCGATGCTTCAATCACATTAAAAGCTGTGCAATGGTCATAATAATTATGCATACGCTATTTCAATTTATGCGCGCATGCGTGAGATTGACAGAACTGGGCGTGGTTTTCTAATTCGATTAACTGACTAGACTGCAGCCGACTTCAAAAGCGACCCATAGCCAGCCATGGAGCCGACCTTTAATATTGCCGGAGATTCACTGAAGCTCAGCGTCATCAAGGGGATAATTCTTCACTTTATTGTTTTCACCACTCTTCTCTTTCAAGGTACGTTATAATAACGTGTATAGCTTTACAATCATGCCAAGATCAACGCTTTTTCTGCGTGCGCAGCTGCAGTTTTAGTGCCGCTTTGGCCACGATCATGATGAATATTAATACGCTATATCCCGTATGTAGTAGCTAGTGCGCTAAGAACACAAGCCACGAATCGAACGATGCTTTAATGAGCTCGGGCAGCCGAAATTACTGTGATCAATCATGCATCGCTAGCTAGATCTGCTCAAGAATTTGCCAGTGGCGGATACTACGCTAGTACTCGTACTCTACTCAGGCCACGTATTGTGCCAGCGGTATAGTGTAGTTGTGTATAGTATACTGACATAAATTTCTGTAGCTATCTAAGCTTATGCTGCAACAAAGTTCTGTTCTCAGTAACTAGCTACTCTTCCATATTAAATAGTATTTAATATCATGATCAATTGAAATTTAACAATAAGCAAGGAATAACTTTCAATATAGCCACCTGAAGGATTCCGTACGCTCCTAAACTATATAGCTCAGTAGATTCCATAACAACTCATGATCACTTTCTGCTTCTACTAGCAATCCTGGAATCCAATCACAATGTATAATACTATGATAAACCTGTTGTTAGAATATATAGGATAGCCTAGAATCAGACAGGAGGAAGAAAACAGGAATAAATCTGTGTATCATAGCTACATGCTATGGGGATTTTATCCAGGATTGAGTGCATTCATGAATTTGTATACAGCTTGTTAAGTTAGCCAGATACACGCTATTAATTTTCTCAATCACATTGCGTATAGACCCATTGCAGCTGACGTAGTAAAGCGTCATAGGTCATGTGACTGAATTGGTGTACCACGTAGGGGTGTATCAATGCCAAAATGCATTAGATCGACTTTCAGCTGAGCTTCCCGAGAGGATCGCTAACCTACAACCAGTGAAATTATAGTATGTTGAATAATATTATCGCTTATTTTGACTTCAAGTCGCTAAAAGACAAAGAGACAGAAAGAAGCGTTCTCCAACAGCTGCTAGTGCAAACGGCCATTTTTTTTTTTTTTTTTTTTTTTTTTTTTTCTCTATATCATTCTGCATGACTATATGCAAGGACGGACAAAAATAGCAACGATATGCTAATAAATGATATGTACATCCCGAGATAAGAAATTATAAAGTTACGGACTAGTGATAATAATTAACTACTGGATAATAAATTGTAAATACGATGTTTGAAGGTGGGGAAGGGTAAAGAAATGACATTACTACTTAATTTATTCCATAAATTAATTGTACTGGGAAAAAAAGAGTTCAGGTATTGTAGAGTATGACCATTTAGGCTGCCTAGCTGTTTTAAGCAAGTACAGAGGTGGCACACCCTGTAAGATGGCGACAGGGATGTGTCCGTGTAGGGAGATAACCGGAAATCTCCTAATTGCGATGGGTCAATATAACTGTATAGTGTTATCGTCTTGATGTGTACATCCTATAATAGTAAACCAATTCCCAAATGCTAACTTTCTTTTCTAGACCGTCCCAAGTTCATCAACATTGTCAACGATAAACTTACTTAAGCTATGGACTGTAGATAAACCTAAAGCACGTTATACAAACCTCAATAAATAATTAAAACTACAGTGAGTGATGTAGATAATCAGTTGTTGTCTATACAATGTAGCTAGATTGAGAGTATATAGAAATTAATGTGTATAGTCTCAGTATATAGTTGAGTGGACCGGCTGTAGTCTGTGATGTGATCTTAGTTAATCGACTTGACGTTAATATGTAGCTACTATGTGACCTGCTATGAGAAAAAGAACCACATGGAGTAGCTATGAATGGCATTTTGAAACATAGTATATAGGAATAAACATAGCAGCAGATATGCTTATACCATGATGAGGCCACACTTCAAAGGAAAACAGCTAGAACAAACCACACATGCATACTCTAGAAGTCTCATGTACACCCTGCTCTGCTAGTCACAGAGGCTTTCAGTTTATAATATAGTGACAGAGACAGGTGCCATTCCCTAATTTTCCTAGACAACTGACCTGCAAACCACAGTATGCATGTAGTAAGCTGTCACTCATAGTTGTAACTAGCTAGCTCACAGGTGGGTCATATGGCAGTGGGTCATCTGAGTTGCACTTGCTTCTATAAGCACATGCGAGTCAATAAAGAATGCTGACAAGAAGTCATCAGATCCTTTCCTTCACTTGCTATTGTTATATTATAGCAATTGTTTTCATAGTATTGATCAGTATGAATAAGAAATGTATGGCATTATCGAGCACGAGTGTACAGATCTTGTTTATATATAGTCATAGTGGCCACTGAAAGGTGATTGTTTTGTAGTCTAAGAGTGGGTACCATAAAGTTTTGCATTTGTGCAGCAGCGTGTGGAAAACTTTACAGTTGCAGTTCACAGGTACCAGCAGCAGCAAACATAGCAATGGTTAAGATAATACACTCATAATCACTATCTAGTACCGCCATACATTATTATGCATGCTTTCCATTTGTCATACATCACACATCATACACGCACATACACACACACATACATACACACATACATACACACACTCATCCCCCAGCCACTGCATGGTATCGACATCCCACTCCTGATTCTTTCTCAATGAAAATGCACCCATATAATACTGTGCTTTGCAGGTCAGTTGTCTAGAGAATGGCACCTGTCTCTGTTCACTATATAAACTGAAAGCCTTTGTGACTTAATTGTAGTATAACTGAATGAAGCACTTGAGAGCCACTGCCTATTTACCCTTTCCACTGGACAACTGACTTGCTTATACGAAATAAAGACAGGAGGGGAGAGCCTAGCTATAGGGTCGAGAGGCTATATACATGTACCCTTCCCACACATGTATAATTATAGCATGCATGTCAATGACACATACTCACGCCACACGCACATGCATACGTGCAGTGGATGCCCAGGAATCATGTGGGATCCAGCTGACGTGTGGTGATTGCATACGTACACTAGGGTGTGCCTGGTGCGCATCAAACTCCCAAGTGAGCCAACTTATATATTATAGTGTGTTCTGATTCAATTTCAACTACTACTGTTGTTATTATTCAAATGTTACTACGTGAATTGCAGACGTTTCAACGTGCTCGTCGCTGTGACACAGCTGCCAGGCTCAGGGCACGAAACTGTGACATCATCGAGGATCCTCATAGCCAACTGATCAAGTCAAGTGTAAGAATTTTAACTCTCATGGCTACAATGTCATGCACAGTAGGCTTATATAATGTCTACCAGCTATAATTATTATACTTAGCGGCTACCAATCCCAAATCTAAGGGTCAACGTATAGCTATACATCCCATTGATGCTATGCCACCGGCTAACCTAATCCCAGCATGTCAGTTTCAGGCTATTACCGTTTGGCTTATATAATTCACTGGACCAAACCTAAGATTTCCTTATGTTGTGCTCAGTACCAAAAATTTAATATGAGCTTTCCTACATGCACTTGTTTGTCAGAGGATAGGGCAGAATTCTTGTAAAATAAATGAAATGTGTAGAAAATTTCCCCCTATCCTATGCTATTCTATAGGGATCTAATGCTACAAGCAATCCCATCAACGTGACAAACATTGAACTGAGTCTACGTGTTGGTGAGTTATCCTAAACTTAACTCAGTGCAGATCAATGCTTAGCTACAGTGGAACCCTTGAAGGCTTCTACAAGGATTGATATACATTGAGATATGTACGTTTTAGTACCCCTGAAACGAGGAAACCTCTATCCTTTAATTAGGACACTAAGCTGACCTGCGAGGCTAAACCCTAGGGTGTCTGAAATCATAGTAGCTAGAGGGTTCCATTGTAGCTACATCCTTCATCATCACCATAGCTACATCTCCTTCTTCTCCCTCCTGCATGGCAGGTGAGCCACAAATTTTCTCAGTGACAGTGACCCCTTTGCAAGACCAACCCCTTGATTTGTACATTCTAATTGATCTCTCTGCCTCCATGGGCCCACACCTGACTGCCCTAAAGGACAGTGCTGGACAGATTGGTATGATATTAAGCATAGCCACATAGCAAGAAATGTTTATTCACAGCAGGTGAAGTTATATGTAGAGTGTACATGTGTACAGTGTAATATGTATACACATAGGAGCCAGTACGCTTTGTCTTTATCATACAACTTTCAGCTAAAATTGCCATTATTGCCTTAATTTGCATTGCCTTGGAAGACTCAAGAGTAACTACAGCAATAATAATTGTATAACATTTACCTGCATGCAGCTTATAGAATTTAATACTAATAATTATTATTATAAGAGTTAAGTCACATGAATTATTATTATTGTTCTTGGCAGCGAGCAGAATCAGAGGTGTGACGGACAACGTTCGAGTTGGTTTTGGATCGTTCAACGATAAACCCACTCGCCCTTACACCTATGTTCCCGTGCCCAATGCTCAAGGAAGCTGCAACATCCCTCTCTGTAGAGCGCAATTCTACGCCTTTCGTCATCAGATCACACTCACAGATAACATCACCTTCTATAATGTACACAACATAATAGATAATTGAATGCAAGCATGCAACCAACTATAGTGCTTAATAGTACTGTTTAGAGTGATTTAGAAGACTTCAGGCTTTTTTAATATACATTCCAAATGAAGAAGGGGTTTTCAGAGTCCTGATGTTATCTAACTAGCTAATGTCAATGTAGGAAGCAATCCAGGGAGTACAACTCACACAAAACGCAGATAGGCCTGAAAATGGACTGGAAGGTCTCGCACAGGTACGCCGGGTACGGTCTGTATAACTTATTATCAGAATTGTAGCTATGTACAGTAACCATGCTTTTCATGCAAGATAAGTGGCAAACTAATTGCATTATACTGTGAACTAGTCTATACAATCATGGGTCCCTGTACCATAGTGTTAATAGGGAACTTAGAATGTCTATAATTAAATATTATAGGCACTTTATTTCATTACAAACTTATCAATCCATGTAAGGGGATCTGGTGCCACTCGCAATTGTGTAGTTCAATAAGCCCTTGACTTCATGCTAATAATATAATCATATTTGTATATACTGATTCTAGGTTGTTTCATGTGAGAAAATCATCGGTTGGAGGAACCGCAGTGCCAGTGGTCCGGAACGGGGCCTCACTCGAGTTGTCCTCTTCATGACTGATGATGCATTCCACTATGCTGGGGAAGGACAGGTCAGTATATACTGCCTGCCAGGGACTGTCATGTGATATTTGGATCCCTGAAATATTTGGACCCCCCATGCAGACCCTGAAGACTAATTAGCCCTGCCATACAGACAACCATTCATATCCAGAACTCAGCCCCTGACCCTTCTGAATCTCTGCTATAGTTAATAGCATACATGGGGGTCTATATATTTCAGAAATATAAAGGCCGGGGGTCCAAATATTTCAAAGTATATGGACCGGGGGGAACAAAAAAGGGGGGAGTCCAAATTTGTCATGACAGGACACAAGATACTCGATTAGTGTAATCTCAATTCAATCTCCCCCCTAGCTTGCTGGCATTCTGAAGCCTTATAGAGGTGAGTGTCTATTGGATCCTCCTCCCAGTGATGCTGGACCAGCAGGAGCTACCGAATTCACAAGATGGAGCGAAGTGGTAAGAAAAGAATTATGCTGACTGTATATATAGCTATAGCAATTTGCAATGAACAAGTAGCTACAGGCACATAATATTATATGTGAATGCATCAAGTAAAAAGGAAACTTTAGGCATAATAATATTATACATGGCATGATTATAATATTATTTGACCAGCTGTGAGAAAAGGGACTGTTTGGGATTGTTTTGTTTGTGCATGTAGTATGCATGCATGTAGCATGTAATGTACTGTTACAGCTGCAGTATATGCCTCTGTGTTTATGGCTAAAGCTACATTGGTCTGCTACAAGTACACTCACAACTACATTATAGTATAAAAGTAGTATAGACTAAGTTTGCAGTATGTAGCTCATGCAATATACTCTATGTGTAGTGAATTTACTCTGTGTTTGTGGTAATAGCTACTCTGGTACAAGCATGCAATACTCACAAGAATTTGTAGAAAGCACACAAGTTGGATATTGAGAAATGATCCTTTAACAATAGCTATTGATTTTCTCAAAATTGAAACTGTACTTTAAGTTTCCTTTTTATTGATACATTCACATATGCTATAAGTATAGATGACTGTGTAAATATATACTATCTTTGCACAGGATTATCCATCTGTGGGGCAGATTGCACAAATGTTGCATGATCAAGAAGTGTCGGTCATCTTTGCTGTTGTAAATGATAGACTTGATACATACAGGGTAAGATCTAGATTTGACCTTGGGGTCAGTTGGTTTATAGTTTATATTACCATCATTCGAGTGTTAATACATATTCATTTGCAGAGTTTAAGTCAGTTGATAAACATAGTATCGAGAGCAAATGTGGCGAGACTGGAAGGAAATGCCACCAGCATCCTGAATCTCATTAGCAATGAAATTTCTGTATGTTAATTACCTTTCTGAGTGAAAGAGAGGAAGAGAGAGGGAGAGGGAGAGAGAGGGGGGAGAGAGAGGGAGAGGGAGAGGGAGGGAGAGAGAAGGGAAAAAGAGAGAGAGTACAGAGTGACTAAGAAGTATTTTGTCTGTGCAGCAAATTCTGCAAGAAGTCAGCTTGCGTTCAGATGAGAGTGGAAACCTTGACTTCACTATTACTCCTTCCTGTCCTACTGGGTAACTTTCAGTTGAATAATATGCATACAACAGTCAGTTAACATATCACATGCATGTACAGTTCTGCCATTCTTCCCAATGGGAGGGGCTGTGACAACGTTGCTTTGCAGACACCAGTTGAATTTCAAATCAATATCACTCTCAGGAACTGTGAGGGATTCCAACAGTCCAATGCACCTAGGTACCTATAAGTATCTAATATTGAGTTGGAGTAATGAACTATGTAAAGATTGCAACTTTTAATAATTATAGAACTCATCAAATAGTAGCACCAGGACTTGGTTCTGAATTTCTCATCACATACACCAGCGAGTGTGAGTGCTCCTGTGCTGAAAATACCGTGAGTCGATCAGTGACAGGGAACATATATAGGCTCTTTAGGACCCAGAAGGAAAATATTTCTGTTGTTGAATGTATTCAGTCATGTACTTCAGAAAATCTTGGGAGGGGATATAATATTATTAACTTCAGGGCTGGGAAGTACCTGAGCTTACTAGAGCCTATGTTCAAAATTAGAGCTCCACTCAATAAGAGTTTCAATTTATACAGACCATGGCTAGCGACGATCGATGTACTGGAAATGGTGACTTTCTTTGTGGTGTGTGCGAATGCTATGAAGGATGGTAAGAACTTTAGTTATTACAGCACCACAATATGATACTGCACCTTCACACATTCATTCTGCATGCAGGTGTGGGCCCTCCTGTGATCAAAGACTTGATGCAGTGGAGGACGAAATGTGCGGGTATGACTGTTTGATTTCCTGCACATGCATGCCTATAATAATTATAATAATATTATTATGGATATTAAATTTTGTAGAACATCTCATGGGTCTAAACTAGCTCTTTCAACATCCTTCTCGCTCCAATATTATTAATACCCATAATATTTTTGGATCAGCATGTGCAGCTACTTGACCATTATTATAGATATAATTATTATATGACTTGACTGTTATAGATATATATGCCACATCCATGCCAGTTTTTCTTTATTGCTGTAGACGTGGAGGTCTTAACAATGACATTTGCTCTGGTCCTCTGCGTGGTGTCTGCAGATGTTCATGTGAGTGTTTTGATTCATACTTTGGATCAGCTTGTGAGTGCGATACAAATGATGACTCCTGTCCAAGAAATGCTAACGGTGACCAATGCAGTGGTAAGAAAGAGCAATACTCAGACATTTTCAAGGAAATATTATTATAGAGCCGCACTTTTTGGATTTATAGCTACCAACTAGTACAGTAAAAAATTTTGCTCAGATGAAAAATTCAATGGTATTTTTTAGCTCTTATTAAAATAAATATACAGCAATGCATGAATTTAAGCAGGCTATAATATAGTAGACCACACTTAGCAATACTCTTAGACTACTGAGGGATAAGCTCTCTCGTTTTCTTCTTTGTTCTTCCTTGAATCTATAGGACAAGGTGACTGTTGTGATGGGCGCTGTCAATGTACAGAAGACGGGAATGGTCACCGATATCGACACAATGGAACTATCGAGAACTGTGCATGCCCTCCCAGAGAAATGGTCTGTAATTTCAGGGTAAGTTTCATTAATGTACTCTCTACGTATGTGACATTCATCATCATACTTTCAAATTCTTGCTTACTGTCATCCATCTTTACTTAATTTGTACTACATATTAGATATATTATTATAGTCTCAATTTTTTGGTCATAATAAAGAAATCACATCTATACAATATATACTTACATTCCAATAATAATTATTGAACAGAATGGCACTGAATGCAGTGGAAATGGGCGCTGTGGATGCAGTGGATGTATATGCAATAACGGGTTTTTTGGAGATTTCTGTCAGTCTCGAGTAAGTGAAACTTTCAAAAGTTAAATTAGCATCAAAACTTTTGTTCTTCTCCAGAATGTTGGTACTTGTGGTAATGACATGGACGTACTGTGTATTGAGAAGTGTGTAAATGCTAGTTTCGATAGAGATGTCTGTATGTCATGCGAAATGACTCGACCATTGCTTGTGATAAACGAATTTACTGCTACCACAATGTTGGCAGCCGACTTGGAGGGAATTGCTAACACACAAGGTAACTATATATGTCCTTTAGCTTCAATCTCTCTCTCTCTCTCTCTCTCTCTCTCTCTCTCTCTCTCTCTCTCTCTCTCTCTCTCTCTCTCTCTCTCTCTCTCTCTCTCTCTCTCTCTCTCTCTCTCTCTCTCTCTCTCTCTCTCTCTCTCTCTCTCTCTCTCTCTGTGTCTCTCTCCAATATATTAATATTAATCTTTTCATTTCTTAGTAAACATCAGTGGTGATTTTGTGTATGAGCTGGACTGTGAAACTATCATTAATAGTGACTGTACATATGGCTATTACCTGCTGAGAGGTTCTCAAATGTATACAATCATTTTAGACAAAATGCCAGGTAAATTTGTGCATATCACTTAAGTATCATTACCCTCTATATAACTGTCTCTCTCTCTCTTTCCCCCCCCCCCCCCCCCACCCCCACCCCTCTCTCTCTCTCTCTCTTAGCCTTTTGCCTCTCTGATCCTGGTGGTGGTGGACTTAATCTTCCATTTGAGCCGTACATTTTCGCACCAATAATATTTGGAGTATTGCTCATCCTTGGAATCATCATTTTTGTACTGGCAAGGATCACCATATCCATTCTGGTAAGGAACCTAAGGTTTTTTGTGAAAATTATGAAACGTCTACCCATGCAAAAAGTTAATACATAAACCAGCAAACTAGTGTTCAATATTGTATTATTGTTACTCATACATCTTGTTACAATTACTACCATGCAGTGTGCTAGCTATTCATGGATTTGATTAGCTACGTCATTAATCTTTGTGCAGGATTATTTGGAAGTGAAACGTCTGGATAAAGAGACCAAAGATCTTGATTTTTCCATGGTGTGCAACATACAGTGATAAACCTCTAAGTAAAATCAACACATACAATATTATAATTCGTCCTAAGTTATCCTCTCTGAGCTTCCTCTTTCTAAAGTAGGAGTTTTGGGAAAGATTTAACATCCATATACTACTTGCTATAGGAATGCCCAAAGGTTCTACTGTAACTGTAGAGGTTTACAGTGTTTGCATAATGATCTTAAAAAGTGGGTAACTTGTAATTATAGTTACTATTACTATCTTTTGTTATAGAATCAAAACCCACTTTATCAAACTCCGGATATGAAGTATGAAAATATTGCCTACGGGCGTGAATGACATCACTCCTTAGATATGCCAGCATATACATGAAACTTGTAAGGAACTTTATGCAAACGACACAACAGTGCATGGTATGTGTGAATTTAATTATTAAATTTTATGTATTCAATGATAATATTTAACAATAGCTACACAGTACAGTATAGCTACAATCATCAACTTTTATTTTGTTTATTGTGATCGATACCATTATTAATTTAATAGTTTAGGGTAATATTATTATAATATTATAACACTTGTGGATTTCTGTGATAAATTTAGTATCCAGTTAGCTAGCTAGCTACACCCCCACTGACTCTTTTGTACATCACTAGCCTTCTCTAGATTATACTGATCTGTTTTGTCGTCCCATAAACTAATTGTAGCTAAGTTGTTCTCAGTGCATTGTTCATATAATCACTTGTATAATTTGTCAAAACCAGTTGCAATGGGTGTGATGAGTCAAGGGTCGTTGAGGTCAAAGGTGGATCTGCCTATCTACGTTACGTAGCTATTTCGACGGATCTGTATATATACGTACATCCTCTATTATCTATGGCGGCAAGAAAGAGTGTAGCGCAGGGATTCACTCTTTCCTCCCAGTTAAGCCAGTATAGCTACAATCGTCAAATTTATTTATTTACTGTGATACCAATATTTAATAGTTAGGGTAAGTAACACGTTGTGGATTTCAGACATCCATATTATTTGCATTTAATTTTGGGTGTGGTGGGTAAAAATGGTAAAAGGTCGCTCGTCGAGGTCAAAGGTGAGCAAGGCTGTTTAGCGCCGAGATCAGATCATCAAGCTACATGTTCAACAGGAAGGCTTTGAAGACTGAATAGTGAATAAGTAGAAGACAAAGATGGCTAATCTGAGTCCCTGGATAGCACTACTTATAGTGGCGTTATTATCCATCGGCAGTAAGTTATGATCAGAATATATACATACATGTACTGTGTACGATTCTGAACTGTGGGGGGCCTGATGAGTAAAGAACGTTTCCGTGGTTTAAATTTGTTGCCTATGGGGGCAATAATTTTGTTCATGCCTAGACCTTGGGACTTTTGTAGTCTGTTAAATTTTATGTTGTATAGCTAACTTCTGGAAACTTGTAAACAACTAGGGGGCTGGTTGAAAAACGGTTAAATTCATTGCATATCTTACTCACATGATCAGCCTGTCAAGCTAAGATCAGTATTGCTTTAGGCAGTCCTAGCCTTTTTTAAATTTTGTATCATTTATGACCAATCTCAGGCAGTCCTGTAGTGTACCTGACATAAATTACTTGAAAAGCTGCTGAAATTATATGCCTAAGTACATGTACGCTATCAGGCTGACCACTGTTTGTATACATGTAACATGGGAATAACGTTAGATAGACACTGTTTAGGAGGTTTCTATGTGATTTAGAAGACCGAAGGACTATAATATAGAATACCAAGTGAAGCAAGGGTTCTATGAGAGCTCTGACTACACAGTGTCTAACAAATTTAGACCGTATAGCTTTGTATTGCTAGAGCCAGAGGGCAAAACTTGTACATGTAGGTGTGACTATGAGAAATATGCTACAAGCTTGACAACTTGACTCCCAATTTTAGGTAAAAAATGGTGTAATCGAAAATATTTGTGTATGTGTACCTTCAGCCTGAGTTATAATAATATCATGTAGCTACATATAGAAGCCTTGAAGCTTCGAAACTCGAGTGGTATACACATAAGGTGTTAGTTTAACCCGTATACCTAAAATTTACAGCTACGTACATGTTTACGTACACGCATATATCTATAGCTAGCTACTTGTGGAAAGAGGTCATCAAGTGTTGTGCATGCTAAATCTAATGGAGAACAGTATACGTGTATGTACACGTACATGTAGTTGAAGACAAACGTGGTTGGTGGTTGTGAGTTAAACCCACTTTGGTCATTGTACCGGGTGCACTGTAATAGCTAAATCGACACATATATGGCTGTGGCATTGTGTTGCGCAACTGATCCGTGTCCATAATTTGTATGCATGTGTACACTGTACATAATAGTTATCTGTCGTACGTGCTTAGTATTGCATGTATGTATTCTATTGTTAGCAGGTGTCATTATATACATTGACCTATGGATCAATATTTAGCTACCTGGAGCTAATGTATACTTTGTACTAGTTTACGATCGATAGAAAGGGTACAGCAAATTTTCAAATTTGTGTTTACAGTGTAACAGTTGTCCTCAGGCCGTAGCTACAGGGTGTAATGTACATGTACATGTACATTGTATATTATTCAAACGTACATAAGAAAAATGAGTTTTTCTCTCCATTGGCCTCCATGCATTCCCATAGGGCTTTTCTATTTGTACATGTAGCATCTCCCTGTGATACATACATGTACATGTAGGAGGTATGGCATACAAAATGTTACGTACCTACATACTTGTACTGTTACTAATATTAGATATCGTGAGTTCAGACTGTAAGACTTAACCGTATTATACATGTACATGTACATGTATACAGTGTAGGTTCCGGTGTGTGTGGGAGGAAGGGAGGGAGGGAGAAGGGGTGGATATGGGGCCGGGGGGTGCTTGTGGTCCAATGAATGGTAATAGCAGAAGACTGATATAATAATATATATAGGTTCATGTTTCAATCTTCAATACATTTGTGTGTGTTATCAAGTCCGGGATACCTCATGTTCATGCATATGCTTAGCTATATTATAATATTATTATCATTATGTATGTACATGTATGTATGGTCCAGTGTACATGAGGTATGTTGTTGGTACATGTACATGTATGTGGTGCCGGTATGCCTTCTTCATTATGATTTGCTTTGATGTGGGAAGGGGGAGTGCCCGGCCAGATTTGAATAGGGTACATGTACATCAGACCACACCCTCTTGTGAATTGAAAATGTACTCTCACTCTCTTGGCATATTATGGTAGCTATCTCCTACTCACATTAATACTCTCTCCCTCCCTCTCTCTCTCTCCCTCTTTCTCTCCCTCTCCTCTCCCTCCCTCTCTCTCCCTCTCTCTCTCTTTCTCTCTCCCTCTCTCTCTCTCTCTCTCTCTCTCTCTCTCTCTCCACACACTTGTACACCCTGACACCCCACAGGTAACAGTCAAACAGACCAGTGCTTTGGTAGAGAAACATGTGGTATGTGCATAGGCACAGCTGGCTGTTCGTGGTGCTCAACTCTGGTAAGTCTTTCCCAACAATTGAACCACATTGATTGTGTGTGCAGCTTCTGACTTCCTGCACCTGTGGTTCATGTATACTGACACTCGTACTAACACACAAAGTAAACCAACCCTCGATAGCTCTATGATGAAATTCCTCTGTTGAGGCCTGAAGTCCCCTGAAATGGGAACACCCCTTTAGTAACACCTTATCTGGTCCTGGCTACATAAGATAAGCATGTGTGTGCTCCTAAAATGAGCACTTGTTGCTACCCTAATGGTGTCCGGATTATTGGCCACCTTTTTCTGTTTGGCGGAATGTTAAAGGACGCGTTGCTAATAAGCAAATGACCTTAGTTAGAGCCCATCAGCACCTGTGTCTACATGGAGGTGAAAATGAAGGGTTACCATTTCAGCCAGTGTGACACACCCTATCAATTTAACTCTCTCTCTCTCTCCCTCCCTCACTTTCTCTTGAGCTTTCTTCTCTTTTCCTTGTTTGTGTTGGTGATGCTTTGAGTATTATCAGTACAACACAATACACATGCTGAAAATGGTGGCAAATGTATGAGATGTGCACACACTCCTTTATCACTAGCTGTCTATGAATCGGTTTCACCTTGCCTAAAAGATATGCTTTTGTGGTCTTTATTATCATACCAAGAGTACACTCTTCATTAAACATACTTTTACATGTAGTTGTTGCATGTATACATACTTGTCACACTGACCACATCAAAGGATACCAGAGCCCACACACAAGTAGAGCCTGTAATGCTTTGTATATATAATATATATTTAGCTAGCCAATTCCAAAAGCATGATGAAGGTATTGGCCACACCTTATATGGTAAAGGCCATTCTACTGGTACATGTGTGTCCATAACTCCATTGCTGTTGTTCCCAGGCCAAATTCCCAGTGGCTTTTCAGTACGTACAGTGTTGCACAATACTGCTAATTTAAAAATGAGAACACCTCTTCTATTATGTATCTTGTACATGTAAGCGGGCACTATATTCAGTGTACATAATATTATGCAATGTACGTGAGTCAGTATAATAATTATTATATACAATTATGCAGTTCCAGCTACATAATAGAACACTACCTCTGAAGTGAGGGCACTTCCTTTAATCGGCTAGGGCATTCATACTAGCCGCACGCTATCTATGACAGTTTTTCTCCATGATATAATATTATTACATTGTGCATGAATATAGTGTGGGGTATATATACTGCTGATGAATAATATGCATGTACTAGTACATAGGTATTGAATGTATGAATGTCATATGTACCTTATACATGATACATGTATGTAGTTATGTTTATAATATAGGCTAGTTGGCTGTCAACAGATGTTAACATGTGCACTGATAGCTACATGTGTAATTAATTTATAGGCACTCCTTTCATCCATCATTGTCTATATAATAGCCTAGCTACTGTAGGACTAATTACAGTGGCTTTTTTTGTAGGAGAGAGAGGGGAGAGAGAGAGAGAAGAGAGAGAGAGAGAAGGGGGAGAGGGGAGAGGGAAGGAGAGAGAGAGGTAGGGGAGAGGGAAGGAGAGAGAGAGGTAGGGGGGGAGGGAAGGAGAGAGAGTATGTGTTTACATGTCGTGGCTGATGTAATGTGAGCCGCTTTTGTGAATGTATGAAGTAGTACACAATGCCATGTGTACTAAACTCCATGCATGCAGCTCAGCAGGAAGCAAGGGGGTCACATGTGAGCTACATGTGATACTGTTTTGTATGATATTTCGTGTGTGTTTTGTATACACATGTATGTTATTATGCACCTAACCACACACACACACACATAATAATTATGTTCCTATCAACACCAGTAAACATGAGGTATGCCTGTATGGTGACTCAACTTCCTGCCCAGAATATCCCCAAAATAGTATCTCTAATAGAAGACTGCTTAGTGAAAAGAACACCTACATGTACATGTATAATGTAGATGTATGTACACAAGCATTACACATGTACACATATCCATATACCCTCATTGCACTCACCCCATGCATATGTACCATGTACATGTACATGTACATGAACTAGAGCTCTCTAGATCTATAGAGCGCATATCCCGCACACGTTGCATCTGTGTCCACATGTACATGAATTAGGGAGTGTGTGACACAGTATGCTGCCTATTTGGCATTGTATGCTATTGGAAGGGTTGTCTTCTCTACATACCTTAATTATAGCTGATTTGATCGTGCCAAAGTTCATATTTGCATTACATGTAGTACATGTACCATAGTACTGTGGTAACGTGATCAAGGGATTATAGAGCCTATGGATTTGAATTTTGCCAGGTGCCAGTTACATGTACGTGCCCTCTCCCCCTCTGGGGTCTATAAGCCCTTGCATGTATACATGTGCATGTACATGTATGTACATAATATGCAGCCTCCTCCCACTCTCACTCTTTCTCCCTCTCCCTCCCTCTCTCCCTCCCTCTGTCTGCCCCTCCCTTCACCCTCTTACCCCTATCTCTCTCTCTCTCTCTCTCTCTTTCTCTTCTCTCCCTCTCTCTCTCCCTGTCCATACTACCAAATACATGTATCACACTTTAGAAGAGTACAACATTTTATGCACACGTGCACACACATCTACAGAACTTTGTAGGCCAGCGTTGTTCCTCTAACCTCACCAACTGCAATGATATCGAAGAGGCTATGGGACGTGCCCAACTAGAAGTAAGCGCACGCATTGTTTGATGACCCTGTACCACATTCATGCCAGAGTAGAATTTAATACTTGTTCTCTGTTTCCTTGTGAAGAGTTCTGAATCTGACAATCCAGTGGGTGTGACAAACGTCAATCTTCAACTGAGTGTTGGTGAGTCACCGTTTAATGTGTGTACATGTATGTATGAGGGATACCTCAATATGTGGATCTTCATTCTTTCCATCACATCATTTCTCCCTCCCCCCCTCTCTCTCACACACACACACACCTCTCTCTTCCCTCCCTCCCCCTCCCTTTCTCTTTCTACCCCTCCCTCCACTTGCTCTACATCTACACTTTTTATCTCTCTTCTTTCCATTGCCAATTATATGTACACTGTAGGTGTGCCCCAGACCTTCACAGTAACCGTTACCCCGCTGAGGAACCTGCCCCTTGATTTATACGTGTTGATTGATCTCTCGACTTCCATGATGGAAGAGCTCGATTCTTTGAAGAGAGTGGCTGGAGATATTGGTATTATTATTCTTGACTAGTCTCTCTCTTCTCCCATTGACAACACTTGCTCACACACCCTCACACACACACACACGTACACGGGGATTTCCCTAGGCCAGAGTACAGCAGCACTGCGCCGCTGTACTTGCATTCAGTTCCCTTTGATGTGGTTAGTGAAATGTACATGTACGCAGGAATCTTAAAGCCTAGCTTTGATCTTTGACCAAAATGAACAAGAATTCTGCTCTACTCTGAATTTCTGGGGAAGCCCTTTCACAATATTCACACACACACACACACACACTAACACAGCAAACCGGATCAGAAATATCACAAACAATGTGCGAATCGGTTTTGGATCGTTCAACGATAAACCCACTCGCCCTTACACCTATATTCCCGTGCCCAATGCTCTAGGAGTCTGCAACATCCCTCTCTGTAATCAGCAATTCTACGCCTTTCGTCATCAGATCACACTCACAGATAACATCACCTTCTACAATGTAAGCATATGTACAATTGTTTAGAGTTTGAAATTTCAAATGTAATCGGAAAATATTTTTTACTTGTAAAAAAGTTTGAATGAAAAGTTCTGCAAAATCAAGGGGAGGGGTGGGGGATCACTCCCATATTGTAGGCGCTGTGTCCAGAGCTGCGACCGGGGTCAAAATGCAGTCAAACGGTCAAGGCACTTTTTGGGGATCGGTCAAACAGTCGAGCGGTGTTCTGGGCCCCATCTCCAGCATAGCTAGGCGGCCAAGAGGCGTGGCCAAGATTTTGCGCATGCGCAGTTAGTCGATGGTCAACGGGTCAAAGGCAAAAATTCGCCGTGGTCAAGCAGTCAAGGCCATTTTTAGATAGTCAAAAATTTTGACCCCGGTCGCAGCTCTGGACACGGCGCCTATGGGAGTGATCCCCCCCCCCCCCCTTGAAAATTAATGCAAAGGTATAATATCTGCAAAAGTTTGATTTGAGAGCTACATGTACATGTACATGTACAATGTATTCGTCCAATCAAACTTTGCAGAGCATGAAAATTAAAATTTTGATTGATTCTGCCCCCGATTACTGTACGCTGTAGATGTCTCTTCAGGGTGTGACGGTTACAGAGAATGCTGATCGTCCTGAGAATGGACTGGAGGGCCTGGCTCAGGTATGGACATGTACATGCACATGAAACACACAATACCGCGTGTTCATTCTAATAGAATACAAGTTAAAAAAATTTCGATTTGAACTTTTGCGGTAAAGAGTGTCACCGTCTACTTGTACATTAAGATACATTATAAATCCTAGGACAGAAATTTCTTGCACTGATTCAATTGCATTTTATATTAGCATAAACGCGGTATGTACTGTGATTCTGGGGGGTTAAGCTGGTAGCCCCCCCCCCCACCCTCTGTATGATCGAGACACTAGCCTGATCCGAACGGATGAAGATCTTAATTGAATGTTGATGTGCACATGTACATGTACATGTACATGCATGTGCTAACTACCATGCGTATACATATAGGTTGTTGCCTGTGAGGATATCATTGGTTGGAGGAGTCGCGATGCCCCCCGTGGTCCGGAACAGGGACGCACACGAGTTGTCCTCTTCATGACTGATGACGCATTCCACTTCGCTGGGGAAGGACAGGTCAGTGTTATAATACTACATGTACATGTACATGTACATGTATAATTATGCATGTACATATACATGTAGGGCATACCTTTTTGGTAAAAAATTCATCACAAAATTTCTCTCTCTCTCTCTCTCTCTCCCTCTCTCTCTCTTCCCCAGTTTGCTGGTATTCTGAAGCCTTATAGAGGTGAGTGTCTATTGGATCCTCCTCCCAGTGATGCTGGACCAGCAGGAGCTACCGAATTCACAAGGTGGAACGAAGTGGTAAGAGAATAAAATTTAATACTGTATTTCATCTAAAAATTCGGCATGAAAATAATCATATTACTCGATGCACATTCTATAGCATATATGCGTGATGACCTTTACCGAAAATTAGAGACTATAATTTTTCTATCATTCAGTAAAGGATGCTGAATATTTAGAAGGGCCAATTTTTTTATAGAAAGTACGATACTTTGTGTTGCACATATATGCCCCCCCCCACACACACACATATTATATGTACTCATATACACCTACATTATATTCACACACACACACACACACACACACACACACACACACACACACATATAAATGTATAGGATTATCCATCAGTGGGTCAAGTTATTCAGATGCTTCAGCAGAATGAGGTGGCAGTGATTTTTGCTGTACAGGAGAGCAGGCTACGTACCTATCAGGTATAATGTACTGACACGTGCATGCATGTAGTACAAGTGCAAGGTTTACGTAAATATCTTTGATACCGTACTCGCTCTAATTATCCGAACGGCCAAAAATAATTATTATATTAATATCGCTGTTCGGTGTTAAATAGAAAGTAAATAAAATCGGGCAGTATGATTTGTTTGAGTGTAAGTAGAACGGATTCAGTGCAAATGGAGAAAGCACTATTATAGCGACGAAGAAACAGCAGTCGATGTCCAACTATAGGTTTATTGTTGTCAGCTCTAGAGTTCTCAGTATCGCTGTGCTCTCAGGAGCAATCGCAAAATGATTGCCGTCTGTGTCTGTGTTACCTTTCTGCTGTACCCTGTTCGAGATGTGGTAGCCACACTCTTCGATGAACGTGGAAGAGTTGTCTCGAACTCCTGCCGTGCCGTATTGTGTGGCCGTTCGGTTGATTTAGAGCGGATGAGAAAACTTGAAATTCAAGATGTTCGACGAATTAGGAAGGAAATAAATTACTTAAACTTACCATTCAGGCTATTAGAATGTTCGAATAATTAGAGCGAGTACGGTAATGATTTTTACCTTTCTTCAGAATTTGTCAGAGCTGATTAATTTGCGTTCAAGATCATCTGTAGCACAACTAGTATCTGATGGAACTAACATCCTGAACCTCATAAACACAGAATACGAGGTAAGAAATAAGGGACAGAGGGGAGGGGAAGAGAGAGAGACTCAGAGAGGAGAGAGAAAGGGAGGGAGAAAGAGAGAGAGAGGGAGAGAGAGAGAGAGAAAGGGAGGGAGAGAGAGAGAGAGTAAGAAACCTATCTTTATCTTCAGAGTATCCTTCAAGAGGTTGCCCTGGTACCAGATGATTCTACAGAGTTGACTATTTCTGTTCAACCCATGTGCCCTGCTGGGTAAGTTACTATACAGTGTACATAGCATACATGTACATGTACATGTATGCATTCCATGTACGTGCATGTACACATAATATGTATATACCGTGTTTATGCTAATAAAACGCAATATCTAATTAGCGCAAGATTTTTCATAATGTAGTGTATCTTAATGGAGTGTGTGACAACCTTTACCATAAAATCGCACGAAAGTTAAAATCATAATCATTTTTTTAGCTTGCGATCATTAGCATAAACACGGTACATGTACATGTGAAATATAATCTACCAATTATACATGTACATGTATGCGTACATGAAACCAGAAAAATTGGAGGGAATTTAAACTAAGTTTTTACACACATACACGCTGCAGTACAACCCCATTGCCTGGAGGGTGTAATGGCGTACAGCTCGACACTCCAGTGAACTTTGAGATCAACGTGACCCTTAATACTTGTGAAAACTTTCCGTCTGTTGGATCACCGCCAAGGTAAGGAATAGGATAATATTTATTGTAGTAGTTGATTCACGTGTGGGTACTTATTTTCTCTTTCTCTCTGTCTCCTTCCCCCTTCCCTCCCCCTCGCCTCTCTCTCTCTCTCTCTCTCTCTCTCTCTCTCTCTCTCTCTCTCTCTCTCTCTCTCTCTCTCTCTCTCTCTCTCTCTCTCTCCCCTCATTCAGGACTCATCGAATTGTGTCTCCTACTTTTGGTGATTTTACCATTACCTATACTGGTGACTGTGTGTGTGATTGTGCAACGAGCCAAGTGAGTCAGTCATACATGTACAGACCATATAATAATTATTACAAGTAATTACCACTGGCCAAGGGCTGGGTTCCCACTTCAGAGTAGCTTATTGGAACATTCATGAAAATGCAAATTTATACATACGTATAATGTCATATAAGCTTATACTGTATTTATTCGAATAGAAGCCGCACCCCGATTAGTAGCTGCACATGGAGCTCTGCGAAAGAAATAGTAGCCGCACGCATGTGCGAACACAATTAAGTGGGTGTAGCCACGATCGCAAGCCATGAACGATTGTTAGTTCGAGGCAAAAACATGTCAGAAAATGTCCTTGGCTTGGTACTGCTGCCTATTTATCGATCATCTATCTCAAACATTTGAGAATCAGTCCTGAAAATAGAATATATTGTGTCAGGAGCATATGAGCCGGCGAAGGAGCGTGCAACTACCACGTACACCCGGGTGCCATCAAAATACAAATTCAAGCGCAATACCTTCCAAATATGGAAAGTGCGCATCTATTGGAACTGGCTATTGCCATACACATACACGGATAGCCACGCCCAGTTCCGCGTTTGAATTTGTATTTCGATGGCACGCAAGTTACACGCTCCTTCGCTGCCTTCAGCAGCTCATATGCTCCTGATTGTGTCAATGTCACCAAAAGGTGGCGCTCCAAATTAATAAAAGCTGCCCTCGATCAGTAGCCGCACTCCAGCAAGGCTGAAATTAATAGTAGCTAGTCGCGGCTAGTATTCAAATAAATATGGTACATGTATGTAGTATACGTTGCACATTTGTGTGTACATGTAGGTAGTACTTTTATGTAATTTCTCATCTTTGTACATGTCATAATAATTAATATATTATTATTGTTGTAGATGAGAACAAACAATTCTGCCTTGTGCAATTTCAACGGCGACTTTGTGTGTGGAGTGTGTGAATGCTTCGAAGGATGGTAAATCAAACCCGTGCAGGGTTTATTTCAGGATTTCGCTCAAGAGGGGGGGGCAAACACATACCGTATAACGGGAAACTTTCGAGGGAGAAAACCTTCACAAATTTCACAATTTTACAGCGAAAGTTTTCTCCACGAAATTTTAGGCATGCCACACCTATATATGTGATCAGTTTAACATTCCATGAAAGTTTCCTCCCTCGAAATTTTCCCGCTATAATATGGTATAGCAGCAAATTTAACCAGGGGGCAATCCCCATAATAATACAGGGAAAGCCAATTTCCAAGAATCCTAAAGTGGGGGTGGCGGGCAAAAGCACCCCCTGACCTCCCTGAAACCTATAGATGGAGTACCATGTTTCAAATTCTGCACGAACTTTTATGTGTGTGTGTGTGACAGAAGCTGTGATCCTTGTGTACATGTAGGTGTGGCTCTGACTGCTCTTTGAAGATCGGTGATCTTTGTGACTGTGATGGGCTGACAGAAACCTGCCCCAGGGGCGGAGAAAATAATTTGCTGTGCAATGGTGAGTCAGCTACATGTACCTGTACATGCACATGCACAGGCACATGCACATGCATGATAATACTATTATTATAGAAATTATTGTGTATATACTGTTCTATTGATCTAGCAATATGTGGAAGGGTCTATAATATTATCAATATATCATACATGTGCATTTACATTGTTCTCTCTCTCTCTTTCTCTCTCTCTCACTTTCTCTCTCTCTCTCTCCCTCTCTCTCTCTCTCTCTCTCTCACTGGCAGGTCAAGGAGTCTGCTGTGAGGGGTCCTGCATTTGCACGCAAGATAACGTTGGCTTCTTTTATCGTCACAGTGACCCCAATAATCCTGAAAGGGTGGACTGTGCCTGTCCCCCGGAGGAACAAGTCTGTAGGGAGGTGCCAATGGTGAGTATAACTAGATCGTTGATGCTCTAAACACTTTTCTGGGTGACGACCTTTACCTGTTCCTACTACTTGCCTTGTTCAAGGACTCCAAAATGGTTGCAGGTTCTGTATGTACATGTACATGTACATGTACATGTATGTAGCTCTCACACACAAAATTAACATGCATGTAAGTACATGTAATCATACTCAAGCATACAAGCACATAATATATACACACACACTCTCTCATACAATATCATATACACACACTGCACACTGCACTCACTCTCTCACTCACAGGATCCCAACAGCAGGACTTGTGTGAATGGTACTTGTGGTTGTCAAGGCTGCGAGTGTGTTGGTAGGGCCTTTGGAAGGTTCTGTGATGGACGAGTAAGTCCTCTCTCTCTCTCTCTCTCTCTCTCTCTCTCTCTCTCTCTCTCTCTCTCTCTCTCTCTCTCTCTCTCTCTCTCTCTCTCTCTCTCTCTCTCTCTCTCTCTCTCTCTCTCTCTCTCTCTCTCTCTCTCTCTCTCTCTCTCTCTCTCTCTCTCTCTCTCTCTACATGCACACTCACACACATATGCACGTCTCTCCCACCCAGGATGTTAGTACCTGCAACGATGCCATGGATCTGATGTGCATTGAGCGCTGCATTAACAGCAACTTTGACGAAAACACCTGCCGGACTTGTGAACGGACCCGGCCCATACTCACCTTATCATCGCTACCCGAGGGAGAGACGCTGGAGGTGACGCTGGAGAGGGAGGCTAACACACAACTACCTCCAGGTTATTTATTACCGTAGGACGGGTTTTAATTGCGTAGTTTAATAATTGCGTTGTAGTCAAGTCGGGCCAAAATTTAATTGTGAATCCAATAATTGCGATAGACAACTCCATACCGTACTGTAGTATATGTGCACGTTTACATTTGCGAATCTATTAATTGCGAAACGTAGAAAAACTTGCAATTCGCAATTAATAGATACTCGCAATTAAAATCCGACCTACGGTATAGTACATGTAATTTGATTGTAGATCACCAATAATTTCCAATGTACATGTACATGTACAGTATATCCTAAAAATTAATATTAAAATTTTTCCACTTTTTATTGCCATGTGCTGACACAAAATTTTCAACCTCGAAAAATTTAGGCTGTAAGAGTGGCATAATAATATATTATACATGTAATCACCTGTGTGTGGGGAGGGGGATCCTAAATACTCCAACCTGCTCACATTCTTGACTCACTTCCCCCCCCCCCCTCCCTCTCTCTCTCTCTCTCTTTCTCTCTCTCTTTCTCTCCCCCCTCCCTCCCTCTCTATAATTATAGACCCAAGAGTAAATGCGACATTTCAGTACACGTTTGTGGATTGCACTGCTGTTGTGGGTGGCTGCACTTACAGATACTACGTGCTCCGAAGAGCTGGTGATATGTACGCACTCATTCTGGATCAAGAAATAGAGGGTGAGTACATGTATTACTCACGCTGTACACATGTTACTCTTTAAATTTATTATTTTTGCATCCTACTCCTCCTCCTCTCCGTCTCTCCTGTTCCCCTTCCTCCTTGTCTTTCTTCCCCTCCACCCTCCTCTCTCTCCCCCCCCTTCCCTCCCTCTCCTCCCGCTCTCCTTCCCTCTCTCTCTCTCTCTCCCCTTCCCTCCCTCTCCTCCCGCTCTCCTTCCCTCTCTCTCTCTCCCCTTCCCTCCCACTGTTCTCCTTCTCCTTGCAGACTGTGTGAGCGCTAGTGGTATTGTCCTTCCCTTCCCTGCCTGGGTCTTTGCCATCATTGTGATTGCAGCTCTGCTAGTCCTTGGTGTCATTATCTTTGTACTCATCAAAATCATCATCTCTATACTGGTCAGTGGTCACATGACAATAATGTTGTAGTCTGTGGGTGGTGTGTGTGTGTGTGTGTGTGTGTGTGTGTGTGTGTGTGTGTGTGTGTGTGTGTGTGAAAGTGACATCTATCTATTACTCGACATCATTATCATTAGCTAAACATGATTTGTGTGTATGTGAGAGAGAGAGAGAGAGTGAATAAGACGGTGTGACATACATGTAACATTGCTGCTCATTTTTTTCCCTTAAATAGGACTACCTTGAGGTGAAGAGGTGGGAGAGAGAGACAAAAGATGCTGATTTCTCCAAGGTTTGTTCTCGTGTGTGTGTGTGTATGTGTGTGTGTGTGGAGAACCAAAAAATAATTTGCATGACATTGGGTTTGTAATGAAGTGCTCTGAAACTTTTAAGTCGGTATTCTTAAGATTTAAACGCAGTATTTATATACCTCACTCCACAGCAATAAGCCTTTTTGTGAGTTGTTTTATTTTTCTCACTGCAGAATCAGAACCCGCTCTACCAGAGTCCTGAGATGAAGTACGAAAACATTGCCTATGGCCGTGAATAAGAACAGCACATGCACCCGCCCCCATCTGTATCTATGCTTATTGCTTATTGCATTAATAATTTTTGCATGATTATTTTATTCAAAAGACTCTTTGACACCCTAGTTTAACATTAATTTTAATTATTATTTTGATATATTATATGTAGCATAATGAATTAATTTTCATGAGTGTCTGCCTGTAGTTCTTGATCATTGTTTGCACATGACCAATACAGTTGTTAGTAATAATGATGACCACGTACATCCCTAGCAGCGCCATTGTATTATGGTAAAGGGTCACTATGTATGTATGCAAATTGTTATACTATCGAAATCGTTATGTACAGACATCCTAATTATAGATTATCGGCACGTGATTATGACGCAATCACACGCGCATAATATAATGTATACTGGTAATAATAATATTACAATAATTATTATTATACGCGGTATGGTGGGAGGGGATGGGTTGCCAATGGTTAGCAGGGTTAGTCTCTAGGGTTTGTCTATGAAAGGGGGAAAATATAATGATTGGCAACAGCAACGACAGCTAGCGGTGGTGTAGTGGTTGGGGCTCTTGTGTGTGGAACAGAATGTAGCGGGTTCGAATCTCGCTTTATGCTTTGATTTTTTTTCACTTGTTGAAATTTTTAAGTTCTCGTAGGATGTCTGTACATAACGAGATCCATAATAATACTATGCAACATTATGACATGTAATCATCAAAATTTAATGTGTTACCATACCGGGGTATGCGCATAACTTGAAAGTGAAAACTAAAGTAATTTTATAGATCATTTTCTACATTCACCTGTGTCTGTGCCAAATTTCACGATTTGATACCCTTTACTGGGCAAATAATATTAAGCAATGTTTCAGAAAAGTAAATTGCTCTAGGGATATAATTATTATCATTATGCAGTGCTGATGATAACAATTAAAAATTTTCACCATGCAATAATAAAAAAAAAAAAAAACGTATGTATGTCAGGGGTAGATCTATATCATAAAATTAATAATTATAGGAACCATGGGATGGTGTCCCTTAAATTCAATTTCCGCATAATGGAACAGACCTACAAAATTGGCAGCTAAAAATGTATTGCGTTCCGTTTCCGCGCAATATTAGAATTTAGAGCAATATTTTTTATCGCCGCGACTTCGAATTGCACGCGCGCGCGAACATTGTGCGAGAGAACATCGAACGGAATCGAATCCGTGCATATCCCGAATGAAATTTTCAACATGTACGTTCCGGAATCTATCGCGGCTCAGATGGTTTGTCCAAACTCCCGTTCCGCATAACCAATTATGGTGCCAAACCGCAATCATGCGACGTTTGCTTTCAAGAATTCTCGACTAGCCCATAATTGGTTCTGTTTGACCACGACAGCGAGAGAAAACGGAGAGCGCATCATAATCATATTTGGCCAGAACAGAAAGGAAGAGCAGTCAGATCCCGCCAACACGCAGCCAAAGTCTGCATACAATCGCCGGCCGGGAAATCGCAACAGTTGAGCAAGAGTTAGGCAGAAAAACAGTGCAGCTGTCGACGAGAGTTTCCAGTCTCTTTCGAATCGAGCAGAAAATTGCCACTTTATCAGTACACTCAACGATGGAGCTCAGATTGCTGATACTAGCGCTAGCGGCGCTATTTTGTGGAGGTAAGTTAGATCTGATCTATGTTGTTCAGTTCTCGGGATGCATGTGTGAAGAAGCCCGAGTAGCTATCACAGTATGAAGCAGCTCTATACCGCAGCTCCTTTAATAGCTGCATAGACTAGTGATAAATACGACTTAGCAGAATAGCGCGCGCTGATGATAGCGCTCAGTACAAGCTTACATAGTACACTTTGTGCATGGCTAGGCTGTAGCTTGCTTGTACGTGTATATCACTTGTCCAACTCGCCCGCAACAACAACCATCCTTAGCTAGCTAGCCCGTGCGTATAGTGAAACTACAGCGACCCTCCCCCCCCTCTCTCTCTCTCGATCCCTCGCAAGCGAATACAATTTTGCTACTTAGTAGCTGTGCGGCGTACTTTCTCTCGCTCAGGCCTAGTTGCGTTGTAAAAACACCTAATTTTGTGCTCTATGTATGTTTCAATATGCTGCGAAATGTTTATACAATACTAGCACGTCCCCAATGCTACGGTACATATTATAATATCGTGTGTGTTTGTCAACATTTATTTGCAGTACATTCACAAGAAGTGGATCTGAATCTGAGACGTCTGTGCAACGCGCAGAGTGTGTGTAGGGACTGTGTACAGGCTTCCCACTTGTGTAGTTGGTGCGCAAACCCGGTAAGTTTGCGGTGCATGAAACCCCTTGAGTAATATATATACAGCCTCACAGTGCATAGATCCGCCCACTAATTAAGTCGCAGTTTCCAATCTATTTGTCGCTGTATAATGCGGAAGTGTTTTTTTTTATGATGAGCTGTAATTAAGTTGCTGTGGTGTCTGTGCTTTTTGTTTGTGGTGGGTGTGTGACGCTGTGTGTGTGTGTGTGTGAAGTGGCAGATATAGATATTGGGAGGTTTCATTGCTCCTGGCCCCTTGAACCTTGTCCCAGGAACACAACCAGCCATAATTATCCCAATCCCACCCCATCCCCCCTGTCTATTATATCACGTGACCAATTTTAGCCAGTTTGACACAAATCCAAGAATGAACTATAGTGCTACAATCCCAAGGCTAGCTTCCTTCTTCAACTCACTGTAGTCACGATTGATAAGAGTGGGGAGCTTGGAGATGAGGTTAAGGTATTACAAAGATTATCATAATATTATTCACCGTGAACACATGTAGATCGAGACGTTATTCCATAACAAATTAGCATTCACCAATTATTGTCAGCCCTTAAACATTATGATTTGTGTACGTCTTGTCTGTTGTCTGTTACCCCCACCATGTCCTGTATTTATTTAAAGCCCCGTGAAACTGTCCCAGATTAAGATTTATTCCCAGAGATATTTCTGCTGTGTACTACTACAAAGCGCCTACTAGCTAACCTGCTGCCATTTACCAGCAGTCGAGTCCATGCTACAGCATTAATAAGTAATGTAATTGGTAATGTATGTAGGTAAAGTGGATAAAGTAAAATTGGTAAAATAAAAACTTCATTATGCATAATTTTAATTGCAGGATTTCACTGGCACTAACCGTTGCTACCCGACCAATGACCCCGATGTTACGTGTCCAGCTGCAATGGACGGTACGAGTTTTGAACAGAACCCTCAGGGCGAAGTCGATGGCGCAAATAACGTACGTACATGTAGCATGCTCCTCCCATGATCTTGTTGTGCATGTGATCTACTCCTCCCTGACCTTGTTTTGTAACAGTTACCATATTAGGGTAATGAGTTAATTTGCCTGATCCTTATTATTTCAGGTTGATCTGACTCGGGGAGGCTTGAACCAAATCACACCATCAAGTATTAGTGTCAGAGTGAGGCCAGGTAATCAATCTCTCTCTCTCTCTCTCTCTCTCTCTCTCTCTCTCTCTCTCTCTCTTGTAAACAGGAATACAATTATACATTTATTAAGTATACACATGTACAAAGCATGTATTATTATGTGTAATAATATTATCCGTTTCATAAACATTTCACACACACAACACGCACACACACACACACTCGCAGGTGCACCGGTCACGTTTCCTCTGGCAATCCGTCCGGCAAGAAACTTCCCACTTGACCTCTACCTCCTCATGGATCTCTCTTTCTCCATGAACGATGATTTGAACAACCTCAAAGCTCTAGGAGCACAGCTAGGTACGTGCATGATGACAGCTAGTTCACCGAATTTTTTTTTTTTTAATTCCTGCCAGCTGATGTATTATTCAATTTTCTATAGTGTGCACTTCCCGATTCCTTACTTAGCTCTTTCGCTATGTGCTGTTGATTACATGTACATAGCATATCTTGCCACATGATTGTACACATTTGATACACAATTGAAGCTTCCATCCTCACAACAACATTATGTATGTATCTACATGTAGTTTCCCTTCAATTAGAGCTTCCTAATTGAACAGCGTGTCTATTAACTAATAGAATACCAGAAATTTCGACAATTTCACCGCCTGCTCTCATCGGTGAAATCATTATCGCGTGAATACCGAATTACTGGGCAAAGATCGAGCGAACATCACGCATCATTGATATTTTTATGCCGGATTCTTAGAAGAATTGCACGAAAGAAAAACTTTATACTCAGAAATAAGAGGAGAACTGGATATTACATGTGTACATCGATCAGTATAGCCTTTGGTAAAAAAAAGTCTAGACAAGCCATGAGACATCCCAATTAATGTCTTAAAAAAACTCGACATACATGCATTGTATGCCTGTCACATGATTGTAAAATAATGTCTATCTGCACAGGGGTGGATCTGGGGGGGGGGGGGGGGGTGTTCAGGGGGTTGCAATCCCCCCAAACGATTTTGAGCAGCCCCTCCCACTTATATGCAAGGCTTACTATAGCTTGGCACAGTAGTTAGCCTCGTGCCCATCCCTATTCCCACCTTTTCAATGTTGCGCAACATTGAAAAGGTGGGAATAGGGATGGGCACGAGGCTAACAGTACGTAGTTGCCACTGTACATGGTTAGCAGCAGATAAGCTGTGTAGTACATAATTGGCCACAACCAACAGGCGGTGCACGGTGGTTAGTGGTACACCCTGAACATGGCTTCAGCTATGAATAATCTACTGTAGACCACAAGAGTCAGCTGTGGTGCTAGGCTTGGTAAAGCTCTATACTTGCAGTGCTACAGTGCCTTACTAGGTCACAGTCACGCTCTGGGGCACGAGAAGATGATTAAAAGTGGGCGTAGCTCATTAAAAGTGGGCGTGGTCGCAAAAATTTCGCGCGCAATTATATCTACAACCCCACCATACTAAAAATCCTAGATCCGCCCCTGCTGCATACATACATACATAATATAGTGTATTTACTTGTTCTTTACACACAATCATGTAGCTGCCAGTATTGTGGGCATCTCCACCAACTTCACCATCGGTTTTGGCTCCTTTGTGGACAAAAGGCTCGGCCCCTACGTCAGCCTCCGACCTGAGGTTCAGAATGACCCCTGCTTTGATAATTCAAATTTCGATAACTGTGTGCCAACGTACAGCTACAGGCATGTTGTTAGCCTCACACCGAATCAAAACGAATTCAATGTAAGTTAAAGATAGCTATATACTGTTGGCACGTCTTGGGTGGCTCCATGGGGTGTATGTGGGAGGGAGAGGGAGGGAGAGAGAGAGAGAGAGAGAGAGAGAGAGAGGGGGGGGGGGGAGGGGAGAGGGAGGGGGAGAGAGAGAGCGATGAGTGTGGGGAGAGAGGGGGTCACTAATTTTGTGTTCTCTTAACTTACAGAACAGAGTTCAAGAGCAGGAAATCTCTGGTAACCAAGATTCGCCTGAGGGTGGTTTTGATGGCTTTTTGCAGTCCATTGTCTGTACTGATCTGATTGGCTGGAGAGAAGTATCACGAAAGCTACTGCTCTACATCACTGATGCAGGATTTCACTACGCCAATGATGGAAAGGTAAATGAAATTTTTCCTGCAGATTTTTTTGTCTTGCGTTAATGATTGTATCGAAGATATGGCAACTTTTACTGCATTGGCGAAAATTTATTCCACTGAATTCTGTAGTACAAAGATAGCTGTGATATATACTCTATTGACACGTACGTACATGTACTTTGTGCTTTTTTTTGGCCATTGCAAGAAGAAATTTGTCCGTTTACAATCTTGAGCCTTCAAAGGAACGTGTGATGATGCATTAAAGCTTACAGCAACATTATTTAATTTAATGTATACACACCACTAGTCTAAGAGTGTTTTTAAGAGGAGCGTTCATATACACACGTGCGTGTCAAAGAAAAAGGAGCAAAATCCACTGCACTGATCTGTGTGTGGGTAAGTAGTTATCTTTTCGAAAATCTTTTAGTAAAAGTATGCAGTCAACACCATTCACATGCAGTTCTAGCTAACGGCATATCGCTAATGATCAATTTATATCTCCTTATAGCTCGGTGGAGTCATTCTTCCCCACGATGGTCTTTGCAAGGTAACTTCACCAGGGAACGAGTACAACGACTGGGACGTCTACGACTATCCCTCCATTGGTCAGATTGCCGAGGCACTCCGGAGGAATGACATCATCCCAATTTTTGCCGCAGAGGCCAGAGCCAAGCCAATCTATGATGTAAGCATGTATACGACAACTGTGACGACCATTACCCTCTATATACATGTGATATATACCCGATATTATGGTACTTACTGTACTGACGACCTTTACCTTCCCTTTGTATGCGCATATCGGCGCGTACTATATTGACGACCTTTACCTTTCCCATTGTTCTGATATCACCTTTACCAACTCCCATTGTATCCGTGCAGGAATTGGTGAACGAGCTCGGTAGCAACGGAGCCTTCTCTGGCACCCTGGCTGCAGACTCCAGCAATGTGGTCACACTAGTTGAGGATTTATACAATGTGAGTAAAAAAAAAATATCACACTAGTTGTGTGAAATAATATTATGTACCGTATAGCGGGAAATTTTCGAGGGAGAAAACTTTCGCGGATCGGTAGGAAAGGAGCATTTCGCGGAGAAAACTTTCGCGGAATGTTAAAACTAGTCGCATAATGGGTGTGGCATGCCTAGAATTTCGTGGAGAAAACTTTCGCGGATGGCTGAAAAATTGCGAAATTCGTGAAAATTTTCTCCCTCGAAAGTTTCCCGCTATACAGTATGTATATACGAGATGCCGGCAAATGTTCATTCCCGAGTGATG
This sequence comes from Cliona cf. orientalis, assembly GCA_963930775.1. Taxonomy (NCBI): domain Eukaryota; kingdom Metazoa; phylum Porifera; class Demospongiae; order Clionaida; family Clionaidae; genus Cliona; species Cliona cf. orientalis. Next base: position 1,415,642 of record OZ005699.1, on the reverse strand, counting down.
ATTAATTATAATCCCACATTTTAAACTAAGTCAAGCTGTGAAATAGCGATCTGGAATTAATATTGACACTTACATAAATTACATTCCATTACATTTACACTGACTACCATAAATTGAGAATATTTTGTTGTTAAAATGTTTTCAGACAGCCTGGCTTATGCGAAAATTAAACATGAAAAAATCTATGCGCAGCATTAACGATAATGCGGTACAAGGTCATCTGTCTGAAACTTTATTTAACGCGAATAATTATTGCATGAAATATTTTGGACACGAAATATTCGTGATTTACAATAATTCCATTCCCCATTCCCCATTCCCCATACAGACCATCTCTCAGAGGATTCTCTTTGATCCCCAGCCCATTCCAGGAGTCTCATTCAACATCACCCCAACCGTCTGTCCTGGAGTGTAAGTATAGCTATAGCCTCGTACCCAGGCCTGGAAGGAGGAGGAAAAAGGGCCTGGTACCTATTGCACGCGCATGCGCCAACTACCTACCCCAATAAAAACCTGGGGTGCCGCAAACGACTGTACGCTTTTTCACCCTCCTCCCACGGCCTAGGGTACAAGACTAGCTATAGTGACCATGAGTATAATATTGTAAGATGCTTGCTGAATCATTGGATTTTTTTCAATCAACGCAGTATCACAGCTGATGGAGTTTGCACTGGAGTGCAGATTGAACAGGTAGCCAACTTCACGGTCAGTGTCTCTTTGACCGAGTGTAATCCCGAGAATTCTGGGCAACCCATCAAGTAGGTTGATCTCTCTCTCTCTCTTCCTCACTTTACTTTAACAATTTATCCCCCCCCCCCTCTCCCCTCCTCTGCAGTGTGCCAATCCGTGTCGTAGGCTTTGGCACATTCATGGTGCAGCTAACTGCCATCTGTGGCTGTCCATGTGAAGACAACTCTGTGAGTATAATGTTTATTATAATGACTAGCTTAGTACATGTATGTCACTAGCTGTTGTGTGTATGTGTTATGCATGCTTCATCAACTGATATTCTATTCCAGACGATGAATAGTCCCACCTGCAGTGGCCAAGGCAACCTCACTTGTGGAATCTGTGAATGCAACATGGGCCGGTAAGTCATATTAATTGGTATCTACTGTGTAGCATTCAGAATATTAAAACTAGTATAATTTAATGTACATGTATCGTATAGCTTGTTGTGTATACATGTGTTTTATTTTACTGCAGCCTTGGAGAAATGTGTCAGTGTGATGCTGCTGGACTGGGAGGACCTGCAGATCTAACATGCCCGTGAGTGTACACGCAGGAGAGGAGGGAGAGGGAAGAAGGGAGAGAGAGAAGAGAGAGGGAGGGAGGGAGAGGGAGAGAGAGAGAGAGAGAGAGAGAGAGAGAGAGAGAGAGAGAGAGAGAGAGAGAGAGAGAGAGAGAGAGAGAGAGAGAGAGAGAGAGAGGGAAGGAGGGAGGATTGATTAACTTACATGTGACATCTTCTTATCTTTATTTAGTCTTGGTCCAACGGACATTCAGTGTACTCGAAGTGACAGAGGTACTTGCGTGTGTGGAGAGTGCATTTGCCGAACAAATGCTCAGGTACGTAAAGACAAAGGTGCACAGCACTCTAAACCATCTTGAAACACACAAATACACATATTCTCACACTCGCACTCATGAGTGCACACCCACATAACACATGCTTACAATCTTACAATACTGCATTGTTGCATAATATATTATGACGTATCACATAGCCAGAGTTCTATATAGTATGGTATTGCATTATGACTTAACATAATATAATTGCACCATATATACATACATGTATTCATAATATTATACATGTACATGTACACAAAATAATCACAGGGTGAGCCAGAGTTCTATGGCCCGGCTTGCGAGTGCGACGACTCCCGGTGTGGCCGAGTGGACGGACAGCTCTGCTCCGGGCGGGGCACCTGCACGTGCAGCGGCTGCCAGTGCAACGTTGAGCCGACCACCAGCCAGCCCTACATCAACGGAGACCTGCAGGCCTGCGAGTGCACTCCGGCTACGAACTGTATCGACCCAAGGAATAGCACGGTCAGTATATTAATTATATAAGCTTAAGCATAAGGCCTAGGTCACCCCCAAAATTTTGTTTAATAATTCCTGTCTCTGGCCCTGGATTCTTCTAATGCATGGATTGTGTTTGGAGGGGGGTATATACACACGACTCGACATGGTAAAGGGTCGCCCGGTCTGCATATATTATTATATTTGACGATCTTTACCAATTTGTTTTGTGATTGTATATACACAGGCCACATGCAATGGTCGTGGTGTGTGTGGATGCGACGGAACATGTCAGTGCGACCCTCCCTACTCCGGTACCTACTGCGAGAGGTGCTCGGGCTCCAACGAGTGCATGGAAAACTGTGAAATCAACCGCGTCTGTGCCCAGTGTGCTCTCAGCGTCATCGAGCCGTATGCCATGACCCTCACACAGGAAGAGTTCTTCAACGACGGACTGCTCGCGAGGGAGGGAATTCCCAGAAATTCAACGTTCATCCAGACGGGCGGGACTTACCAGCTGATCCTGCCGCCGGCCGAGACTTTCTGCCAGGAGGTGATGGCCCTGGAGAGCAGGGAGGAAAGGGAAAACAGGTGTCCAACCATCGTCATTATCAACGGCACGAGCGAGGTGGACTACGACATTGACGGTAGGCACAAACTATATATATACGTGTAGATTGGAGTGGAATCTGTTTTGCATGAATTCTCTGCCTTTAATTTTGCACGGCTCATGCATGCGCATATAATTAATAGATAGAGTTATTTATATTTAACCATTGTTCATGATTGTATTGATAGCAGCTGAACTATAATAATTATTATACTAAGAGTACCAGGCAGTGAAGGGGAAAATCGCAGTGGAATATTAAAAATTGTCAATTTGTTACCATTTCCACGTACAGATCACAAAATTTAGTAGCAAAAATTAGTTATTGTTTCATTCATTCTTTGTGCCACTACAGGTTCTGAGTCTGTGCGCTGTGAAGGATCGGTGGGAGTATGCACCTACCGATATTTTGTTGCTGCCAATGAGAATCCAAACCCATTGACTCCTAATGCTAACCCCTTCCTCGACCTACACGTGGAGTTCTTGAGATGTAAGTAAAAACCAGTAATATAAATGGCAGTGCATGAATAACAGCTCTTAGACTAACAGCCGTTTTGATTTAGAGGATGTATGTTCCTAATTTATTCTCTCTCTCTCCCTCCCTCTCTCCCACCCCACCTCTCTCTCTCTCTCCCTCTCTCCCTCTCCCTCTCTCTCTCTCTCTCCCTCTCTCTCTCTCCCTCTCCCTCTCTCTCTCTCTCCCCCCTCCCTCCCCCTCTCCTCTCCCTCCAGCTTGTCCTGAACCAGCTGTCAGCACAGCTCCTTGGATCATTGCCATTGCCATCATCATCCCTCTCCTGGTCCTTGGACTGCTGGCTCTCCTACTACTCAAAGTCTTGTTGCTCATTTATGTAAGTCTTGTGCATGTATTGTGTACTTATCGCTAGGTACCTATTAAGTAAATGACTCTGCCTTTCGTTGTAACAAAACAATTATAGTCCCCATTTTAATATTACTTACTTTACCTTTATTACCAATATTACCTACATTACCAATAATATTACTACTATTCATTATCATTATTACCCACGTTGCCAGTAATACCATTATTACTTTCATTGGGATAATATTGCCCCTTTAGGTGTGTAGTCAGTGAAGTCATGTATATAAATTATGCATTCATTTTCTCCTGAAAATTTTCATATTATCAGAAATTTTTTACTGGTTTTCTCTTCAGGATGCAGTTGAGGTGAAGAGGTTTGAAGAAGAATTGGCAAGAACCAAATATTCAAAGGTATGCCTGCAATTTTTCTGGGAGTAACTATACAAGCTTTTGCGCAGATTGAGATTACTGTGCATGCATGTATGTTGTACAATGAGTTTCAGATTTGACCATGCCACCATGTTACAATACACCCATATAAAAAAAAACTATTAACTTGACTGGCAAGGAGTTTATGAATATGAAGATGATCTACCTTCTTTCTTGTCTACTACTAGCTTACTTTCTTACTCTAATCTATATAGCTATATAGCTATCTCTCTGCTTACTGATCTATTCTGTCTCTCTCCCCGCACCCTTCCCCTATCCCCCCTCCCCTCCCCTTCTCTCTCTCTCTCTCTCTCTCTCTCTCTCTCTCTCTCTCTCTCTCTCTCTCTCTCTCTCTCTCTCTCTCTCTCTCTCTCCTACAGAATCTCAATCCTCTCTACCAACCTCCTATTGAAGAAATTGACAACCCAGCTTATGGCAAATAGAAAGTCAACTCATCCTTTGTTCCATGGGTGCTGTTGCTTTCAAACAATGCCAATTTAGCTGGGTTGTCGGGTAGTTAGTCATCTATTTATTTTTTAAAACTGAAAACCATTCTTCAATTCATGCACCAACTATAAACATACTTTCCCAACTCATACTCCATGCATCTACTGTACATGTATAATTAATGAGTAATTTTAGTCACCTCACTAATGATTATAGTCAATCCCTGTTCGTAAACTCATACATCGTTAATCCAAGCACCTCCGACTATCTTTGTTTTAATCCACTTTCCATGCATACTTCCATGTCCCATTCTCCATGCACCTATTGATTTCCCATTCCCATTCCATTCTCATGCAGTATCATGTGATTATCACATGACTGTCATACACTTGTCACATGATTTGTCATGTTGTCTATTGTGCACAGAATGAGAATCCACTCTATCGCAGTGCAGCAAAGGATTACGAAAATCCACTGTATGGAAAGTAGCAGTAATTTCTCTCCTCTTTTAATATAAACAGCCAATATTATTTTTTTTTATGCTTCTTATGTACGTGTAAGATGTTTGTGTATTAAATCACATCAGTCTGTGTAGAATCACTGATACTATTTTTGTGCGTACTATGTATTATTATAATAATCTATTATTAGAATAGTGATCAGAATTCAAAGCATGATTGTGTGCATGTGCACGCATACGCCTGCTTAATTTGCGCTCCATATTATACTATTTAAGGGGGCCGGCTCAGCAAGTATAGTAGATTCATACAAACAGTCTTTCCTAATTATTAGTCTCAATTGAATTCATAGCATCTCGCCTACCGTGTATGGCTGTGTTGACATAATGTATTCTCCTGGGTAGTCAATACTGTTCAACCAAGCTAGTGACAAAAATTTGGGGTCGAAGGATGATAAAATTAATGAATGGGTGTATTTAGCATGCCAAGCTCCTTAGGACATAATATAGTATAGATTTCTCTGGATTGTCTCGGGTACTTTTTGATCAAAAAGGAATGCTAGTGGTTTGATTTGGTGACTTGTGATAGTATTTTAATATTATAATATATTATAATGCCCCCCCCCCCATGTATAATAATTATGTATCATGGCCTGAATCATGACCATGCAGTATCAGACCATTGGATGAAACTCTATCAACACTACGATAGCAGGCATAAACAACTAGATCTAGATACACCCCAGTAGCTAGTACAATTATTATGGAATCAATAATGTGATCGTGCATGCATGGCTTCAGTATGCTATGCCAGGGAGTTGAATTGATTCAATTACAATATTTCTGCTTATAAAGAAAAATCCCCAAGTATAACTTGACATACCACACTTGTATCAGTGTTCACCCCAGCATACATAATTTAGGCATGTCAGCCCAACAACCCTTCAGTACAGAATTTCCTTTGATGTATGAATAGGGATATTCCAAAAGCTTTGATGTGAGCACAGCCTCCACCCAAAGTATGCATGCCATAATATTATTATACTGTCGTGCTTTGAATATTGCTTGGGAAGAACATGAAGAACACTGTACATAATATGTGACCAGCTATGAGAAAAGGGACCATTTGAGAGTTTTTTGTTCGTAGTATGTGGCTTGTTGCATATATGGAGTAATTAATGTACTGTATATGTAGCTGATCCGCTCTGTTTGTGCCTACTCACAACCAGCTACATAATTCTATTGAAAGCAAGCTATTTGGGCATAAAAATTGAATACTATCGCTGTCCACAAAATAATGGTCCCATTTCTCATAGCAGGTCACATACATGTATATTCAATGTTTAACGAAGCTGCTTTAAACATCAAACTACGTATAATAATAATTATACAGTTTAAGTTGGGAACTAGTATAAGCCCCTGGTGGCTACTCCCAGTTTACAATGACAGAGATTGTTATTAAATTACAGCAATGTGCATTATAACAATAGGCAATAATTATAAATTAATGATGCATATATAGTTACTAGCCCTGTCCAATTGCAAGCTATCAGTCTTGCAATATTACACCCAGAGAGGTGCCAGGGAAGAGCAAGGTATATTATAATGGAATAGAAATATGGGGAAAAGTATGATGGTAGCTTACCAATTAATATTATAAAAAAAGTTAGTCAATGCCCCTATAGAGTACCTCTACGCTCTAATAGTTCACCGAGCGACAAATTTGGGCCGTCACCTCTCCTGACCCTCACGCTCCCTCCACGATCCCTGTCAATGTTGCCTCGCAAGATGGCATCGAACGCATGACGAAGGGTCCACGCACGCATCGTAGCGCTGGCCTGCTTCGAGACGGTCTCGAGTGCCGAGCGAAGCTCTCGTTTTACGCCGGCCACCGTACACTCTTCGAGGATCTTTTCTGCCGTCTGTTTGTACGTATTGTAGCATCCTTCGTGGTCTCCCTCGTTATAGAGGGGCCCTCCCCTGCTAATTGCGGCCGAGATTTCCTTGCAAGCTTCTTCGTAGCTCATCCCCTTTTCTCTCTCCTCGTTTGGGACTCCGCCCTCTCCATTGGCCGCCGCCCCTTCCTCTTCATCATCGTTTCCCACAGCACCGTTGAGAATGACAAAAATACCACGTAGGATAGCGTCAAAGGAGTGACGCATGGTCCAGGCTCGATCGGTGAAACTGGGCTGCTTCTCAGCCAAATAGAGAGCCAAACGTAGCTTCTGTTGCACGACAGCCACGGAGCATCGCTCGACGATCTTCTCCGCTGCCTGCCTGTAGATGTTGTAGCAACCGCTGTGGTCTCCTTCGTTGTACGTAGGAGCCCCGCGACTTATGGCGGCCGAGATTTCAAGGCAAGCTTCCTTGTAGCCCATCTCTGCCGGGTCATCATCTTCAGCTCCGGTAGACTTTGCTAGCTCTTCTTTATCGCTGTCTGTGAAATCCGACGTATCGATGTCACCACAGAGGATGGCATCGAAAGCATGTCGCATGGTCCATGCTTGTTTGGTGAAGCTTGGTTGTTTGTCGGCCAATTCGATTGCCGAACGAAATTCTTGCTGAACACCTTTCAGGGAGCAGTTCTTGAGGATTTTCTCCCCGGCCGCTCTGTACCTTTCATAGCACCCTTTGTGGTCACCTTTGTTGTACGCCGGTGCTCCAAAATCTATCGCAGCAGATATTTCACTACAAGCGTCTTTGTAGCTCATGCCTTTTTCTGTATCATTGAGAGCTGACACGGAAGCTGCTTCAGACGTAGAAGGAGTTGCACCACCGATCTCCTCTTTCCCCTCTTCACTGCTGACCTTTCCTGCAATTATCTCACCAATCTGTTTGAGTATGTCGGAATCTTTCGTGCTTGACGTGAGTTCGCTCTCCGTCTCAATCATTGGGTTTACCTCCTCACTAGCACTTGCGGCAGCAAGGGGAACACCTATGCTAGCTGTAGGCGTAGCTGATGAACCATCAGTGATAATAGGTGGTGGTGGGTTGCTTTCAGATTCATCTGTAAGCATACCCTCTTCAACCAGTTGATCGTTCATCTTCATGGCCCCTTTTTTCGGCATGGAGGGAAGCTGAAGATCTTCGTTTCGGCATGTCTCGAAGATTGTGTCAGGGTCTCGGTTGATCCTGTGGGCCCAGCAGCTCATTGCATTTCCAGAGCGACCCGCTTCCAGTTCTTCCTCCGGATTGTGCGTCACCATCCCGAATTCAAGCATTCCGTTCGGTTTCATGACGGGGAAAGCGAGTGAGTCGTCGATCACCCCGAATACCTCCTTTGCGTCGGTCAAGATCTGTAGATCGGTGAGGTTGTACATCTCGAACGGTTTTCGCTCGCTAGCACCCATCATATACTCGAAAACCATCCTCGCCCATTCAGCGCCATCTTGATCCTCGGGAAGGGAGCCAGCTAGACTCTTTTTGAACCTCCTCACGCACCACTGAAAGTAGAGGGTCGAGTGAAAGAATTCATCCACCTTGACGGAAGCGATCGAGTGACATCGCAAGTCCAGTCGGTGCTGGGGGAGAGAGAGCACCCAGACCTTCGTGGACTCCAACTGCTTCTCCTTCTGGTGACGCAGCCTCTCACGGTGGCGACGAGTGTAGGCCTCTCTGCTGTAGTCAACGTCTATAGTAGCACCATCCATCTCTCTTCTTGATCGATCGGACACACCCTCTACGTCTCGTTAATTAGCTATTTCCCCCACATCACGTGTGGGCTAAAATACGCATGCGCAGTAGGCCAAGACCTTTCCGCAGGCGCAATACTACAGTATATACGAACTCTGACACTCAGCTACGCATTTTAGGCTTCGTGAGTAACTGAAAGATGAAAGATAGATGGTGGTATCTGTGTCTTGTATGCTTCCTAACAGTTACTGACGGTAAGTATTTAAACCGGTGTCATATGAAAATAGGGACCCCCCAAAATGGCCCGGGGTCCCCATTTTCATAGAAAAATGGGGACCCGGGTCCCTATTTTCATAATATTTTAGGGACCCCTGGGTCCCCATTTTCACAGGATTTTGGGGACCCTCTTATGAAAATGGGGACTCCCAGTGCAATTTACTTGACGGTAGGCATGTATACCTTGACTGACTAGACAGCACATGACTCAGCCCGCATGGTATCCATTAGCTAATTTTGTAACATGATTATTATCATGCAAGCTCTAGGTTGTGGTTACATGCTAAAATTAAGTGGGGTGCCATTTGTGTCAAAATTCATTATTGCAGGCATTTAGAAAAGTCTGAGGATTTACAAAAGTAGTAGCTAGACATTTACATAAATCACAGTGTAATATTATTTAGAGATGTTATAACTGTGGGGATTTATGAAAGTAGTGGATATTTACGTAAATCTCACTAGTAGACATTGTATAAATTGCAGCAGACATTAAATTTTTACTAGTTTGTGACAAAATTCTGTAGTGGCAGACATTTAGTGATGTTGCAGGAATTTACGAAACTAGTGGATGTTTACAGAAAAACACAGTGGACATTAAAATCAATAGTACAGTAGTAATATTAACGTCATCCCCATAGGTTGTATGCCCCATGCAAACACAAACATGAATAGATATTTATACAGTTTGTGACAAAATTCTGTAGTGGCAGACATTAATTTTAGTGATGTTGCAGGAATTTATGAAACTAGTGGATGTTTACAGAAAAACACAGTGGACATTAAAATCAATAGTACAGTAGTAATATTAATGTCATCCCCATAGGTTGTATGCCCCATGCAAACACAAACATGAATAGATATTTATACAGTTTGTGACAAAATTCTGTAGTGGCAGACATTTAGTGACGTTGCAGGAATTTATGAAAGTAGTGGATGTTTACAGTGGACATTAAAATCAATAGTACAATAGTAATATTAACGTCATCCCCATAGGTGTGTACCCCATGCAAACACAAACATGAACACAAATACTGTACCCAAGACTTGGGGCATGTCTTGCACAAGGTTAATTTTAGCTTAATTTTTGTGCCAGTATGATCAATGTGGACTATTACTGGCCTTTTCTTCAGGGGCCTTTCTGATGACTTGCATAATCATCCCTGGCTCTTCCTGACTCCTCCCACTTCCGACCAAAAGTACTCATAATACGATTTGCTAATTATATTAGGCAATAATATAATTATGGATCTCTGTCAATAACACCTTTGCTTTGGTGGTAGTTTAATCCCCACAGCATCTCTAAATCTTAAACAAATCTCTAAATCTCAAAATTTTAAACAAGCTAGCCATACTGTTTCTAGCTAGCCACTAACTTCTCCGAACAATAATTATGAGCTCCGCTGAACCAAGTAAACTCATGGCAACCACTGATTCTTCGCGTTCTACTATGAATATCGAATTATACTCGATTACACTTGGAGGGGCCCCAAATTCACGGAAGGGTCCCCAAAATCATAATGAAAATAGGGACCCGGGGTCCCCACTTTCATGGGGTCCCCAAAATTTTATGACACCGGGACCGTCATTGTGATATTAAAATATTAATATTAAATTCTGATCTCATGTTAATTGCCTTCGATAGTTGCCATGTAAATCAAAGGGTTATTGAATGAAACATCATATACATGCACTAGATGTCCAAGAAACAAGCGGCTTCCAAATCCCCACATTTAGTGAAGTAGTGAGGAATGCTACATTTGTCAATGGCCCCCCACTGATACCAAACCCACCACCGACACTGAATCTGTCCGGGGGCAGACAACTGCTGTTCCCCTTCATGAATTTTACTTGCAATGGTAGAATAATAAGGCTGACGTTCCTTGGATGGCTCAGTGGGTCAAGTGAACAATTTGATGTTACAAGGTTGATGTCGTGGCCCTATTTCTCTCTGTGGCGCCCACACCAGCATCAATTCGAGGAGATACAAATTGGACCTAATGATCTGCTAACTGGTTCTCTGAGCCTAAGCAGAATTAATGTAACCCATCAGATGGTGGAAGTTACTTTAACAACAAATGTCATGTTTAGTGCTGACGATATCTTAGGAGTAACACTATGGCAAAATCGTCTACCCACTGGAAATGGCATTTATAGTAGCATAGAGCTACTTAAATCAAGAGGTTATGGCGAGACACCAGTTTATGATCATAATTGTCAGAGTACACATGCTCAGTGCAATTTATATTCACTTCAAGAAAAGCCATACGTTGCAATAGAAATTGGTGAGATGTAATCAATATCCAGGCCTATTACTAGAATTGAAGGGCTCAGAACCAGAGTGGCCTAACCCATAAAATTTATTAATGTTGAGTTAGCCCCCTAATCTTGAAAATATGTTTAAAATGCATTTCATGAGCAACAGAAAATTCACATTTTTGAAAATTTGAGTGATTTGGTAGAGTAGGGTGTTTGGTTTAGTCCATTTAGACAATTTCCTGCATTCAATTTGGGGTTAGGCCACTCTGGTTCTCGACCCTTCAATTATTAATATAATGCATACATACAGAATAGGATCATGGTGTAACACAAGTTCAATGGGTATCACTATTCTACCCCTTTATACTTGCTAGCATCTTTCAAATAATGATTATTGCTTCTCTGTACATGTGTAGAGCCTCCCTCTCAGCAGTGTGCCATGGGATTTTTTAATGAACGGTCACTGAGGATTGTCTGGAGTGCCTCAAGATATTCCCAGCCTCCTCTCCACTTTCCTGGAATCATAACATCAGATTCTATGAACTTGCAACTCATCCAGTCAGGACATCTTAGGAGAATAATTATTGCAGCAAAATTCAATGCAACTGCACATGTTGGCTGGCCAAAACTGCAAATCATGAGAATCAATGTGGAACAAAATACTTACGACATTGTTGCTTCAACAACTAATACAACTGAACCAAGACCTACAGGATATCTTAATGTCTATGAGTACGAATTTAATAACAGTGTTGCTGTTCAGATTGGTGACGAAGTGGCTATCTCCTGGCATGGTAATGTAAGTCAGACAGATCAGATCCGTTATTCTCTTGCCTACTATATTATTAGTAGTGGCTCTAGAGTACCAATGGTTTCTATTATTGTTGGTGACTGTGGTCCTGAAACTGACTGGCTGACATCAAATATTCCGCAGTGTGAGGAGATGAACATTACTACAACTTCAGATAGCCCGGGGCCATATAACACCGTTAGCCGCACACCAGCCACAGATAATGAGCTGACTAGCACCACTACTAATCCAAAATTAAATTTTAGTAACACTACAGCTACCATGACTATGGGGTCCATGAGTGCTACTCAGGCAAGTATAAACCAAACGGTAAATTCAGAATCTGAAGTCAAATTATCAACCACTAGTGATAAGACAACAATAATCAGTGGAACTGTGGTATTCTCTCTCATTATGATTATTCTTCTAATTTTTGTGGTTGTGTTAACGTTAACCTTAGTTGTAAAACGAAGGAGGAAGTCTACCTCTATGAATGTTACTGACCCCATTGAGATGAGTACTCAACCACGAACGCTCCATAATACTTCTAGTGAGTCTATCACAGACTCCACACATGGAGTCAAACTCGATGAAGCAGAGGACTACATTGAGGTAAACCATGTTTATGCTACAGACACTCTTCCAACTGATCCTAATGTGGCCTATGGGACCGTTGATTGCATTGAAGTGGATTCAAATCCAGCTCATAGCACAGATACTGTTCCAACTGACACCAATGTGGCTTATGGCAGTAATGCTACTACTGTTCCAACTTACCCAAATGTGGCCTATGGTACCACTAATTATAATGCTGTTCCAACTAGCCCCACTGTGGCTTACGGTACTCACCCACCGCAAATACATGATTATGAATATGTTGCTTTTCCCTGAACTCATATTATTATGGTGTATTGTAGTCCATGACTGCTATTATGATAATTATCATAAGCCTGGTAAGGCAGGTGTTGTAAACAGGCAATTGAGCCCTTCACTTCTCAGTCCCTTGTTTACAACTGCTACTGCATACATTTTTGCTGTTCTGTAAATAATTATTAACTTGAAGTTTGCCATAATAATAATACAATAATATTATTATGCTTCTCCTACTGTTGAGTGGAGCAAGCTAATACAACAGTTACCGTACTGAATGATATTATTATCACAACTTGTCACCATTCTGCATCCCGAATTTAAAGCAATCGTGTACTATAAAATCATGTTAGCTTTTTACACAATTTTCATACAACATTCAACTGGAAAACGTGTTTACCATGATCGTGGCACAACATGGCTAAGTTAATACACACATGATCCATAGCTATAGACAATATCAAGTTTACACATACACACCCACAAACAACCTCCTGTGCAAGTGAAAACAAAAAAATTACATTCTTGCATGCATGTACACTTGCTGAGGATTCACAACCAGTGGCATGCATTAGTTAAGAATGGGATACATAATTATTCGGTACAGGCTGAGGAGTTGAGGGCCAGCATCTAATTTGCTTTATTGTGATAACAGACTCGCAGCTATTGGTGTACCAAATTGACTAGATTTACAGTGACTGCTATGGCATTCCAACACTGACAAAATTGGCAAGGGCATTCCAACACTGACAAAATTGGCAAGCTCAAATATATGGTCAAACTTGAGTCAGATATATGGTCAAACTCAAATATGTGGTCAAAATTGTTGCCTATATATGGTCAAAGGCAAATATATGGTCAAATTTTATATGATCAAACTCAAATATATGGTCAAACGAAAGTTATGGTCATTTTTCCCATATATGGTCAAACATGAAGCAAATATATGGTCAAAATTCAAGAAGATCCCCTTACATAATGGTCACGGATATGACGTATCTATTAGTTAATTGGACCGACGTGACGTCAATAGAATCATAGCCAGAATCCGCGTTCGCGAATAAAATTCGCGATCGCGCGCACAAACGATTCTTTACCCGCTATGTACATGTAGTCTCGTTCACGGACCCGCCCCCTCTGGGGCGGAGTCTGGGGACTTGGCCATCTCGCTCCGCTACCTCCTTCGTAGATCGTAGGGCTGGCGCGCGAGACTAGGTACAATCGGACATTGTAAGGTAAGTATGAATGAAATTAGCTGAGCTAGCCGTGTCCCATGGCCCTCTCTCTATCTTTCATAATAAATACTGGGAGATCGAGAGAGGGCCTGGGGATAAGGCTAGCCCAGGTAAGACTAGTCTCGAAACCAGACCGCTCCCACCGCAGCGTTCAGTTCTTTCAGTGGGAGCGGTCTGGTTACGAGACTAAGGTAAGACACACCAGGTGCAGAAGGATATAATATTATAGTACATGAATAGCTATAGTAGATTCATTCATGCTTACCATACTGCCATACAATATAATGTCCGATTGTACCTCGTCTCGCGCACCAGCCCTCCCACGTAGGAGCGGAGCGAAATGATCAAGTCCCCAGACTCCGCCCTAAAGGGGGCCGGTCCGTGAACGAGACTACATAAGGTAAGGATCGTGAGTGTACGTTTGTGCGCGCGATCGCGAATTTTATTCGCAAATGCGGATTCTGTTGACGTCACGTCGGTCCAATTAACTAATAGATACGTCATATCCGTGACTATTATGTAAGGGGATTTTCTTGAATTTTGACCATACATTTACTGCATGTTTGACCATATATGGGAAAAATGACCATAACTTTCGTTTGACCATGTATTTGAGTTTAATCATATAAAATTTGACCATATATTTGCCTTTGATCATAAATAGGCAACCATTCTGACCACATATTTGAGTTTGACCATATATCTGACTCACGTTTGACCATATATTTGAGCTTGCCAATTTTGTCAGTGTTGGAATGCCATATGCTGCAATCTCATATCAAGATATCACGGCAGAGCCTCTGAGGGTGATGCCAATCATGCAGCTATAGCCTATACCACTACTGGTCAATAATGCTTATCCGTTGTCTGGCCACTCCCTTCCGATCACTCACTACAGAGTGCGCATGCGCGATACTTGTTTTGGCACTCCCCATGACGAGTAAGAGTATCGGGCTACAGTGGACAAAATGCGTGTCAGATGGTGGTATGGATCCCTGTACTTATTTTTTTCATGCTTTTATGGTAAGAAGACTAGTATGGCTACCCTGCCAGATTCATGATTATTGTGACTTGATCGTTTACAGGGGCTGGTGGATACCAAATCCTTCCAGTTCGTGAAGTCATGAACAAGGCAATATTTATCAATGGTGATGATGATGATTACAGGTCACCAATACTTTCAGTAATAGATGAGATTGGTTCAACGGAGCAACTACTATTTCCCTTCATGAATTTCACTTGCAGTGGCAGTATGACCAGGTTGATCTTCGTGGCACACAGAGCCCACCAGTTGAATCCCGATGGTCATCAAAATAATGTAACATCATGGCCAGTGTTTTCTTTGTGGCACCATACACTGTCAGGTGGTGACTTCATGGAAAGGCAAGCCTTGGGACCCATGCACCCTAATCAAATAGTCTCCATTCAATTCAGCCAGTCAGTAGATCTATGTCTGGTGATAGCCAAGAGGTATTTGAAGTGTTCATGATCGACTTTGTGCCACCTATCCAGTTTGAGCCTGGTTATATTCTTGGATTGAGACAATATTCAATGAGTGCTCAGCCAAACCAGTATAGTATAAGAGCACTGAGACAGATAGGAGGATATGGCTTGACACTAAGCTGTGATGATTACATGAGATGCCCGGCTAGTATTATAGGATCCACACATCAGGAAATCCCCTACATTGCTATAGAAACCAGTAGCTATGTGAATGTAATATACATACCTAATCATTCAATAATAATTATCATCAAGCCTAAATAATTTGTACTAATTTCTCTACAGCTCCATCAAGGCAGCAGTGTGCTATGGGTTTTTTGAATGAGCAGTCACTGAGAGTGATTGTGGAAGCACCAAGGAATATATATATGTATGATAATGACTCTTTCTCCTTTCCTGGAATACCTCATCAGGCTATGAGTATGCCATTCACTCGATCTGGGGCTCTCAGAAAAATGGTCATTGCAGCAAGATTTGACATACGTGTGCCTGTTGGTTGGCCAGAACTGCAGATCATAAGAATGGCAAATGATGGAACACCTAACATTATAGTATTCACCACTAATACAATGGAACCAAAACCAACAGGATACCTAAACTTGTATGAGTATAATTTGACACCAATAAATTTTGCCATTCAGGTCGGAGACACATTGAATATTTCATGGCATGGTAATAATATACAACAGTCCCGTTTCTCTCTTGCTTACTATCACAACGGAACATCCCCAGCCATACCAATGGTTTCTATTGTTGTGGGCGATTGTGATCCAGAAACAGACCTGCTGACACTTAATACTCTGTACTGTGAAGATGTTAACATTGAACTACCCTCAAGTGGCATCACTGCCACACAGTCTGGTACTGTTACTGAAATACAATAATACAGCACTGCCAGTTATTGTAAGTATTATCACCAGTATAGTTGTGTTATGTTCACTCTTATTGATAGTAGTAGTTATCCTAGTAATTTTTGTGCGTCAGAAAAAGCATAAAATGAATAGGCCTAGGTCTTCAATGCAAGAGAGTGATTCCAGATCAGAGTTCCAGCCTACAAGTGCAGAGGTCATTGAAATGGACATGAACGAAGCATACATCACAAATACTATTCATACTGAATCAAACGTTGCTTACAGCAGCTGCACTCCTGTAGTCCTTGATAGTACTATGCCACATGATTATGATAATGTTATTGTGTGACTTTGTAGTTATAGATGCACTATTATTAATATGCTATTCAATGGTTGGAGATCTTCACATTCATTCATGTTTGTGTGTTGATAGCATATTCAGCCGAACTGACATGTTAGCATTATTGTATAGCTAATATGATATCAATGATTATGTTTCAGTTTGACTTAGTAAGGAAAACAGTTTTAAATAATTACTGATACCATGCATGATCGTGGAGCAATGCGGATCAAAAACACATTGTGTGTGGAAAATTTTCCTGGACCTAGATCATCGGCTACAACGGATCGACAAAGTGGTTTCAAATTTTGTAGTACGGTGGTGGTATAAATCCCTGTACCTAATCACAATGATTGGGAATATATTATTATAGCTAGTATATATGGCTGGTGCATGTATACAAGGTGATACTTCTTACCATAAAGATATGAAAAAACTAGTACTAGTACATGCAGGTGCTAGAGGATACCGAATCCTCCCAGTTCATGAAGTTGTGAACAAGGCAATGTTTATCAATGGCAATGATAATGGTCATAGATCACCAATACTTACAGCAATAGACCAGATTGGTCCAACGGAGCAACTACTGTTTCCCTTCATGAATTTCACATGCAGTGGTGGATTAACTAGATTGATGTTTGTAGCCAACAGACACCGTGAGTCCAATCAAAATTTGGTAACATCATGGCCTATGTTTTCTCTATGGCAAACTGATGAATATTATGGTAATCTCCAACGGAGTGTTGGCCCCGTCCATCCTAATCAAATAACTTCTCTTTAGCCACCCAGCAGAGCTTCAATTGATGATAGAGAAGTGGAGGTGGTAATGATTAACTTTACATCACCTGTCAGGTTTGTAGCTGGTGATATTCTTGGATTAAGACAACATGATAGACTGCAAAATGAACAGTGGCACAATACTTCAAGCACTGGTACCTTTTGGCCAGTGGTAAGTGACTATTCTATAAAAGTACTAAGACAGAGTGGAGGTTATGGTTTGGCACTGACCTGTGATGAACCATGCCCAACAGATAATGGAGCTCAAGAGATGCCATACATTGCGATAGAAACCAGTAAGTCATTGAAAGCATATAAAGGATCCTCATGACATTTGAATATAGTAGCCACAGACCCTGGCATTATTGCATTATGGATACAGAATAATATTATTATCCCAGAAATTCTTACTCTACAGCTCCAGCTAGTCAGCAATGTACTAGTGGATTTTTGAATGACCAGACACTGAGAATGATTGTGGAAGCACCAAGGAATATATTATAATTATGATAATGACTCTTTCTCCTTTCCTAGAATACCTCATCAGGGCTATG
Source organism: Cliona cf. orientalis (assembly GCA_963930775.1). NCBI lineage: Eukaryota > Metazoa > Porifera > Demospongiae > Clionaida > Clionaidae > Cliona > Cliona cf. orientalis. Next base: position 1,397,766 of record OZ005699.1, on the reverse strand, counting down.
AGTATGCCATTCACTCAATTTGGTCCTCTCAGAAAGATTGTCATTGCAGCAAGATTTGACATACATGTGCCTGTTGGTTGGCCAGAACTGCAGTTAGTAAGAATAGCAAATAATGAAACATATAATGTTGTATTGACCACTAATGCAACGGAACCCAAACCAACAGGATACCTAAATCTATATGAGTGTGATTTAGCACCGAAGAATTTTGACATTCAGGCTGGAGACAAATTAAATATTGCCTGCATGACCAGATCCGTTTCTCTCTTGCCTACTATAATAACGGAACGTCCTCAGTACCAATGGTTTCTATTGTTGTGGGCGATTGTGATCCAGAAATAGACCTGCTGACACTTGATAGTCTATACTGTGAAGATGTTACTGTAACTAGCACAACAGCTAGTACAGTAACTATGACTAAAAAGTCTATTAATACTACTCAAGCAAGCACACTGAAAATCAGCAATAGTGATGAGATAATAATAATCAATGGAGTTGTAGCTTTCTCTTTCCTTTTATTGATTATATGTTTGGTTGTGTTCACGTTTGTTATAAAACGAAGAAGGAAGTCTGCCACTGTGAATACTTTTGATCCCATTGAAATGAGTACTCAACCACAAATGCTCCATAATACTTCTAGTGAGTCTATCATGGACGCAAATCAGGCCTCCACCACACAATTGCAAGAAGAAGTCAAACATGATGAAGCAGTGGACTGCATTGAGATGGATGCAAATCAGGCCTATATTAAACATAGTGAAACCAAAGGTGCTGGTAAAAAGGGGTGCATTGAAATGGATGCAAACCAGGCTTATGGCACAGATACTCTTCCAACTGATCCTAATGTGGCCTATGGCACCACTGATTGTATTGAGATGGATGCAAACCAGGCTTATGGCATAAATACTGTTCCAACTAGCCCCAATGTGGCTTATAATACTCATCCACTGCAAATACATGATTATGAATTAATATATTGCTCTTCCCTGAACTCACATAGTGTATCATGCATAGTCCATAATAGCTAAATAAATAAAAGCAAAATTTAATTGCCATTAGCCTGGTAAGGCAGATGTTGTAAACAGGCAATTGAGTGCTTCATTTCTCAGTACCCTGTTTACAACTGCTACTACATGCACTTTTTGCTGTTCTGTAAAATTTAATAATTAACTTGAACTTGACTCATTTTGAAAGTTTGCATAATTTGACTAATTATAATCACACTTTCTTATATTGCTTGTACTAGTACTACTCCTGAGTGGAGCAGGCTAATACAACAGTTGCTGAATGATATCCCAACATATGCATGTCACCATTCTGTGTCCATTTAAAGCAATCATGCACTGTAGCTAAATCATTTTAGCTTTTTACACAAGTTTCAAGAGTTTTTTTTATTACTGACTATATACAACATTCAACTGTACGTTACAGTTACGTTTAATTTTAAGCAGGAAACAAGACAGTTTAGTGTTTACCATGATCGTGGCACAACATGACTAAGTTAATACACACATGATCAAACATTGCATACATAGTGGCAATGTCACGTGTACATACACAACTCATAAATAACCTTCCTGTGCAAGTGAAAACAAAAAATATTTTGCATTCTTCTTGCATGCATGCACACAATGCATGTCCAGTGATATGAATAATATAACTGATACGTAATAATCATTCGGTACAGGAGTTGTGGGCCAGCACCCAATTTGCTTTATCGTGACAACAGATACTTGCAATCTCATATCAAGATATCACAGCAGTGCATTCTGAACTTCTGAGTGTGATACTACTCCTGGGAACTTAGAAATATCATTACGGATATTCATCTTGGACAACCTTATACACACAATGCTCTGATCCTGATCTTATGCTTCTGGTCTCGTACGTTGTCTAGCCACACCCTTCTGATCACAGGGGGCAAGCCCATGCAGTGATTAATTACGAATGAGTAAGTCCTGTATATATACGTAACGAGATTCCGCAGTACTCAATTACGACTATCTACTAGACGAATAAGAGTATTCAAGACTAATATCATCGGCTACAGCGGACAAAATGGTTTCAAATTTCGGTGTACGGTGGTCGTATGGATCTCTGCACCTACTAGCACTAGTTTTTTTATGTAAGAAGTAGCCTGACTATCACCCTGTATACACCAGCCATGATGCATACTGACTACCCTGCCAGATTCATGGTCATTTGTGACTTGACCTTTTTACAGGTGCTAGTGGATACCAAATCCTTCCAGTTTGTGAAGTCATAAACAAAGCAATATTTATCAATGATGATGATTACACATCACCAATACTTTCAGCAACAGACCAGATTGATCTAACGGAGCAACTACTCTTTCCCTTCATGAATTTCACTTGCAATGGTAGCTTAACTAGATTGATGTTCATAGCCAGCAGACAACATGAGTCCAATCAAAATTTTATAACATCATGGCCCGTGTTTTCTCTATGGCACACTGATGAAGATTACAGAAATTTCAGACTGAGTATCAGCCCCTTGAATCCTAATATAATAACTTCTCTTCAACCACCCAGCAGATTTTCAATTGATGATAGAGAAGTGGAGGTGGTAATGATTAACTTTACATCACCTGTTAGGTTTGTAGCTGGTGATATTCTTGGATTAAGACAACTTGATAGACTGCAAAATGAACACTGGCACAATACTTTAAGTACTGGACCAGGTACTTTTGGTAAGCGATTATTCTATAAATGTACTAAGACAGAGTGGTGGTTATGGTCTGGCACTGACCTGTGATGAATTTTGTACTTCGTACCCAACAGATGTAAATGGAGCTCAAGAGATGCCATACATTGCAATAGAATCCAGTAAGTCATTGAAAGCATGTAAAGGATCCTCATGATATTGAATAATAGTAGCCATAGCCATTATTGCATTATGGATACAATTATCCCAGAAATTCTTACTCTACAGCTCCAGCTAGTCAGCAATGTACTAGTGGATTTTTGAATGAGCAGTCACTGAGAATGATTGTGGAAGCACCAAGGAATATATATGATAATGACTCTTTCTCCTTTCCTGGAATACCTCGTCCAGCTATGAGTATGCCATTCACTCAATTCGGTCCTCTCAGAAAGATTGTCATTGCAGCAAGATTTGATGTACATATTCCTATTGGTTGGCCAGAACTGCAGATAGCAAGAATAGCAAATAATGCATATGTAACATATAATGTTGTATTCACCACTAATGCAACAGAACCAAAACCAACAGGATACCTAAATCTATATGAGTATGATTTGGCACCAAAGAATTTTGACATTCAGGATGGAGACAAATTAAATATTGCCTGGTATAGCAATGTAGATCTACTACAGACTAACCAAATCCGTTTCTCTCTTGTTTTAATATTATAATAACGGAACATCCTCAGTACCAATGGTTTCCATTATTGTGGGTGATTGTGATCCAGAAACAGACCTGCTGACACTTAATACTCTGTACTGTGAAGAAGTTGCTGTAACTATCACAACAGCTAGTACAGTAACTATGACTATATGACTAAGAAGTCCATTAGTACTACTCAAGCAAGCACAAACCAAATCAACAATAGTGACGAGATAATAATAATCAGTGGAGTTGTAGCTTTCTCTCTTGTTTTATTGATTATTCTTCTAATATTTTTGGTGGTATTCACCTTTGTGGTAAAACAAAGAAGGAAGTCTGCCTCTATGAATGTTACTGACCCCATTGAAATGAGTACTCAACCACAAATGCTCCACAATCCTCCCATGGCCAGTGAGTCTATCATGGACGCAAATCAGGCCTCCACCACACAAGAAATCAAACCTGATGAAGCAGTGGACTGCATTGAGATGGATGCAAACCAGGCTTATGGCACAGATAGCTACTCTCCAACTGATCCTAATAATGTGGCCTATGGTACCGTTGAGATGAATGCAAACCAGGCATATGGCACAAATACTGTTCCAACTGACCCTAATGTGGCTTACGGTACTCATGCACCACAAATATTTACATGATTATGAATATGTTGCTCTTCTCTGAACTCACATGGTGCATCATAATCTATGACCGCTATTAAAAGCTAATTACCATAAGCCTGGTAACACAGGTTTTGTAAACAGGCAATTGAGCCCTTCACTTTAATATCAGTCCCCTGTTTACAACTGCTACTGTATACAATGAACTCATTTTGAAGGTTTGCATAACTTGACACAATAATAATTATCATACTTTTTATGTTGTTTGTAATACTGCTGAGTGGACCAGGCTAAAACAACAGTTACTGAATGATATCACAGCATATCACCATAATTCTGTGTCCATTTAAAGCAATCATGCACCGTAAATCATGTTAGCTTTTTACACAGTTTTCATTCCTGGCTATATTACTAGTGGTGATGAAAATCATCTGTGCGGGGCGAGCCTTCGCCAAAGTCACAAGATTTCTTTGAAAGCACACAGGGTATGCGTGCGCACATGAGGTTGGTACCCCAATAGCTAGGACTGAGACGCTACCACGACAGTGAAAGCCTCACAGATTGCTAGTATAATAGCTATAGCTAGTCCAATAATGTTGATAGTCTAGCTACATGCCATGACCATGAGTCCAAGTACCTGTAGCCAGGCCCTGAGGGGATAAGCCTCCATGCAGTCATCTTCATGCTCAGGAAAGTGGAGTCTACCAGTGATGTTAATCGTGGACCTAAGCCTTACCAGAGTGGTACAGCACTCACCTACTTTCCCTCAGATCGACGGTGCAGTGCGGGCGTATGCGCATGCGCATGACGACCATTACCTTACGCGTTCAAAATTTAACTCTCTCCTCACTGAAATGATCACCCCACAAACATACAAATATAATATATATAATATACATATAAAACCGCTTCCTGTACCTCGTGTATTCGGGGCTCGCTCAGGCTCGCCCCGAATATAATATTATTATACAACATTCATTGCCAACTGTTACATTAATTTTTAGGAAAACAAAATCAAGACAGTTTAGTGTTTAGCTACTGTGATCGTGGCACAACTGTTAGCTACATGGCTAGGTTAATACAGTAGTACTATAATATTTTTAATTTATTTATGGATACATCTTACATGAGACATTAACCGAGACTTGATTAAGGCAAATACAAATCAAAATACTATGCACAGAAATTAAAAAAAATGAAAGTCATGGTATGACTTAATATAATATTTTATTATCATAACTACATTATTGAGACAAACATGACTGCATGAACGCTGCTACTGGTGTGAAAGTTGACTGCAGTTCAACAGTGTAGGTCAACTTTAATTGCAATCTCGTATCAAGATAAAAATATTATTGAGCCTCATTCTGAGCTAGCGCTGAGTGTGATAATATTCCAATGCAGATGTATGCATAGTCTCACTGACCACGCATTCTATTACTACCAAATTCCTAATGGTGGGGCTGTCATCCAAGTTCAGTCACTGAGTCACCCACCCACTATATTATATTATTAAATACAGCTCTCTCTCCTGATCGACCTCACAAGACTCATTTTATATACTGGTCTTGTGTCTTATCCCTCTTCTCAGTCTGATCAGTAACTTGCGTGGAGGTTCTTGTTGATTGCCACACCCTTCCAACCAGCACGTGCAGTCATTGGAATGCGCAGTACGTAACGCAGTACGTGCACAATCGGGACAGTCACAGTCTACACAATTACAAGTATTAAAGAGTATAATAAAGACTATAAAATCATCGGCTACAACGGACAAAATGGTTTCAAATTTCGGTGTACGGTGGTCGTATGGACCTCTGTACCTACTAGCACTAGTTTTTTCATATCTTTATGGTAAGAAGTATGATACATAGCTATACTACAATATACTCACGGTCATTGTGACTTGACCTTTTTACAGGTGCTAGTGGATACCAAATCCTTCCAATTAGTGAAGTCTTGAACAGGGCAATGTTTATCGATGGCAGTGGTGATGATTACACGCCACCGATACTTTCAGCAACAGACCAGATTGGTCCAATGGAGCAATTGCTTTTTCCCTTCATGAATTTCACGTGCGGTGGTGGATTAACTAGATTGATGTTTGTAGCCAGCAGACAACGTGAGTCCAATCAAAATTTGATAACATCATGGCCCGTGTTTTCTCTATGGCACACTGAATCAGATGATGACTACAGAAGTTTCAGATTGAGTTTCAGTCCCTTGAATCCTATTGAAATAACTTCTCTTCAGCCACCCAGCAGATCTTCAATTGATGGCAAAGAAGTGGAGGTAGTAATGGTTAACTTTGCATATGCACCACCTGTCAGATTTGTAGCTGGTGATGTTCTTGGATTAAGACAATACAATGTATATAGACCGCAAAATGAACACTGGCACAATACTTCAAGCACTGGTACCTTTTGGCCGGTGGTAAGCAACTATTCTATAAAAGTACTAAGACAGAGCAGAGGTTATGGTCTGGCACTGACCTGTGATGAATTGTATACTTCGTGCCCAACAGAATCTGATGTAAATATAGTTCAAGAGATGCCATACATTGCAATAGAAACCAGTAAGCCATTGAAAACATGTAAAGGATCCTCATGAAATTTGAATATAGTAGCCATGGCCCCTGGCATTATTGCATTATGGATACAGCCACAGACTTGTTATCCCAGTAATTATTACTCGGCGGTCTCTATTCACTGGACTGGATTACTGGACTCACCTTTGACCCCAAAATACCGATTTAATTGACCATTATTCCGTCATTGATAGCTAGTGTGTCTCTATAGCTATATCAGTACATATGCACAGAACAGTGGGCTTCCTAATCACATTGGGTCATCAATTTCAGGTCAGCATAGCATCATTTATCTTCAGTAATTAACTTGAACAAGCAAATTAATATTCCCCTTTGTGCTGCCCCTGGGCCGGCCACACCTACCGCCTTCGATATCTACTGCAGACTAAGATACTGCTTGCTTTTAGGGTCAACTCTTCAATGTTGCACTGTTTTGCTCCTCAGTTTCTATTGTTAGCTAGCTACCTCACTCTTTTGATCAACTGTTGTCCACATCGATATCCAAGTATGATAAATTTGAGCTAATGAAGTAATTTTATCTGACATTGAAAATGCAAAAAATATACTTACCATAAATGTACTCGTATTCTTGTATACATATACATGTAGCATGATGCATTACTTTATTCATATTCTTGGGGAAACCATAACTGATCATGACATTGGGGAGGTGGAGGGGAGCATTGCTGTGGCTGTAATACAAGTAGCTATAGCTAGCTTTATCATGCTTATTTGCTTACAATATTAGGCTGATCCTATCTAATAGCGGGCAGGATTTTTGTAACGTTTAATAGTCACAACAGCATAGTTGGCATTTAATAATCTCAGATCAATACATGTGTCATCAGGAATATGCAGGCCTGAGGCTACCAGGCCTAGGCAGTGCCCAGGTAGATGATCAATGCATATTAATTTAATAGAACAAAGCACTCGCCCCATGGCCACCAAGCTATAGGAGGCTAAATTAAGCCCTTTGTGTGCTATTTTTTGAGTGAAAGGTGAGTCCAGTATTCCAGTCCAGTGAATACAGACTTCCATTACAGCTCCAGCTATTCGGCAATGTACTAGTGGATTTTTGAATGAGCAATCACTGAGAATGATTATGGAAGCACCAAGGAATAATATATGTGATAATGATTCTTTCTCCTTTCCTGGAATACCTCATCTGGCTATGAGTATGCCATTCACTCAATTTGGTCCTCTCAGAAAGATTATCATTGCAGCAAGATTTAATATACGTGTGCCTGTTGGTTGGCCAGAACTGCAGATCATAAGAACAGCAAATAATGGAACATCTAACGTTGTATTCACCACTAATGCAACGGAACCAAAACCAACGGGGTACTTAAATCTATATGAGTATGATTTGGCACCAAAGGATTTTGACATTGAAGTTGGAGACAAATTAAATATTTCATGGTATGGCAACGTACTATGGTGTGACCAGATCCGTTTCTCTCTTCCTTATTATAATAATGGAACGTCCTCAGTACCAATGGTTTCCATTATTGTGGGTGATTATAATCCAGAAACAGACCTGCTGACGCTTAATACTCTGTACTGTGAAGATGTTCCTGTAATGGCTACGGATAGCATAAATATGATCAGAAATGTTACTGGCATACTAGCCACAAGCGGTAGTACAGCAACTATGACTAAGGAGTCTACTTTTACTACTCGAGCAAGCATAAAACGAAATAATTCATCAACCACTAGTGACAAGATAATAATAATCAGTGGAACTGTAGTTTTCTCTCTCCTTCTATTGCTTATTCTTTTATTTTTTGTGGTGGTGTTGATCTTTGTGGTAAAACAAAGAAGGAAATCTGCCTCTGTGAATGTTATTGATCCCATTGAGATGAGTGCTCAATCACGAATGCTCCATAATACTCCTAGTAAGTCTGCTAATAATTTTGATAATAATAATGTTATCTTTGTATTCTCCAGGGAATGAGAGGGGTCCAACTTTAGAGAATGATTACCTCGAGTCTGATGACAGGCCACTCAGTGATAGTGCACCAGCATCTGCTATACCAGTAGCTATTGCTCAGCATGATATTCAACAAGATGTAAGAATCGAATGCATCATAAGCACTTCTGCTCTGGTCCATGTGCATGCTTTATGTATGTTGTTGTGTGTGTACTTTTGACCTTGTTACAGGACTACTATTACTACAAGCTGTACGAGTGGGGAGTGTTTGTTCCAACAGCGGTGAGTTTCAGTTCCTACTGCGTGCAGGCATGTACTATACTATGTACATCATCACTCCCCCGAGACTTCTCTGGCTATATAGAGTATACATACCCCAATCTGGGCAATTATTCAGATTATGAAAATTTAATATGTTCCAGGAATGTAGAATGGTTCAGAAGATTAAGCATGTGCATTCATGGCCAATTATCATAATAATTATTAGCATTCACATAATATTATGCACAGGACCAACGAGGAAAGCTTGCCTCTAGTGGAGCTAACAATGATGATAGTGTTTATTCAACATTGGGTGAGGTGAGAATTCAGTTTGAACTAATTTATGGGCTACATTTATTGCATGTACCTCAATAGTAGCATAATCTGGTATTGTCCTAGGAAAACTATCCTGTCCAGTGTGTGCACAACATACTCTCAGTCTCAATAGCGACGGAACAAATACATACATATCATAGCCTCAAGTATCATAAGTAATAATTATATTATAAGACTAAGTATGACAGAATCCTTTAATTTTTGTTGTAGAGTCAATATTCCAAACTGCAACAGTTCAATAAAGGTCCAGAGTTTTTTGAAAACACTGACAACTATTGGAAGCCTGCTTCAGACACTGAGGGTCTCTATCAGCAGCTGTCCAGGAAGAAATACCGGGAAATACTGCGACAACAGATTCAGTATGCATATAAGTTGTGTGCGTGTGCATGTGTGTGTGTGCACGTATGTTTATGTACTATATGCATTTATGCTATGTAAGTCATGTACATTTGGCTATTCTTGTGTATATCATGTGTAGCTATAATGTGTATGAATAGTGCATTTAGTGTACACGTTTTGTACAGGAAACACTCTGTAGTAGTACGGTATAATAATGGGTGTGAATGTTGTGTGCTTGTCACGGAGATTGTGCAATATCTAGCCTCTTAATTTAGAAAATAATCAAAGTCTAAAATAACCGTATAGATCTGTGTAAACCACATCTCTGTTCGTAAACACAGGATTGATAAAAAACATTTCTTGCTGAGCATCAGGGTAACCGTTGAGCATATCGCATGTGACCTTGTTATTGTTATGTATGATAAGGAGAATGCTTTCAATTACAATAATTTTGGGGATTCAGTGAACATGCACAATGTACTGCATGTTATCACTGTCACTTATTGCAGTGTCATAATAACATAATATTGGGGTGTCGGAACTGCCCATTGATAGCTGCTTCTTGTATGAACCTGACCTCTGTATAGAGCTATACATGCACACCTTATCATGATTGATCATCTAGCTGTCAATCATGACAAGGCAATGCCACAATGTTTGCTAAAAATATAACTATAGCCTGCACCTGAGAGAGAATTTATGAATATGACTATTAAAATCATTATTAATATGAGCATAAAATTTAACACCTTATAGACTCTCTGATTCACTTGGCTCTGGCCAGTTTGGTAATGTCATGAAGGGGGTGTGGCTTCTCTCTGGAGGGTCTAAGGAGGTGGCAGTGAAGATGCTGAAGGAGGAAGCCAGTGAGACTGAGAAGGTCCGGTTCCTACAAGAAGCAGCCATCAACGGGCAGTTCCACCACCCCAATGTTGTCAAGCTCATGGGAGTAGTAACAATTGGAGAGCCAGTGAGAAAATTTTTTAAAAATGGGTCACTGCACACATTAAAGAATTAAATTTTTGTAGGTCATGATTGTTCTTGAGTTCTTGTCTAATGGTGATTTGAGAGGATACCTCATGAAAATTCAGCCTACGTAAGATTCTTATTTACCGGTAGTAACAAAATTAATGTGGTCTGCTGTAATCCTAGCAAGCTAGGGACCTTTTTGTAGAGGGACTTGAAAACAAGTTAAATTTTAAACATACTTTCTACAAAACCTGTGAGTAGCTACAATACAGCGGCCACGAACATAGAGTGGGTCTATACTACAGTACATTATATGTTTACCATGCTACACACTACAAAAGTCACAAATGGTCTCTAGCTGCATGGTCACATACCGGTAATAGTATTTGCTGAATACTGTACGAATAGAAAAAAATTGTTTGAAAAACATACACTTTTCTGGTAAAGGTCGTCAACCACTCCATAATATTATACACATTATGAGAATTCCTAAAAATTAATGCTAATTTCTTACGTTAAATTGGTAGTATCGGTCTTAGAGTACATTATGAGAGAGTGCAATACACTCTCTTGCAATTGGTATGACCAATATGTCACGAAGTTCTTTCCAATTACAGACCAGGAGAAATGGCACCTTCAAACACACCCCATACTCTTCTGAGGTTCTGCAAGGAGATAGCTGCTGGAATGAAGTACCTTGCAGGCAAAGGCTTCATCCACCGAGACCTAGCTGCCAGGAACATACTGGTCTCCGAAGAGAAGACTTGCAAGGTGATGATAAGCTATGGAAGCCAAGAAGGGCAATTTCATTCAATTTCGCAACCTGCATCCCATGTGCATAAATATGCCAGTGAACCATACGGAATGCAGGTCGCGGAATCAAACAAATTTCCCTTCTCGGCTTCCATAATAAGCTAATAGTACGCCGCATTCTCTAGTATATGAATAGATAGCAAAAAGGGGCACAATGCAGCTCTGAGTCAGTAATTCCATTATTTAGCTATTGTTAAGTTTCATGTATAGTATCATGCCAACGCACGATTGTTGTTGATGTGCAGATCAGTGATTTTGGTATGTCCAGAGATCTGGAAGATGAGAGCTACTACATCTCACATGGCGGAATGATTCCAGTAAAGTGGACAGCTCCTGAGGTAGATCTAATTCCAGTTCAATTACCAAAATTAATGATCTAGCATTAATTTGGTGTACATACAGGCTCTTCACTACAAGAAGTACTCCAGCTTAAGTGATGTGTGGAGCTTTGGTTGTGTGGTGTACGAGATATGGAGTCTCGGGCACAAGCCGTTTGAGGGATACTCCAAACATGACGTCATCAGGAAAGTGGACAGTGGTTTCCGTCTCCCCCCTCCCCCCGGCTGCCCTAGGGACATCTACCACATCATGATACAGTGCTGGTACGTATTACAGTCAAAATAACCATCATTAAGGGGAGGATACTGTGGTAGTAGCTATATTATAGTTAGTAGTACATGCATAGCAACAAAGAATGTATAGTTATGACATCCATGAGCAGAAACTATAAATTTGGGAAAGTGTATTTTTGTAGCCTTATATTGTATAAGTGGGTATTGTTTTTTCATAACAATAATATTATAATATTGAACTTGTTACAGAATCTCAATCCTGCTTACCAAAATGTATACATAACATTAATTACATATTTCCCACTCATAATAATATCAGGCAGAGCATATAAAATATTGTAGGGGAAATTCTTAGCAAGTAAGTAAAATATACATTGTTGTCCTATCCTACAGATTTCCTACTCCAAACGTTTTTCATACAGTTCAAAAACAAACTAGCTAGCTATCCATAATAACTTATGATAATAATAATATTGTGTTAGACTCAGGCAAGTCTGTATGGGTATGAGGTTATTTTTTTATAACTGCATGTATTCCACCTTCAGGCATCCCAACAAGAACCTTCGTCCCTCTTTCTCTGACCTCCACACTTCCCTCTCTGACCACACCCTCTCACTGGGGATGAAGGAGGAGAGTCAGATTGTGGCAGAGAGACCTGATCAGCCCCTCCCCCTCCCCCTCCACCCTCAAGCTCACACTATCGGAGCTCCACTGGAGGCCGGCAAGGAACTCTACAATGACTTGCAAAAGACCTACTTTAATGAATGATATAAAAACCAAGTAACAATAATAATTTTAAGCTCGTGTGGCTCACTGCATAATTATTATCCTTAAGTATGGCATCGAAAGCGTGTCGCATGGTCTACACCTGTTTAGTGAAGCATGGTTGTTTGTCGGCCAGTTCAATAGCCAAGCGTACTTCTTGCCAAACACCTTTCAGGGAGCAGGTTTCAAGGATCTTCTCTCCAGCCGCTCTATACGTCTTGTAGCACCTTTTTTGATCACCCTTGTTATACGCCGGTGCTCCAAAATTAAATCTATTGCAGCAGAAATCTCACTAATAGTATATATATAAGCGTCTTTGTAGCTCATATCAGTAGTCCCCCCTTCTCCTTTTTTCTGTATCATTGAGAGCTGACTGATATGGAAGGAGTTGCACAACCAATTTCCTCTTTCCCCTCTTTGCTGCTGACCTTTCCTGCAATTAATAATATTATTATCTCGCCAATCTGCTTGAGTATCTTTTGTGCTCAGTGATATGAGTTCGTTTTCCAATTCAATCATCGGTTTTACCTCCTCACTAGCACTTGCTGCAGTGGCGGATCCAGGATTTCTAGAAGGGGGGTTGTAATACAGTCTTGCGCGCGAAGCGCGCGCGAAATTTTAGAAGCCACGCCCACTTTAGGTCAAACCCACGCCCATTTCGATCGTTTTTGAGAAAAACAACCAGCCCTACCTGTCCAATCGACCTGTTTTCGAACGAATTTTCTTCTAAAGCATTCTAAGGTGAGCCATAGCAGCAGTTTCTTAGTTCTATAGCCAGAAAGGGGGGTTCCATTTAGTTTATCATCAGTACTTCTTAGTGTTAGATGCAGCCCAAAGGGGGGTACACTTGCACCCCCCTTACCCCCCCTGGATCCGCCACTGTGCTGCTATGGTAGCTGTGGGCGTAGCTGATGAATCATCAGCAATAATAGGTGGCGATGGGTTACTTTCCGATTCGTCTGTAAGCATACTCTCTTCAACCGGTTGATCGTTCATCTTCATGGCCCCTTTTTTTTGTATGAAGGGAAGATGAAGACCTTCGTTTCGGTATGTCTCAAAGATTGTGTCAGGGTCTCGGTTGATCCTGTGGGCCCAGCAGCTCATTACGTCTCCAGAGCGACCCGCTTCCAGTTCTTCATCTGGGTTGTGCGTCACTTTCCCGAATTCAAGCATCCCGTTCGGTTTCATGACGGGGAAAGCGAGTGAGTCGTCGATCACCCCGAATACCTCCTTTGCGTCGGTCAAGATCTGTAGATCGGTGAGGTTGTACATCTCGAACGGTTTGCGCTCGCTAGCAGCCATCATAATATACTCGAAAACCATCCTCGCCCATTCAGCGCCACCTTAATCCTCGGGAAGGGAGCCAGCTAGACCCTTCTTGAACCTCCTCACGCACCATGCATGCACTGAAAGTAGAGGATTGAGGATCACATTTCCGGCAGGCTATTAAAATCTCAACAGGTATGGTGCGTATATAATAATATGTAGTCTACACAAACTCACTGAGCTACATACACATTTCAGGTTTCGTGGCTAACTTCAAAATGAAAGATAGATAGTGGTATCTGTGTCTTGTGTGCTTCCTAACAGAAATAAGTGGCTACCAAGTGCCCACATTTCAGGAAGTATTGAGGAATGCTACATTTGTCAATGGCCCACCGATACTGAATCTGTCCAGTGACAGACAACTGCTGTTCCCCTTCATGAAGTTTACTTGCAATGGTAGAATAACAAGGCTGACATTTCTTGGATGGCTCAATGAGTCAAGTGAACCATTTGATGTTACAAGATTGACATCGTGGCCCTATTTCTCTCTGTGGCGCCCACATGCACGCCAGCATCAATACTTTGAGGAGATACAAATTGGACCTAATTTTTTTTTTTTTTTTTTCAAGGCAACCAGAACACTAAGCAGAAAAAAAAATTGTCCAAAAACCATCATATAATCGAGCTGGATGCATAGTGGAACCATACAATGCAAGCAGGCAGCCTAAATTTCAATTTTGTCAGAAGTTGGTAAAGGTCGTCACATTTATGTGCGCGCGTGGCTCCGCCCCTCACGTAGCGCGTGGGCGGAAACATTGCAAACGCATGGCTTCCCTGTACAAACATATGGGGAAACTTCAAAGGGCCGTAACTTTGATTCTAAGGCGTGAATCAAAATTCCTGAAGGTCAAATCTCTGCATTTGATCCATTCTGCGCGCCGGTACAAAAATTATGTCCCCAAGTGCTCCCAATTCCCCCCTGAATTAATTAATTAAAGTTCTTTTTTTTTTTTCAAGCTACCATGCACACTAAGCAGAAAAAAAAAACTGCGGCACCTAAGTATACGTACCTGCATTGTATAGGTTCGCATAAATTAATATGCACTTAGGCTTACTTTATATTGATCGTTTACCTTGTAGATACATACATTGCAATACTTTATGTACATTTGGTATATATTACTATGGTAACAACATCTAATGTCACTAAAACCATTCTTCCATAATCAGGTTCAAAACAGCTACCCTAGCCCACAATAATTTAATCAATGTACAGTGCCTGTACGATTTAGCATTGGTATACCATAGTAACAATACCTAGTACCTTAGATAATTTCCACTCGCTCTAACTGCGCCTGCGGCGCAGTTAGAGCTTGTTGGAAATCATCTAAGGAGCTACCATGCACACAAAGCAGATAAAAGTGCCACATAATTAGAAACATGCATGTATAAAATATTCAAACGCTACAGTATAATATTATCATAGAGTCGGTAGACTCTATAAGTAGGGATGGCCCGGATATGCCATATATGTAATACATTACAAATATCCAAATATCTCAAAATAGGTAATTTTGTAAGTATAAAAATCAGAATCTCCAGCAAATTATCTATCTAACAAGACCAAGATCATTCATCAAATCAATTGTATATGCCAGAACCAGATGTTCAAAAAAATGGCCATTTGTCATTCTTTCTTTCTTTCTTTCTTTCTTTCTTTTTCATTATCAGGGCTAGCTCAAGACTGCCTTAATCGCTCATCTTACTTCGAGTATAAATCCACTCCATTTTGTAGCGCGCAGTGCAGTGGCACGCAAGTTTGGCATTATCTCGACAGTTACGTAATAGTGGGTGTGTACGGCGCATTGATAATTGGGTGTGTCTGATACGCCATTTTTATGATATAATGCGCATGCTCGGAATATGAATGTGTTGCCATGGTGAAGTCATGTGACAGCGCCGCGCCCCAGGCTAGCTCGAGCGCTAGAGCGCTCGAGCCGAGGCACTAGGCCGAGGCGAGCTAGCTACTCTCTAGCGCGTGCAGCAGCTCGCTGGATCGATCATGGATAAGAAGGCGCAAGGCTCGGGGAGCGGTAAGGCGCTAGGCATAGGCGAGCTACTCGCTAGCGCTAATGCTCCGCTGGAACGATCATCTGAGATATTACTAGTAGGCATACGAAGGCGCAAGGCTCAAGGAGCGGTAACGTACAGATCATAGAATTATGCCGAGTAGCTGCTGCTAACAATAAAATTTAGAACTTGATTTTCTCCCTAAACGGAAGAGTCTCATCACTACTTGGGCCGCCTAAAACAGCCTTCTTTATCAGCCTGCTTCATCACATAGGCATATGAACGCAAGTTAACGAGAGGCGTGGCTACCGTGAAAACTTTGGCACCTCCCATCGTCCACTTAATTACACTGGACAGAAGTTGTGAGCAAGCCATGTAAGATGGCATTGATAAAATGCACTATGTGCAATAAAAAAAGAACAGGAACAAGTATAAAAACAATTGAATAAAATTGAAGGGTGAAGTAGGGATGGCAGGATCAAAAAGTACACAAACAAGATTTGTAAGGGATAATTGCATCTACTATACATCCCTACGCTTGCTTTCAAGTTGAGGGATGCAAAAATAACCAACAATAATGCATGTGATTGAATCAAACTGACCATCCCACCATCGTGACAACTAGGAATAACCTGAATGTCTTCCACATATCATACTTCACTCGACAAGTATATTAATAGGTGCGTAATAATAAAGAAAAGCAAGCGTAGGGATGTATAGTAGATGCAATTATCCCTTACAAATCTTGTTTGTGTACTTTTTGATCCTGCCATCCCTACTTCACCCTTCAATTTTATTCAATTGTTTTTATACTTGTTATTATTATAGTCATCCCGAGTATTACTGTAAAAAAATTGTCCAGAAACCACCACATAGTTGAGCTGGATGCCCATACAATCGGAAGCAAGGCCGTCTATGCTCCTAATAGAGCCTAGAAACTCAGAGTATATGATCAGTGTTGAGGTTCAGTACCAGTGGCCGCTACAATATGTTACTTCCTACTAGTACTCAAGATCACCACAGCACACACACACACAAGTCTAGGGGAAGAGGTTCAGTACCTGTGGCCCCTGCAACACGTTACTTCGTACTAGTACTCAAGATCACCACAGCACACACACAAGGCTAGGGGAAAAGCACAAAACAATTATAGTTATGTTCCTCAATTAGATGTACTTTCCCACACATCCACACATACATAATGTAAAACTAGCTATAGCTGTATTACCCCACCTACCTCTCAGCAAAAACGGGAGTTACTGTTGTGGCTGATTCTTCATCCATTCAGCAAGTCTCTGGATGCAATACCAGCTCCATGGTAGCTATGCATGTACTGGACTAGCAATTTTCTAAATAACGCACACCGGGACTCAAAACATTGCAAAGACATGGCTTCCCTATACAAACATATGGGTGAACTTTAAAGGGCCGTAACTTTAATTCTAAGGCGTGAATCAAAATTTTCTCATGTCAAATATCGTTTTTCGACCCATTCTGCGTGCCCATGTAAAAATTACGTTCCCAGGTGCTCCCAATTCCTCCACGAATTAATTTAGTTTTTTCTTTTCTACTTAGTGTGTAACTACTTAGTGTTTAATTTGTCTATAATATTTTCTGATGCTTGAAAAATATACATCAGTGGTGTACATGAATAGCTAAAGCTAATACTGGCATGACACCATACAAATAACTAGTAAGGTAAATAATATTATATTAATAACATAAATTAATAATAAGTTTGGGTTATAATAACTGTTTAAATGTGTAAAATGACAGGGCAGTTTGAGTATTTGTAGATTGAGAATTCCATAAAGAGATGGAGTGAGGAAAGAAAGAGTACAGAAACTGAGAAGTATTTGCTCTGATATTCTCTAATGTGAAGTCGGTGACCTGCCTAGTGTTGTAGGCAGGTGATTTGACTTGGACAGGAGCTGACTGGCAATCTGTCAAACCATGTACGATTTTGTAGAGATGGCAAAGTTTTGCTTGTTCACGGCGCTCAGCAAGTGATGGGGTTTCTGCTTGAACTAATAGCTCTTGGTAAGGGCAGGACCAATCTCTGAAGCACATGCGCAGAGCAAATTTTTGTGTTTGTTCGAGAGACTGGATGTCCTTGGCAAGGTATGGGTCCCATACAACAGACGCGTACTCGAGGTGAGGTCGAATAAAAGTCTTGTACAGTCTGAGTGCAGTTTCAGGCGCACAGAGATGAAACTGGCGATACAAGAGACCTATGAGTCTGCGAGTTTTAGAGCAAATGGTGGTTATATGAGATGACCACGACAGATCACATGTTAGTTGGATACCCAGATACTTGACAGACTTAACTTGTGTTAAAGCAGTGTTCGAATCGATATAGAGAGTTGGTGGTGGGATAGAACGAAAACGCTTACGAGATATTAACATGAAGCAGCATTTGTTGGAGTTAAGTTGAAGGTGGTTGCCAGCCACCCATGTCGAAATGGCAGTAATGTCCGACTGCAGTACGATGTAGTCTGCCGGTGAGGAGATTGTGCGGTAGAGCGTCATGTCGTCTGCAAATAGCGTTAGTTTGCTAGGAGCAGACATGAGAGAGGTGACATCGTTGATGTATACGAGGAAGAGGAGGGGTCCCAAGACAGACCCCTGTGGTACCCCTGAGATAAGGCCACTCCAAATCAATCAGTTGTTTCTCATCCCCCCTTGATTTCCGCCCGCATGTATTTCCATCAGCACCAGCACAATACAAAAGTATACCGCCTCGATTTTTTGGACTGCTGAACTTATGGTTTTGACGACCATTTCCCATCAAACTTGTGAATAAACGACCATTTCCAGCCGCCCGCCCGCATCAGTTTTTTGGCTCAGGGGGGATGAGAAACAATGAATTAATTTGGAGTGGCCTAACTGGCACGCTAGAAGATTGATCCCCTCCTACAGCAACAACTTGTGATCTGTTCGCAAGATAGCTTTGAATCCATGTTAGGCCACTTCAACTTAATACTCTGTTTCTCGGGCCCGACCGACCCTACTTTCAGAGAAAACTTTTGTTAGTTTTGAGGTCAGAGGTCGGGTTTAATTACGTTCTGAGCATGCGCAATAGGTTTTTCGAGATAAATCTCGATTATTGACCTAGGACACGCCCAGTTAATTGAATTTATTTTCATTTACAAGCCGGCCTACCGACCCTATCCTGAGGAAAGGCCAGCCCGAGAAACAGAATATTAAATTGAAGTGGCCTTAGCACGTGTTTGTCAAGTTGAAGGTTTGTTAGCTTATTCAGAAGAGGAACGTGGGGTACAGTGTCAAACGCTTTGCGGAGGTCGAAATACACCGAACAGATTTCATTACCATCGTCGAGTGACTTCAGACAGTCGTGAATCAGTGTGCAGAGGGCGGAAACAGTTGAGCGGTTGGGCATGAATCCCCATTGGTGAAGGGATATTGGAGAGTTAGTAGCCAGGAAATCGAACAGAAGTGTATAGATATGGCGTTCGAGCACTTTACTCACGATGGGCAATATGGAAATTGGGCGATAGTTAGAGGCTAAAGCGGAGTCACCAGACTTGAAGATCGGTGTGATCCGAGCGCACTTCCAGTCCGTCGGAAAGCGCCCGCTCGCGATCGACAGTTGAATAGTTTCGTCAGACTCGGTGCGATAAGCACAGCGGTTGACCGCAGCATAATGGCCGATATTTTATCGGGTCCGGTGGATTTTGCAGGATCGAGGCTCAGCAGTAGGTCCGTGACCTCTTCTTCAGTGCAGAGGAGGTGCGGGGGACATTTGCTTGGATCGAGGCGGGTTGGTTCGGTCAGAGGACAGAAGGAGTCGTTGAAACAACTGTAAAAGAATTCGTTAAGTAGTAACGCTTTGTCCGAGTTGGAGGTCGCAAGAGTCGGTCCGTTCTTCAGGGCCGGGATTGAGCTTTCTTGTCTCCGGATTAGCTTGACTGCTTTCCAAAAGTCTTTTTGAGACGAGTGACCTAGATTGCGAAAGTATTTAGATTACTAATTATTATGATCTGCAAGCTTCTCTTAGGCTAAATGACTGGGATGATCAACTGGTGGAAGTGACTTCTAGTCAGTTAATTGTCATGTTTAGTGCCAATGATATCCTAGGAGTAACACGAAGACATACTAGTGATTCAATCATTTATGATGGCATTAGCATGGCAGTATTGGGTTATAGTGAAACACCAGTTTGTTACAGTACAAGTACACCTGCTAGGTGCAATGCAACTATGTTTCAAGAAAAGCAGCCGTACATTGCAATAGAAACTGGTGAGAGATAATATCCTGACCTAAATTTTTATATTGAAATCTTTAATAACATGGCCTGATGCATGCAGTAAAGAAAAAGAATTTTACATCATAACGTAGTCATAACTATTATCCTTCCACCCCCCCCCCCCCCCCCCCCCCCCAATAGCCAGAGGCGACTATTATACATCAGCACAGATTTTTTTTTTCTCTGTGTGTAGATCCTCCTGCTCAGCAGTGTGCCATGCGATTTTTGAATGAACAGTCACTGAGGATTGTCTGGAGTGCCTCAAGATATTCCCAGCCTCCTCTCCACTTTCCTGGAATAATATCAGATTCTACGAACTTGCAACTCACCCAGTCAGGATGTCTTAGGCGAATAGTTATTGCAGCAAAATTTAATGCAACTGCACATGTTGGCTGGCCAGAAATACAAATTTTGATAATGGGAAATAGCAGAGTACATGGATCCGGAACTAATGATATTGCTGTCTGTAGAACAAATAAGGAGCCAAGATCTACAGGATATCTAAACATTTATGAGTATGAGTTGAATAGCAGTGTTGCTGTTCAGATTGGTGACGAAGTGGCTATCTCCTGGCATGGTAATATAAGTCAGCCAGATCAGATCCGTTATTCTCTTGCCTACTATGTTAGTAGTGGCTCTAGAGTACCAATGGTTTCTATCGTTGTTGGTGATTGTGTTCCTGAAATGGACCTACTGGTGTCAAACGCTCTGCATTGTAAGGAGATGAAAGTTACTTCAATAACTTCAGATAGCCCAGGGCCAACTAACATCATTAGCACACCAGACACTGAAATCAAATTATCAACCACTAGTGATGAGACAATAATAATCTGTGGAACTGTAGTTTTCTCTATCCTTTTGATTATTCTTCTAATTTTTGTGGTTGTGTTGACTTTTGTTGTAAAACGAAGAAGGAAGTCTGCCGCTATGAGTGCTACTGACCCCATTGAGATGAGTACTCAACCACGAATGCTCCATAATACTCCTAGTAAGTCTGCTAATAATTTTGATAACAAGAATTTTATCCATGTATTCTCCAGGGTATGAGAGGGGTCCAACTTTAGAGAATGATTACCTCGAGTCTGATGACAGGGCACCCAGCAATAGTGCACCAGCATCTGCTATACCAGTAGCTATGGCTCAGCATGATAATCAACAGGATGTAAGAACCGAATGCATCATAAGCTGGTCCATATGCATGCTTTATGTATGTCATTGTGTGTATGCCCTTTGACCTTATTACAGGACTACTATTACTACAAGCTGTACGAGTGGGGAGTGTTTGTTCCAACAGCAGTGAGTTTCAGTTCCTACTGTGTGCAGGCATGTACTATACTATATGTACATCATCACTCCCCCAAGTCTTCTCTGGCTATATAGAGTATATATACATACTCCAATCTGGGCAATTATTCAGATTATGAAAATTTAATATGTTCCGGGAATGTAGAATGGTTCAGAAGATTAAGTATGTGCATTCATGCATGGCCAATTATTGTAATATATAATAATATTATTATTATTAGCATTCGCATAATATTATGCACAGGATCAACGAGGAAAGCTTGCCTTGAGTGGTGCTAACAATGATGATAGTGTTTATTCAATACTGGGTGAGGTGAGAATTCAGTTTGAACTAATTATTTATATGGGCTACATTAATTTTATTGCATGTACCTCAATAGTAGCATAATCTGGTATTGTCCTAGGAAAACTATCCTGTCCAGTGTGTGCACAACATACTCTCAGTCTCAACAGCGGCAGAGTTGAATGCACAAATACATACATATCATAGCCTCAAGTATCATAATATTATTATAGGACTAAGTATGACAGAATCCTTTAATTTTTGTCGTAGAGTCAATATTCCAAACTGCAACAGTTCAACAAAAGTCCAGAATTTTTTGAAAACACTGATAACTATTGGAAGCCTGCCTCAGACACTGAGGGTCTCTATCAGCAGCTGTCCAGAAAGAAATACAGGGAAATACTGCGACAACAGATTCAGTATGCATATAAGTTGTGTGCGTGTGCACGTGCTTGTTATGGAGTGAGGATCATAAATTCACAGTTGGCTACATATCATGCAAGTGTATGTGTATGAAATTGTGCATTTAGTGTACACGTTTTGTACGGGCAAACACTCTGTAGTACGGTAATAATGGGTGTGAATGTTGTGTTTATCAAGGAGATTGTGCAATATCTATGGCCTCTTAATTTAGAAAATAATCAAAGTCTAAAATAACCGTATAGATCTGTGTATACCATATCTCTGTTCGTAAACACAGGATTGATAAAAAAACATTGCTTACTGAGCATCTGGGTTGAGCATGTGACCTTGTTATTGTTGTGTATGATAAGGAGAACGCTGTCAATTACAATAACTTTGGGGATTCAGTGAACATGCACAATGTATTGCATATTATCACAGTTCCTTATTGCAGTGTCATAATAATATCATGGTAATAGAGCTATACATGCACACATTGTCATGATTGATCTAGCCGTCAATTATGACAAGGCAATGCCACAATGTTTGCCAAAAGTATAATAGTCATTAACCTGAGAGAGAATGTGACTACATAAAATTTAACATCGTAGGCTCTCTGATTCACTTGGCTCTGGCCAGTTTGGTAATGTCATGAAGGGGGTGTGGCTTCTCTCTGGAGGGTCTAAGGAGGTGGCAGTGAAGATGCTGAAGGAGGAAGCCAGTGAGACTGAGAAAGTCAGGTTCCTACAAGAGGCAGCCATCAACGGACAGTTCCACCACCCCAATGTTGTCAAGCTCATGGGGGTAGTAACAATTGGAGAATCAGTGAGAAAAATGTTAAAAAATGGGTCACTGCACACATTAAAAATTTGAATTTTTGTATAGGTCATGATTGTTCTTGAGTTCTTGTCTAATGGAGATTTGAGAGGATACCTCATGAAAATTTAGCCTACGTAAGATTCTTATGTACCGGTAGTAACAAAATTAATGTGGCTTGCTGTAATCCTAGCAAGCTAGGGACCTTTTTTTGTAGAGGAACTTGAAAACAAGTTACATACTTTCTACAAAACCTGTGAGTAGCTACAATACATAGCCACGAACATAGAGTGGGTCTATATGCCCCAGTATCCCCCTCCCGCTTCAAGTAGGGGCATACTAGGGGATTATGTTATTGTGCACGGAAAAATCAAATGCCCCACCCTAGGTCCAGCTTCTCCTGTAAAAACCCCTTGGTACCCCTTGGTTTTGTACGGGAGGGGGATAGTGGGGCATACCATTGACAGGCCGGTGCATAACATAAAACACACTACAAAAGTCACAAAATTTAATGGTCTCTAGCTGCATGGTCACATACTGATAATAGTATAATTATTTTGCTGAATACTGTACGTATAGAAAATTTTTTTGAAAAACATACACTTTCTGGTAAAGGTCGTCAGTCACTCCATATTATTATTATACACATTATGAGAATTCCTAAAAATTAATGCTAATTTCTTACGTTAAATTGGTAGTATCGATCTTAGAGTACATTATGAGAGAGTGCAATACACCATACTCTCTTGCAATTGGTATGAGCAATATATCACGAAATTCTTTCCAATTACAGACCAGGAGAAATGGCACCTTCAAACACACCCCACACTCTGCTGAGGTTCTGCAAGGAGATAGCTGCTGGAATGAAGTACCTTGCAGGCAAAGGCTTCATCCACCGACACCTAGCCGCCAGGAACATACTGGTCTCCGAAGAGAAGACTTGCAAGGTGATGATAAGCTATGGAAGCCAAGAAGGGCAATTTCATTCAATTCCGCAACCTGCATCCCACGTGCATAAGCATGCTAGTGAAGCATGCGGAATGCAGGTCGTGGAATCAAACAAATTTCCTTTCTCGGCTTCCATAATAAGCTAATAGTAGGCCACATTCTCTAGTATGAGAATTTTTGATAGCAAAAAGGGGCACACTGCAGCTCTGAGTCAGTAATTCAATTATTTATTGTTAAGTTTCATGTATAGTATCATGCCAACGCACGATTGTTGTTGATGTGCAGATCAGTGATTTTGGTATGTCCAGAGATCTGGAAGATGAGAGCTACTACATCTCACATGGCGGAATGATTCCAGTAAAGTGGACAGCTCCTGAGGTAGATCTAATTCCAGTTCAATTACCAAAATTTAATAATCTAGCATTAATTTGGTGTACATGCAGGCTCTTCACTACAAGAAGTACTCCAGCTTAAGTGATGTGTGGAGCTTTGGTTGTGTGGTGTACGAGATATGGAGTCTCGGGCACAAGCCATTTGAGGGATACTCCAAACATGAGGTCATCAGGAAAGTGGACAGTGGTTTCCATCTCCCCCCCCCCCCCCCCCCCCCGGCTGCCCTAGGGACATCTACCACATCATGATACAGTGCTGGTACGGTCATTGTGGCTAGGGGTGCTTACCATGGTCGTAGTTACATGCATAAAAACATAGTCATCCACAATCAGTGATCTATATTGTTGTAGCCTTATAGCTAGTTAGCTATTGAAAATGAAGGCATTTGGGAAGCCACCCTGAAATCAAAATAAATCCTGCTTATCAAAACAAAGCCAATAACTGTTGTTGTATATTCCACCTTCAGGCATCCCAACAAGAACCTTCGTCCCTCCTTCTCTGACCTCCACACTTCCCTCTCTGACCACACCCTCTCACTGGGGATGAAGGAGGAGAGTCAGATTGTGGCAGAGAGACCTGACCAGCCCCTCCCCCTCCCCCTCCACCCTCAAGCTCACACTATCGGAGCTCCACTGCAGGCCGGCAAGGAACTCTACAATGACTTGCAAAAGACCTACATTAATGAGTGATATAAAGACAAGTAACAATTTTAAGCTGTTTTTAACGCGTGTGTGGCTCATCACTGCATAATTATTATCCTTAAGTATGCGTGTCGCATGGTCCACGCTTGTTTAGTGAAGCATGGTAACGGTTGTTTGTCGGCCAAATGGACAGCCGAGCGTACTTCTTGCTGAACACCTTTCAGGGAGCACTTCTCAAGGATCTTCTCTCTAGCTGCTCTATATATACCTCTCATAGCACCCTTTGTGATCACCTTTCAATTACGGTGGTACACCGGTGCTCTGAAATTAAATTAATCGCAGCAGAAATCTCACTACAGCGTCTTTGTAGCTCATACCAGTAGTAGTCCCCCCTTCTCCTTTTTCTGTATCATTGAGCTGATACGGAAGCTGCTTCAGAGGCAGTAGGAGTTGCACCACCAATCTCCTCTTTCCCCTCTTCTCTGCTGACCTTTCCTGTAATTATCTCGCCAGTATGTTGGAATCTTTCGTGCTTGACGTGAGTTCGCTTTCCAACTCAATGATGGATCATCGGTTTTAATCACATCACGTGTGAGCTGTTCAAGTTCAAGTTTCAAGTTACGCCCGCCTGGGCATGACAAATACAGACAGTGTAGAGCAATTTAAAACAAAATTAAGCCTTATAATGATACAAGATGAGCAAAATGAGTTTAAAAAGTATTTAGAAAGCATGAGACATGACTATAACATGAGGGATCCATGGTGGTCAGAGAGTCAATCAGAGTGGTCCATGGGCTGTCACTTTTGGTTTGCTCATCAGTAAAATCGTATCGTATACGCATGCGCAGAATGTAGACAATAATACTTGAGACTTAAGGCTTATTCAGAATGTTTTATACTGAGATTTTATCAAGGCAGGACACCCGGAACAAATCCGCTGATTTCCTAGAAAACCGGAACAATTTCACTAGCATAATCCCCCCGGAACACATTCGCGAGCCGGAACACGATGGCAGCGCGCAAAGTAGGTGTGGCATATGTGCACAAAATTAACTAGCATAATGTGGGCGGGGTGAAGTATACTTAGCTAGCCGGTTTGCATGCACACTACACAATGGAACTAAGAAGCGCTAGCCTACTGTTCTCCTTACTTCCAGCTCTGCTTCAATTGATAAAAGGTAGAACTCTCATGGCTTTATCGTTGTTTGCAGTTGGTAACATACCTTTCGCTGCGGGCAGGTCAGAGCTCATCCTGCGTCGGTCCGATCAGCCTCAACAACATCAACAGCAATGAACTAGACTGCCAAAGAAGATCAGACTGCTCTGGCATAAATTGCTTCAGTCAGAACTCATTTCTAGGAAATTTTATCGACTTATTTGAGATTAGGGTGCTTCCATGTGCGATGCCCTCGCCTGCAGTATGGCTGCAAGCGTTGAGTCGGGAAGACGCGGCAAACAACAATGAAAGAACTCTGATTCGGAATGAAACTTTGACCAACACCAGCAGTGCAAGGGATTTGGAAATTAGAAGTGGCGGTGGCGATATACTATTTGGGACCTACCAGTTTTCAGCCAATTTTTCAGAACCTAACTCCAGCATAAGATTTGCTGTAAGCAAACTTGATAATTTTAATGATTTGTATATAAATTTTTGGTGAAAATTCATGCAGCAATAATAGCTGTAGCTATAGCTTCATGAGAAGCCCCATGCGTTTGTATGCAGCTATGCCATAGACTTGCATTAATTTTTACAAGTGAGCTGTGCTTGTTGTGAATTAGCACTAGCTGGGAAATGAGCCATTAGCTACCAAACAAGGTATTGTACATGGAGCAGCTAGCTTGTGAAATCTGCAAACTGCTACACCACAAAATGCTCTATCCATCTTTGCTATAGACTCTACTAGAATCTGATTGTGGCTGTTTACCCAACTCCAATGTCAACTGTGTGCATATACTTGTAGTAGTGATCCCCAGTGCAAACGACTACAACTACGACACAGGGCACAACTAACAATGACCCAAGAGCTACTAATGGTGAGCAAATGACTTCATCATGTCAGAAACGCCGTACGCATGCATAGCAACGCCTTTAGACCGATTATTGGGGGTGTGATGCTATCGCAAACAAAGCGCTGTATCTCCACAACGAAGTGCGCGATCGGCCTAAAATTTGGACGTAGATTAGCTCTATGGTAGAGCTTATCAACCATAGCGTAAGCCGCCATATATCGGCATGTACGTAATACCGGCACCGCCCGTGCCAATCATCGGCACCTAGTTTACGACGTATTTTACGGGATTATACGGACATCGCTGAAGCGTTTACGGACCTGAAACTTTCAATGGCCATTGCACATCAAGGAAAGTAAACAGGAAGAAAAGGATGATATTACTGGCAAGAAGGCGTGGCGAAGAAGCTCTATACCAAGTTCGATCAAAATCGGATGAAGTATCTGGCGTCTACAGGGAGGAACAGCTCATGGCGGCTTTACCGTGGCCTAGTAAGAGCTAGAAAGATTATTTTTCGGTCATAGTTGCTCTTAAGGTGGAGGCTGATGCCTAGAACACATCCAAGTCCTTCATGAATTTATTGTACCGTTGAAACGGCTCTAGTATCGATTTTAAGTGTAGTATCAACACATTCACGGCTGTCGTTCGAAGACGATGCAAGCGATCGATATGAGAAGAGAGATATAGTGAGAGGACATCCTGAAGTATCTGGGGATATTTTTTCTATAATTTTCTGGCAAGTAAGGCAGCAGTAAAAGGCTCAAGAAGGCCATGGTGCCGATAAATGGCGCATTCGCCATTATGGAAAAGAATAGGTGTGCCGATAATACGTACCGGTTGCCGATAAATGGTATTGTGATGTCTGCGCATTAGCGCTTATAGCTCATTGATTATTAGGGCCTACCTCTCTGGATTCTAGCTAATGAAAGCCTACGTCAAGGGCTTTCTTTCAGTGCAAGAACCAAGTTCATACGTCATTCCTGGCGGGAGTTACAAATCGGGAAAATTTGCATGCCGATAAATGGCGGCTTACGCTACATCAAACTCGATTTTCAGAAAAAATTCGTTACAGAGGGTTTTCTCAAATCTGGTCACATAGCTAGAGTAAACGATCAATTATCGGACACATCAATTTTCGGATACCAATATCGGGAGAACGGAAATAGCTACGATCGTCGATCTTGCGCGAGGATGTAGCCCCACCCACATAATGCTTGCAAACCGAATAGGAGCTTGGAGCGATGTTCCGTTTTTGCGATATTCCGCCAGAAACACCAGTGTCCGAAAACTGCAGTTATCGGACAAAATGATCAATTTTCGGACAGCGCTTATCATAGGCATCCAGAAGCAGAGCCAGATATCGAAAGTGGCCTGCAAGATTGCTTATTTGTTCCTCTAACACGCCTCCAAACCTCGAACGCAAACGACCTCGTTTGCGCTCAGCAGCGTTGCCTAGATTTGCTCGATTTCTAAATCAAATGTCGGACAAATTCTGAACTATGAATTTATCAGCAACTTCTAATAACTAAATAGGTATGCATACGGGGGTGAAGATTGATCCTGAGGACATTCTAGAGCTGCATGCGTCATTCTAGAGCGATATCTAATAGTGCCTGCATGCATAAAATTTCAAGCGCGTATACTGCTGCATTAGCTCACGTTTTGCCCATGATTTTTGTCCGACATTTGATTTAGAAAACGAGAAAATACAAGCAACGCTGCTGAGCGCAAACGAGGTCGTTTGGGTTCAAGGTTTGGAGGCGTGTTAGAGGAACAAATAAGCAACCTTGCAGGCCACTTTCGATATCTGGCTCTGCTTCTGGACGCCTATGATAAACGCTGTCCGAAAATTGATCGCTTTGTCCGATAATTGCAATTTTCGGACACTGGTGTTCCTGGCGGAATATCACGAAAATGCAACATCGCTCCAAGCTCCCATTCGGTTTGCAAGCATTATGTGGGTGGGGCTACATCCTCGCGCAAGATCGACGATCGTAGCTATTTCCGTTCTCCCGATATTGGTGTCCGAAAATTGATGTGTCCGACAATTGGTCGTTTACTCTAGCTATTATTGTAGTGATGCAATATATATTGATCTAAATTTAAAGCAGCCTGAGGCTTCAACTGTAATGTGGCCATGCAGCTGGGAGAAAAGGGACCATTTGTGACTTGTATATGAACCCTTGACCACATCCCCAGTGGCTGCATAGTTCTAATGGTGCATGTGGTAAAGGTCGTCAATACACACATCGATGCCGGGGCCTCAATCGCAGAGATGGAGTCTAAGATCAACTTTCGACTTCGAGTTTCGATGCTTCAATCAAAGGAGATGAACTCGACAGCACAGTACAGCTTCCGAACTTCAGATCGGTCGTGGCATGACGCGTGCTATAAATAGCGCAAGGCTAGCTTTATTTATCCACAGGATTACGTCAGCCAAGAGAATGCGTGAAGTTCGGCTGGCATTACTTATCGGAGAAAGTAGCACTCAGCTTTTAATGTATTCGCTGGATATGTATGTAAGTTAATATATGATTCTGTGGATTTTCAGGTCTCAGAAGTGTTCTGTAAAGGCTCTGAATTTTAGCGCTATGACGACATAGGTTACATCATAATTACAACATAATAACCTAATAACCGCAAAAAAGTAAATTTATACTGGGGATGTAATTATAGTGAGTAACATAATAATATGTTAAATGTACTGTAATACACTGTAGTGTACCGTAAATCTGGAAACTTTCGTTGTAAAAATATTTTCGTAGTCAATGGCAGCTACGAAAATTAATCTTACGAAAATTATATAGCATTATATTAATGCTAATGCGGTAAGGGGTCATTCCTACGAAAAATTTTTTACACGAAAATTTCCAGATCTACAGTATATGGTAGTGCATGTATCCCACTCTATGCTTGTGGCTATGTATTGTAGCCACTCACACATGACATTGTAGCTCGCATTGTAGTTATGTATGCAATGTTTGATCATGTGTGTATTAACCTAGCCTTGTTGTGCCACGATCACAGTAAACACTAAACTGTCTTGACTAAAAATTTAATGTAAAAGTTGGCAATGAATGTTGTATATATAATATTATAGCCAGTATATGAAAACTGTGCAAAAAGCTAACATGATTTACGGTGCATAATTGCTTTAAATGGACACAGAATGGTGATATGTTGTGATATCATTCAGTAACTGTTGTTTTAGCCTGGTCCACTCAGCTGTATTACAAGCAACATAAGAAGTATGATTGTAGGATATATTATTATTACTCTGCGCGCATGCGCAAGGGGTAAAGCAATCGGTTTGTCCATCTGTTGTTATTGTCGTTGTCGTTGTCGTTGTCATCGGCACGAAACTTGCCAGATCTCGAGTTCTAGGTGTCTGTGCGTGCTGTAGCTAAGCACAACCAATCGGTAGATATCGGTGAAAAACTGGTTTGTATACTGTAGTATCGCGAAGATCGAGCTTTGCGTAACAGTTAGTTAGCAAGTTGAAATATTATTGTGCACACACTCGATAGATAATACAAGACATACATACATATACATGCGGCCAAAAATCAGAGAACAAAAGACCATTGTGCATTTGGCGCGGGGCGCCAGTACAAGATAATTACATAAGTAAATGTAATACAGGATAAGGGATGACATAACATGATATAATCACTACACTCCTCCCCTGTAAACACAAAGTAAATAAAAGGTGACAAAAAAATGAGAAGTATGCAAAAATGCAAAAAAAAAAAAATTAGTTCAGTTCATCAACCAGTCTCTCTGGTGCTTTGCGATTACGAGTAGGATACCTCGGAGCAGTTGGTGCCTCATTGACATTTTGCTCTGGTGAATCAACTGCTTCGCCATCCTCGGACTCTGCTGATTCTGCATTATCAGTAGGGGTTGGGAAATGAACGTAAGTATCTATCTCAAGTTCACCATCATTTGACGTAGTGGCAGCAGCATCTCCCAAGGCTTTCAAGTGATCAACGTGTCTTTTCCACATTTTCTTATCCTCTGTTTCAACAACATAGGAGTGGGGACCACTTTTCTGCTTTACAATGCCGACAATCCACTTGGGTCCCGGTCGCAAATTTCGCACCATCACTCGTTCTCCAATATCGAAATCTCGTTCCTTAGCATGACGATCGTGCTGTGACTTTTGCAACGACTGTTTGTCAAATACACGCTGCTCACAACTTGGGTTAAGCAAATCGAATCGAGTGCGCAAATTCCGTTTTAGGAGCAAGGTACATGGGGGCACTCCTGTTGTTGCATGTGGCGAAGAACGGTAGGTGAGAAGAAATGTTGATAGACGATGCTGAAGTGAGCGTCCATCGTTCTGGCTTGCTTTGAGAGCCTGTTTGAATGACTGCACGAACCGTTCAGCGAGGCCATTTGATGATGGATGATAAGGAGCTGTACGAATATGACGGATACCATTTCCTCGCATAAAAGCGGCAAACTCCTCAGATACAAACTGGGGTCCATTGTCACTTACAAGTTGTTCAGGGAGTCCCTGAGCTGCAAAAAGGTGTCGTAGCACCTCGATGGTCTTGTCAGCTGTCGTTGACGACATACGAAACACTTCCGGCCATTTCGAGTACGCATCTACCACGATAAGAAATGTAGAACCTTGAAAAGGGCCGGCAAAATCGACGTGAATGCGCTCCCATGGTTTTGATGGCCAGGACCATGGATACAATGGTGCAGTTGGTGGTGAATTCTTCACTGATTGGCAAGATTTGCAAGATTTTCCCAATTCTTCGATATCTTTATCAAGGCCAGGCCACCAAAAGTAACTCCTTGACACCGCTTTCATCTTCGAGATTCCAGGATGGCCTTGGTGCAGCTCGTCTAGCAACTTCGTTCGCAGCTTAGTGGATACTAACACACGTATTCCCCATAACAGACAACCATTTTCAACGGTAATCTCCTGCTGTTTTCTCTGAAATGGAAGCAGGGCTGCAGACACCTCATTCGGCCATCCATGCTTGGTATATCGCATCACTTTACTCAGTAGGATGTCTGTTCTGGTGGCTGTTTGCAACTGACTTGCTGTCACTGGGAGACTTGCAATCTGTGACACATTGAAAATTCCAGGCTCAGGTGAATTTCCTTCAAAACCTGGCTTCAACAAAGGTAGGCGAGATAATCCGTCAGCATTAGCATGAGCAGTAGTTGACCGGAATTCTATCTGATAGTGGTATGCTGACAACAAAATAGCCCAGCGTTGAAGTCTGGCCGCAGCGGTCCAAGTATGGCCGTCAAAGGCTTGTGGTCGGTAACAAGAATAAACTGTCGCCCGTAAAGATAAAGGTGAAATTTCTTGACGGCAAAGATGAGAGCTAACGCCTCTTTCTCGACTTGAGCATAATTTCGCTCACTTGCTGTCAGCGTGCGCGATGCAAAGGCTACGGGCCGTTCACTGCCATCGTCCATCACATGTGATAATACCGCACCCACTCCATATGCTGAAGCATCTCCAGCAACTTTGATTGGGAGCCTCGGATCATAGTGAACTAATACATCGGAGGACACTAACTTCTCTTTTGCCAGATTGAAGGCTTGCATACATGTTTCAGACCAATTCCATTTGCAATCGCTGTGGAGTAGTGTGGTTAACGGATGAATGATCGATGCGAGATCAGGGATGAACTTCCGATAATAATTCAGCAACCCGAGAAACGAGCGTAGCTGTTGCACGTTCTGTGGGGGAGGTGCATTCTCAATAGCCTCCACTTTGCTCTTTGTTGCTCGCAATCCTTGTGAATCGATTAAGTGTCCCAGGTATTCCACTCTAGGACGCAGAAAATTGCACTTGGATTTCTTCAAACGTAATCCATGTTGCTGGAGCCTCTTCAGCACTGCTTCCAGATTCTTCAAATGTTCCGTATCATTCGCTCCAGTAACCAAGATGTCATCTATGTAGCACATCACTCCCGGCAGGCCCTGAAGGATTGTATCCATTACCCGCTAAAAAATAGCAGGTGCCGAAGCAATTCCATATGGAAGGCGAGTGTATCGGTACAATCCTCGGTGGGTGTTGATGGTGACATAGGGCCGCGACTCGTCGTGTAGCAGTAGCTATTGGTAGGCCTGTGCTAGATCAAGGACAGAAAATTTGTCCCCTCCAGCCAAAGATGCAAACAAATCATCCAGTTGGGGAAGTGGGTACTGCTCGACATCCAGCGCCTGATTCAATGTTACCTTGTAATCTCCACAAAGGCGTACTCGACCATCCTTTTTCGGCACAACAACAAGGGGAGTGGCCCATTCACTGTAAGTAACTCTTTCCAGGACTCCATTCTGTTCAAGGCGATCCAGCTCACCTTCTACAAGTGGCTTTATAGCAATCGGTACAGACCTTGGCTTGAAAAATTTCGGTTTGACATTCTCTTTTATCGCTAGCTGTGCTTTGAACTGTTGGATGGTTCCGAGATCGTCGGAAAAGATTTCGTGGTATTCCTCCAACAAGGTGTCAAGCTTTTTTCTGGGATCCTGCTGCAATGTAACAGCAGCTATCTTTTTCCAATTTAATCGCATCGATTTCAGCCAGTTTCGACCAAGCAACGGTGGTCCATCACCCGTTACAACAACAAGTGTCTGCTCGACTGGGGGTTGATCTTCATACTGCACCCGAACTGGCAGCTTACCCAGCACAGACATTCGCTCACCCGTGTATGTTTTGAGAGGTAGTGTGAAAGATTGTAGAGATAGAGTGGAAAACATCGACTTGTAGGTACTCTCTGAGATGATTGATATATCAGCACCGGTATCCAATTCCATGACTACTGGCTTGTCATTGATATGCACTTTCACCTCGATGGGCGGTGATGCGCTAGCTCCGATAGTAAACAATGCCAGCTCTTCGTCTGATGCTTGTTCGGTAGGCTCCATTTCCACCTCTACCCATTTCGTTTGAGGCTTTGACATGGGCGTTCTCCTCGACTTCACTGACTTCTTTGGAGATCTACAAGCCGGCGCAATATGTCCAACTTTACCACAATTGTGGCAAGTCGCTTCACGAAATTTGCATTCATTTGCTGTATGGTTGTTGCGTCCACATCGGTAACATGGCTTACGCTTAGCTGCAGTGGATTTAGGCGATGTGATATTCATGACTACCGGCGGAGATTCTTTGAATTGCTTAGCATCACGTGCAGCTGCCTCCATGCCTTGTGCTATTTCTTGTGCTTTCGTTAGTGTGAGCTTATCTTCTGCCAGTAGCCATTTTTGAATGTTCTCGCTCCGCATTCCCACAACATAGCTACTTGTCTCGTAAGGCTTCGTTAAGGAATGTGCCGAATTCACACGTCTGAGCCAACTGACGTAACTCAGCAAGATAATCTGCCAGCGATTCACCAGCTGCTTGTGCCCTCTTGTAGAATCGAAAACGCTCAGCAATGATGAGGGGCTTAGGCTCAAAGTGGTCTTTAAGGAGTTTTTCCAGATCCTTTAGCGGCTTGTCCTTGGGCAAGGTCGGCGCCAATTGCCCTCTCAGTAGAGAGTAAGTCTTAGATCCAATGACCGTAAGTAGCACTGACACTTTCTTGGCGTTGGCAATGTCATTTGCCTCGAAATACAAGTGTAAACGCTCGAGATACTCGGAGATCTTTTCATTTTCAGGATCGAACTCGGAAATTTTACCAATAGATTTAGCCATCGTACGTGCAGCGAAGTAAGTCCACTCCTCGTCGCCAGTGTAGTATCGCGAAGATCGAGCTTTGCGTAACAGTTAGATAGCAAGTTGAAATATTATTGTGCACACACTCGATAGATAATACAAGACATACATACATATACATGCGGCCAAAAATCAGAGAACAAAAGACCATTGTGCATTTGGCGCGGGGCGCCAGTACAAGATAATTACATAAGTAAATGTAATACAGGATAAGGGATGACATAACATGATATAATCACTACATATACGGGCTTCGAATTTCTCAACAAGGCTTACTAGTGCTACAAATCATGCTTTTTCTGTTCAAAATGCCTGTGGTTTATCGACCACACCCACTCTTTAGCATGCTGATGCGACTGCACATGCTCAAGCTCAGTGTTGGAAAGGGTCGTCAGGTCATAAAACAGCTATGCCGCAGAGTGTTGCAGTACTACGCTACAGTGGCTACAGAGCGCGCGGGGTATGTGCTCTACAGAACTCTAGTTGTGTCAAGTTATGCAAACCTTCATTGATAAGTTAATAACAGTAAAAATAACAATTTTAAACAGGGGACTGATAAGTGAAGGGCTCAATTGCCTATTTACAAAACCTGCATGCCTTACCAGGCTTATGGTAATTGGCTTTTAATGGCAATCATAGATTATGATGCACCATGTGAGTTCAGGGAAGAGCAGCATATTCATAATCATGTGTTTGCGGTGGGTGAGTACCATAAGCCACATTAGGGTCAGTTGAAACAGTATTTGTGCCATATGCCTGGTTTGCATCCATCTCAATGGTGCCATAGGCCACATTATTAGGATCAGTTGGAAGAGTATGTGTCATAAGGCTGGTTTGTATCCATCTCAATGCAGTCCACTGCTGGGGACATCATGCAGTTTCTTCAGTCACTGAGTCACCCACCCACTAAGTTATAATTCAGCTCCATCTCTCCTAGCCGACCTCACAAGACTCGTTTTATATACTGGTCTTGTGTCTTAATTGTCCCTCTTCTCAGTCTGGTCAGTAATTTCGTCATGCATATGAAAACATGGCCTGGGGACGAGGTTCTTTTGATAGCCACACCCTTCCAACCAGCATGTGCAGTCACTGCACTGGCACAATACGTGCGCGGTACTTGTGCAGAATGCACAATCAGGACTGTCAGAGTATTAAAGACTGTAAGATCATTGGCTACAGCGGATAAAACAGTTTCAAATTTTGGTGTACGGTGGTCGTATAGATCTCTGTACCTACTAGCACTAGTTTTTTCATGTCTTTATGGTAAAAAGTAGCCTGACTATCACCCTGTATGCACCAGTCATGATACATACTACCCTGCCAGATTCACGGCCATTAAATTTGTGACTCGACCTTTTTACAGGTGTTAGTGGATACCAAATCCTTCCAATTTATGAAATCATGAGCAAGGCAATGTTTATCAATGATGGTGATAATGATTACACATCACCAATACTTTCAGCAACAGACCGGATCAGTGATCCGACAAAGCAACTACTCTTTCCCTTCATGAATTTCACTTGCGATGGTAGCTTAACTAGATTGATGTTTGCAGCCAGCAGACAACGTGAGCCCACTCAAAATTTTATAACATCATGGCCCGTGTTTTCTCTATGGCACACTGATGAAGATTACAGAAATTTCAGACTGAGTATCAACCCCTTGAATCCTAATAAAATAACTTCTCTTCAACCACCCAGCAGATCTTCAATTGATGATAGAGAAGTTGAGGTGGCAATGATTAACTTTGCATCACCTATCAGATTTGTAGCTGGTGATATTCTTGGATTAAGACAACATGATAGACCGCAAAATGAACACCGGCACAATACTTCAAGCACTGGTACCCTTTGGCCGGTGGTAAGTGACTATTCTATAAAAGTACTAAGACAGAGTGGAGGTTATGGTCTGGCACTGACCTGTGATGAATTTTACACTTCGTGCCCAATAGATATAAATGGAGCTCAGGAGATGCCATACATTGCAATAGAAACCTGTAAGTCATTGAAAGCATGTAAAGGATCCTCATTACATTGAATACTATAGTAGCCATAGCCTTTATTGCATTATGGATACAACCACAGAATAAATAGTATTATTACCCCAGTATTTATTGCTCTACAGCTCCAGCTAGTCAGCAATGTACTAGTGGATTTTTGAATGACCAGACACTGAGAATGATTGTGGAATCACAATGGAATATGTATGATAATGACTCTTTCTCCTTTCCTGGAATACCACATCAGGCTATGAGTATGCCATTCACTCAATTCGGTCCTCTCAGAAAGATTGTCATTGCAGCAAGATTTAACGTACATGTACCCATTGGTTGGCCAGAACTGCAGATCATAAGAATAGCAAATAATGGAACATATAATGTTGTATTTACCACTAATGCAACGGAACCAAAACCAGCAGGATACCTAAATCTATATGAGTATGATTTGGCACCAAAGAATTTTGATATTCAGGATGGAGACAAATTAAATATTTCATGGTATGGCAGGTATAGCAGGTATAGCAATGTACTATGGTATGACCAGATCCGTTTCTCTCTTGCTTACTATAATAACGGAACGTCCTCAGTACCAATGGTTTCTATTGTTGTGGGTGATTGTGATCCAGAAACAGTCGACATGCTGACACTTAATACTCTATACTGTGAAGATGTTACTGCAATTAGCATAACAGCTAGTACAAACCAGATCAGCAATAGTGCTGAGATAATAATAATAATCAGTGGAGTTGTAGCTTTCTCTCTCCTTTTATTGATTATTCTTTTGTTGTGTTCACGTTTGTGATAAAACGAAGAAGGAAGTCTGCCTCTATGAATGTTACTGATCCCATTGAGATGAGTGCTGAACCACGAATGCTCCATAATACTCTCAGTAAGTATACTAATAAAATTAATTTGATATAAGAGTTTCTTTTATGTATTCTCCAGGGAATGAGAGGGGTCCAACTTTAGAGAATGATTACCTCGAGTCTGATGATAAGGCACCCAGCAGTGATAGTGCACCAGCATCTGCTATACCAGTAGCTATGGCTCAACAAGATGTAAGAGTATCACAAGCACTTCTGCTCTTGTCCGTGTGCATGCTTTATGTATAATTGTTGTGTGTGTACTTTTGACCTTGTTACAGGACTACTATTACTATAAGCTCTACGAGTGGGGAGTGTTTGTTCCAACAGCGGTGAGTTTCAGTTCCTACTGTGTGCAGGCATGTACTATAATATTATACTATGTACATCGTCACTCCCCTAAGACTTCTCTGGCTATATAGAGTATACATACCCCAATCTGGGCAATTATTCAGATTATGAAAATTTAATATGTCCCAGGAATGTAGAATGGTTCAGAAGATTAAGCATGTGCATTCATGGCTAATTATCGTAATAATTATTAGCATTCACATAATATTATGCACAGGACCAACGAGGAAAGCTTGCCTCTAGTGGAGCTAACAATGATGATAGTGTCTATTCAACATTGGGTGAGGTGAGAATTCAGTTTGAACTAATTTATGGGCTACATTTATTGCATGTACCTCAATAGTGGCATATAATCTGGTATTGTCCTAGGATAACTATCCTGACCAGTGTGTGTATAACATACTCTCAGTCCCAACACTGCGGCGGCGGAGTTGAATACACAAAATTAATATATACATACCGTAGCCTTAAGTAAATCTTATATTGCAAGTATGACAGAATCTTCGAATTTTTGTCGTAGAGTCAATATTCCAAACTGCAACAGTTCAACAAAGGTCCAGAGTTTTTTGAAAACACTGACAACTATTGGAAGCCTGCCTCAGACACTGAGGGTCTCTATCAGCAGCTGTCCAGCAAGAAATACCGGGAAATACTACGACAACAGATTCAGTATGATAAGTTGTGTGTGTGTGTGCACTTGTGTATATACTGTGCTATGTAAATCATGTACATTATGTGAGTGTGGGTCACGTGTATATGTATGAAATGGTGTGTTTGGTGCACACGTTTTGTATCATGGGAAAACACTCTCAGACTGTAGTACGCTATAAAATAATGGGTGTGAATGTTGTGTGTTTGTCACTGAGATTGTGTAATATCTAGCATCTTAATTTTGAAAATAATCTAAGTCTAAAATAACTATACAGATCTATATAAACCATTCATAAACATAGGATTGATAAAAAAAAACACTGCTTACTGAGCATCAGGGTTGATCGAGCATGTGACCTTGTTATTGTTGTACGTGATACTTCAATTACAATCATTTTGGGGATTCGGCTAACATGTACACTGTACTGCATGTTATGTCACATATCACAGTTCCTTATTGCAATGTCATAATAGCACAATATCATCATGGTAATGACATTGTTTTCATAAAAATTTAATGTGACCTGCTCTAAGAAAAGGGACCACTTGGGATAAATTTCATTTTCCAATAATAGCTAAAATGTGGGGAAAATAAATATTTATCATTTTTCTGTATTTTAGTCTACCAGAAAATGTAGAATTTTGGTTTCATATTGATATGCTATGTTTATGTAGTTGCTATATGTGACCTGCTATGAGAAAAGGGACCACTTGGGATAAATTTCATTTTCCAATAATAGCTAAAAATTAATGTGGGGGAAATAAATATTTACATTTTTCTGTATTTTAGTCTACCAGAAAATGTAGAATTTTGGTTTCATATTGATATGCTATGTTTTTGTAGTTGCTATATTATGTAAACTATCATAATGGGTGCAAACAATTGCTCAGACACATACAACTTAATACAAAATTTAATTAAATATGTGGATTTTCTGAAAAACGAATATATCTACCTGTGTGTATATAAATGGTCATAACTTCATTTGTGATCAACATTTTTTCATGAAACTTGCACCATTGGATTCAGCACTCATAAAGCTATCAATCTATCCTAAATACTCACTTTTTATGAAATATCTCGAGTGGTCCCTTTTCTCAGAGCAGGTCACAAATTACTGAGAGCTATACATGCACGCCTTGTCATGATTGATCTAGCTGTCAATCATAAGGCAATGCCACAATGTTTACCAAAGATATATAATATAATAGTCATTAACCTGAGAGAGAATGTGACTACATAAAATTTAACATCTTAGGCTATCTGATTCACTTGGCTCTGGCCAGTTTGGCCCACGGTAATGTCATGAAGGGGGTGTGGCTTCTCTCTGGAGGGTCTAAGGAGGTGGCAGTGAAGATGCTGAAGGAGGAAGCCAGTGAGACTGAGAAGGTCAGGTTCCTACAAGAAGCAGCCATCAATGGACAGCTCCGCCACCCCAATGTTGTCAAGCTCATGGGAGTAGTAACAATTGGAGAGCCAGTGAGAAAAATAAAAAAAAATGGGTCACTAGCTACACACATTATAAAATTGAATTTTTGTAGGTTATGATTGTTCTTGAGTTCTTGTCTAATGGTGATTTGAGAGGATACCTCATGAAAATTCAGCCTACGTAAGATTCTTATGTACCGGTAGTAACAAAATATATTGTGGTCTGCTGCAAGCTAGCTATAGGGACCTTTTTTGTAGCTATAGGAACTTGAAAACAAATTTTAAACATACTTTCTACAAAACCTGTGAGTAGCTACAATACAGCGGCCACGAACATAGAGTGGGTCTATACTACAGTACATTATATGGTACATCATGATACACACTACAAAGTCATAAATGGTCTCTAGCTGCATGGTCATATGTCGGTAATAGGTAATAGTATTTACTGAATACTGTTTTTGAAAAACACGCACTTCTGGTAAAGGTCGTCAATCACTCATTATTATTTATTTTATACACGTTGTGAGAATTAAATTGGTAGTATCGATCTTATAGAGTACATTATGAGAGAGTGCAATAAACCATACTCTCTTGCAGTTGGTATGAGTGATATATCACGAAATTTTTTCCAATTACAGACCAGGAGAAATGGCACCTTCAAGCACACCCCACACTCTTCTGAGGTTCTGCAAGGAGATAGCTGCTGGAATGAAGTACCTTGCAGGCAAAGGCTTCATCCACCGAGACCTAGCTGCCAGGAACATACTGGTCTCCGAAGAGAAGACTTGCAAGGTGATGATAAGCTATGAAAGCCCAGAAGGGCAATTTCGTTCACTGATTCCGTAACCTGCATCCTGCATATGCCATGCCTGTGAACCATTCGGAATGCAGATTGTGGAATTGAACAAAATTGCCCTTCTCGGTTTACATAATAAGCTAATAGTACGCATCATTTTCTAGTATAGGAATTTCTGAAAGATAGCAAAAAGGGGCACAATGCAGCTTTGAGTCAGTAATTATAATTCAATTGTTATTGTTTAGCTTCATGTACACTATCATGCCAACGCACGATTGTTGTTGATGTGCAGATCAGTGATTTTGGTATGTCCAGAGATTTGGAAGATGAGAGCTACTACATCTCACATGGAGGAATGATTCCAGTCAAATGGACAGCTCCTGAGGTAAATCTAATTCCAGTTCAATAATCTATCATTAATTTGGTGAACGTACAGGCTCTTCACTACAAGAAGTACTCCAGCTTAAGTGATGTGTGGAGCTTTGGTTGTGTGGTGTATGAGATATGGAGTCTCGGGCACAAGCC
Source organism: Cliona cf. orientalis (assembly GCA_963930775.1). Classification (NCBI taxonomy): domain Eukaryota; kingdom Metazoa; phylum Porifera; class Demospongiae; order Clionaida; family Clionaidae; genus Cliona; species Cliona cf. orientalis. The sequence continues at coordinate 1,356,509 of OZ005699.1, read as the reverse complement.
GTTTGAGGGATACTCCAAACATGAGGTCATCAGGAAAGTTGACAGTGGTTTCCGTCTCCCCCCTCCCCCCGGCTGCCCTAGGGACATCTACCACATCATGATACAGTGCTGGTACGGTCATTGGGCCAGGGGTGCATACCATGGTCGTAGTTACATGCATAAAAACATAGTCATCCATAATCAGTGATCTATATATTTGTAGCCTTATAGCTATTGAAAATGAAGGCATTTGGGAAGCCACCCAAAATAATCCTGCTTATCAAAACAAAGCCATTATAATAATATTATTATAATAACTGTTGTGTATTCCACCTTCAGGCACCCCAACAAGAACCTTCGTCCCTCTTTCTCTGACCTCCACACTTCCCTCTCTGACCACACCCTCTCACTGGGGATGAAGGAGGAGAGTCAGATTGTGGCGGAGAGACCTGACCAGCCCCTCCCCCTCCCCCTCCACCCTCAAGCTCACACTATTGGAGCTCCACTGGAGGCCGGCAAGGAACTCTACAATGACTTGCAAAAGACATACATTAATGAATGATATAAAAACAAATAACAATTTTTAATTCGTGTGTGGCTTACTGCATAATTTTTATCCTTTATAAGTATGGCATCGAAAGCGTGTCGCATGGTCCACACTTGTTTAGTGAAGCTTGGTTGTTTGTCGGCCAATTTGATCGCTGAGTGAAATTCTTGCCGAACACCTTCCAGGGAGCAGTTCTCAAGGATCTTCTCCCCAGCCACTCTATACCTTTCATAGCACCCTTTGTGATCACCCTTAAGCTTGTTGGCCAACTCCAGTGAATTTACTGGCTCGAGTCTTCAATATGCAGTGACAACACGTTGCATGCCATCTTTTGAGATCTAGGATGAACCACAAAATTAATGTGTGTATTCATTTATGAATAATTTATGTATGCATGGTTTTTCATCTCTGAGTATAGCATGCATGCATACACACATGCATAAACATGAACCTACACATCCCATATGATACACATGCACATGCACATGAATGCACATATTATGCGCACACACACACATGTACACGTACACCCCCAATATGTATGCACACACCATGACACAGTATAGCCTAGCTCTAAGTTCGTGCTCAAACTATAGGAACTTTAATATACTTAGTAATACAGTATTCCTTACAACGTCATCAGATGAGCCCTGCTGGAATACTAAACTGGTGACACCACAGACTGACAGGAATAAGCTTATGCTGAAGCACCCTGAGCTTTCCAGTTATGTGTACGGTACAGGGTCGACAGACGAATTAGTGTCAATTAGTTTATGGCAATTAATTTTAATACTGACACCACCTGCTCTTAGTCTCGCGCAGCCAGACCCTCAGAGAGTCTGGCTGCGCGAGACTATCCCAATCCCCCAGCCCCTCCCGATCCCGTCCGCGTCCATATCGCGTGATTGCGTCATAACCACGCGCCAAGATTAGGATCTTTCTACATAACGATTTCGGCAGGAATCATCCTAGTCTGGCGGGCCAGCCCCTTCGCAAGAGGGAGGAAGGGTCTGGTGTCATGCCTATACGCGACTTGTACTGCTGCAGCCAGGAGTGCAGCCCAATCAGATCGCTCCACGTCACCACTAATATTGCGTGGCTACTGGTATGCAGGCCGACCAATCAGAGGCCCGCTCTTCTTGTTCAATAAACGGTTGGGGTTGTCTCTACCACGCGTTCTGACCAACCAGGTGCTAGATCTTCATGACGCTGGCGATCATAAAAAACGAAGAGCAGGCATCTGATTGGTCAGCCCGAGTATTTAGATAGCTCCACAATATTGGTGGTGACGTGGCGCGATCTGATTGGGCTGCACTCCTGGCTGCAGCAGTACAAGTCGCGTATAGGCATGACACCAGACCCTTCCTCCCTCTTGCGAAGGGGCTGGCCCGCCAGACTAGAATCATCCCTCGCTCAGCGATTGGATGTACAGGGATTTGGTCCGAGCGTACATCTGACGCAAGAGGATAAAATTTTAATGCAGCTAGCCTACCGATACCTCACTACAATGAATAGACGGTGGTGTCCATTACTACTCATGTGGATCTTTAGGCCACTCCAAATGAGAACGTAGTTTCCCGTCCACCGCCCGCCTCTCTCTGATGCTACCGCTTCGTTTGACCATTATGTCCATTATTTATGGTTGTAGCTAGCTAGGAGCAGTACTGCTTCATGAATTTGAAGGTAGCAACCAACAATGATGTGTGTACTTACCTTGCTTTCATGAGAATAATGCCCCTTCTTGTCAAGGTGCTGCTATCAGCGCGCACTAGCTAGCGGCAAGAGTATATAAGAAGGAGTAGTGCTAGCTAGCTGTCTTGTATGCACGTGCACAGTTGTGGGATAGAGATTTTTTAATTATATTCATTGTGCTCATAATGATATTCATAATAATGGTTAATGGTAATGGGCGCCCGCCCGCATGTAAAATGCAGGAAGCCAGGACGGGAAACTATATTCCCATTTGGAGTGGCCTTATAGGCAAGAAAACGCATGGTCTTGTGAAACGGTAGCCATATCATCCGCCCTGGGTGACTCGCTATACTAGTAATGACTGGCTTTGGTATAAGCATATGAAAGTTTAATACTACTGTATTTTTAATATCAAGTTATCAGTCACTGCTGATTTAATCTTTAATTTCCTACCCTTCAATTGGCCTCTGTGTTTATACAGGTGTAGAGACTCAGCACTTACAGATCCCTACACCTCAACAAGTAGTGCACGATGCCATGTTCATCCCTTATGGCCAAGCACCAACATCAGAGACATCATCAACAGCTCAATCATTTAATTTAAATGAGCGGCTCTTTCATGATCAGTTAATATTCCCTTTTATGAATTTCACTTGCAATGGCACCATAAGTAGTCTGATGTTTATAGCCAGGCTCAGTGAGGGAATCAGCTGTCCATTTAGCGGGGCGAGCTTTGAAACATTATTATCATGGCCTCATTTTTATCTTTGGCACTATAATAGTATTGACTGGCATTTCCATGGCATGTGCAGTGTAGGGCCATCTAGACCTGATCAGCTATTCTGCAGACACATACTAAACACCAACAGGGGTTATCAAATTGGACTGATTGAGATGGTATTACCAACACCTGTCCAAGTTCAAGCAGGTGATATTCTAGGATTGCGCCAACAAAACACTTCTGTAGCTCCACAATTCCAAGAATATGCAACTGTATCAGTTATTAGACAGAAAAAGGGCTATGGTCTAACATTCATTTGTCGTAAATATTCGTCACAGTGCAGTGATCCACGTGCACGTCAGGTACCTCCAAATCAAATGAATAGAGAAAATCAACAAATGCCATTTATTGCAGGTATCATGACAAATAAAGCCAAGTCTATATAGCTAATTATTATTAGACTAAGTCCCAAATTTGCCTTTAATTTAACCTCCAAATTATGCGGCCCTTTATTAACAAAATTTGTGCACTCTGTAGTTAATGTTCTTCCTGAACAAGAGTGTGCTGAAGGATTTCTGGATAAGCAGTCACTACAGATGATTGTGGATGTCGCACGTGAAAATACCACCCCTCTTAATGTATCTGTTTATCAATTATTTCCTGAAATAGTAGTACCTACATATACTAGTATGAGACTCAATCAGTCTGGACCACTCAGGAAAATGATTATTGCAGCAAAGTTTAATGTAGCCATGTCATCTGGTTGGCCACAGTTGCAAATCATAAGAAATGGAAACAATCTTACGTTTACTACTAACACTACGGAACCAAAACCAACTGGATACCTAAATGTTTACGAGTATAACCTGACAGCTGCAAACTTCCAAGTTAAAGCTGGAGATGTACTAAATATTTCCTGGTATGATGAGAGAGAACAGTGGCTCGGGAATCGTTTTTCACTTGCTTATCAATATAATACTCACAGTCACATTCATGTACCAATGGTTTCCATTATTGTGGGTGATTGTGATTCAGAAACTGACCTATTGACACTAAATTCTCTATACGTGCACTGTAAAAAGATTATTGAACCAATTAGCACTACAGCCGGTACAACAAATTTCAAGAATAGTACAAGTGTTGAGAGCTTGGCACCTACGAGTGCAATATTTGGTGGGATTGCAGCAGCTTGCTTTCTATTAGTGATTATTATTATTCTACTTCTTGTCGTCACATGTATATATGTGATTGTAATAAAGCCTAGAAAAAGGTTTGCTTCAATAAATACCACTGGGGAGAATATCTACATTCAAGAAATTGACATAGCAAGTGAGATTGATTCTTATCTGCCCTTGCATATTATACTGACACATAATTAGCTACCAGTATAATTATTTATTCTCCAGGAAATGAGAGGGGTCAAACTTCAGATGATGACTACTTTTCAGATAATAATATGACACCAAGCAGTGGTGCACAGGCATCAGCTATGCTTCATAACAATCCACAAGATGTAAGTGTTGAGTGCTCTCTCTGACTGTATATAATATTATCGTGATCCACATTGTATTATAATAATGCATGACCACATTTTTTTATTGTGTATAATAGTCTACATGCACTCTTTGACCTTGTTACAGGACTACTATTACTACAAGCTGTACGAGTGGGGAGTATTTGTACCAACAGCGGTGAGTTTCAGTTCCTATAATGGTGAACACATCAAATTGAAATGCATGTTCATCATAATAATATTATTATAATAGCTACTTCAATATGGGAAATGGCCTTGATAGCATGAAAATGCAATAAAATCCATATAATTATGATCCCCTCTATGAAAAGCCAGCTGAATGTGAATTTCATAATTCTCTGAAACACACTTTGAACCTCTTCCCAACTTTGGGGGTGAAGCTGGCAAAGTGTGACAAACGTTTGGTTTTTACTCGAAGTCTATTTAGTCTGCATGCAGGCATGTACTAGCCTCGTCCCCATGCCCTCTCTCGATCACCCAGCTTTTAATGTAAGCTGGGAGGGCCTGGGGACGAGGCTAGGCATGCATTATACTTAGTCTATAGACCGCGGTGTGTACATTACATATTATTATTGTCATTCCAAATCTTTTCTACTTACTTATCCAATTGCTAATCATGAAATAATATAATTATGTTTCCGGGAATGTAGAATGGTTCAGAAGAGCATTGATTGTACGTTCATAATTATCATGATTGTATATTATAGCATTCATATATTATTATGAACAGGATCAACGAGGAAAGCTTGCCTCATGTGGTGCTAACAATGATGATAGTGTTTATTCAATATTGGGTGAGGTGAGAATTCAGTTTGAACTAATTTATGGGCTACATTTATTGCATGTCTCTTGTGCATAACATACTCTCAGTCTCAACAGCGGCAGAGTTGAATGCACAAATACATACATATCATAGCCTCAAGTATCATAAGTAATAATTATATTATAAGACTAAGTATGACAGAATCCTTTAATATTTGTTGTAGAGTCAATATTCCAAACTGCAACAGTTTAACAAAGGTCCAGAATTTTTTGAAAACACTGACAACTATTGGAAGCCAGCCTCAGACACTGAGGGTCTCTATCAGCAGCTGTCCAGGAAGAAATACCGGGAAATACTGCGACAACAGATTCAGTATGCATATAAGTTGTGTGTGTGCGTGTGTGCACTTGTGTATGTACTGTACTATGTAAATCATGACATTGTACATTATGTGAGTGTGGTATGTGTGTATGAAATGGTGTATTTGGTGCACATGTTTTGTATCATGGGTAAACACTCTCAGACTTTAGTACGCTATAAAATAATGGGTGTGAATGTTGTGTGTTTGTCACTGAGATTGTGCAATATCTAGCATCTTAATTTAGAAAATAATCAAAGTCACTATACAGATCTGTATAAACCATGCCTCTTCGTTCATAAACATAGGATTGATAAAAAAAAAACATTGCAATTGCTTAACTGAGCATCAGGGTTGAGCATGTGACACTGACCTTGTTATTGTTGTACTTCAATTACAATCATTTTGGGGATTCGGCTAACATGCACAATGTACTGCATGTTATGTCACATATCACAGTTCCTTATTGCAATGTCACAATAATAATGTCATCATGGTAATGACATTGTTTTCATAAAAAATTAATGTGACCTGCTCTAAGAAAAGGGACCACTTGGGATAAATTTCATTTTCCAATAATAGCTAAAATGTGGGGAAAATAAATATTAAATTTTATCATTGTTCTGTATTTTAGAAAATGTAGAATTTTGGTTTCATGTTGATACGCTATGTTTATGTAGTTGCTATATGTGACCTGCTATGAGAAAAGGGATCACTTGGGATAAATTTCATTTTCCAATAATAGCTAAAAATTAATGTGGGGGAATAAATATTTACATTTTTCTGTATTTTAGTCTACCAGAAAATGTAGAATTTTGGTTTCATATTGATATGCTATGTTTATGTCGTTGCTATATTATGTAAACTATCATAATGGGTGCAAACAATTGCTCGGATACATACAACTTAATACAAAAATATGTGCATTTTCTGAAAAACGAATATGGTCATAACTTCACTTGTGATCAACATTTTTTCATGAAACTTGCACCATTGGATTCAGCACTCATAAAGCTATCAATCTATGCTAAACACTCAATTTTTATGAAATATCCTGAGTGGTCCCTTTTTCTCAGAGCAGGTCACAAATTACTGAGAGCTATAGCTACATGCACGCCTTGTCATGATTGATCTAGCTGTCAATCATAAGGCAATGCCACAATATTTACCAAAAATATATAATATAATAGTAATGTGACTACATAAAATTTAACATCTTAGGCTCTCTGATTCACTTGGCTCTGGCCAGTTTGGTAATGTCATGAAGGGGGTGTGGCTTCTCTCTGGAGGATCTAAGGAGGTGGCGGTGAAGATGCTGAAGGAGGAAGCCAGTGAGACAGAGAAGGTCCGGTTCCTACAAGAAGCAGCCATCAACGGACAGTTCCGCCACCCCAATGTTGTCAAGCTCATGGGAGTAGTAACAATTGGAGAGCCAGTGAGAAAAATTAATAATGGGTCAGTGTACACATTAAAAATTGAATTTTTGTAGGTCATGATTGTTCTTGAGTTCTTGTCTAATGGTGATTTGAGAGGATACCTCATGAAAATTCAGCCTACGTAAGATTCTTATGTACCGGTACCAGTAGTACCAAAATTAATGTGACCTGCTGTAATCCTAGCAAGCTAGGGACCTTTTTTGTAGAGGAACTTGAAAACAAGTTAAATCTTAAACATACTTTCTACAAAACCTGTGAGTAGCTACAATACATAGCCACAAGCATAGAATGGGTCTATACTACAGTACATTATATGGTACATAACATGATACACACTACAAAAAAGTCACAAATGGTCTTTAGCTGCATGGTACTGGTAATAGTATAATTCTTACGTTAAATTGGTAGTATCGGTCTTAGAGTACATTATGAGAGAGTGCAATACACCATACTCTCTTGCAATTGGTATGAGCAATATGTCACGAAATTCTTTCCACTTATAGACCGGGAGAAATGGCACCTTCAAACACACCCCACACTCTTTTGAGGTTCTGCAAGGAAATAGCTTCTGGAATGAAGTACCTTGCAGGCAAAGGCTTCATCCACCGAGATCTAGCTGCCAGGAACATACTGGTCTCCGAAGAGAAGACTTGCAAGGTGATAAAAAGCTACGGAAACTGAGAATGGCAATTTCGTTCAATTCCGCAACCTGCATCCCACATACACAAACATGCCAGTGGACCATGTGGAATGCAGGTTTCGGAATTGAATAAAATTCCCTTCTTGGCTTCCATAATAAGCTAATAGTATGCCACATTCTCTAGTATAAGAATTTCTGAAAATAGCAAGAAGAGGCACAATACAGCTCTGAGTCAGCAATTCAATTATTATTGTTTAGCTTCATGTACACTATCATGACAACGCACGACTGTTGTTGATGTGCAGATCAGTGATTTTGGTATGTCCAGAGATCTGGAAGATGAGAGCTACTACATCTCACATGGAGGAATGATTCCAGTCAAGTGGACAGCTCCTGAGGTAAATCTAATTTCAGTTCAATTACCAAAAATAATCTAGCATTAATTTGGTGTACATGCAGGCTCTTCACTACAAGAAGTACTCCAGCTTAAGTGATGTGTGGAGCTTTGGTTGTGTGGTGTACGAGATATGGAGTCTCGGGCACAAGCCGTTTGAGGAATACTCCAAACATGAGGTCATCAGGAAAGTGGACAGTGGTTTCCGTCTTCCCCCTCCCCCCGGCTGCCCTAGGGACATCTACCACATCATGATACAGTGCTGGTACGGTCATTGGGCCAGGGGTGTATACCATGGTTGTAGTTACATGCATAAAAACATAGTCATCCACAATCAGTGATCTATATTTTTGTAGCTAGCTATTGAAAATGAAGGCATTTGGGAAGCCACCCAAAATAATCCTGCTTATCAAAATAAAGCCATTATAATAATATTATTATAATAACTGTTGTTGTGTATTCCACCTTCAGGCATCCCAACAAGAACCTTCGTCCCTCTTTCTCTGACCTCCACACTTCCCTCTCTGACCACACCCTCTCACTGGGGATAAAGGAGGAGAGTCAGATTGTGGCGGAGAGACCTGACCAGCCCCTCCCCCTCCCCCTCCACCCTCAAGCTCACACTATTGGAGCTCCACTGGAGGCCGGCAAGGAACTCTACAATGACTTGCAAAAGACCTACATTAATGAATGATCTGGATTTAATTCCCAACTAACAGCCTTAATATTATAGATAGCTACATTATTAGAGTGACCAACTGTTTTTAACTCGTGTGTGGCTCATTACACCCATTATTAATAATAACTCTTTGTAATTCTTATAATAATAGTATTCCCAAAATATGCACTCAACAGTAGATACAAATACATGCATTAGTAAGCATGTAAATAAACCAATAACAAGGTTTCAAAAACGAGTCAATTGTATTACAAAACAGCAGTAATGCTATAGTAACTGTTACCTCAAGGAAGAGCAACATAATCATAATCATGTATTTGTGGTGGATGAGTACCATAGGCCACATTAGGGTCAGTTGGAATGGTATTTGTGCCATAAGCTGGGTTTGCGTCCACCTCAACACAATCAACAGTGCCATAGGCCACATTAGGATCAGTTGGAAGAGTACCTGTGACGAAAGTCTGATTTGCCACATCCATTTCCTTTTTATTAGCACCTTGTTCACCTTTGGTTTCACTGTGTGTAATATAGGCCTGGTTTGCATCCATCTCAATGCAGTCCTGCACTGCTTCATCTTGCTTGCCTTCTTCTTGTGTGGTAGAGGCCTGATTTGAGTTTATATCAAAGTCTTTGCTAGCTTGCTGGTTTGCATCTGAGGGTGGTGTTTTGCTCTTATGATAGCGATATGCCAACACTATGATGATTGTGACAATTGAAAAAAGCATCAGAGCTAATATTATTGTAATTAAACAGCCAATAACTATGGTAATTTTATTTCCAGAATGCTCTATCTGAGCTGAGATGATTGTGGAAATATTAATGATATGGGTGTCACTTTCACCAGTAGTGTCAGTGGCAGCTATGGTATACATAGTAATATTATAATTATTAGCAGGAGCGGAGATGCTATCATCAAATATAGTTTGATTGATTTCAATTGATAGCATCACATTTGAGCTATCCCTGAAGTAAGCAAGGGAATAGCGTCTCAAGACATCAGTGTCTGTTTGCCAGTAGACTTGAATAATATCATTATATTGAATGTCAAATTGCATATTTTGCACATCATACTCAAACACATTCAGATATCCAGTGGGTCTTGGTTCCATTGTTGTGCTAAAAACCCGACTCAAATATGAGGAATCATTGGTATGAATTCTCCTTTTGATTTGTAGAAGTGGCCACCCAGAGGGTATGGTATGGTCAAATTGGGCTGCTATAAAGAACTTCACTAGTAATCCTGACTCACTTATTGCCATTGTTTGAATAATATTGGTCCGTCTGAAATCAAAAGAATTGTAGATTCTGTTGTCTCTTGGGGCATCCGCAATCACTTGAAGCGACTCCTTCTTCAAGAATCCCATTGCACAGTTTTGAGTAGATGTATCTATAATTATTATGCATGACATTCATGAAGATGTAATAGATAACATTCACTGACCTGTTTCAATAGCAATATAAGGCAGTACTGGATCTAGTCGTGGATATGGAACCTGAGAATGACCACCAAACAAATGGATTGTGATTTCTCCCAGTGTGTCACAGTATCCTCCCTCTCTCTGATAGAGCACCTGGAGTGATGCATCTATTGGGTAGAATATTCCAAGGATGTCACCTCTTTCAAAGGAGTTATTTCTTGAAAACGTTGTCTCATATACTCCAACCGTATCATTTCCGTAAACAAAGAGAGGTTGATGTGGGGATGTCCCATTTAATGTCAGCCACTGATAGTACACACAAGGTGGACCTGTTTCGCCACAATACTCACGGCCACGATACTGTCTCAAGAGATGAAACATAGGTAGTTGATCATGAGTGTCTAGAAATTTTCGAGCTACAAACCACAGCTTCTGAATGCTTCCACGGCATATAAAGTTCAAACAGGGAAAGAGTTGATATTGATAATTGAACTGGTTGTTGTTTGAAACTGGTGGTCCATAGAGATGCACAGCTTTGCTTACAAGTTCGGAAAATGACAGTGGTATGAACGTGACCTCTGTACCTGTTCAACAGTAAACATAGTAGCTAATAATATTATTATAATAATTATTGTTATGTAGCATTTGCTTACTCGATATTGTTACAGTAGTTAAAAGGAGTATGAAGCTGAAGGAGTCCAAGAACAGCATGTTCTAACTTCAGTGGCTTCTGTACTTGTGGTTGACAAATCGAGGTATAATAAGTCTAGCAACTTCCGGTGGGCTGAGCTTGTATGCATGATGGTTTCACTGGACATGATCTGAGCCTGACGATGTCCCATGGTGTTTGAATTCTCGAATCAGTATCATCCGAGTCATAACCATTCGAGCTACAGAATGTTGCTACGACCGTCCCTTTTGGTCCTTGTGGCTGTGACCAGTCTTGGTGTACCAAGTAAGTCAAGCAATTGAAGTTCACACTGGCAAGTTTCACTGTCAGTATTATAATAGGCCTATCATATGAACATGGATTATTATAATAATATAGTTGGACAAAAAGCTATTAAACTGATATAGATCGATAGCTACAGTGGCTCATTGAAACATATAATATGGTAGCTAGCTCCCTTCAGTCTACTGTGGCTATGACTTATATATAATAATATTATCATACTAGCAGCTAATATAAACTATCAATTGCTCTCTTAAGTGTTGCTTTAATAATGCGAGTCTGTGAATATTAACAAGTGGCAATTCATTTGTACTATTATCATTGCAGGTATTGAGAACACTTTCATACCCCTACCATTTTCTGACCTTGTATGCAAAGCTGTGCATCTCTATGGACCACCAGTTTCAAATAGCAGCCAGTTCAATTATCAATATCAACTCTTTCCCTGTTTGAACTTTACATGCCGTGGAAGCATTCAGAAGCTGTGGTTTGTAGCTCGAAAATTTCTAGACACTCATGATCAACTACCTACGTTTCATCTCTTGAGACAGTATCGTGGCCGTGAGTATTGTGGCGAAACAGGTCCACCTTGTGTGTACTATCAGTGGCTGACATTAAATGGGACATCCCCACATCAACCTCTCTTTGTTTACGGAAATGGTACGGTTGGAGTATATGAGACAACGTTTTCAAGAAATAACTCCTTTGAAAGAGGTGACATCCTTGGAATATTCTACCCAATAGATGCATCACTCCAGGTGCTCTATCAGAGAGAGGGAGGATACTGTGACACACTGGGAGAAATCACAATCCATTTGTTTGGTGGTCATTCTCAGGTTCCATATCCACGACTAGATCCAGTACTGCCTTATATTGCTATTGAAACAGGTCAGTGAATGTCTTAATAGTTATCTATTACATCAGATTCTCATGAATGTCATGCATAATAATTATAGATTCATCTACTCAAAACTGTACAATGGGATTCTTGAAGAAGAAGTCGCTTCAAGTGATAGTAGACGCTCCAAGAGATAACAGAATCTTCAATGCTTTTAACTTCAGCAGAGTAGCCAATGTTCAAAGCATGCCAATAAGTGAGTCAGGATCGCTTGTGAAGTTCTTTGTTGCAACCAAATTTGACCATACCATACCCTCTGGGTGGCCAGTTTTACAAATCAGAAGGAGAATTCATACCATCATTTCTTCCTCGTATTTTCGTGTGGTTTTTAGCACAACAATGGAACCAAGACCCACTGGATACCTGAATGTATTTGAGTATGATGTGCAAAACATGGCATTTAATGTTCAACATAATGACAGCATTCGAGTCTTCTGGCCACGAAACACCAATGTCTTGAGACGCTATTCCCTTGCTTACTTCAGGGATAGCTCAAATGTGATGCTATCAATTGAAATAGGTCAAACCATATCTACAACTGAAGGTGATAGCACCTCCACACCTGAACCTCAGACAATGGTTACCATGGAGGGAACTGAAATCACTGCAAAAGAATCCACTACTGAGCCAAAGGGAGAGCAGGATACTACTACAATGTCATCAACTGATAAGAATTTGGATGGTACTAGATCTACTACCCATAGTGTTTCCTCATATGAATCTTTCATATCACACAAGGTGACAACTGTGACTACTATCACAACAGGTACAAGTGTACCTGAAACTTCCACAAGGGCACAAACTCAGGCTGCAATAATAACTGGTGGTGTGCTATGTGCTTTGGCAGTCATCGTCCTACTAGTAGTGCTCGTCATCGCAGTATTTGTAGTGCTTCAATGTAGGAGTCACACTAAAGACTTTTCACCGAACACCAACGATCTTAAAACGTTACCACCAGTGCTGGACAATCCAACATATTCCTTGGTTGATGGTAAGTTTTATAAAAGCTCTAACAATAATAATTATTATGGTTATTATGTACCGTAAATCGCGAAGATTTCGTTATTTCGGATTATGTGAAAATTAAACATATATGCGCAATTATATTAGCAATACTGCGATACAGGGTCATTTGTCCAAAAATTATTTATCACACGAAATATTCGCGATTTACAGTACCATGTATACCACAATGTTATAGACACAAATGGTGATAATCAGAGAGCAAGTGCAAGTAACGGTGCTAAGCCACCAAATTCTACCGTTGCATCTCAAAGTTTGTATGCAAGGGATGGGGTAAGTCTTAGTGTGTGAATCATTGCTCCTCCAGATTTAATCTACAAGTTCCTGTTGTGTTTCTATAGGACTACAAATTGTTTGAGTGGGGTGTTTTTGTTCCTACAGCGGTAAGCCAAACTCATTAGCTTAAAGTACAGTTATTGATCTGTTTCATAATATGCTGAACAGGACCAAAGAGAAGCAGCCTCTGAAATCTTGACAAACAACACAGAGATGGAGTCCATTTATTCAACTTTGGGAGAGGTAATTGTTATATACTAATAGTACGTAGTAATGAGACTATTATCAGGCAGCTTCCTCCATTTGTTTTATAACTGTTGTTTCCCCAAGATAAACAGCCATGGTGAAGTGATTTGAATCCTCAAGAGTCCTAGTCTATATAATATATATATTGCTAGAGATATAGGTCATGTCAGGAATAAGAGGAGGGAAAGAGTAAGGAGGAAGGGAGGGCCTTTCCCTCCTCTTATAATATTATACTCTTGCTCACAATGATAGTATTAGTACATTGTGGTCATGATAATAATATTTGCACTGCAGAGTCAGTATTCAACACTACAACAGTTTAACCGAGCACCTGAGTTTTTCTCTGAGAGTGACGGAGACTACTGGGAACCTGCCTCAGACACAAAGGGTCTCTATGAACAGCTATCCAGCAAGAAATACAGGGAAATACTCAGAAACCAAATTCAGTATGTTACGTATGATAATATTACTGATGTAACGTACATACTAGTCCACTTGTCAATGTGACTGCATGCAGCTATTTTAAGCATACTATATCATAATATTATGTAAGGTGTGATGTGTGTGTACACTTTCATAATGCAAAAATAATCATCATTTGATGATCATCACCTTACTCTGTTTATATGGCTACTAATAATGGGTGCTTAATGCTATTATTACAGCTTAAAAATACTCTTAGGTAGGTTATTTCCTTGCAATTATTGACTGAGAATGCTAGAATGATAAAGTTTGAACAGACTTTCTGTAAACTGTTAGGACAGTGGGACCTATTTCATTCTGGTCATAGCATCATAATAATATTATTATGTGTAAGGTATATAGCTATCCATTTCCTTATTATAGCCACTAGCTATAGTTCATGCTCCAAGTCCATACATTTATGATTATGCATCTCTTTTAAAGCCCCCTCTCTACTACAGCCACTTACTTTCTTTGCCCATGGGTAGCCATCATAGACAAGTTCCACTCCATGACTGATAACAAAATAACATACAGGCTTTTTGAACAGCTTGGTTCCGGTCAATTTGGTAATGTCATGAAAGGGGTGTGGCTTCTCTCCGGAGGGTCAAAGGACGTAGCCATGAAAATACTCAAGGAGGGATCTTCTGAGGATGATAAAATCAAGTTCATACGAGAGGCAGCCATACATGGACAGTTCTGGCACCCCAACATTGTCAAGCTGATGGGAGTGGTCACTGTTGGAGAACCAGTGAGTGGTGTTTGTGATTTTAGTTGTTTTTTTTGTACTGTTGATTGTTATCTAACCATCGGCTTATATAATATAGCTATTGTTTGTTTCTCAAGTGGATTCAATATTTACTTTCTGACATTGTAGGCAATGATTGTTCTTGAATTTCTCCCCAACGGAGATTTACGAAGCTATTTAATGAAGATGCAACCTACGTGAGCTATAATGTAGACTATAGCTATGCTTCATAAGACTAGTAGTACCCTCATTTATGTGTGCCTTATATATCAATATCCAAATTATTCCCAGGCTCCCTAGCTCTTTGTCAATGCTGCGTATTCTCTGCATGAGGGAACTTTGTATGGGATCGAGGACATAAATATTATAATATCACACATGTAGTTATGAAAAGCTTTTTTCTGTTTCAATAATAATAGTTACTACTCGTGCACATTGATGTATATTGTTTGATGATGTGTACGATGATCATCGACTTCTCAAGCCTGTATCATTCCAGCAGATCAAAGTATCGTGACATTGCTTCTGTAGCTATCTGGCACTGTGGAGCCATACTTTTTCTCAGCTCATTGATTCTGTGGTGTCCTTTTCCTCTCTAACCCAGTTTGCTGTTTAATAATAATATTATGGTCATTTCATTGTCTCTCCATCCTACTCGCCTATACACGTAGTTGCCGCTCTTGCACTCTGCTGTAACAACAGTGCATCATGGAACCCACTATTTATACTGTTGACACCACACATCATGCATGCACCTGGTATGTATATATATATTTCAGACCTGGGGAGATGGTTTCGTCAAATACTCCCCTCACTCTGCTGCGATTCTGTAAAGAAATCGTATCAGGAATGAAGTACCTGGAACGGAAAAAGTTCGTCCACAGGGACCTAGCGGCCAGAAACATACTACTCTCTGAGGAGAAAACATGCAAGGTATTTATCACAGTGTAGCAGCTACAAATTATGAATAATTTATTTTTTATTGCAGATCAGCGACTTTGGTATGTCCAGAGGTTTGGAAAATGATAGTTACTATGTCTCGCGTGGAGGGATGATTCCGGTCAAGTGGACAGCTCCTGAGGCAAGTCACATAGCCAAAAAGCAATCAAAAACATCCGTCTTTAGAGTCTACAATAATGATTAGACTCGTGTATTTATACCTTGGTGTCCCAAGCAAGTGCATACTCCTGGGCAAGCACCCCTGTACTTCATTTCATGGGGTCAATGTAGCAGCTTCTATACAAATGTATGCAATTTGTATCCACCCATGCGGGCTGAAATAGCGAGTTATGTTAAAGTGTACATGTACACTTACCTTGGGATGCTACGGTATATTATGTATAGGCTCTTCACTACAAGAAGTACTCCAGCTTAAGTGATGTGTGGAGCTTTGGTTGTGTGTTGTACGAGGTATGGAGTCTCGGGCACAAGCCATTTGAGGGATACACAAATCGTGAAGTGATCAGTAAAGTTGACAGTGGTTTCCGTCTCTCCCCTCCCCCCGGCTGCCCTAGGGAAATCTACCACATCATGATACAGTGCTGGTAACCAACTATCTTAGTTGTCTGTTGTATGTACCATTGTATACATTAAAATTTGTAAGCACACTAATTAGTAGTATGAGATAATGGTACATGCATCTCAAAGGCTAGATTCACATAGTTGGTTTATCTGCAATTTGTTTCAATTGACCAGACACTGTAACTCAATTGTATGGGTTTACAGTGCTTCCCTAGTTTTGTGAACTTTCATGTGTAGCTACATTTCCTGCACTTTTGTGAGTTTGTGGCTAGTCGTGGTCAACAGGGTGACTACTGCATGACCTTTGAAGAGCACTAAAAATTGATTTTAATGGTGGATGTCTGTGTCTGTTATGTACTCCTGCCTAGCAACATGAAATTCTATAGGCTGATTTATCAGCTACTGGGGGGGGGGGGGGGGGGGGGGGGGGGGGGGGGGCATGGGGGAGTATATAGGTAGTCTGTGTTCAGACCCTCCCATTTCCACAGCACTGGCTAAAGTAGAGTAGGTACAGTTTTATTGAAAGGGCCTGGGTATCTTGTGCTCAACTTTTTTTGCATATTATATAGATGGAGTTGGGGTGTGGCACAATACTAGATTATAGGTGATGCAAGATGCATCAATTTTCATGCACCCTGTGTATTGTCACTCCTGTAGGCACCCCAATAAGAACCTTCGTCCCTCTTTCTCTGATCTCCACACTTCCCTCTCTGACCACACCCTCTCACTGGGGATGAAGGAGGAGAGTCAGATTGTGTCGGAGAGACCTGACCAGCCCCTCCCCCTCCCCCTCCACCCTCAAGTTCACACTATCGGAGCTCCACTGGAGGCCGGCAAAGAACTCTACAATGACTTGCAAAATATGTACCTCAATAATATATGATGTACTATTTAAATTTTTATTAGTAATGTGTACATGTATGTGTGTGTGCAGCAGCTCTTTCATTCCGACGTGACATCCATTAGTTTTTTATGATAGATTTATTGTCAGTAAACACTGATTTATACTATAGTAATGTTGATAGCATTGCTCAAGATATCCAACTGTACAGACCCACTCCCCTCTCCTGGCTGAAATAATATGGTAAAGGTCGACAAATTAATGCTAAATCTATGTTCAGATAATGCGCATGCGCAAACTGACTAGGTGTGGCTTATAAAATTTTTGATAACTTCCGGTCGATTCAAGAACAAAACTTGACCACGTCCACAGGAACAGATCAGCTGCTACGATTATGATACAGAGAACTTGGACAACTTCAACCTCGAATGAAATGTCAGTGAATACGTGCATCTCCAGAATTGTCTCGCTAATTACACTACTGTCCAGCCTTGCAATCGGTAAGTAGTTCAAGCATGTCTGGAATCAGCATGCACGAATCTGCTGCCCAGAAATTCAGTCCTTCAATTAATGTATTTAATAAATCGAGGCTATAGCACAAACCACTCGTGCAGTTAAATTCAATTGGCTGTATGTTATCACATAATATATAATATAGCCTGAGTAGTAAATCAAATCTGAAATAAAAATTACTGTGTTGAGGTATACCTGTGCTTGGCTATTAAAATTAATATAGCTTCACTTTTGCAGGTGATTCCGACAACCTGAGTGGTTTCCCAAGCCTGACCAATGTCACAACACTGGCTCTCCATCTCCACGACGACACGCAGCTGAGCTGGCAGCTGGACAGCCATGTCTTCTACCCCCAGCTCAAGTTTAACTGCCCTGGCAACATCACAAAGATTACTTTCATTGGAGAGAGAAGAATCCCTTCGTTAAATGTTGAAAAGTACTTGCAATTCAGAGTTTGGTCAGAGGCCACTCAAGATGATTATACCATGTTTCGACTCAATAATTTGAACAAGAACACGCTACTTTTTGACCTTAGTAATGCTCCTGTCGTAGGTATCGGGCCGGGGGGCTCCTCAATCTATCAAGTCATATTAAGAGAGAGTGAAGTGTTTTCTTTTGAGAGCGGCGATGTGTTTGGCATCCGTCAGTCTGATAGCAGTCGAAGCAAGGTAGCTCTGTTGCACCAGACTGGAGGAGGGCTCTCGTACCAAATTGAACTCGAATCTAGCAACTATCACAATCAACTGTTCACCACCAGAAGCTTAACTGAGACTGGTATCTATCCATTAATTTCTATAGAAACAGGCGAGTAAACTTTCTTTGCAGCATGCATGCACTTTAGTGCAGTGATAATAATTATAGATCCTATGTTTGTTTTATAGATCAAAACTTGAACTGCACTGAGGGGTTTTTAAGCAAACAGACAACAAAACTGATTGCCCAGAGTTCTCAACGAAGTGAACCAGTCTTTGAACAGTCTATAACCAATGCCGCTCACTCTAGCCGGCTGCAAATCATTCCCAGCATGATGATAGCGACCTTTGGCCTGCTAACAAAATGGACATTTGCTGCAAAATTCAATCACAATGGAGAAGATGGAAGCTGGCCAGAGCTGCAGATCTGGAGGAAATCAACTGGTGAATCTGCAACCCAGTACACTAAAATCAGCGGAACCAGAATGGAACCGAGACCGGTCCCTGGGTACCTGAACATCTTTGAATATGATTTATCCGAACACCCGATTGAAGTTAAGGCTGAAGATGTACTTGGTGTACATCAGTCCGACTTGGAGAATGGGCAGTACACGTTGGGATTTTTAGCAGAAAGTAGCGATGACGATATCATCGATATTACCACTAACTACATCATGTACGATGTAGATTCGACAATACAAGAGTTTGACATTATAGACAAGCACGAGCAGTTCCTGCTCCCTTTGATCTTCGCTCAGATACAAGGTAAGAGAACTGTCTACGTATACAGCGTACATCACCTACAAGCAGTAAAATACAATTATTGTGCCTGTGGAGAGTAGGCATTATAGAATCAGTCTGGACAAACTATCATAGGCTAGACACCCTTGGGATGCATGTCTGGCATGATACTTCTCCATAAATAATATATTATTATTATTCCGTCTGGGAACCTAGATATACTGGTAATTATGTGAATTAAATTCTTCACTGCATGCTTCTACCAACAATGCATCAATAATGCATCGAGTTTGTTTTATCAAACACAATGGCTCAATGCTATGAGTGGGGCCTGCATGGGTTAGCTAGTTAGCAGCCTTTAAGATTATGTATATCTCTCTCATGCAGAGGTACCTTTAATTCTGACCACTGGTGAGCCTAATGATAATATGCAAACCACCACCACAACGTCAACTCTGGGTCCTATTCCTGAATCAGAAGATCCCGTGACAGCCTCTGATTCAGAAGTCGACTTTCAAATTATCATTGCCATAGTGGCCGTTGCCATGGCAATACTACTCATCATGGTGGTTGTTGCCGTGGTGATACTGGTGGCGCTTGTCCGAAAGGCCAGACTTGGAAAGAGAGTGGTGATGCTTGGGAATACTTCACCTATCGATAACCCAGCTTATGTTATAAGTGAGTATAATTATATAATAATAATTTTTAGACTAGAAAGTCACTTAATTAGGTAGTTAAGCTTAGTACACATGTAGGAATTAGGAATAATAGACATTCTCATGTACAGGTTGACAATCTCATTTATCATCTTTTCATAATAATATTCTACATATTATGTCATGAGTCAACTGGTAAACTATCTTGTAACTTGCAGATGACGAGAGAAAGAGCAGGTACTATCTCACGAGGGGAGAGAGTGCCGATCCCAGTGAGAAATTCGCCGACTCTTTCGAGGACTCGGCTAGCGAGAGTCAGACCTACCACTTCTATCACTCCCTCCATCCTCCGAACGAAGGTAGCACTAGTACTAACAGCAACGAGGGGCTGGCGGAATATTCAGAGGTGCCCATGATCACGGGCCCGGGCCCCCAGCCCGAGCTTGAGGATGTTCCGATCTATGCCACTCCAGAAGGATGCAGTCCTCCACCTGGACCAACTACACTGTTGCTACAGCCCCCAACCATTGTCATGATAGAGGAGGAGGGGGAGGAGGAAGGGGCGGAGCAAAGGGAGGGGCTTGAGGAAGAAGTGGATCATGAAATAGCTGCTTCGGGAAATGTATGTTGCTGCCTGTTAGTATTACTTCAGTGCCCAAACCTCATACATACCCCCACCCATTCTTCCATTCATCCACTCCACCACATGATTCATGGGAACCAAAACCCCATAGCATACTATCCCACTCAACCCCAAATTCATGCACCACCTACTGTTACCACTGGTGGAGCTTACCTCTACCACAAAGTTCACCTCCCACCTAACCTCAGTTCAGTCATACTATATAGCACAATTGAGGTAATAGCATGTGCAATTACCTCAAAAATGATTTTATCGATTGCTGTTGGCAGGATTGGACTTTAAAGGTTGTGTGTAGCTGGGGACTGGATGAGCATGCACAGAGCATCATTAGATACCAACAATAAATTTAGTGGTATAAAAATTAATAGAGTGTGTAGCATTGTAACTTGCAAGCAGGTGCAGCCATAATAATGTTATAGCTTTACATGATTCTTCTTCAAAGGGACAATCGATCTGAGTTAATTGCTTGAGCGGCACATTTGATCAAAACGTCAAAGCCGTAAAGTTTACAGGAAGTGATGCGTGCATGCCACACATCATATGAGCACTGCTCTATGCTGCCATGACAACCTACAATAAAGATTATTGCATTTTAGCTATATACACTTAATCACTGTATACCCTAGCCACAGAATTGATCATTATGAGCTATCCTGCGTGGATACACCTTTGCTGCTAAAGAAAGTACCTAGCCTAGGCTAGTCATGTATAGACATGTTTATTGGCTTAGTATTGAACACCAATGCATAGTTAACTTATGCAAGAAAAATGTATTGTGGTTAGTGTTATTCATTTGACAAATGCACTATAACTGATTCCCTGGATAAAAAAAGACGGTAATGAACAGGCTGCTCTTAATGCCAACTATTTGTTATGACCCATTGGATCCCCAATCAAATGTGTAGATTGGGAGCTATTTGAGCACAAATCAGCTCAATTTGACTGGGTCTTTTGATGATAAATTTGATGGAAGTCCTCAATACTATTAGTGAGAAAGAGAGAGAGAAATGAACACTTTTAGCCATGTTTATTAAGGTAGCCACATCTGAGTGTTTCCATACATCTCAATGTCAACTGACCTCAAACACAATGTACTATCACATCTTGTCTTGATACACTCTCGTGTTTCTGAACACCCTCTTTACCTGGAATCTGTGCTACTATATAAGCATGGCTAACACCTTACACCTACAGCAGGACATGTGTACTTAAGTAAGTGTGTGCTACCATTGTCCTCTCGTCCTTTTGTCTTTCTCTGAGATGTGTTTAGATAGCCGAACTTCAATGGTCGATCAATGACAGCTACACCTTCCACTGGCTTCCCATCCTCACCACAATGAGTGTGTATAGCACTCTGTGGGGTATAGGTAATGCATCTATACACACATGTGGTTGGTAGTTAGTGGGTATTAGGAGAAAGTGTTGATGTGCTTGGATCAGTGCGGTGTGGTGTATAATAATTGTGCTCACAAAATTGGCAACCCACGCATAGTCATGGCATTATAGATGGATGGATAGCTGAGGCCATAATGCATGGATTTTTCTAGTCACATAAAATTTCTGTGTTAAAATTTGCAGATTAGCTAACTGCTAGCCTAGCATAATATTATGTAGGAGGATTATCATTATACACGTTAAGCTAATTTCAGCTGAAGGTTGACCAGAGTAGGGATCAAGCCTCAGCCTCACTCAAAGGCAGAGGTTTGTGAAGCAGCCCATGGCCCGTGGGGTACACTCCTTTGTTGAGTCCTGCCAAATCTCAGAAATTCCAAATATCAAGTAGTTACTATAAGCTACACAATAACTTGCAGAACACTTAATATTATTATCAAGCATGCATACAGAACAATAGTATAAAGGAAATTAGATCAACTTTGTGTAATTTAACAGCTATACACACCTATAGGCGTACGTAGGAGTGCATGGAGCATGTGTGCATGTGTTGCATTTTCTGAGACACGTACACAATAAACAATTTTAACTTGCAGCTGTCACAATAGCTATAGGACATACCCACCCATGGCATGCCCTTAACGTAGCTACCCATATAGAGCAATGTTTATAGTCATGAACGCACACCTGCCTATGTGGGAGTGACATACGACAATATTCTGTTTTCAACCTAGTAGCATGCATACAGGATATATACATATATAGGTACAGCTAGCTATAGTGAAATTACAACTCTTATCCAATGGGCTACATTTATGTACGTACGCATAGGCACTAGTAGTAAGTAGAAGTGACATCAAGTTTTAAGTTAATGTCATTATTTCCTCCAAACACAGAACCACCCATGGCCCAGAGTAGCTATGGCACAGCAGAGCACCACTACAGTAGTAACTAAGGGCGCCCTGGAGCAGCTCATCGTTCCGACTGGGGTAGGTTTGATTGTTAATTTACAATAACGTACATTGCAGGGTACATTGATCGATTGTTTGCAGTAGCGTAAGGTGGGCCTGTACTTGAAGCCACAACAGCTTGGAATAATTGAAACAAAATTAGATATGAGCACATGCACGACTTGTATATCTCTCTTCTTATGGTATGATAGCGGTACGTTATTTTGTTATTTTTATGCTTGTGTGCATACATGCAGGAGCAGAGGGCCACGCTGACTTGCGATAGAGCGGATATTTTGACGACGTGCTCTGATCGTGTGTATGCAACACTAGGTGAAGAGGTGAGACAATAATATTCTGCACTTTAATATCGTAACTTTGGCAAGCATTAAATTTGGCAAAATGGCTTAAGTTCCATTGGTATTGGCGAATTAAGTTTAAATTTGCACTTCAGTTGTAAGTTTTTAATACAGTATAACAATTATACTATACACTGGCAAAAGGCTCCCCAAGTTATTTTTCTGATGGCATAAAATTAATATCGTTTGGTTAACCAAGTCAACATCGTTATGGTTATTATGTAAGCAGTATTCAGCTATTTCTCGTATAATTTAGTGTGTGGTGAATTCAAACCTACACATTAATTAGCTGTGTACACACACACATGGCATGCAGAGTCTGTACACGGACATAGGACCGGGTGATACAGCTGCAGCCGCAGGTGATTCAAATGGCAGCTGCTCTGCTTTCTTTGAGGAGACGGAGAGGTTCTGGCATCCGGCCGGCAATCGTGCTGGTCTCTACCAGCAGCTGGCCAACAAGAAATACAGGGAGATACTCAGATCCGACATACAGTAAGTTAGAGATCGATCAACCTTACTTAACATGGCAGGCCTGCAAGCTCAGCTCCATCTAAGAGTCTATTATTCTAAAATTAATCAGGTTGAAAAAATTCATTGGATCTGGTCAATTTGGCACTGTGATGAAAGGGGTGTGGCTTCTACCCGGAGGGTCAAAGGACGTTGCCGTGAAGATGCTGAAGGAAGGATCTCCCGAGGAAGACACGGTCAAATTCCTCCAGGAGGCAGCCATACACGGACAGTTCTGGCATCCCAACGTCGTCAGGCTGATGGGTGTGGTCACTGTAGGAGAACCAGTGAGCAGAATTAATATGTAACAAATTTTTCATCACATTTGGGCGAATTATCTGTTGCATTGCATGGGACAGAGGGCACCCCTTTAATCAAAGATACTTCAGGCTCCCACTGGCTGGCAGGCTATATAGATTGCATTTTCTGAGATTCTACACTTGTGGCAATGTGTTGAAGTGGCTAGTCTTGTTAATTAGGTTGGGCTCTTTGAAGTTGACCTCAAGTTTACCTAAGACTAACTATTGACCAAATTCCAATCAATAAAGCTTTATGCATGCATGCGTACACACATGAGTCTCCTAGCAATCAAACTTTTTGTCGGCAATTTATCGCCCTCTCCAATTTTAGGTGATGATCATACTCGAGCTACTACCCAATGGAGATTTGAGAGACTATCTCTGCAAAAAGTGCTCCACGTAAGTACTTAATATTATGAAATTTGGCAGATTTGTCTTAATTTTATAACAGAGATCAACGTAGCTGAGGTATTAGTGATTAATGTATGGAGTTTGTGCCACTTGGTGCTTGGCTGTAGTGAGGAGGTGGCAGTGCATCGATCACTGCTATAGACTGATTCCTTCCTTCCCTCACCCTAAATATAAGAATTTTAAAGTGTAATAGCAGACATTCCGAGGCAAATCATCGTAAACTTTCATTAGTCAAGTTTACACTTGCTGGATTAGCGACAGAGGTATCAGAATGCACTACTTCTTGGCATGTCAGCTGATCATGTTGTAGGTCGTCTGTTTGGTAACCGATTCCTTTACTCCACACCCACTCAATAGGCAGAGTTTGGTCCGTTCAATTTGAAGGTATTTTGTTTGTGTACAATTATAACTAGTGAGACATAGCGCAAGTCGATTGATTACACCAAGGATTGAGTCTATAAGCCCTTGATTGCATCCAGTGATACCAAGAGCTTAATCTACATGTATAAGCCCTTGGTGATACATAAAATGTCAACAGCATATATATCAAGTTACCCCAGTGCCACTCTCTCTTTAGCTCGTGTCTGTTTTTATTTGTGAAACGTTGCTCATAATTGGTGCTGCAATAACATTGCCTTTTCAGCCACCCCCAGCCTCAATACCACCCAGTCAAGACCAACGCAAACAACCTTTATCAATAAGGGCGTGGAGAATTCACTTGTATACATAGATACAAAAGAATATCGGTGTTTATATCCCGTTACTATGTTGTTGCTAAGTAAAATATATGCCATATTGCACTAACCGCAACGATATTGCACTAACCGCAAACTCATATTGCACTGTCAAACGCGCTTCAGGCAAAAGTATTTCCGAGGATCAAAGAACTAGCCGCTTCTTCAGCGATTCTGTGGGGCTCTGTAAAGCTATATTAATGGAGCGTGTAGCGGGAAGAATGGCAGGAGAAAGCACAAAGCGGTTCGAAGCGATGGGCGGAGTCGTATCGTCGATCGGTCGATCGCAAGTCTATACAGACTGAGAAAGCTACAGACATACCAAGGTAAGCTTACCGCGTAGAAGCTTTGGCATGGCAATAGGTATTCGCTTCTGTGCTAGGCAACAGCTTGAGCGACGAATATCAGATTAAGATTCTGAACTCGATGGTGCTTGTCACGCGATCGAGTTTAGTGTCGATTTGACCACACCCCTCAGTCACGAGGCGCTCTAAGGAACGATCGACGTTCGAGAGCTGACTCAGAGAGCGGCTTAGTAGTCTGATACGACCAAGATGAGTTGTTCTTTCTTCTTCTTTTCAGTATCCATGGTAGCTAACGCCCACGGGATATAAAATAGTTATATCACGTGCACTCGGGATGTATGGCATTTATTGCACTCAGCCCTCGGGCCGCTTCGCGCCCTCGTGCTTCGGTGCAATAAATGCCATACATCCCTCGCGCCCGTGATATAACTATTACATATAACAATAATTATGGAACCCATTACAGTAGTTTTTCTTTTCTAATACTCGATCATTGAAGGTCACATAATGTGCACACACACACACATAGTAACATCACGTCGGAGACACCCCACAATCTTCTTCAATTCTGCAAGGAGATTGCTTCTGGAATGAAGTACCTGTCTGGAAAAAACTTCGTCCACAGAGACCTAGCCGCCAGAAACATACTGGTCTCCCAAGAGAAGACTTGCAAGGTATGGTGTGTATCAATAATATTATGACAGATTTTTAAGAGAAGATCACAATTTTTGTTAGTTTAGGCATTTGCATCAGTACAATATTTTAATCCGTAAATTTTGATAGGTTTTAGTGCTCAAAATTTCGTGTTATGCCTGACATATTTTGATGTTACAAAATTATGTTTTGCAGATCAGTGACTTCGGAATGTCGAGAGATTTAGCGGATGACAACTACTACGTCTCACAAGGAGGAAAAGTCCCAGTCAGATGGACCGCCCCTGAGGTCAGTTGTATTAATTAAAATGCCATCAAACTTAATTATTACTATATAGTGGTGGGATGGATAAACTATCTAATGCAGTTATATAATATACCATCAATACATAAGCTAATAATATGGCCTTGCAAGATGCAAAATATGCACCCTCTCTCACGCACACAGGCAATCCACTACAAGAAGTACTCCACACGCAGCGATGTGTGGAGCTTTGGTTGTGTGATGTTTGAGATATGGACTCTGGGAAAGAAACCGTTCGAAGGCTACTCCAACCCAGAGACTGTCAAGATGGTCGACCTTGGCTACCGGCTCCCCCCTCCCCCCGGCTGCCCAAGAGAGCTCTACCAACTCATGATAGAGTGCTGGTAGGTTGGCTTAGTATACTATACCGTAGTTAATCGAATATAACGTATGATCCAATCTAACCAGGGACTATACATTATCTTCTGAAAGATAATGTATAGTCCCTGATCTAACGTAAAAAAATTAGCATTTTACGAATTCTCATAACATGTATAATATTATATGGAGTGATTGACGACCTTTACCAGAAAAGCGTGCATTTTTCAAAATTGAACTTGATTATTCTTTTCCATACGCAGTATTAGATTAAGTACGGTAATATTATAATGTCCGGGCCATCCCTAGCAATCACGCATACAATATTAATGATTTTTTACTAGTCACCATCTTGTGTAGATACATTCATTCTCTCTCTTCCTTTCTTCATAATATGTAGGCACCCAAACAAAGATCGTCGTCCGACATTTGTAGAGCTGCACGAGATTCTTTCCGACTTCCCCTGCCAGTCCTTCTCAGAGACCGTGGAGACACGCCTCCTGGGAGCATCACTAGACTGCTCCACGAGCTCAGCGAACGAAGACTGCAGTGACCTGCAAACTTTATACAGCTCTGACACACCCTCTCAGTACCAACCTTAGCCCAGTTAACATAACATTAATCTTGTGTATGTTTACATCAATCATGCATTCAACCTAAATATTTTGTACACCATTATCGATCATAATTCTGGTATAATTATTCGTGATTGAATCATAAATTAGTATTGAACTTGCTGTGCGTGCAAAATTAATACATTGTGTATGTACCCGGAGAGTGAATGCGCTGAACTGGAATATTCGTGGCTACGTACATGTACACACTGTAAGTCAGCAACGGAACTTCGATATTACAAGTTCTAGTTCAGATTTCTGAGACGAGATGGTCTATTGGAAGAAGGAGGGGGAGAGAGAGAGAGAGAGAGAGAGAGAGAGAGAGAGAAGGGGAGGGAGATAGATGATAATATTCTTTGCACAATCGATGGCCTATAAACACCACTCCGATCCATCCACTATCATCATATTAAATTTACCGAAAACTGCAGTGCAGCTGAGAGGACGTCTTCCCTGTGTCGCCTGAGGGCTGAGGCCAGGCGAGGCTGGTGGAGAAGACCAGTGAATACTCTGATAATACCCTCCACATCAAAACCTAGGCACCACATACACAAAAGAGAGAAAAGGAAATGGTAACTTTTTGAAAAAATACATTGAATAAATTCGTGATTAGAATTGTTGGACACTACATAGGAATTGGGTACAAAGAAGAGTAAAAAGTAGAATTAAAGGTGCTTAGAATCAATACTCCTCAAAATTTAACCTTGTACCCTGGCTAAGAAAACAAATTTTCTGGATCTTGCTTTATTATTATATACCGATTATTATTTCTTTTCTCTGAAACAGACGCAGCAGTTCCTTGAGGACCGAGTCGGATGATCGGAGCAACGTCTCAATCTCATTGGAGCAGACTGGAATGAGTGGGTGGATCAAAGAAGAGGGCAGGGGCAAGAGTGGGCGGAGGGTCTCCATGGCAACCAGTGACCCCAGGCACAGCAGTGCGAGGCCAGAGACTAGGCTGCCGGGAATGGTAGAGTTACAGGGAGCAGCCAGGCTGTGTGAATGAGTGCACATATATAGTGGTATCTACGGTGGCCGAGAGGGACACTGACAAATTGGCGGACGTGGCTGAGCCTCAGTGGCCAGCCACAGCCGATGGGCTGCCAATGGCAGCTTTCGGGTGGCCCGCAGCGGCTTGGGCCGCCGCGGCAGTGTCCTTCTCGGCCACCGTAGGTAACCTATTATTATAGCAAGGAGAGCTATATGTAGGAAAAAGATGCTTTCTCTAGGGATTCAATTCCTTGATGAATACCTGCCAAAGTTTGAGAACTAAGGGTACATGTACATGGCACATGTAGGTTATAGATGTGGAGACCAGCTAATCACTGAAAATTTTCCCGTGTCTTTGGGACTAATCTGCTCAAAGAGGTCATGCATACAAACAAAATTACAGTGTTGATCCTCCTAGTGTTTATACCAGTATCCAGTACTTTCAATAAATCATAAAGTAGATCAACCAGTATACATGCACATGACATAGCAGCCATTGCATGGCACTTTCCATGTAGGGTAGTGCTAAGGTGCCGAGTGCTGGCAAAATATTCACTTTGAAGTTTCCAAGTATGGCACTCTAAAGAGCTAGACTAAAAACTAAAACTCTTAAGTCAATCTCCAAAAATTATTCGAAGAATTTCATATTGATACGCACACGAGGAGTACCTACATGTGTTCTTTGAACCCCAGTGCATAACTGACTACAGTTGTACATGTACATATTATACTTTAACTTTATAAATCTTACATGCAACTGATATACGTACCAGTAGGTGGACAACTTCAAAATTCCTACAGCAGCATCAAAAGGTAGCAACTTGGGAGCACTCTGAAACAGAGAAATTAACTTAGTTTAGTCGGTGGAACCTCCAGTAACAGATACTTTACCAATTAAGAATACAATATAAACCACACCCCCTCCAACTAAGCTGGTCCCCAAGCTGTAGCTGAGTATGTTTGATTGACGACCACTTACCGAATTCATATATTATACCGGAGTTGTGGAGGGGATTTCCCTATTGTCTGCCAACATGCAACTCAACTAACAAGTACAAATTATTAACACACTAATACAAATTGAATTTTACAAGTACAATACATGCTTACATACCAAGACTTGTGCGAGAGGTTTTTCAAGGAGTTTCAGGACTACAGACGATAGCGGTGAAGACTGAAGGAAGCTACAGGCACACTGGAACATGGTGAAGATGTCGGTCGTGGGAGCATGGTGAGAGTGGGAGGGCATGTTAGCAAGTGTGAGTGCATAATGAGATAAAATTTAATGGTGCGTGTACTGTTTGTTGCTATTGTCATCCTCGGCATAATACAAGCAAGGATTTCACATTCAGTAGTTATGTCATGCACAATAAGTACCTCAATTGTTTTTATCCTGGAGATGGAGTTGAGATCTTCCCTGGGCTTTGCCAGTGTCACAATCGACAACTCACCACTGTAGAAAATTTAACATGGAATATGGAAACACGGAAAATGGGAGTTTGAGGACTGGGGCACAAGGTTAACAAACGGCAGAGCCACTTAAGAGCTACATCATAAACACAGGCCTAGCTTAGGAATTAAGGGTAATAAGGCTAGGCCGGCTTTTAATTTTATACAGGTCTCCTACGATGCCCTATGACCATAATTGTGTACAGAAATGTGTGTACCTCTGTTCAGCTTGGAGGATTTGAAGGCCAGCATTACTGTACCCTATAAGATAGAAAAATGCAACAATTCTTCATCATAACTATTCAATGACCACAGAGATCGAGTGTGTGATATATTATATACTTTCACATCATACACTTACCTAGCACCACTGATAGCATGAAGCTGAGGTAGAGAGGGGCGGAGGAATGAAAGCTGGCAGAAGGCAGACGGCAAAATCTATCATATAGAACAGATAGTTTATTTATTGGTATGCACATGTACAATCATGTATGTAGCAATAAACATCACTTTAGGATGATTCAACATTAAATAGATGTGAGAGAAGGGTCTAGGGTTGAGGCTAAAATCTATAATAATTATAGACATTACTTTAAATTGTTGTACCTGAGGTGGACAATTTGCACAAGATATCTCATAGTGCCAGCGTCATACTTGCCCGAGTTGACACACGAAGCCAGCTTGGAGAGAAGGGCTGACGTCAGCGATGGGAGGGGCAGGTACCAGACGAGCTCCACCGACTTCCTCTGAACAGCCGAGGGCAGCTGCTCCAACACACTACATGTACCTCCGGCTGCAAGAAGAGTGCGCATGAAGGAGTGGAGGATTGCCAAGGAGATAGAAATGTCTGGTGAGTTATCAACAAGCTTAAAAGCTTAAACAAAGGCTCCTTTGTTGGTCATTAGTACTAACCAAATTGTTAATTTTGACTCCAGATATATATCATTGTTAGTGCAGTGGAAGGCCATAAAAATACCAGCAAATGCTACATGTACCTACTAAAAATAGATTCCACTTACTAAAAATAGACTCCACTGTGGGTTGAAGAATTGATGTGTTCATGTGCAAGGCAGCGATGGAAATGGAGCTGATGATGATGCCAGAGGTTCTCGGATTGGAGTTGCCCAGCTGGACAAGCTGGTCTGGCAAGTCTTGTATCCATGGAAACAACAGCTCTGAACAAACTAAAGACCTGAAATACATGTCAAATAAATTTTGTAGAAATTGACAAAATTAATGTACCATGTGTGTGTACCTCAATCTAATACTGATGGCACACTTAGATATTAAAAATAACACATATAGTTTCTCAGTTATCTACTTACCTGGAATGGTCTTGGTTCTGCTGTTCGAGGGTGATCTTCAGTTGCTCACTGAAGCACTTCACCAGCGACTGTCGACTAGAAGAGAGAGGGTGGCACGCCTTATAGACGGCCCAGACACTCTCCAGCATACTACTCTGTCGATCTCTCTCAAGAATGTTCGTCTGACAAAGCCGAAGTAAAGTGGGCAAGAACGCCACCAATGATTGAATGGCATTCTGTGCCGATGATAATTTATCAACCAATTTGCCACTCTCGTGAATTTGGACAAAGAACTCGCAAATGGTACCTGCTACGTGCTGTACGCTGGTACTATCTATATCCATCAGAGGTGCACTGCTACACGTAGCGTGGGTCTCAACAGAAGTAGGAGGTGGGGTAGCGTGCAAAAGTAGCATGATGTAACAAAGGGTGAAGTCCATCGAAAGGATTTGATTCAAATGATTCGGGGACACCTGCGATTTGACAGAGAAGGGAAAGTGAGAGACTACGTGAGTACTGAGCTCGCTCCAGTACTTCTGTCGAAGAAGCTCCACCATCAGAGGTTGATCCGTTCGTTTCGAGTCTGCTACATCAATGGAGACAAATTCAAACGCTCGTCTGAGGTCCGATTGGTGGACAAGCTTCAAGACTAAGCACATGGTGTTCAAGATTGTCTCCATGAGGGGCAAAACCTGGTTTTTTCCACTCGAGCGATCACCTCCTTCTTTACCGAAAAAAGTAGCCGGGTCGCATTCAATCCAGCTTTCCAAGAGAAGCGAAATTGATGGCTCAACAAAATCTCCGAGTTGTTGAAAATCTGAAAAAAGGAGACTGCTTTCTTGCACCTGTACTTGCTGGCCACACCCTTTCACGGAATCAGATAGAAATGCTTCGTTAGATGGTAATATTCCGTGATGTTTTAGAACAACCACATGGGGAATACCAGGAGCAAAGGTACAAAGCGCATCATTAGTTTCCGTCACGTTACCATCTTCAGACGGTATAAGGACACGTCTATTCTCAACGTCGATGATTGGTGCTAAACTACGACCTTCAGTCTCAGTAGAAGAAAAAGACTGACTAGGCGATCGTAAGATCACTTCCAAAAACGAACAAAGCTGCGAAAAGATTTTCAATCTCGAATCCAACTCAGTCAGTCTACTGTGAGGAGTGCTGGCCAAAAATGCACCACCACTTCCACCTCTCTGATGTTTTTGAATTGTGCCGAGTAAGCTATTCTTACCAGCAGAAGAAGCAGCCGTTTCTGCCAACTGCTTCTGACGCGAAATCAGTCGTACTAAGAGAGGCAAGAGTTTGTGAGCATCAGGGAGAAGTAGCGTCGGAAAGTGTGCCAGCAAGAGTTCGAAAATTTTCAGGGAATCGAACTGAATCTCCTCATTGATGTGAGTCAGACCGCAAATTAAGTGGGCCACGACAACGGGTACAAACGGACGCATATTGTCCAGTGTCGTGCCACTGAGCAAGTGCTTCAAGAGAGCGCAGAACGCGTGACGAACTTGCGGCACGTTGTCGGTCAGCGCGGGGGACACCTGAAGAAGAATCTTGGAGAAATTTGGAGCAAAGAGGTCCGGGTGACTCTGTAGGAGTTCGCATATTCCTGTCAACGCTTCTTTCTTCACTGAAGCCTTGTAGTGACCAACTTGACCCAGCAAGTCCTGCATGGTGAAAAAAAATGAAATAAGTAGGGTTCTCCCCCAGGAGAATATAAAGCATATTAATGGGGGTGCAGTTTTGGCAGAGTTTGTGACCATATCAAATCATTTTGGTTACCATATACAAAAAAGTGTGTATAACAACTAAAAGAATTTGGGGGGGGGGGGGGGGGGGGGGGGGGGGGTACTATGCTGAAAGGGCCCACAGGGAGAGATGATTGGGAGGTGGCGGCACTATGCTGAAAGTGCTCACTGCTACATGAAAGATGCTTACTTGTAGTGTTAGTTTCCTGTGCGTGGTAGGCTGGTCAGTTCGCTGCTCCAGCTGGCTGGGGATGACAATGGAATGGCTCTTGAAAGTGCCATCTGTGGCATTCTCCGGGGCCCTCTTGCCCTTACCAACTTTCTGTTTCTTTTTGACAAAGTCCTTGGGCGGTTCAGCTTTCCTGGGCCTCTTTCTTGTCATGATTTATTACCAAAGAAGGGAAGATCCTTGAAGTCTTCAGTTGTCTGTACAAGTTTTAATATGGATCTTGATAGGATCTAGCAATGCTAGGAAAATCCAAGTCCATGTGAGTCCACGTGCGCGCTTTAATCGACCCTTTACCAAATATAATTTGCTACTCTGGCTATCTGAGCTGCGCGCGCATGGCCATATGGTATGATCGATCGCGCGCGTGAATGGGCGCGGCCCCGGCGCCCACCCACAGTGCAATTACACAGGAAGTGCTCATCGCGTGTGAATCGCAGAGCTCAATGTAGCTAGCCGGAGCTGGAGAAGCATAGGGGATCGAGAACCAGCAGAGCTACAATCAGTTTGTCAAACGATCGTGCCAACTTGTACTTTAAGTAGAAGTTCGTGTGTCAAAGCAGCTGTGTCCAAATCCTGCCTGGGAGGGCGGTGGTGTCAGATTGGAGAAGACAACGAGCTTTGACGCTCTCTACTGACCTCTGGTTAAATTCTGCTAAAAGGCTATTTCTCGCCCTCCATCGCGGGCCTCCAGGCGAGGAAGCTACCAACGCCAAACATATATCAATCATCATGCATAGGAACTCTATATCTCTGCTGCTCTATGTAGTGCACATAGGCAGCTGCGTTTTGTTATTAACTTTTGGAGCTCGCGCCATTAGCATCGACAATGTCCACGTTTCCCAGCCAATATTGAGAAGATCCCCAGCTACAAATAATCCTGACGACATGTTCGGGTTTGCAACCATCATGCATCAGATAGAAGTGGTAGATGCTCGAGATAGTCTGGAGGTGGCTGCTGGTAAAACAAGGTTAGAACAATCACCAAACTATTAAAACTATTTTAATGTGTATGTATGTATGACTGTTTATCTGTTAAACTGGCTGTAGTATGGAAGGTGAAAGTTTAAGTACATCGTGTGTGAGCGTATTGTGTACGAGATACTCCTTTGTGATCATTGATGCGTGTTAGGATTATTGAAAATTGGTGATTTGTGAGCTTTTTCAGCTTGGTTTATATCTATCAAATGGCATACCATCGCACTCGGGCTTGGTTTATGCACTGCCATGCTTGTCGTATCAGGTGCCTGTTGAAATAACAGTTTAAGTGAGTGTATGTAGCGGTAGAGCTTTACCCAACTACTGGTAAACATCAGATTCTTGACAGACAGATGGTCAGTGTGTGCTGCTGGGCTTCTCTCTCTTTCTCTCTTTGCCTCTCTCCTCCCTCCCTCCCTCTCTTTCCCTGTCTCCCTCTCTTTTTCTTATTCTTATGCTACATGTTTGCGTACAAGTATACATATCTTGTGCAAGTCTGATCTACATGTACATGTGCCATATTTGCGCACACATAGCTGATGTGTATGGCCTGATTTGAATAAAGCAATTAAAGGTGACCAGTGTCACCCCTACAAAGCTTCAATTAGAGCTAATGTGTATCCAGCTAGACGCTATCTTGCTCTACGCACACCTCGGTGCATATAAGGCCATGGCTTTCAATTGACACTTTCCATGGCGTGAAACTTCAAAGTGAATGAATGATAAGTACAAGTACATGTACATGTACATGTATGTCTATCACACATGTGCATGTATGTCTATCATATCACATGCTTTCCTTATGTGTGTTATGTTTGTGGATCTGATGAGTGATAGGGAGAGAGAGAGGAAAGAAAAGAGTGAGAGAGAGTGAGTTATGTAGAACCTGTCTTTAATCCGTGAGGAATTCACAATTTACACAAACACAAGATTTGCATGAATGTCAGCCAGCATGTCTAGGGCCAAAAACGGGATATATGCAGCGTTTCTAACGAATTCCACGAGTTCTCTAAATTCCAAGCGAACCAGAAATTTCGAAATCCATCGCTACTGTACGTACTATACACATGCCCAGGGAGGGGTATGTGTGAATGTGTGTGGGATATGGGCCTCCCTAATGAACTGTGGTGCTGAAATCTAATGAGGTACTAAAAAGGTCAATCAATTGTGAGCGGAGTTGCCTTTGACACACAAAGCTGGCCAAGCATTCTTTGAGAGTTGTATATAGGATGACATTGTTGCTATTTGAATGCAGATCTGTGTGTGTGTGTGTGTGTGTGTGTGTGTATCAGTGTTATTGTTGTGTGCACAATAAAATGTCAAGATATGTACATCTTGACTGTTAGTATGCAATTGTGTGTGTGTAGAGAGAGAGAGAGAGAGAGAGAGAGAGAGAGAGAGAGAGAGAGAGAGAGAGAGAGAGAGAGAGAGAGAGAGAGAGAGAGAAGAGAGAAGAGAGGGAGGGGGGGGGAGAGAAAAAACAAACAGAGAGAGAGAGAGAGAGAAGGTGAGTGAGTTTGTGAGAGTACATGTGTTTGTGTGTGTATATGTGAAGCATGTCATGTGTGTACGTGTGTCCATTTCAGAGGTTCCATGGTTACCTGTTTTAAGTTCGTTATGGTGAGTGCACTCTTAGAAGTTATCAGTCAGGTGCATCAACATCCTCCCTCCCAGAATAGCCAGTGGACTGCCATTACTTTAAATAGAAGTACTGTTGACAGTTTATGCTATATAACCTGGAGTCTCTCTTTATTAAATTCCCTTGAGACAGCTTGTGGTGTCTTGATTAAAGGAGGTGTCCCCTTTTCAAGGGTAGTTTTGTACAATGTATATCTTTGTTGTTCGCTGGTACATGGTACCATGGTGCATGCATCTCCTGTACATGTACATGTACAATACATGTACTAATACTTGTAGATGGGAACATGCATGGCATGAGCAGCTGCAAGATTTAGTTGTCCTGATTATTAAAGGAGTATCCTTATTTCAGTAGTTATTAAATGTTATTAAGGCGTGGTCATTCCAATGTTGGTTGAGTATATTATAATAGTTATGTACCAGTATATAATCATGGTAGCTAGAAGATAAAACAAACTTTCATGGTATCTTCAACAAGGATCCCATTTTAGGATAGTCATTTTGTATACACCATGTAGTATGGGGTATAAAGTGGTGTTTCATAACCTTTCAGCAATGCCAGCTGGGGTCATATACGTAGCTCTAACTAGGGTTCGTGATTTCTTGACGCTTTCTGTACACGGAGTGCTTAGTTACGGGTTTGGCTGTACATGAAGAACTACACCACAGATTCCATTACCTACATTTCTCTACATTCAATTAATCGTTCAGCTACATATGCTTTATACTCGCATTCCTCGTACTTGTGCCTAATGGCTGCAGCAGTGACACCCTTGCACTCTTGTTATAATACATGCGTACACCTGTTAATATAGGTCAGTAGCTATAATAGTGTAGAGTTTACCATATTATGTTGGTTCGAGCTCCGAGTGGCAAAACTCCATACATTGCACACTTCTGGATCAGTCACCTCTCTCTATATAATAGTTACTGATTCTCTTGCCCATGGTTGACCATTGCACAGTAGAATCTCTCTATTCTTGGACAGCCTTGGGACAGCTTAAAGTGTCCTGATTAAAGGAGGTGTCCTCATTTCAGGGGTAATTTCGTGTGCTTATCTATGTAGCTGAGACCATGCCTAGTGTTCTGATTAAAGGAGGTCTCCTCATTTCAGGGGTGTCCTTATAGAGGGGTTCAGTTCCTCTGTATGTAGATTTACCTCTGAAATGAGCATTGATGCATATGATGTGGATCAGGCGTGGCCTTATAATGCTCAGCCACTGTGACTTGTCTGCTTGATATTCAATACTGTATCGGGCAGTTTAGGCGATGCTAAAATTGAATTGACCTAGTAACAGTATCCTTCTAAAAGGTGGACACACCCACACAGTAGGAACCCCTCTCCTTTCACACACTCGTGCTCACATTCACTCCCTCCCTCGCACACGCACAAACATTGGAGAGAGAGAGAGGGGAGGGAGGGAGAGGGGGAGAGAGAGAGAGAGAGAGGGAGGGAAGGAGAGAGAGAGAGAGAGAGAGAGAGAGAGGGAGAGAGAGAGTGAGAGAGGGAGGGAAGGGGAGAGAGAGAGGGAGAGAGAGAGAGAATGCCTGTATACACATGTAGGGCATTCTACATAAAAGCTGTTTTTATAATACAGTGTATACTTTATACATGATCCATTCATCGTTCATTATCCTCCACGTCACACTTCCTTACCCCACATGACCACAAGTTATGCAGCAGCAAGATTAGCTACATGTGCCTACATGTGTATGCACCCCACAAACATGAGGTGGTGGAATCTCTCCATAGTTATTGTTGACATATGTAGCATTATCATCATTCATGGGAACACACAATTTCGCTAAGCTCACATGTTCGTGCACGTACACGTAGCAGCATTCATATATTTGCATGCTCAGCAGAAATTCTCTATCAAAAGAGTCACTCCTGTTAAATTCTCGTGTCTGTGCAATAGTGAGTGGCCTCATAATCAAAGGACTTTAAAACTGTTGGCGTAAGTTGTGCCCATTGTCCAGGCTTTCATGGATGTGTTGCTTGTTGTCTACTGTGAATAGACAAGGGTATAGTTTTTGTAAAGTATACCGGTAAATATTCAAAATTATGGTATCAGGTGACCTCCACTGGGAGTTGGTGTGTGTGTGCGCACGCCTTGTGTATATCATTATTATGTGTTTACATTTGAATGAGAGAGAGAGAGAGAGAGAGAGAGAGAGAAAGGTAGGGGAGGGAGAGGGAGAGGAGGGGGAGGGGAAAGAGAGAGAGAGAGAGAGAGGGTTTGGAAACAACCTTTTGTCCTCTGTCCTTCCACATAAACACCATTACTCTCTTCTTTTAGGTACATGTACAAACATACAAACGTGTACAGGTCATTATAGTGTGAGAGTGCATGTGCAAGTATGATAACTGTGTGGCACACTCATGTGCTGGCTATTGTTGAGAGTGGACGACTTCCTTTTGTGTGTCTTTATTCATAATAAATGTGATTACCGTCAAATCTGGGCGAGCGTTTAAGGAGTCGGGTACTAGTGTGTGTACACGTGCATTGTGCCATGGGGCCAAACTGTTGCCAATGCTCTGGTGTACATTACAATAATAGTCAATGTATGCATGTATGTACTGATATGGAATACTGAAAGGCGGCATTAAGTAAATAGGACACAGTTCAGAGTTAAACATAATATACTTGTAATTATTTACATTAGTTGTGTGTGGAAATGGTCTATATTATGCTATATAGTACACGTATCTGTAATATTATGTAGATTTCTCCTGTTAAAAAAGACTTTTCTCTCACGCTGAGTGAACATGTGCACGTCTGTTCGTTGACACATGTTGGTCCACTGGGTGGTACACGGTGTGGTTGTGGATTATTAGAGGAAGTGACCTCATTTGTAGGTTGCCATTGCTAGCAATTGAATCATCATTGTGTTTTGAATGAGTAGGAAGCTCTCTCTGACCTCCACCACCATCTACCTCATGTGTATACAGACTGGTGGCCATGGCCACTGTCCACCTAGTCCAGCTGTGTAGTCTATTCGAGTCTAAGGCCATTAATTTTATGGTTAGATTAATAGGAGTTCATTTTCATTTAGGTTTGGGGGGGGGGGAATGGATAAATAAAAGTTTATCATTATCCTCTACCAGTCATGTACACGTATATGAACCATGCAATTATATTGATGTACATGTGGAGCTCCCTACCCCCACCCCCCCCCCACCCCCCAGTGGAATAAATATCAACTTCTATTTCCCCCACTCCTCTGGACGAAATCCGAAACGCAGCCCTTAGGGTGACTATTATTACCGACATTTCCTGGTGGTTGAGTTTGAATGGTATCAGTGCTCCCCCATAGCTAGCTACATGTACCATGTACCAAGTACATGCATGCACATGTACATGTACGTGTGTACGTGTATGCAGGTGAGCTTCCCTGACAACAGTGAGACCTTAGGTGTATGCATGCGAGGTTTTAGGCGAAGTATTATGAATGTACATGTATTGTGATAGCTATTTAATAGCAAGGTAGTATCAGTCTTTGTGCTGTAAGCTTATAATAATATTATAGCTGAGCTTCTCTTCATATCGTACTGTATCGTATCACTGTTGCATTTCAGCTCCAATTGTTTAAGGCTTAGGTAGCTATCGTGACTGTTTTCTCTGCACGTGAACTATAATATTACATATCGATAATCTCAATACTCTCTCTCTTCTCTATCTCTCCCCCTCCCTCTCTCTCTCTCTCTCTCTCTCTCTCTCTCTCTCTCTCTCCTCTCCCTCTCTCCCCCTCCCTCTCTCTCTCCTCTCTCTCTTGAGTACACGCATATTCTGAAAATGCCATCAAATAGTCATACTGTGTACAGCGTGCGTGCGTCCATATGTGTATAATATTTATATTCAATGCTATTCGACACAGTCATGTCTAAGAAGACCCATAGTATCTTCACTTTCCATTAAAGCCTAACCTAACTCTCTTACCAGAACCTCTAAACATGAAAAGCGTCTCAGAAGGAATCGCTAAAGATAAGCTTACCTTCAGTTTTCGTACGTGCACAGCACACAGCACATCACTATCTCAGATAGAAAGATACACTCGTGATTATACGCATACACATGATCAAAGAGCTTTTTTAACCGACCACCCCTAGAGCGTAGGTGCCTTTGAGAACCAGGGGATGTCCATGTACTTGAGCGTCCATGCACTGTGCAAGTGATATGTATAGAGTGTGTCGATCTGTTATCGTATCCTGCATTGCTACTTGACTTGTGAATCCCTCGCTCCTCGTTTGTATGTACAAGCGAAGAAAGAAAGTGGGGGTGTTAGGTTAGACATCCCGACGGCTCCTGGACCTTAAAAGCTTAGATGTGCTTACGTACCGTGCACGCACGTATACGCAAGGGAATTATTGAATCGTTTACATACATTTTGCACGTATGTACACAGTATCTACATGTACACACTACACACGCACACGCTGGCTTTCATTCGTTCAATCACTGTTGGTTGATCTAGTACAAACCAGAGCTTTTAATTTCACATCAATTTCCTTTTGAGTGCTTTCCCATTGTGTTACTAAGTCTTTTTCGGATTAAAGTTCGCTTCACGATAATATTATAATAGTAAGATGCTCTACCATGTGTCACCTTGACATCAATGCTAGTTGCAATGCTAAGATACATCTATGTATCTTCGCGTTCTTTTTTTTTATTTGTACTGTATTCCTGCATCTGGTAGGCCAAGAAATTAGGGAATGTTTTTCCAAACTTGGTGCGATCCAACACCACAACGCATGGTACAGCGCTCGCCATATTGTGTGAAACCAGCCTATAGTGATGAGGTAGTTGGTACAGGTGTAGTATAATATTATTATCTAGCTGAGTGTGGAGCTGTTGAGTACTAATTTCCTTACAAACTCAATTTTGGATGATAATTGGAAGTTAACTTTATTAGCAGTATCAAATGGGAGGACACCTGTCAATGATTAGATTCATGCCATGCTCCAGTAGGCACTAGCTTAATTGAACTGACAGATGTGGTTTGAAAATAAATTATGAGCTATGACAGTGTGATCTGCTGATATGGTATTCATGAGCTGCTTGAAGTGAGTTGGAAAGAGTATACATATCACCTTTTGGCCACCCCCACCTCTCTCTCTCTGTCTCTCCTCTCCCTATCTCTTTTCTCTCTCTCTCCCTCCCTCTCTCCCCCTCTCTCTCCTCCCTCCCTCCGTCCTTCTCCCCCTCTCTATCTCTATTCTCTCTCCCTCTCTCTCTCCCCACCCCTTCTCTTCATGCCAACCTTTCTAACTGCTTTGGAATGTTTGAATGTACATGTACATGTACATTGTATGGTAATAAGGGAACTATCCCTGTTTGTGACCTGGCATCCTGATTTTCCATACCAGTCTGTAACTTCAACTGTTAATTTGTCATTGCTGAGGTAATATCCTAGACACACACACACACATACAGTGATACTGTTGCATCATATTATTATTGTGTGTATACATACATAGCTAGTGTACATGTACCTTGAATCAGTACAGGTTCTTGATGGTAGCTAAACATGCACACTACACAAACACTCACTCTCCTCTCTCTCTCTCTCTCTCACTCGCTCTCACATACACGTTGTGATTTAGTATCAATATTTACCATACCATCAGACTTACAGACACCCAGGTCATTGAAGTCATTTTCCTATAGCTAGTTGACTCCCCGTTAGTCCCCACAGTACAGTGGTACAGTGGTTAGGATGAGGGACCCTAAAATTAACTTAGGCCAACTTACTTATGGCATTGGACATGTTCTGGCTTTGTATTTGAACATGGCCAAGGGGTTGTTCTGGTGTTTTTTTTTTGAGGGATTGAGCATAAATAGAATTTTTGAGTAAGTGACCAAAAATCAAAGGCTTTTGTGCATTCCTTGACCACATCAAAGGGAATTGATCATGGCAGTAACGTA
This sequence comes from Cliona cf. orientalis, assembly GCA_963930775.1. NCBI lineage: Eukaryota > Metazoa > Porifera > Demospongiae > Clionaida > Clionaidae > Cliona > Cliona cf. orientalis. Next base: position 1,315,018 of record OZ005699.1, on the reverse strand, counting down.
ACTACATGTACTTGTATTCGAATCTGTAGATAAGACCTTGTTATTATTTCAGCTTCAATTTGTAATACATGATCCAAATCAGATTCTGTCTACATCTAGGTACATGTACGTAGGTGCTATTTTAAGCAAAGTACAAAATGTGCCTTATTTGGCATGTGTTTATCCCCTATTATAGTATTAGAGTCTTAGCATGTGATGTCAATATTGCAATAACATGGGAGCATGTGCAGCAGGTGGTAACTACCTTACTTCCATGATCCAGGTGTCAATTGTTGCCATGGTTACCATGTTTTGTGTGTGTGTGTGTGTGCATGTACATGTACATGTATCCACTACACTCTGCTGTTGCATTACAACACCTGGAATAGAGTACAATATTATAGTCACCATGGCAGTCGAGACATCCATACTTGGACATACGTGTACCACAGATGCAAGCACACCTGGGATATGAGTATATTATTGTGTGTATATACTTTGATTTATGTCCCGGGTAAGCGCCCATGTGGGCCAAAATTGTGAGCTGTGATTGTAAGTGCCCGTGGGCACTTACCAGGGAGACTAAGTTAGATGTACGAAACGTACCTTAAAATTACGTGCTGTATTTTACCTGTTGGCAGCTGCACGGATGATAGTAAGTGAATTAGTAATCCCAAGGAAGACAACGCTTTGGCCATTTGGGGAAGGGGGGGGGGGGGGAACTACGTACATGTGTACATGTACATGCATAATACATGTATATATGTTGTCTCTAGAATCATGCATGGTGTATTACACATGCATGTACATGTACATGTACTTATGCATGTATATGTAGTGGAGTAAAATTATGTCTACTTTGAATATTAGGGCTTTCTTTGTACTCCATATGTATAGTTAATCAGATTTCTGTGGATACTTATCCACTTGGGGTAAAATTTGCGGCTGCAATTAACTGAACATGGCATAATTAAGCTGTATTGGCTACATGGAACTCCACTTCATATGTCACGCATGGTGGACGCATGCACAGTGTACGTTGTATAGGTGTCACTTTATTGTATTGTTATTTTGTCTCTCATTCTCTGTCTCTCTCTCTCTCTCTCTCTCCTCTCCTCTCCTCTCCTCTCCCTCTCTCTTCCCCCCACCCCCCACTCTCTGCTCCTGCAGAATCATAGTTGGTGCTCCTTCTGGTACATTCCCTGGTGGGTTGAACTTGGACGATCCAGGCATGCCAAGAGCAGAACGATCAGGTCTCGTCTACGCCTGCCCTGTCCAACCTGGCACATGTGCTGGTGTACGCGGGGACACCACTCGCTACCTGGGTGCTCCTGATGCTGTCGATAATAACCCATGCGTGGATGATCTGACTCTGACAACCTTTCCCCAGTCGTACATCGAGGGTCGATTATTTGATCAAGCTCGTAAGCCTTTTTATATTTGTTTGGTTATAGCAACAGCAATATTCTTTTGGCATGGATTTATTTGGGAGGGGGGGAGGAGGAGGGAGCATAAGGGAATCCCCCCTCCCCCCCCCCCCCCCCCCCCGAGGTTGATTTCTTCTCCCTTGAATTTATAAACTCGTATATCGAGAATAGTAGTTAAGTTATGTACTGGAATATGTCTGATTCCCTTCCCCCACCACCTCCTGAAAGACCAGCGATTGATAGTCCCCTGCCCAGGCATACATGTACATAATCTAGGCATGTCAATTCTCCATTGTATGGCACGCTAAGCAGAGTCCAAAGATAATACTTATGTAACAAGAGTAGCCATTGGCTCGGCCTAAACCACACCCTCTTTAGTGCTCTGCTCTGCTTGTGGAGAAGTCTTAATTAGACTGGTTTGATAATCACTTTTTTTGTGTACGTACGTACATGTATGTGTACAATACAGCCAGTGCACTCCTCTTTAACTTTGGCGAGGGGACATGTTTACTTGCTGAAAATAAGACGGATCAACTTCTTGGTGCCACTCTCTTCAGCAATGGTGAAACATTTATGGTGAGTGATCCCATTCTATGTCTTTTTCTCTCTCTCTCTAAATCCTTTCTCTTTTTTCTTTGTTCCCTTAGGCTTGTGCTCCAGGGTGGACGGACACCAGGCTCGCTGCTTTTACCTTACTTCCCAGGGGAGTGTGCTATACATCTGGCAGAGATTTGCAGGGCTTTCAAAGACTACAACCATGTGGTAATGTTGTTATCCTGAGTAATACAGTGAAACCCCTCCATTCTGGGCACCCTTGGGACAGCTTAAAGTGTCCTGATTAAAGGAGGTGTCCTCATTTTAGGGGTAGTTTTGTACACAGTTCTACATACCGTATTTATTTGAATCAAGGGCGGCTCTTATTTGCACCATTGTTTGTGCATACAGCACTGCAATTTTGACCAATCGTGGGCCTTCTGAACTTGTAGAAGAGCGCATCTTTTATGCCCTCCAGGTTAGGACACGGACTATATTATCAGAAAAAAGAATCGTCTGAAAAATATTTTTGTTGTATAACAAGTATGTTTAATGTCACAATCATGGGATAATGTGGCTAGCATGCATGATCATGTATTAATTTTAATAACAGTACATGCTCACACATTAGTACCGTGCGCATGCGCAGATGGAAGCGGTTGCAGAGGCCACACCCCTCCAACTAAGTGTGCAATGGCGACGTTCTTGCTCTGCTCTAACGTTGTTACCGGACTACTGACAGGTATGACAAAGAACGGACCTCGCCTCTCGCTTCGCTCGAGGCTCTGTGGCTAGCGCCAGTGCCTGCTCAGCAAGCCGGCCTCTCGAAACGCGCGGCGCTTTTGCGCCGATCGTTCGATCGACAAAATGCGTCTCTAGCTGTAGCTATGGCCCGAGGCATTAAGGCCACTCTTCTTTGTGCACACGGCCCTACAGTTCTGACCAATCCTGAGCCTTGTAGTGCGGACTTTCTCTCCACCCGCGCCGCGCGTTCATAGCAACCGGGCGCTTCCAAGACGCGTATCCATGCCCTCATGTAATGACACGGACTATATAAGAAAATTGTCGCTCTGAAAAATATTTTTCGTTGTATATATATAATAAGCTGCAGAATCAAGCCAGCTGCACCCCGAGTAGTAGCCGCCCTCGAATAGTAGCCGTACATGGAACTCTGCAAAAAAAGTAGCCGCCCTCGAATAGTAGCCACATGCATGCGCAAACACAATTAAGTGGGTGTGGCCATGATCACAAGCCATGCACAATCGTTGGTTCGAGGCAAAAACATGACAGAAAACATCCTTTCTATTCGAATAAATACGGTATATGTAGCTGGGGCTGTGCATGGTGTCCTGATTAAGGGAGATGTCCTCATTTCAGGGGTGTCCTTAAAGAGAGGTTCCAAAATCTAGTATACTGTAGTTATTTTTGTGAAAGTGCTTCCTTATATCAGTGATTTGATCTTCCAACTTACATAATTGCATTAATTGTGGCTCGGTATATCATATTGCCCGGGATGGGGGGTGTCCCTCCAGGGATTTCACATACCATGTTTATTCTAATAGCTTATAAAATAATTACAATTTTAACTTTCGCGTGATTTCTGGTTTAAGGTTGTCACATGCTCCAGTAAGATACAGTGCATTATGAAAAGTCCTAGAATGCGAATTTTCTTGTGCTAATTAAATTTTGCATTTTATAAACACTTAATATTACAGTAATGTACATTGTATACATGTATATCAGTTGGCAGTACTGCGCCAGCTGAAAATACCCGGGAGGATGGATACTGTCTGGCTGGAACATCAGCACTGGCCTACGTAAGTCAATCTCAATTACCATAGTTCTAAATAACTATTACTAACAGTAGGTATAACGGGAAATTTTGGCATGGTTTTTAATTTGGTGATTCGGTATACATGTGTAGATCACCAACTAAAAAACTTGCCATTTACCTATAAGCATTTTCATATCCCCAAAATTTAAACTTTGCCAATACCCATTACTCGCCAAAGTATCCCGCTATAACGATAATTTATAGTCATTTGGTATGTGTGCTTAACAACCATTACCTACAATAATAATTTTCCCCCTTACCTCTCTTCTTTCCTTCTCTCCTTTTCAGAATGGTGGGTTTGTGCTTGGTGCCCCTGGCAATCAAGAGGGTCGGGGATCTCTCTTTTACTCTACCAGCCCTGACATTACGAGCTTTATGAGTGGGCAGAGTCTTCTACCGAATGCAGATGGAGTGTCTGACGACACAATCACGGATCAGTATCAAGGTCAGGGGGTGTTTTGTTTATTCGTGATCATGAGCAGACTTGAATAAATAAAGAGGGGATTTGACTTCATCATGCAAAATGTGATTTTTTTGGTCATTTTTTCAACTTGCCACTAATTCAAGCCAGGGCCAGGGATTCGTGAACATTGTATGATGTATCAATGCAGGATTTTCTACCGTCTCTGCGTTCATCACTCAAGTGAGAAGTTCTTCAAGTCCAGCTCCTAGTAAGTCATCGTAACAAGCTTCTACAGTGTAGAATCTCTCATGGAATTATGTAAGACCCCCCCCCCCCCCCCCCCAAAATCCTTCCTTCCCTCTCTCTTCACAATGATATAGACACCTGCGTATGTAGTCAGCTATATGTAGCCAGGATGATGGGTATTGTCCTTCACTGACTGAGTGAAGATGCAATATAGATTTTTTTGGAGGGGGTGGGGGGGGGGGGGGGGGGGAGGGACTGAAGTGAGCAAAATTAGTAATTCTTGATAGTTCAGGTGGTATATGCACCTTCCTCTTATTAATTTTCCATCTGTACATGTGTATTTTGTAGATATTGTAGCTGCTGTACCTCGCTATGATGATGATACTTACTCTGGTCGGATCACCGTCTACAACCCACCCAACTACCAGACCATTCAAAGTATCGAAGCCACTGGCATTCAGGTGGGTACATGTACATGCAGTACCGTAGACTCTGGTTAATAAGCGCATGCGCCTATAGCGGTAAACGGAATGCCAGTATGCGCTTAATAAAGGATATGCGCTTATATGACACATAACCACGCCCACAAACGTTTGGGCACGTGATGGATGCGAAGCCCGCTATATAGCACTAGCGCTCGATCGATCGATCGATCGAATACTTTAACGTTTACAGTTGCCGCTCAAGATGACGAGTGCTGGCGATTTGTCGATCTTCTTGCATGATAACGTTATTCGTGGCCATCATTTCTCCAAAGATAGCTGGACTCCAAATACTTTCCAGCCGGTCAAGCTCAGGTTCATAGAACGCCACGCCTATTAAGCGCATGCGCTTAATAAACAATAGCTTATGACAAGAAGAGGGCATGCGCTTAATAAATAATGTGCGCTTAATAGCGAGGTGCGCTTAATAACCAGAGTCTACGGTAGTCTTAAGGCCGGTTCACAATTTGACACTACGTAATGCGTCACCACTGTGTTGACGCTTGTGGAAGTGCAACACAATGCTAGGATGGACTCGGATCCTACATGTATGCTTGTGGTCCTTTGCATTGCATTTTTGCGTTAGATCATTTAAAAAAAAAAACTCGCTAAAATCAATGTTTGTGTTTTGTGATATTAACATAATGCAAGACCTTGCGTCATATTATTGTTTAAAGCACGCCCTGCATCTGTGGAGATTTTTCCATCAGTGACCTTGCTCCATTGTACTATAAATGCCTATAACTACATGTATCATACACTAGCCAAATTTAGCCATTTGCTACTACCGTATAGCGGGAAACTTTCACGAATTTCGCGATTTTTCAGCCATCCGCAAAAGTTTTCTCCACGAAATTCTAGGCATGCCACACCCATTATGCAACCAGTTTTGAGCATTCCGCGAAAGTTTTCTCCGCGAAATGCTCTTTTCCTACTGATCCGCGAAAGTTTTCTCCCTCGAAAATAAATTTCCCGCTATACGGTATATCCTTCACTTTGGCTACTAGTCCCTGGACCCTGGATTGAGTAGCCAATTTTTGCCATACTTTCCTATACAACCTGATTTTAAGGTCACCACTGTAATAGTCAGTAATATCTTGGGGAAATGGCTGGTAATCCCTGTTTTAACTATATACGTGAAAATTGGTGTTTATTTTCGATTTCACAGATGGCAGAGTTCTTTGGCCACAGTATGATTGCCATCGATATCAATGGAGACAAGTAAGCAGACATGAAGTTTTCAAAAGGGTGTACTTCACATGTAGTTCTGATAGTTTCATTTATGCAAATGCCACTAAGTTAGTGCTTGAAATTCTAGAATACTTAATGATACTAGACTGTACATGTATATTTTGCATTGTGCACATGTGCATGTAATGCAGCTATGATGATTTGGTCGTTGGAGCTCCAATGAACACCGACTTTAATGCTCTCAAGATCGAAAGAGGGTGTGTGTATGTCTTCATGAACACTGGAGTAAGTTTGCTCTCTCTCTCTCCTCTCTCTCTCTCTCTCTCTCTCTCTCTCTCTCTTTCTCTCTCTCTCTCTCCCCTTCTCTCTGCTGTGTGCCTCCTATAATTCTCTCTCTGTGAAAATTGGTAGATAATAATATGTACATGTACGCACACATATCATATGCCTGTTCATGAATTTCAGAGTATTTGATCACAATAATTTTAATGTTTCTACAGTTTATTGAATACACTTTCTATGTATCTATACATTTATATGGGTACATATATTCATATTAATATGTACATGTACATATACATATATGTATAGAGTGGAGCACTTATGTCCAGTGATCCTATCATATTCGACGGTCCGAACCCTCGAGGAAGGTTTGGTACCTCTCTCGCCAACTTGGGAGACATCGATCGTGACGGCAACGAAGGTAGGGGGCACTATTTTTAACGTGCATGTATACATGTAGTGTTATTTTGGGGGGGGGGGGGGAGGGGAGTAAGGGAGGGAGGGGGGACAGGGTATCATTCCCCCCTGACTTGCCCCCCCTCCATCCCCTGAAAGGAAATCTATTATACATGCACACGTGTGAACACAAATAGAACAGGCAGAACCCTCAAATGCATCATCGAATTTGTGCTGATATTGCATGTACATGTACTTTGTTTTTGCATAGACTTTGCTGTTGGAGCTCCCTATACTGAAAACAATGGTAACACTGGAGCTATTTATATCTACTACGGAAGCAGTAACCAGACCCTTTTTGAGTCTCAAACACCATTTGAGGTACGTATAGAATCTACCGTACTCTGGCTACACAGATCGGCACATATAATTCTATCTCCCTCCCTCCCTCCCTCTCTCTCTCTCTGTCCCTCTCCCCCTCCCCCTCCCCCTCCCCCTCTCCCTCTCCCTGTCTCTCTGTTGCTCAGATCACAGCTAGTAATGTAGTGAACAATATATCAGGTTTGAATGAGTTGAAGACATTTGGTTATTCTGTGTCTGGTGGAGTAGATGTCGACAATAATCAATTCAATGGTACGTTAATTATGTATATACATTTTTCAGTACACAACGTGCAAAAATTTCTAACTATAATAATAATGTACATGTATATTATATGTATGCATGGTGCGTATACATGTACCGTAGTATCCTGGGCAAGCGCCCACTCTCGGGTAAGCACCCATGTATCTCATTTCAAGGGGTCAATGTAGAAGCTTCTATAGATACAAATGTATGGAAGTTATATCCCGGGTAAGCGCCCATGCAGGCCAAAATCGCAAGGTATGTTTAAGCGCCCATGGCGCTTACCTGGGACACTACAGTATACTACACGTGTACATGTACATGTATACATAGTGCATGTTGAGTTGTGTCCAAATATAAGTGCAATACATATCTTTTGTTTTCTGCAGATCTTGTTGTTGGAGCTTATGAGAGTCAGCTGGTTGTTCTGTTGAGGTATGAGAGAGAGAGAGAGTGGAGGGAGAAAGAGAGGGAGAGAGAGGGGAAAGGGAGGGAGAAAGAGAGAGGGCTAGGGGGAGGGGGGAGGGAGAGAGAGAGATTATGCATGTACTATAATACATGTATCATAATAATTATTATTGTAAGCTCATTTCTGTCTGCAGGTCTCTACCAGTTATCACCGTTACCGTTAATATGCTTGTAGATATCTCGACTCCTGTTCCACTGGACTCAACGTACGTACATGTACATGTAGACAACAATGCTGTATGGTGGGTAATTTTTGGCGAGTATTGAATGAAATGTCTCTCGCTTGGTGTTGGCGAAATTAAAAATTTTTGGTGATCTGAATGCTCAGCATCATGGGCACACATGCATTACATTTAGATTGATAGTGATTATTTAGTGATCTTTACCCAATTTTCCAAATCGGCCAAAAATCTCACCAAAGTAATATTACCCTCTATACAGTAATCTGCAATAATATTTGTATCTACTGTAGGGCTGAAAGAGGTGTAGCTATTTGAGTTTTATTCCTCCCATAGGTTCCCAGTGAATGTGACTGCCTCCTACCAAGGAGAGGGAATGAATGGACAGATAGGTACAATGTATATTACGATTTTGCTGAGGGTTTTAATATGTACATTGTGTTTATGGTTCCCTCCTCCTTTCCTCTTTCCATCTCTCTCTCTCTCTCTCTCTCTCGCTCTCTCCTCTTAAGATGTTCCCTTTACTTTGAGTGAGGTTAGATCAGACACAGCTAATCCAAGGCTCACGTTTGAAAATAATGATGCTGAAGGGACGCTCACTCTTATGGGACCAGGAAGGATGGGCACACAAACAGTCATGATTACCTCCCTGGTATGCGCATTTGACGATGGTGCAGTTTTTGTCTTCCTTCTCTCTCCTCCCCTCTCCCTCTCCTCAGTCACCTCCCCCTCTCTCCCTCTCTCTCTCTCTCTCTCTCTCTCCCTCTCTTCCCTCCCTTGCTCACATTACCCTCTCCTTCCCCTCCTCAGAGCAATACCACCTCCCTGGACCCTCACATGCTACGGCTCACCATACCTGGAGGTATTGATCCTCCTAGTACGCTCACTGATGGAAATGCAGCCCTCGTGGACCTTTCCCCCTTTCCAAGGCTTCGTCTAGAAGGAGATAATACCCTAAACGTGAGTATACATGTACATGTATACCATAGAGAGGGTAACTTTGGTGAGCATTAAATTTGGTGAGATGGCTCTCAATTGGTATTGGCAATAAGGGGCCTAGGATCCACAGTGGATTATTGACAACCCCCCCCCCCCTAAAAAAAAAAAAGAGGTTTAGCCCAATGTGAGATGCACCACTAATGGCCCCCCCCCCCTTTTTTACAGTGGTATACATTTCACAAACTAAAGCTTACATGTACATGTACATGTGTATAGTAGTCTTAATTATTGATAACTGTTCTTGCTTGTACTCCTCAGGTACCGGTGTCAAATCCTTGCGGGAATAATGGATGTCAATTTGATGTTGAACTAACCTCCACGACACAGAATATCGAGTAAGATCTTCAATAATGTTGATTTTGAAGCAACAATATTAATTTTACAAAATTTATTACCCTAATATTGTATTGTAATTTAACCAGCCAAATGTGGTACGTAGCTCAGGCCTAAGTTAGCCTAATGTAAATTAATAGAGGCCTTCACATTCATTCATTTATATCTGTGTTGATAGCAGCCAAACTATCTGTACTAGAGCATCATAGACACATTTCTGTTATACGTACTGTACTTATTCTAATATAATATAGAACGTATGAAAAAAAAGCAATTTTGAAAAATCGTGCGCTTTTCCGGTAAAGGTTATCAATTGCTCCATACGTACATAAACAACATGAGAACTTATAGTATGCTAATTTTCTATGTTAAATTGGATCATAATAATATTATGTTCCATTTAGAATAAGTACAGTCAAGGGCTTATAGACCCTTGGTACAGTATGTGTATAAGGCGTATTACTTTAAATATTTAGAGTGATTGCTAATGCTAATCCCATTTCCACTGTGGAATTGACGTATACAAATGCCGGCACTGAAGATGCAGTAGGACTTAACCTCAACTTCACTGGTCTGTCAAGTTACATCAGAAGTGTGGCCATACGACGAGAGGTGAGGGAGAGAGGGAGGGGGAGAGAGAGAGAGAGAGAGAGAGAGAGAGAGAGGAGAGAGAGAGAGAGAGAGAGAGAAGAGCGAGAGAGAGAGGGAGGGAGAGAGAGGGAGAGAGCGAGGGAGGGAGGGACGAGAGAAGGGATGAAGAGAGAGGGAGAGGGGGTGAGAAAGATGAGGAAAAGAGCTACATTGTAATTAGAGGAGGAAGGAGATTTGACATCATTTATCCACCATCATCATTCTTTAGAATGCTATGCCTTCTGAGACTCCTTGCACTGCAGTCACCAATGGCGTTGCTAGCTGTACATTGAGAACTCGACTTTCTCCTGGATCAATGAGCGTAAGTACCACATACGTGTGCATGAGCGTGTTGAAATTTTCTCTGGACAAAAATTTTGCCAAGCCCTGCTACCTTTGCATTACGAAGGTGATTTGATTAAAAAAAATTCCATCAGTTGGGAGCTAGCTGGTGGCAAAATTGGCAAAATTTTTCTCCTTCAGAAATTTAAGTACATATTGTATAATGTACATGTATGTATACCTGATATAAAATTTTATCATCGATACCGATAATCTTAAATTTTAGGAGAGAGTGACAGTGAACTTTACAATTGACCAAGACAGCCTGACCGGCAGTGAGCCTGATTTCACTGTCCGTGTGGAGGTTACATCACAGACTGAGAACAGTCTCGACGGAGACGTAGATACTAGCAACAACTTTGTGCAACTCAACTTCGATATAGTGGCTCGGGCTGAAATCTCCGTCACAAGACTGTGAGTTTGAGTATTAACTTACATGTACAAGACGTTCATAATAATTGATCATGCATGTACATTGCATACATGTACATGTATTTTTATTCTCTCTCCCCCTCTTATTCTATTACAGATCATTTGGAGGAAACAGATTTGACTACACTGCTGTTGCTGTAAGCTTACATGTCTACATCAACCCACACACTCATACACTCACACACATATGTACATGTACGTACCTTAACATAATAAATTATGTTCACTCCCTCACTCACTCTCTCTTCTCTCTCTCTCTCTCTCTCTCTCTCTCTCTCTCTCTCTCTCTCTCTCTCTCTCTCTCTCACTCACTCTCTCTCTCTCTCTCTCTCTCTCTCTCTCTCTCTCTCTCTCTCACTCCCTCAGCCTCAGACACCTGTCACAGTCCAGGGTTTGGGGCGCTCTACCATAACCTTGGAGGTGGACATCCAGAACGCAGGTCCCACGACGATTAGGGAGGGCAATGTCACCATCTACCTCGCTAACAGGGTCATGGATACCCAGTACACCCTCTATCCAACAAGAATCGAAGTATGTATGTACTACAGCACGTGTAACATGTTATAGCTGAAAATTTTCACCAGTACTTCAGAAATTGTTTTTATTTTTTTTGCCTAGTGCCCTGTCCACCAAAAAAAAAAAAAACTATTTTCTGACATCTTGCATTTATATTCATTTTTTCTACAGGCTGTTAGAAATCAAAATGGAATGATCACTTGTGATTCAATGTTTTTAAATCCTGATGGACTTCCTCAAGGTGCCTCACAGGTACAGGATTCTCTCTCTCCCTCTCTCTCTCTCTCTCTCTCTCTCTCTCTCTCTCTCTCTCTCTCCCTCTCTCTCCCTCTCTCTTTTTCCCTCTGTCCCTTAGTAATACTCGATCCCTCCCTGCAGGTTGGTGAGGCTCGTAGGCGTCGCTCAGCCTATCAAAGCTCCTCCTCTTCCCTGAAAAGGGTCACCAGACAAGAAAATAATATGGTCACGCATGTAAGGGTAGTGTAGATGTGTTTATAGATGCAGTGTACCGTATAGCTTATATAGCAGGTAACTTTGGCGGGCATTAAAATTTAGCGAAATGCCTCTCCATTGGTATTGGCGAAGTTTAAATTTGATGATCTGGATCCTTACCGCCATAGGCACTAGACAACTTTTACACCAACACTGGCAGAATATGAATACTTTTATGTTTACATGTGCATACCTACAGAGCTGCATTGGTCCTACGGTGGACAGTGGGATGTGTACAGTGATCAGATGCAGTCTCAGTGACCTGAGGAGAGGAAATGTACCGTTCACAATATCAATCTTCACTCGAATTGACGAACGCTACTTCTCCACGCAGGTATGTATACAGTACATACCTTAATAATTGTACAGTATCAGAGCTTTTGGTTAAGGAAAATGTCATAATCAAAGTTCATTGTGTACTATATATATAGAAGGGTATGCGGGGGGTTATTCTTGTAGCTATTACGTATGAAATATTTGCAAGTTAAATACTTAGCTACATAATAATAATTATACTGTATCCTCACCCCCTCCCCCCCCCCCCCCCCCCCCCAGCCTGTTCCTGGAACCGTGTACACCCTGACCTCATCGGCCAATGTCTCCATTATGAGCAGTTTCTATGGCGATAATGAAAACGACAACAGTGGAATGGTAAGAAAAATTGATAGTACAGTATTACACGTATGATATTATACATGCATCGAAGCACGTGCATGTACACATGTACATGTACCTCGACTGCTGGTTGGTATTTGGTAAAGGGTCGTCACGGAGGTTACTTTTTGTCTGTATAATATGTAATGGTCGTCGACTTTGCCATTTGCACATTGCACATATGTAACGCCACGCTCAGTCTCGATCCCCAAGTCACACTGGTCGGACTCACTCGCGTCTACGAGTGGTCGCAGCACCCCGGACGGGCCCCCACCTGTAACGACTGCTCCCTGCCTGCGCTCTCTTACAGTAGTTGTAGGTACTAAACAAGGGGAAATACTAGGGAGAACTCAACAATACACACATGCACACACTATTTATACAGTCTATGACGTAATACAGGATGTAATCAGTTATACAATGTTTCCTGTTCGTTACACATACTATCTATGCACACACACACACACACACACACACACACACACACACACACACACATATATATTCGCTCTGTCCCTCCAGGTTACAGTTATGCTTGCGCCAATGATGGTGGAGACGCCAGACGGGACGAGCAGTGGAAGCCTCCTACACTTCATCCTGTGGCCGTGCATCGGAGGGGTACTGCTCCTCATAGCGGCTGCAATACTACTCTACTTCGTAAGTCATTTGTAGAATTATCGTTTCTCTACTGATATTATCAGGGGTTCCCCCCTATATACACACTAGCCAAGTCAACCATGATAATTAAATTTTATACTATCATTTTTATGCTGATGCTCGTTTTCTCTCTCTCACCCTCCCTCTTTCCCTCCCTCCCTCTCACTCGTTCTCTCTCTCTCTCTCTCTCTCTCTCTCTCTCTCTCTCTCTCTCTCTCTCTCTCTCTCTCTCTCTCTCTCTCTCTCTCTCTCTCTCTCTCTCTCTCTCTCTCTCTCTCTCTCTCTCTCTCTCTCTCTCCTCCCTTTCTGTCTCCCCCTCTCTCTCCTCCTCCTTCCTAGGTTGGTTTCTTCAGGCGTAAGAAGAAGCCAGATGAGGGAGAGGCTGAGGGAGACTTTGATGTAGATAAATACCAATTGAAGGATAAACCAGACGGTGGTAAAGAGCCGTCGGCGCCGGTGGACGGAGGAAAACCCGAGCCCTCCTCTGAAATAACCAAAGTGTAGCCCCTTTAATTATTATTATTAATAATTATTAACTTGCTCCTTTTTTTTAGATTCAAGTGTGTAAGACTAATGTTATAATTTACCTACAAGCATGGTATAAAATTAATAGCTATTATATTATAAACCCTATGCACATACAAACATTCATTTTTCCTGTCTTTATTTTATTATTTGGGTGCAGAATATCTATCTTTTGTCCATTGATTATGCAGCCACACTATGTAACTAATAACCTTTGATCCTCATGATCAGTCACGTATTCTACAATAATTCTTGTTTTGATTTGGTGAACGTGGTCCCCATTAATTACCGTTCCCAAGCATGTAGCTATGCCCTTTCGTCCAACGACCTTTATCTACTAAGCCACACCGAAAATAGGTAAAGGTCGTCGGATGAAAAGGTAAGACACACCCTTCGCGCGCGGTTTGGGAATGGAAATCCGGAACGAGATCGAATGAGACTGGGCTAATGGGCGTGGACCCTAATAACCACAAAGTGCACATAACCCTGCCCATAATCGCATATTGTATAGCTGATTCATGCATATTGAATCAAATTCCAAGATACTAAAGACCTGCCCGCCTGTTCCTGTACGTACGTACCCTAATAGCATCACAGCACAGCCGATCGATCAACGGCCGGTGGGATCTCTGTTCTACAGTATAGACTCGCTTTCATCGATTCGTGTTCACAGTTTCAAATTGCCAGACTTAGAGATACAGCTGTATAGATCTACTACCCGAGATGGCTCGATCCCTGAGTCGGAGTAGCTACTATTTCTTCCACGCGTGTCTCTGTCTGTCCCTTCTCTCTGTGTCTCTCCGGGTGGCGAAAGCAGCTGGCAACATTGACGTACTAGAGCCAATCGTCAGAATATCGCCAGTCCGTGGAACGTTTGGTGGTGGCGCTGCGCCTCCAGCCAATGTCAGTGGGGACTACTTCGGTTTCTCGGTGGCTCTTCACCAGATCAGGGTGCCCAATTCGTTTGAAGAGGCGCTGGACAGTACAAGGTACCGTATCTCATAAGCTTGTCTTTTAATATTATATAAGAACCATTCCCCACCCATTTAATTTGTATCTCCATGTCTAGGAGCCATCCATGCATGTCTATTGTACGTCTGTCAATCTTAAAGTTTATAGTAGGCTGTGTCACCATAATATTATGGGTGTGCTGATCGGTCTATGTTGGATCCAGGGGATTTAATTTTTATCATAATAATATTATTATTATGCAAAGCTCAAGTCAGTTTCGTGAGTCCATAGCACGTAACGTACATAGCTATTAAAACGGGTGTGTATATCTATGTTGTCCGGGGAGGGAGGGAGGAGGGCTTTCAAACTTTTAGTATATATCTGTACCATAATTACGTGCTGATCCTCATCATAAGTGATAAATTATAATTATTGAGCTCGAGTCTTATGCCTGGACTGTCCCCCAACCACCCCCCTGGCCCCCCACCCAGTACGCTGGTTTGGGGAAATTTTTTGAAGATCAACTTTTCTACTAAATTTTCATGTCATATTATTATACCATACTAATTAATAGCCTAGTACATACACACATACATACATGTGTAATAACTACTTAGATAACCTAAATGGATAGATCAGCTAGCATGGTTGGGCTTGTGTATACAAGATATCCAGTTATGATCACATCCCAGTCGTAGATTGGCATAATCGGAATTCCTGATCAGCCACGAAACACAATGGTCCAGGAGCTGTCTGCTGCAGTACAAATCCACGCCGCTTAGTAGCTAGGCCACTGAGTGCATGTAGCTACCGTATTTTTTCGAATAGAAGCCACACCTCGATTAGTAGCCGCCCTCGAATAGTAGCCACACATGGAGCTCTGCGAAAGAAATACATATAGTAGTCACCCTTGAATAGTAGCCACACCCGGCAAGGCTGAAATTAATAGTAGCCGCGGCTAGTATTCGAGTAAATACGGTCTCCCAAGCTAACAATATTGCGTGATGTACATGTACTTGTAAATTTGAGATTTATTGTATCAACTTCTGTGTACCAACGATTAGCGCATTTGCTTTTGAACAAGAATTTATGCATCAAATGTTATGTAGTGAACAATTATTAATATTATTGTTGACTGTGGCACTATTAGCTGGGCATTGGGGGGGGGGGGTAGATATTAACCACACCCACCCACTCACATCGACTTGAGTGAGGTATGTTTTGTTTTGTTAATTAAGACCAATGAGCTCAAGTGACACTTGTTGATTGATTCAATTAGATTTGCGCGATCCCTGAGGCAGCTAGCTATTTAGTAGCTGATTGCAGAAATCTCTCTCTCCTTCCCTCCCTCCCTCCCTCTCTCTCTCTCTCTCTCTCTCTCTCTCTCTCTCTCTCTCTCTCTTCTCTCTCTCTCTCTCTCTCTCTCTCTCTCTCTCTCTCTTTCTCTCTCTCTCTCTCTCTCTCTCCCTACCCAGCATGTGTAACACATGGTCAATGATAATATTTGATACATGGGTAGGGATACGGTTCATGAATACGATTTAATTTCTGAAAAATGATAATGGAACGAGTGATGAATATAATATCCTAATTAAGTGGGTGGCAGGGAGAGAGAGAGAGAGAGAGAGAGAGAGAGAGAGAGAGAGAGAGAGAGAGAGAGAGAGGGGGGGGGGGGGGGGAGGGAGGGAGATAGAGATAGAGAGAGAGAGTAAGAGAGAGGAAGGGGATAATACACACATACTTACTTTGGAGTGCTATTTAGTCTCAGCATTGGGTGGACCAATAATTTGTAGGGCTGTGCTCAGACTAAATGCTGGCAGTAATTGAGCATACAAATTTGCCCATACCTAGCATAGCTTTGTGTTGTCTACTGCTTGGGCCACCCTCTATACAAACCACTAGTGCATTAACATTAAGTGGATTCCAATAGGTTCCAATGAGCTAGCTAGCAGTACAACAGGAATTGTGTACTTGTATAGTTGAGATCATAAATTCCACTCTATTATATCAGCCCCAGTAGGCAATTCCCAATCGTTCATTTGATTGTATGCCTGTGCAAATGTTGAGAAACACTGGGAATGGGAATGAGGCTGAGCTGGACATGGGAATGGGATATGAGAATGAGGCTAGGCTCTCATTACATACGTACATGTATATACATGTATAGCTACTCCTCAAATGCTAGTTAGGCAATAGCAGAGATGGTTCCTAAATTCTTAATAACCATGTCAAATACGACAGACCGACCCAGCTCAGTGGGCCAAATTGGAGCTGACCTTGTTATGCCTTATTCACTGAAGGCAGCTGGTACATATATATGTACATGTACTGCTACAGTAATGGAAGATCCATAATTATTATAGCCTGATAACGCACTGTCAAACATGTACACATTGTACACGAGGTCTTCTATATAATAGTTAGACACTGTTTAGGAGGTTTCTACGTAATTTAGAAGACCGAAGGGCTCTATGTAGAATCCCGAGCAAAGCGAGAGTTCTACTGAGCCCTGAGGTCTTCTAAATTACGTAGAAACCGACTAAACAGTGTCTAACAACTTTAGATCCTAGCAACAATGCCCATAGGCTTGACATATAAACTGCTGCCTAGCACATGCGTATTATTATAGCGTATTACCACACAATATACATGTATGTACATTAATATGATAAATCACTAGTATGCCAACTGTACTAAAAAAAATACGTATGTACCAGAAGCAACCAATCACAAGCCTAGTGGGCCTGGGGGGTTGGGGGGGCATCCCAGTACTACCTGCTTCGATATGCTCGGGCACGTCCAGTAGTAGTAGTAGTAGTAGGGTAGTTGAGAGTATCTAACGCTATCCTAAAAACTTGTGGTGATGCCTCCCTTAATAATTGGAATTTCTGTCAGCTGTTCCAGAGGATGTGTTTGTGTGTTCGGCAACAGAGAGGTGCACATGGTGATGATGATATGATTCAGGTTGGACCTTCTGTGCTCGAGTGACTGAGTCCATTGAAGTGCGCATTCCTCTCATAGTTTCGTTATAGTAGAACATGTATACAGCACAAGGAGCACGCCTGATGTCAGCTTGTGTATGTGTGTGTGTGTGTAGTCCATTGCGAAATGTCCACCTGCTCTGAAGGAGTAGTATGGTATTATTTTAGCTCTCTCTCTCTCTCTCTCTCTCTCTCTCTCTCTCTCTCTCTCTCTCTCTCTCTCTCTCTCTCTCTCTCTCTCTCTCTCTCTCTCTCTCTCTGTCGCTCTCTCTCTCTCTCCTTCTCTCTCTCTCCCACCCATCAATTTGTATAATTATACACATGTCCATTACTGAACTAAACATAGGTATTAGTATGTGTTCATACATGTACAGTACCTACATATTCGTAACGATTCCCCCAAGCCTTGTACACCATCTTAAGAGGTGTAATGTGGACTAGTTGTCAAATGTCAATAATTATCTTTCTACATGTAAATTGTTGAGGAATTAACGCACATTGACCGTAGAATTATTGCTACGTGTATTATTATCGTACTACATATGTGTGTCGCAGATTGCTTATTGTTTATTGAAATCTCTCGTTGCTATTTTAACCTGATTACGTTGGGTTTTGTAAACTTTTGATACATGAATATGCATGATTGTGTACATGTGTGTGTGTGTGTGTACGTGTGCATATTTGGCATATGCACGAATAGAAACTTGCTCCACTGTAAACAACCTTTTTTTTCGTGGACATGATTGGGCTTGCTCTCAGAGTCAGGTATGTGATTATGCCTCAAACCAAATTAATTGTAACCACACATCGTACTATTTGTACATGCATGTACATGTACATGCATGTGCATATTATACAGACATGTATATATGTGTTGGGTCCAGGCTATAGTGCTAATGACCTCAGTTGACCTTTGTGACCTCAGGACATTCCTTTTGCGCCAACAAGCTTGCCTAGGTGTAGACGAGTGTGTGGGGAATCAGCAACCCATCAAGTGCCCACAACTATGTCCATCCTTTCCTGTTCCGCTCCCAATTAATCATGGCTACCCCGGCCAGCGGTACACAGAGGCCATTCTAGTTAGGGTGGTTGGTCGTATTATGCAATTGCCTAGGCTGGGCTGCATTGCATGTATAATACTATTATTATGTATACAGATCAGATATTAGTGTTGACAGATGGTCATCCGTGCCCGTTATGTGGTGTACGACTTGACAGTTGTTCTCATAACCGTGCCAATGAAAAGGGGTGCATTCAATCTTTTGTTATGCATGTGTGGGCGTGGCTATTAAATAATGTGCTGTACATGTTGCTATACTGTTATTATAATGGTCCTTTACCCTCTAGATATTTCCTTCTTCCCACTTGGTCTAATAACTGGGTGTGTGGGTGACCTGAGGCTATTTGGCAGTTGGTGGTCATCCTTACTGATCCACTATGGCTGTGGGTGTGTCATAATAATACAATGACATGATTGTTATGGTGGTCAGTGTAGGATGGTAGTTCATTAGGTCATTTGCTCGTTGCAATGGGCTTCCTGTTCCTCTAGTGGACTTATCTTATTCCTGCATTGAATTTGTGGAGGATGTACATCCTGTTGCACTGAAACCATAGTATATATACATGTACGTTGGCATGCAAGTATGTGGCTAGCTAGCTATATAACACAGGCTGCATTGTGCATTGTGGCTATGAACCTATTGGCAGATTTAATTGTGACGTGCTGAGTAACTGTTCTATTATAGCAGGAGTATATATTGTACACGTAATATAGATAGGCGGCTTAGGCAGTAAAATTAATGCACCGTCAGCACTCTTTCCTGAATACCCTCCCCCCCCCCCACCCTGCCTATGCCACCGAGGCTGATGGAAGTTTGGGCTCTTTGGAGGTGGCATTGGACGCGAATGGTAACGACTCACATCACCGGACGTCTCGAGTTCGTCACCCTCTCCTCTCACAGACGCTGGCTGGTCTTGAAGTATGTACCTTCAGCCATCATACACTGTAGTCAGTCTTGCATAAATATTGTACTATAGTGGAAAGGTTCGAGGGGCAATCGCAGGTTCAATTTTCACAGATCTATACACTGTACTACTTGGGACAAGGCTACTAGCATAGCAGGCCGGCATGTACTTTGTATATACATGTACGTGTACGTACATTATAGCAAACATTGTGAATAATATATCTCGTGTTATGATGTTTTGACAGACCAGGATTCAGGTTAATAGCAGGTAGTGGAACGGTTGTTCAGGGCATGCCGCAGAAAACCACATGCATGCAGTCATACATGCATGTACATGTACATGTACCTGTACAATATCATGTTACAAGACTCATGCTCAGTGAAGTATCAGATTTCTGAAGGTACTATAATAATACTATACACAGCTGTACCAACTATAGTTCCTGTTTAGTTACTCTAAGCTGTGTGATGGAGATAGCATAATGGAGCCCCTTCCTGAGGACACCCCTGAAATGAGACATCTTCCTTAATCAGGACACTGCGCAAGAGCTACACAAAGATGTGTACAAAACTACCCCTGAAATGGGGACACCCCCCATTAATCAAGACACTTGAAGCTTTAAGCTGTCCCAAGGATATCAGAAGGTGTCGGGACAGAGGGGCTCCACTATTATAATAATAATATTATTGCTTTTTGAGTCTTCCGAATCCAAAGTTGAAGGTGTTGTTCACCATCCTGCATCCTGGCCTACTTACTGACTAGCTCCTTTGCACAAACAGCTATTGTAGTGCATCAAGAGTATGCATTAGCCACGGCATGCCGGGCCTGATGCAGCCTGTGTATGTATGTGTACGTGTGTGTGTGTGTGTTGTCTACACCTTTAAGGCATACATACATGTAACATGCATGTCTACATGCTTACAGTACATGTATGTGCCATGTTTACATGTGTATGCAATTCCTTGTATTTGCTATAGATATACATGTATGCACATAATAACCTATGTATGTTTGATGGTACAAGTACTTGTACTGTGGCTCTTGTCATACAATAATGGATGGCTTGACATATGACCTGCTATGAGAAAAGGGACCATGGTTAGTATGAACAAGATCAATTTCTATCAGACAACGGCCGACTTGCTTCTAGTAGTGAGTATACTTGTATTGGTGTATTGACACCAACAAAGAGCAGATACACCTACAGAATATACATTATCCTCTATGCATACTAGTACAAGCTACGTACGTACGACAAACACGAAGTCCTAAATGGTCCCTTTTCTCACAGTTGGTCACATAGACCACTCAAGTGCACACAATAGAAGCTCGGTTGCTTTAGAGTAGGTTGACCCATGCAAGTCAGCTCATACATACAGATACCATTTGTTGATGTTCCACCCCAGACTAAACCACCATGTACCTCTGGTTAGTTGTTAGAGTTCTAGAAACTTTGTGGCTTACTTTTGTAATTGATCTATGTCTGTCGCTGGTGTGTTTATGAAAACTCATGGAATGGTGCTTTAATTGTAGTTTTTTTTTGAGTGATTGTATATTGGTCGTTAGCATACACAGGAGATTGTGTATATAAGTAATCCGGTGCTATCTTGTTCCGTTCAAAATGATTATTTTAGTCGTGCTGCTCAGCATGCATTTCCATGAAAGGAAATTTTAATCAACTCTCTATCTTTGGTTATATAGTGTTTTACTTGTAGTACAAATTTTTTATTGGCGTTTCCTCCTCCATGCACACACATACATGTACTCTCTCTCTGTCTCTCTCTCTTTCCCTCTCTCTCTCTTCCTCTCTCTCCCTCTCTCTCCCTCTCCTTTTCCCTCCTCTCTTCCCCCCTCTCCCTCTCTCCCCCTCTCCTCTCTCTCTCTCTCCATCTCTCTTCCTTTCCCTCCCCCCTCTCCCTCTCCCCCCCCCTGCTCCCCACACCTCAATAGAATCTTAGTGGGTGCTCCAAAGGGGACATTCCCTGGAGGTCTGAGCCTAGCTGTCCTGCCAGGCTCCACTCCCGAGAGTGAAACAGGTCTCGTGTATAATTGTCCCGTTCGGAACGGCACCTGTTGGAGGATTGGGAATGGGGAAGGGAATGATGCAAGACTCTTCGATCCCAATGGTAAGTTTACCGGTAATCCTTAAAATTTAGTTATACAATGAACACTGTTAACTATGTTATCCCCAGTAGCTGCATAGTTGTAATGGTGCATGTGATAAAAGGTCGTCAGTATAGTGCGTACACAAACTACATTGATGCCGGTGCCTACAGGTTGCAAAGAATTGAGTCAGAGAATGCACGTTTGATATAGTTACTGTTTTCTGATTTGATGACCATTACCATACATGACATTGTACGTAGTCGAATACATTACTATTGATGGGTGTGGCCAGTGAGATGCGATTTGTGGTGCTCGCAAGCAAAGTAGATTTTTGCCACCATTTCTGATTAATCCTATGTTATGAAACACCACATCTCCATCATAATATTCTTATAATAATGAACACTTGACCATATCCCCAGTAGCTGCATAGTGCATAGTGCATTGGTGCATGTGGTAAAAGGTCGTCAATAGAATGCGTACACATCGATTGATGCTGGCCCTCAGAAATCATGGAGATGGCGTCTAAGATCGACTCTCAACCTTGATAGCGACAAATTTCGATGATTCAATCACAGAGACAAACTCGATAGCACAGTATTCCTTTCGAACTTCAGGTTGGTCGCGCTGCTGCAGTCTCGCGCGGGCCAGCCCCTTGTGACAATGATGCGTGCTATATATAGCACAAGGCTAACTTTATTTATCCACGGCATTACGTAAGCCAAGAAAACACGTGAAGTTCAACCAACAGTACTTCTCAGAGAAAGTAGCGCTCAGCTTAAAATGTATTCGCTGGATACACGCGTAAGATACTCTACATATTTACTGATTTTCAAGTCCCAGAAAGGCTCCAGCGAGGCCCTGGATTTTTTCATAATTACCTCATAGGTTGCATCATAATTTCATCATAATTTCACCATAGGTTACACCACAATTGCCTCATAACCACAGAAAAGTAAATTGCTACTGGGAATAATATAATATTATTATGTTAGAAATGGTGCATGTGGTAAAGGGTCGTCGACATAGTGTACATCGTCTATTTGTGATGCTTCTGTGGACCTCGAGATTTGGCATAATATATTATAACAACAGTAGCAATGCAGAACTGCATGCATGCACAGGCACATGGGTTAATTGTTATGCATGCATGCACAAAGGGCCCGGGGGAGTGGAATATATAGTTATAATGATTGACTTGTTACTTTCTTTGAATCTGTACAGCTGATGAAGTTGTGCTTAACAACATAAATGATCCCAATGATGGAAATCAGCTGAACGTCCGCGAGCTCAAGTCAGGCCAGCAGATGGGAGCTACTCTTATCAGCTCAGGAGAATTGTTTGTCGTAAGTTAATTCTTCGAATAATACGTACATTGCATGATCCAAGTATTAACGGAAGAAATTCAACTTCGGAGGCCTCGCAATATGATTCCTGTACATGTAGGTGGAGTATTGTACAGCTTTATAAATGTGGTAAGGGGTCGTTTATGTATTAAAAAAAATCTGTTTGCCCAAGTTACTGTGATGAAGTGTGGTGATGTAATGATGATGTCACCTGCAGGGATTCTCCCTGAAGCCGCTGGGTGCTTAATGTTCTTTTTTAATTATATTCAAGTCGAGCAGGTGGACCTTTCTGGCCCGGGCCTGCCTGAGGCATGCTGTGCATGCAGGAGACGCCGCGTCTGGATATTTTAACCTTGGTGGTTCAGACTCCCTTCAATAATTAATTATATTATTATTATTACATACCCATAATTATACCACTGTTCCCATCCCCTTCATGATCAAGCAATCAGTCCTGCCGGCACTGATCCATGGAGGCTGGTTTTGTTTGCTAGTACGTAGTGACCAATTTTAACCATCAAACGGATAATATTGGTTAACCATTGTATAGGGATTTTCTATTTGTATGGATTTCCCTTGAATGACTGATTAGTGCATTCTGAGCAACCATATTAAGAAAATAGTCGAGTCTGCGTGCATAATCAAGATGAGAAACCAAGTTATAATTTTTATTATAACTGTGACATTTAACAAAATTGCATGAATTGTTGGTTAGAACATGTATTCTCGTATCAGGAGCAGTACCTATAATAATTATTAGTCTCCTAAATGGAGATTTTGGCATTGGCGTAAATGGGACCAGTATTAGCTCCAATTCTCGTAGGACGTTGCACTCTGCTCTCATTGTTCGAGTTTTCTGTGCTACATGTACCTGTATTATAATCTTCTGTGGTGTCTCCAAGTTCTGGATTCGACGGGTGAAGGTCAGATCCAGTTCCATCGTCAGCTCTTTCGAAAGGCAAATCTGTTTCAATCGAATGCATGGGAGAAGATGGCAGTGTCGTGCTGACTGCTACATCGAGAGTAGTAGTTAGAGAGGGACATACTGAAACTGTGTGTTCATAAGCTACATTTGCTCTGGTCCCAATCTCAGGGGCGATGGCTATATCGGTCCCGTAAGCAGGATTTCTCTCTAGACTGAATCTGGTACTTGGCTGATATGAAACATTCTCGATAACATTTGGACTTGGTATAACTCCAAACTCATCATTTGGGTTTTCTGCCCTGTCATCGGTGGCGAGATTCAGTGGAAGATTAGCTCTCTCTGAAGGTGAATCCGGCCCTGGACCAATTGAAAGAGTAGAAGAATCATCGGGATTAGTGGACGGAAATTGTGATGTTACAAATTCACCGCTTTCGTCGTGTTCGCTCTCAAATTTATTGTCTAGAGATTTTGATTCAGACTGAGAGTATCCCAGCGTATTGTTGTTAGAAATAATCATTCTCTGTGTGTGCGGTGGAAGGGGAGGTACAGGTACGTGGTCGTAGATGTTCGATTGACCTCTTCTGCGTTGAGTTCCAGCACAGTAGACAAGAAAAGCCACTATAATGACTATAATGACTGCTATTACTATTACAACAAGTATGGCAAACACCCAGATGATTGGTACAATAACTGCAGCTGGCAATCCTGCACGTGAAATAATACATGCAAGATCGACTGCTCTAAGTATGCTACCCTTGCCAAGCATACATACCTTCCGCTAGAGGTGTCGTAGGTGTGAATTCCATGGAAGGTGTTGTAGGCGGAGCTGTATCTATTGGGTAGCGGGAGAGAGGGGAAGTCTTGTTATGAAGTATATTGGGTGTCACAGCTCGGGGCCATCGGGATGCTAAATACTATAGATCCCTTGTCCTCGGTGTCTAACTATTATGTATACTTGCTTGGGGGGCATAGCCCATTGGCCCCCCGATTGTGCTATGTCTATGCTATATACAGGAGGTGAACCTATGAGGTAGCCTTAGATTTGTTCAGCTCCCTTCCCCCCCCCCCCCCCCCCCCCCCACCCACCCACATTCTACCTAATATTATAGAGCTTTTTTCACAGCATTCTGACAATGCATGTGCAAAATAATACTTACTGATATAAATGTGGAGTGCGAGGCTCACTGGAGGGCTTGACTGTAGTTGGCGCCGACTAGTTGTAGTAGGATCAGTTACGAAGAGGTCACATCCATAATGAGTATTCGTATCGTTGATATTGACTGGATCAATGATCAGTGAGTAGGTAGCTCTGTCAATGTTGTAACGAGAATCGTCAACTGTTGAAACATTCTGTCTATGTGCTTGGGCTACGATGCTATTTTCCTTCAACCATATCACTGAGTAGTACTGTATAAGAGCACCTGGTTGGATTGGACATGCTAAGACAACTCTGTCTCCTGGCACTGCTGTGAAATTTGTTTGAGGAGGAGGGTCTGGCAGTGGAATTGTCATCTGAAGTGCTGTAAAATGATGAAGTTCATAGATGCTGCTAAACAGTTTAATACTTACATGCAAGTGTCAATGGCAGACTCTCTCTCACGTTGGCAACATCCACTCTCCTGCCACACGTATAGTAGCCTTCGAGTCTACGAGTGAGATTAAACCTGACTCTACAGCATCCAACTTCAGCCACTCTAATGTCTTCCCTCTCCCGTATGCTAGGATCATCCACTGAACTACGGTTGAGGAAGAATAGTATTTCAACTACTGGCAATTCTTCTGCTGTGGTAGCATCACGGCATGCCAGGGTTATAGCTCCTGTTAGCTCTGTCGTGCCATCAGATTCTATCGAAAAGATCAATTCATACGGTGGATGTGATGCAGTAGAAGCAAGAGCTGGTGCTGCTATGAAAATTGAGCCCACAACAGCGATTCCTACTGCAAGGACAGTTATCGAAATTTCTTTCATTTGTTCACCTCACTAAATATTCTTATTAAATATTGTTAGCAGTACATGTACTATGCAGAAAAAAGCACTAAACAGGATATGTAGTTATATCCTGAGGGGGCATCCCTGGGAGATACCCTTCTGGCCCGATTGGTTGGCCACTGGGTGCGTGGAGAGACTACAGAGACCACTCCTGGTTCCAATGCTCTACCAAGGACCATGGAGATTGAAATCTCTGCGTTGCTATTGGCTACATGCATGATTATTGAAATTGTATGCCGTATAGCTGGAAGTATTGGCGGGAATTAAATTTGGCGGTTGAGCCCAAAATCGCTATTGGAAGAATATTGGCGGATTTAAATTTGGCGGTTTGGTACGGGATCACCATACGTATATATGCGAGTAGGAAATTTTGGCGGATTTTAATTTGACGGTTGTAATATAGACCGCCAAACTACCAAATTTAACTCCCCACCAAATTTTCCGGCTATACAGTAATTAATATAATATGCAAACACTTTTAGGAGAGGCTAGCTTGCCAGACTACGTTACAATAAGTATCCCACCCCCCCTCCTTTGGCACCTGGCTCGCTATACAATCATCAGGCAACCATGCAGTTTTTGTTAAGATTCAGCAAATTCAGGAACAGTGATGCAAATCAGAGCCGTACATAGAGCTGTAGCCACTGGTCAGATGTACCTGAGCACTATTTCCCCAAGCTACCTGATTCCTTAACGTCGTTGATCATTCAAAATGGGCGGAGCCTGCTTGCAATAACATTATATAGCTATGCCTGAATATTCAATCAGATCATACTATTGCCATGTAGGCTTGAGGTTTGCTGTGTGCATGCTGACATCTGGACGTTGTTCTGAGCTAATACTATTAGGTTGTGGCTCAGACATCCTTGGATAATTATATTATAATTACATGCTTGTACCATTGTATTGTCCGCCCCCCCCCCCTTCCCCCTTTCCCCTTCCCCATGCCCCCAGTGGTCAAGCAATCAGTCCTGTCATGGCCATGGGAAGCTGGTTTTATTTGCTAGTACTTGGTAACCAACTTTAGCCATCAAAGAGATAGTAGTATCGGTTAACCACAGGGAAAATACCGTACTTAATCTAATACTACGTATGGAAAAAAATATTTCAATTTTTTTGGTAAAGGTCGTCATGTAGGGGTCTTCTATTTGTATGGCCCCTACAATATGTAAACATGATTCACCTTAATTTGTCTGCCTGACCTCCTGTTTGTGAAATCAGGGACATGATGCATGCAAGTCTACAAGTAGTACTATAATAATATGTATTATATCACAATATTAAGAGTAGTTGAGTCTATAATATCATGTGCATAACTACGAGAAAGCAAATTAACACTTTGTATGGCATTCAAATTTAACAATCATACTTGATTAAAACATCATACCAATTGCGTATTGCAGTAAAGTACAGTATAGTACAGTACAATATTATACTCTTGCTATTATGCATGTACATGTCACAGTATCAGTGTGTACTAACATTGCTGCTGGGTATTATAACAGTCTAAGGGGGCAAGGTTATAACATATTGAAAGTGTAAATTGTCAGATCGCTGTGTTCATGAGCTATACTATGTGTGTGTAATATTCTCACTGGTCTCCATCTCAGAAGTGGTGGCTATATTATTATTAGCCTCATAATCGGAGTTTCTGACGTTGGTATTAATGGCCCCAGTACTTGGCACTCTGCTCTCACAATTCGAATTTTCTGCACTACCAGTAGAATCTTCCATGGCCTCTCCAAGTCCTGGATTCAACGGGGAAAGGTCAGATCCAGTTCTATCGTCAGCTCTTAGACTATCCAAAGGCAAGTCTGTTTCAGCTGAATTCATGGGAGAAGGTGATGGCGTTGCACTGACTGCCGCATCATGATTAGTAGCAGGCAGAGACTGTACGTTGCTTTTGTAAGCTATGCTGGCATTGGTCTCAATCTCAGGGGCGATGGCTATATCGGTCCCGTAAGCAGGATTTCTTTCTAGACTGAATCTGGTGCTTGGCTGATATGAAATATTCTCGATGACATTCGGACTTGGTATATTTCCGAGCTCATCATTTGCCCTGTCATCGGTGGCTAGATTCAATGGAAGATTAGCTCTTTCTGAAGGTGAATCTATTCCAATTGAATGAGTAGCAGAATCCTTGGCAGTGTCAGGATTAGTGGACGGAAATCGTGATATTGCAATGCCGTTTGTTGCTTCGACACTTTCATCACTGAATGAATTGATCAAGCACCGATTAGCAGTTATTATAGTTTCATCGTCTAGTTTGTTGTCTAGAGAATTTGATTCAGACTGAGTGTATCCCAGCGGCTGTCTTTGTAGATCGTATTTACTGCCGTTAGAAATGGTGTCATAATTCCCTGAGTCCATCCTTAGCACGCGTGGTGGGAGGGGAGGGAGCTGATAATTGTATGGTGTGTCATAGATGGTTAATTGACCTCTTCTGTATCGAGTTCCAGCAAAGCAGAGAATGACCACTACCATAACCACTATAATTACTGCTGTGAGTGTGACTAGCATCGAAATCATCGATGCAACCACAGCCGACAATTCTGTATGTGAAATGGTACATGCAATGTCAGCAGATTTTGCACTATGTAGCTTACACTTGCCAGGCATACGTACCTTCCGCTAGAGGTGTTGCAGGTGTACATTCCATAGAAGGTGTTGTAGGTGGATCTGTTGTAGGAGAATCCGTTGTAGGTAGATCCGTTGTAGGTGGATCTGTTGTAGGAGAATCCGCCATAGGTAGATCTGTTGAAAAATATTTACACCTATCCAGACAGTCATAATATAGCCTTGCCTGGCCCCCTGCCCCCTCCCTCCCCCTGGTTCTTACATATATATACGTACAGGTACTATAATATACTAGTGTCATGCAGGGCCTGTTTGGGGCGAGCCTGAGCTGAGCCTCTGAAAGTCTCTGTCAGTAGCTGAGACTCGAAAACTTTAACAAAGCTATAGCATAATAGATCAAGAAGACCACTGACACATATCCAAGCAGACAATAACAGACAGTCTCATAGTGCCGTGTAGGCCTATACAGCTGCATGATAGTTCCCTCCACATAGTCACGGTCTGCCAACAGTCAAGAGAAAATTTAATTTTAGCTGCCTGTATTGTCAGAGTCAGTTAGCAACACGTCTATCTTTATCGTGTTCTTAGCTGGTCCTTGCATTGTTGAGCTGACGACGAGCTCTGTCTCGCTCTCTCCTCCTTTGGAGCCCGGCGCGGTACGGCATAGCTTGATGCCATGGCGCCAATGGTGTGCAGGCACGAGTGTAAATTTGCAATTCGCTAAATTAGAACAGCGTATATACGGCCCGTAGCCCAGGCATGAGAATGCGCAATAGAATATTTCGCGCTTATGCCCATAGAGCCATGCTGGGCATATATTTCGCGTGACCGACGTACCATAATAATAATAATAATAATATATATATATATATATATATATATATATACAATTCGCGCACAGCTGTACCGTTTATGTGGGGCTTGCTCAGGCTCGCCCCAATGAGGTGTTTGCAGCTAATTTATCTCCCTAACAACCTGCAGTAATGTTGGAAGGCAGTACTGCTCAGTTGCGCGCTGAGGGTTTTGCACTATAGTGCTTCATTATTACTGTTATCGGTTCCTTATGTTACCATAATTGTTTATACTTTGTCACACCAATCCAGACAGTCATATAATAAGCCTTTGCCTGGCCCCTCCCTTGGTTCCTACGTACAGGTACTATATGCATGAGGTGTTTGCAGCTACGTGTAATTTTTCTCCCCCATCCTCAGCCCTTAATTGTTCTGACAATGCATAATAATTATTATGTGCAAAATAATACTTACCGATAACATGAAGTGAGAGGCTCACTGGAGGGCTTGACTGGAGTGGGTACCAAGTAGCCGTACAAGGATCAATTACATATAGGACACATCCATAATGAGTATTCGTATCGTTGATGT
The DNA here is from genome assembly GCA_963930775.1 of Cliona cf. orientalis. Taxonomy (NCBI): domain Eukaryota; kingdom Metazoa; phylum Porifera; class Demospongiae; order Clionaida; family Clionaidae; genus Cliona; species Cliona cf. orientalis. Next base: position 1,285,167 of record OZ005699.1, on the reverse strand, counting down.
TGACTGGATCGATGATCAGTGAGTAGGTGGCTCTGTCAATGTTGTAACGAGAATCATCAAATTGAATATTCTGTGTATCCACTCTGACTACAATGCTGTTTTCTCTTTTGATCGACCATACCACTGAGTAGTACTGTATAAAAGCACCTGGTTGGATTGAACACGGTAAGACAACTCTGTCTCCTGGCACTGCTGTGAAATATATTTGGGGAGGAGGGTCTGGCAGTGGTATTGTCGTTTGAGGTGCTGTAAAGTGATGGATTTCATAAATGCTGCTAAACAGTTTAATACTCACTTACATGCAAGTATCAATGGCAGACTCTCTAAGACTTCCACATAGGTGACATTCACTCTCCTGCCACATGTGTAATTGCCTTCAAGTCTACGAGTGAGATTAGACCCGAGTCCATAGCTTCCAACTACCACTCTAATGTTTCCCCTCTCTCGTATGCTAGGATCATCCAATGAACTACAGTTGAGGATAAACACTACTTCATCCACTGAGATTGTTTCTGCTGTGGCACGGTACATCGGGCTTATAGATCCTGTAAGGTGTGTCGTGCTGTTAGTCCTACAAATCAGTTCATATTGTGGTGGTGGTGTAATAGAAGCAAAAACTGATGCTACTATGAAAATTGAGCCCACAGCAGCGATTCTTACAATGAGCACAGTAATTTCTTTCATTATGATACTTCACTCAAGACCTTTCGTTGGTGCTATAATATAATGTTGAGAATGATCTAGCTTGCCCTTGTAGTCTGGTCTTAAATACTATGCAGAAAAAAGCAGTAAACAGGAAGCACCCTGTCCAGAGGAAGCACCCCCCCCCCCCCCCCCCCCCCAGGGGACCACTATCCTGGGGCTTCTGGCCCACACTGGTGGGAGTGGTCAGCCACTGGGAGGGGAAACCCCATTGTGCTGGTAGGTTAGATTCAACTATCTTGGAGAGAATACTGTCGTTTCTACTGGGACTGCTCATTTTGGATAATTGATAATCACTGGCATGATCAAACGTTTGCCTGGAACATAGTCAACTGCTATAAAAGGAGACCAGATGGTAGTATAAAAAAAAATGTTTGTTTTTATTATGATGTTATGGTCCAACTTGCTTTCTACAAATGTGGTAGTGAGTATAATATTGTATGTACATGCATGCAGTACATTACTCCATACACACAGCAAGCTTTAGCCATCAAAGAGATAATAGTATCGGTTAACCACAGGGAAAATACCGTACTTAATCTAATACTACGTATGGAAAAAAAATAATTTCAATTTTTTGGTAAAGGTCGTCGCATAGGGTCTTCTATTTGTATGGCCCCTATGTAAACATGGTTCACCTTAATTTGTCTGCTTGACCTCCTGTTTGTGAAATTAGGGACATGATGCATGCAAGTCTACAAGTAGTACTATAATATGTATACCGTAGGACGGGTTTTAATTCCGTAGTTTAATAATTGCGTTTTAGTCAAGTCAGGCCAAATTGCGAATCCAATAATTGCGATGGACGACCCCGTACCGTACTGTAGTATACGTGCACGTTTATGTTTGCGAATCTATTAATTGCGAAACGTAGAAAACTCGCAATTCGCAATTAATAGATACTCACAATTAAAACCCGACCTACAGTATATCACAATGTTAAGAGTAGTTGAGTCTACAATGTCATGTGCATAACTACGAAAAAGCAAGTTAACACTTTGTATGGCATTAAAGTTGACAATCATACTTGATTAAAACATGATACCAATTGTGTGCTGCACTTTGTGTAGTACCTATTATGCATGTACATGTCACAGTATCAGTGTGTACTAACATTGCTGCTGGGTATTATAATAGTCAAAGGGGGCAAGGTTATAACATATTGTAAGTGTAAATTGTCAGATCGCTGTGTTCATGAGCTATACTATGTGTGTGTAATATTCTCACTGGTCTCCATCTCAGAAGCGGTGGGTATTCTCGTCTCATAATTGGAGTTTCTGACATTGGCATAAATAACCCCAGTACTTGGCACTCTGCTCTCACAATTTGAATTTTCTGCACTACCAGTAGAATCTTCCGTGGCCTCTCCAAGTCCTGGATTCGATGGAGGAAGGTCAGTTCCATCATCAGCTCTATCCAAGGGCAAGTCTGTTTCAATCGAATGCATGGGAGAAGGTGATGGGCTTACACTGACTGCCACATCAGGATTAGTAGCAGACAGAGACTGTACGTTGCTTTTGTAAGCTATGTTTGCTCTGGTCCCAATCTCAGGGGCGATGGCTATATCGGTCCCGTAAGCAGGATTTCTCTCTAGACTGAATCTGGTACTTGGCTGATATGAAACATTCTCAATAACATTTGGACTTGGTATAACTCCGAACTCATCATTTGGGTTTTCTGCCCTGTCATCGGTGGCGAGATTCAGTGGAAGATTAGCTCTCTCTGAAGGTGAATCTATTCCAATTGAATGAGTAGCAGAATCCTTGGCAGTGTCAGGATTAGTGGACGGAAATTGTGATATTGCAATGCCGTTTGTTGCTTCGACACTTTCATCATTGAATGGATTGATCAAACACCGATTAGCAGCTGTAGTTTCATCGTCTAGTTTGTTGTCTAGAGAATTTGATTCAGACTGAGTGTATCCCGGCGGCTGTCTTTGTAGATCGTCTTTACTGCCGTTAGAAATGGTGTCATAATTCCCTGAGTCCGTCCTTAGCGTGCGTGGTGGGAGGGGAGGGAGCTGATAATTGTGTGATGTGTTGTAGGGGATTAATTGACCTCTTCTGCATCGAGTTCCAACAAAGTAGAGGAGAATAATCGCTACCATAACCACTATAATTACTATTATGAGTGTGACTAGCATTGAAATAATCGATGCAACCACAGCCGATAATTCTGTATGTGAAATGGTACATGCAATATCAGCAGATTTTACACTGTGTAGCTTACACTTGCCAGGCATACGTACCTTCTGCTAGAGGTGTTGCAGGCGCAAATTCCATAGAGGGTGTTGCAGGTGGATCTGTATCTATTGGGTAGCGGGAGAGAGGGGGAGGAGAAGCAGTGTTATGTAGCACTAGCCACCATTAATTTTATGTATATGCTTGGCTACCTCCTGTGTTGGGTTTTGTAGGTGGATCTGTTGTAGGAGAATCTGCCGTAGGTAGATCCATTGTAGGAGAATTCACCATAGGTAGATCCATTGTAGGAAGATCTGTTGAAAATATTTACACCTATCCAGACAGTGATATAGCTTGCCTGGCCCCCTGCCCCCCCCCCCTTCCCGGTTCCTACATATATATACATATACATACAGGTACTATATGTACTATAATATTATGTACGAGGTTTTTGCAGCTAATTTATCTCCCTCACCCTCAACCCTTATTCTGCCTTCCCATCAGTATACATTTTTATAAAATATTTAACAGAAAATTAAGGCTATTAATGTTGAGCATAATACTTACTGATAACTTGGAGTGAGAGATCGAGAGAGATTAAACGATTTGACTGTGTAAAATGTAGTTGTATTCGCTGTATCCGGCCTCGGCCTGTAGAGTTAGTGGGACGAATTGCAAATACTCGACATTTGTAATAAGTACTCGTATCGTTGATATTGACAGGATCAATGATCAGCGAGAAGGTAGCTCTGTCAATACCGGTATTGTATCGAGAATCTTCAACAATAAAAAATTCTGAAATATTAAACCCTCCATGTCCACTTGCTGCTATTGAAATATACTCTCTACCTGCTGCTCGGGCTAGAAGGCTATTTTCTATGTACCACTCCACTGAGTAGTACTGTATAAGAGCACCTGGTTGGATTGGACATGCTAAGACAGCTCTATCTCCCGACACTGCTATGAAATATCTTCGAGGAAGAAGGACTGGCAGTGGAATTCTCCTCTGAAGTGCTGTGAAGTGATGGAATTCATGAATGCTGCTAAATAGTTTAATGCTCACTTACATATAAGTGCCACTGGCGGACTCTCTTCCACATAGGTGGCATTCACTCTCCTGCCACACGTATAATAGCCTTCGAGTCTACGAGTGAGATTAAACCTGACTCCACAGCATCCAACTGCAACCACTGGATCATCTTCCCTCTCCCATAATATGCTAAGATAATACACTGAACTACCGTTGAGGAAGAACTCGACTTCATGCCTTAAGATTGCTTCTGCTGTGGCAGCATCACGGCATTCCAGGCTTATAGATCCTGTTCGGTGTGTCGTGCTGTCAGTCCTACTAATCAGTTCATATTGTTGTGGTGGTGTAATAGAAGCAAAAACTGATGCTACTATGAAAATTGAGCCCACAACAGCGATTCTTACAATGAGCACAGTTAATATCGAAATTTCTTTCATTATGATACTTCACTCAAGACCTTTCGTTAGTACTATACCGGTAATATAATGTCGAGAGTGATCTTATCACTGGTAGTCTGATCTTAAATGCTATGCAGAAATAGTAGTAAACAGGAAGCAGGCTGTCCAGAGGAAGCACCCCCCCCCCCCCCCCCCCCCCCCCAGGGGACCACTATCCTGGGGCTTCTGGCCCACACTGATGGGAGTGGTCAGCCACTGGGAGGGGAAACCCCATTGTGCTGGTAGGTTAGATTCAACTATCTTGGAGTGAATACTACTGTTGTTTCTACTGGGACTACTCATTTTGGAAGATTGATAATCACTGGCATGATCAAACGTTTGCCTGGAACATAGTCAACTGCTATAAAAGGAGACCAGATGGTAGTATGAAAAAAAAGTTTGTTTTTATTATGATGTTATGGTCCAACTTGCTTTCTACAAAATTAATGTGGTAGTGAGTATAATATTGTATGTACATGCGTGCAGTACATTACTCCATACACACAGCAAGCTACATACTACAAACAAGAAATCCCAGGTGGTCCCTCTTTACAGCTGGTCACATAATAATATTCACACATCATGTACATGTGTATAAGGCAGCTATATAATCATAAGTCAGGAAATTTTCGTTGTCAACTAGTATACTGGTATACATGTACAATCCACAAAAATTGAAATTTGTTCACTTCCAATTGCTTATAATAATATTATTATTATAGCATGTTGAGTCAATGAATATATATAGTGCCTAATAGCGAGATGTTCCTAGAAATTGCTACATCCAAGTACACACGTGGATTCACGACAGCAACGGCCCTATATATATTTGAGGAGCGTAGCCAATCGCTCGATCGACCACGTGGTCATTCGCGTTGCTGCATGTCTTTTTCACGAGGCTACCGTAACAGTGATTTCAATTATTTCTCGTTCACTACCTGCAGGCCTGTGCTCCCCAGTTCACCATATCTTTCATGGAGAGTGATTTGATGCATATCGACAGACGACGTAAAATTGGTCGCTGTTTCTACTCCCAGAGAGACCTGACTGGATTCAGAGAAATGAGACCTTGTGGTACGATTGTATATAATAGTGTGTGTACATGGTTATCTACCTGTACAGTGAAACTGAAACCCTCTATCTATCTATGAGGACACCCCTGAAATGAGGACATCTCCTTTAATTAATCAAGTTGCAATCAATAATATAATAATAATAGTGTTATCGTAGTAATGAACCTCTATTCTGTTCCCTCATGTTCACATATACTCCTCACACACACACACACACACACACACACACACACACACACTCTTACACTCACCATACAGCTCCAACCCGTGATGTTGCCGGTGGTGGTGTTAACAGGTGTGTTGCCGGCACTTCTGCCGTTATCAACCAAAACGACAGCGAGGTACACATAATATTAATATTACCCGTATTTTTCCTAAATTTTTGGTAATAATCATTATTATGCTCAAGCTAGCTTCTCTATGGTAAATATTCACCGTTTCCAGTTGCGCACACACATGCATCCTTTGTCCGTTTGCAACATGTACATATGACGACCTTTGCCAAGTATTAGTGTCATTTGGTAAATTAAAGAGTCTGCAGAGTTCCCTCTAGGCTTTTTCAGCATAGCCCCCCGGCCCCCCGGCCCCCGGCCTCCAGCCCTCTGGCCCCCTATGCCTTCTATATCCACTTTTCTTTGATGTGGTACATGTATATTAACCAAAATAGTTGATAACTCCACCCAAAATACACCCATCTGGGATACATATTATAAGTATATATGCATTGTATGAGTAAAATAATTATGATTCTGAATAATGAACATCTGTAGGCGTTTATTTCACTTGGGGCACCCGGAGCCTTGAATTATCGTGGACAGGCTTTTCTCTATCAAGTCAGTAATGGCAACGCCACTGGACCTATAAATTCAGGACCAGCTCAGTTTGGACGCTCTGCTTTGCTGAGTGGGACCAACGATGTGTATGAGAGTAAGTATACCGTGTCAGGGTTTCATCTAGCGACAAAAATTTGGGGTGGAAGCGCAATAAATGAGTGGGTGTATTCAGCACACAAAGTTCCTTGAGACCTATTTTAGGAGAATTCCTCCAGATTGTTTCGGGTAATTTTTGATCAAAAACAAATGCTAGTGATTTGATTTGGTGACTTATTGTGATAGTATGATGCTTAATTTAATTAAAGTCAAATTCTTAGGGGAGTTTGGAGGGGAAGCTTCCCCCCCTCCTCCCCAACTGGATGAAACCCTGCGTGTGTATGTGTGTGTGTGTTTGTGAGTGAGTATAGTATATTATACCGTATAGCCGGAAATATTGGCGGGAATTATATTTGGCGGTTAAGCTATTGCAAGAGTATTAGCGGATTTAAATTTGGCGGTTCGGTACGGGATTGTCGTAGAAATTTTCGAAAGAGGGGGAAGGATGGGAAGATGGATTGAAAAGCACGCTCTAGACCTCATGGATATAATTATACTATGTGCATAGAGCATCCTAGCATTGTGGAATTACTTTGGAAAATTACCACAGATATTGACCGCTTGATTATACATGTATGCATTCAAATTTTGAAGGGGGAAGGGAAGATTCCCCCTCTTGGCCCCATATATTATATGTAGAAAAACCGCTGGGGTGTGGATGTGTCACTCAGTAATTGTATCCTAATAATTATTATTAAATCCTTCAGCCTATTCCATGACCACTGGAAACATAACTGGAGGTGCTCTTCCCGGTAAGTCCCAGCACCATGGCACACAATAAGCTAGGATAATAATTATTATATTATAATAATAATATACGCTATTATATAAATACTGGCAAAATTAATACCTACGTAAGAACTAAAGTAATATATTGCTCCTTTTAATTTTCGCATGCAAGCGTAGTAGTATTGTTACAGTAATATTATGTCTATAGATTTCAGACTAGTTAAATTGTTATTAGCATGGCTTATTATTGTGTGTGTAGTTATTATGCATGTGAGCAAAAAATGAATTGTTACTTGCCTTTTGTCTTTAGATTACATTACAAGCGTACCAAGAGCTAATGGATCTGACTACAAGGGTTTGGTGAGTTGGAGAGAGAGAGAGAGAGAGACGGACTATTATAGTTTATCTAAACTGTCATGCAGGTTTCAGTTCGCAAAAACTTTTTTGATGTCACCAATTTGGACGTGTCAATCAGAGGCACTCAGGTTTGTGCTATACATATATACGTGTATAAGACAGTCACAAAAGCAGATTTATAGTGCTAGATAAATTAATTATACATGCAACTGTATTATTATATGTGCAGCTTGCAGAATACTTTGGCTATTCATTGGCAGCTGCCGACTTGAACGGCGACGGGTGAGCAATACTTCTTTGTTTATTGACCGTTTCTAAGTTACTACGTACGTACATGTGCTCTCTCCCTCTTTCTCTTTCCCTCTCTCTCCCTCTCTCTCTCTCTCCCTCCCCCCCTCTCTCCCTCCCTCTTTCCAGCTATGATGAAATTATTGTTGGGGCGCCAATATACAGCGATTCGGAAAGAAATATCCAAGAAATTGGACGAGTCTATGTGTTCAGGAACGATGGAGTGAGCACTAATAATATACAATATCATCCATGCAGTTTTCTGTATCATTCGGTAAAAGCTAGAGTGTCAAATATTTAGAAGAACTAAACTTTCAGAAGAGATAATGACTAAAATTAAATTTATGGCCCATGTGTTATGCATTAAATTTGATTATGCAATATTATCATGCACACACAGAGTGGTAACATTAACGATGCCAATCCCATTATTCTTCCCGGAGACGGAATCGCCAGAGCCCGGTTTGGGTCCAGCGTGGTCAACATCGGCGACGTAAACGATGATGGATACGAAGGTACATGCACATACATCATACGTATAGACTCCCCTTCCCCTCTCTCCCTCAGTTCCTGAATGTTTAATTACATAAATTATCTCTTTAGTTACTCGATTTCATTAGATTCCACTGGCCCCTCTATTTATTTCATCATGCCCCCCTTCCCCCCCCCTTCCCAGATATTGCGGTTGGTGCCCCCTACCAGGAGCTGGAAAATGGAAATAGTGGAAAGGTTTACATATACTATGGCTCTCCATCGTTTACAGACCCTATTCCTGACCAGGTACGTATGTAGAAGGAGATTAAACCACCATGTGCACTAACAATATTAGCGACCTTTACCATGTACACTGCTTTTGTCGACCTTTACCATAATATTGCCCCCCCCCCCCTCTCTCTCTCTCTCTCTCCAGACTATCTTGGCATCAGATGTTGCTTTAACAACGGGACAGAGTCAGTTGAGGACATTTGGTTGGTCGCTTACCAGTGGCGTCGATGTCGACAATAATCAATACCTAGGTACAATGTATAATTAGGTGTACATGTATGTGTGTGTGTGTGTGCATGCTCAATGTATTCTGGTGTGGAGTGATTGGATCTTTTGAGTTAATTGATACATTTTTTTTATCTCCGGCCAATTTCAGATCTTTTGGTTGGTGCATACGAGTCGGGTACAGCTGTGCTCTTCAGGTATGGTATATACTTTAAATGCACAATACTTGCCTTACAATTTTTCCTGCAATTCTGTTATTTAGAACACTATCTGTGGCCCGGATTGAGATCTCAGTGTCATCTGATCTCAACAACAATGTGCTTCCTATTGATCTGAATGAACTTACAGCTAGCTTCAACTTGAGACTCTGCGCTTCTTTCTCTGGCCGAGGTCTAACTGGAAGCCTGGGTGAGCCAAAAATTAGTCCCTCTCTCCCCTGTCTCTCTCTCTCTCTCTCTTCCCCCTCTCTCCCTCTCTCTCCCCTGTCTCCCTTTGAGAAAATGTTGTAGCCATATTGGAGAATATTACAGTAGTAGTGATTAAAACTTGGTATTGTTCATTATTTCTCTCTCTCTCTTTAGTGACAACACTAAACATTGATGAGGTAGTTGAGCAGGGTAGCACGAGGCGACTGCTCTTTGATGGAAACGAGGTCTATAGTCGTCCCTTCACCTTTGACGCTGCCAACCAACAGGCCTGCCAGGATATCACAGTCTCCATACTGGTAACTACACATGTACATTATTATACTTCCTTCTTTGGTCAGATAGGATCCTGGCTGTGTGCTGTATGTAATTACCGTAGTATTCCGGCTGGGCTAGTGCCGGGCACTCCCGCGAGTAAGCACCTGTGCACCGCATTTCAAGGGGAGCTTCTATACCTTATACCCTCACCTCGTCAATCCTCTCCTTGCTCCCTCTCTCTCCCTCTCCCTCCCTCCCTCCCCCTTCTTTCTTTCTTTCTTTCTTTCTTTAGAATAAAGAGAGCCTGTACAGCTTTGACATGCACGTACATGTACATGTACATGTACATGTACATGTACTTTCCCTTAAGAAAATAAAACAAGCACTTTCATGTATACGTTCGTTACCTCTCCTCCCTCCCTTCTCCCTTCTTCTTTCTTTCTTTCTTTCTTTCTTTCTTTAGAGCAGGGAGAGTCTTTTCACTGGAGATATCACCACAGTGAAGGATTTCCAGATACGATTCAACATGACCCAGGAGCCACGCATGACTCCGCCCGGATACAACAACGGAAACCCAAGTATGCCCTCTGACTTTAGAGAAACACCCATTCTTATCGTCGGCGGCAATGATACTTACACGGTATGTACGTGAATGGTGAAACGGACTGTTTGGTTGCTCAGTGGTTCATATACAACTGTACATGCGATACAATTTTACCTGCAGGATGGATCTTTACTATAAATAATAGTTATCTGCCAGTAATTGGGGTGCATGAGATGCATGGTCAAATGCACCCCAATTATTGGCAGATAACTATTTTGTTGGTAGTTGACCTCTGTTCATCATTGGCCTACTTTATGATGACCCAACCCCTTCCCATAGCCGGCAAATTGCCTATAAAAACTTTGGTTGCTAAGCAACTACCAACAATGATTATTATAGTCAGTTGTGAGTAACTGCTTTTTCTATTAATTTGTTTTATATATAGGTTACGCCTGACGTTTCGTGTAATAATGGTGTTTGCGAACCAGATCTGACCATCAGTATCACTAACTATACCTATGTGTAAGTTAGATTGTTATAATACTGCTAGAATAGAAAATCAATTTTTGAAAAATACACATTTTTGGTAAAGGTTGTCGATCGCTCCATATGCACAATCATATATTACATATATACACATTATGCTATGCTAATTTCTTATAATATATATACCGTATAGCCAGAAAATTTGACGGGGAATTAAAATTAATTTGGCGGTTTGGCGGTCTATATCACAACCGCCAAATTAAAATCCGCCAAAGTTTCCTACTCGCATATAATACTTATGGCGATCCCGTACTGTGCTGCATAATAGTTTATGATTAAAGGAGGTGTCCTTTATTTCAGGGTTAGTTTTGTACACCTCTCTACGTATGTAGCTGGGACAACGGGCAGTGTCCTGATTAGAGGGGCGTCCTCGTTTCAGAATACAATTAACGTATGATCCAGTTAATTTTAACATAAGAAATTGGCACTAAATTTTTACGAGTTTTCGTAACAATTTTAAGAACGATTGACGACCTTTACCAGAAAACCATACGTTTTTTTTTACTATTAGATATTAAGTACGGTAATCATCGTATATGTACCCCCCTCCCCCCCCCCCCCCCCCCCCAGGTCTACCGCCACTATGCCTAGGACGACATATTCCAACGTTGTTGCTGGAAGCACTGGAGTTGATCGCATCATCACTTTCCTGCGTGTCGAGAACCTGAATCCGGACGCAGCCGTTGGAGCCAGACTTCGGATCTCCATTCCAATGCAGTTTGGTTTTCCGTCCAATAATGTAAGTATTTAATTAAATTAGTTATCAAACTTGAATCTGCAGCTCTTGTCCATAGCCTTTTCATTATCACCATGACATAATTAGACTACCGTAAATCGCGAATATTTCATGTCAAAAATTTCATGTGATAATATTTCGCGTTAAATCTGTCCGAAAATATTTTAACAACGAAATATTCGCGATTAAATTTTACGGTATATAATTATACAATGAAAAATATTTTTCAGACTATCATTTTCTTATAATATGAAAAACTTGACCACATCCCCAGTAGCTACATAGTTCTAATGGTGCATGTGGTAAAAGGTCGTCAATATACACATCGATGTTGGGGCCTCAATCGCAGAGATGGAGTCTAAGACCAACTCTCGACTTCGAGTTTCGATCCTTCAATCAAAGGAGATAAACTCGACAGCACAGTAGAGCTTCCGAACTTCAGATCGGTCGTGGCATGACGCGTGCTATAAATAGCGCAAGCCTAGCTTTATTTATCCACGGGATTACGTCAGCCAAGAGAACGCGTGAAGTTCGGCTAGCGTTACTTGTCGGAGAAAGTAGCACTCAGCTTTTAATGTATTTGCTGGATATGTATGTAAGTTAATATATGATTCTGTGGATTTTCAGGTCTCAGAAGTGTTCTGTAAAGGCTCTGAATTTTAGCGCTATGACGACATAGGTTACATCATAATTACAACATAATTACCTAATAACCGCAAAAAAGTAAATTTATACTGGGGATGTAATTATAATAGTCCGTATCCTTACCTGGAGGGTATTACTGTGAATAACTCATGCACATTATCCCATGATTGTTACTGTAACATACTTCATGTATAATAATAATTACATGTATTGTGGTACCCAGATGTCTTGCACTATTGGAAGTGGTAATTTCTATGACTGCAACCTACCTGTGCTGGACTTCATAGGAGGAGGCCAAGTAAGTGCCCCCCCCCCCCCAGCTTGAAAATTTTAAATGAACCCCTATTCTCTCACCACCACCCCCCCCCCCCCCCCCACATACACACACACACACACACACGCACTAACACTTAGAGTGTTGATTTCAATTTGACATGGAGTCGTAGGTCTACCATACATGGAACAGAACCAAATTTTCGTAGCGTAGTCAGGGTCATTGCAACAGATGATATGGTCCCAACTAACGATGAAACCACCATCACTGTGATGTTTGGAGCTGTTTCAGATGTGGAAGTCACTTCTGTGTGAGTGAAAGAGCCTAGCTAGCTAAAGGGTGCATGTGAGAGAGAGAGAGAGAGAGAGAGAGATAGGGAAGGAAGGAGGGAGAGGGAGAGAGAGAAAGAGAGAGGAGGGTGGAGAGGGAGAGAATGAAGGTGCCTCCACTGCTGTGATGTTTGGAGCTGTTTCTGTGTGAGTGAAAGAGCTAGTCTAAGAGAGGATGCATGAGAGAGAGAGGGGGAGGGAGGGGGTTGGAGAGAGAAGAGGGAGACAAGAAATGAAAGAAGAGGAAGGAAGATTAAGAAGGAGAGAGAGAGAGAGAGAGAGAGGAGGGAGAGAGACTTATTTATGTGTGTGAGGATATATACGAGATGTGTATGTGTCGTCAAGAGTATACTTTGTTAATTGCACGTTAAATTTTATTGCTGTTTATTATAAATTTAGGCGATTGGCAGGTCCTCCCACTTACGATGACCAGGTAAGGAATAATATGATAATTATAATTATACATGTAAATTATGATGATTAATTTTATGATAACATATTCATGCCTACTACCAAGGGCTTATAATATTATTATAATATAGACTCCAAGTCCTTGCTTACTACTATATATACATACACATACACAATGTCATACCATTATGTATAATTTGTACAATTGCACTATGCTTAATAACAATTCTGGAGCTTTAGTTAACAACTTTAACTTCAATAATTATTATTAATCTCTGCCGGCTGCAGACCCCTCCTACTCCTTTGTCGAGGCTAGACGAGCTAGGTGGGCGTGTCACTCTCGCAGCTCAGCTGCAGAACCGAGGCCCCTCGACCATCAACTCCACGATCCCCTCTAGTGTGCAGCTCACCATCCGCATCCCAACTCGGGACGCAGAAACTGGTTCCAACTATTACCTCTATCCTGGAAGCTACACCGTCAGCCAGACACGAGCGAATGTGACGTGTGATAGCAGCGATTTCAACTCGTTGGGTTTGGCTGCGGCAGCTAGCTCAAGGAGAAAGAGGTACGTTCACATGTATAGTGCAGCTAGCTATATAGAGCAGAGGAGGGTTGGTTGGTCACAGATTCTAATTATAATTAGAGCACTTTTGCCATAATATTATATAGGTGGCAATATACGCCCACGCAATCCAGATCAACACTGAGTCAGCAAAAATAATATATACCTTGCATAATAATCACGGTGCACCATAATTTTAATTTCAATGTGCATTTTCTGCTAAAAATTAATTGTAACCAACCTCCTCTGTTACTGTGTACATGTACATGTATATGGTGTAGTCCGGAATTAAGACTGTAGGCTGATTGTGCACATGTGACGTGGGAGGTGGGGAGGTGGGTGGGGGGTCACGGGGGGTCAGGGCCGAGTAGAATCGAGGAAGAGAGAAGAGGGAGATATATAAGAAAAGAAGCTAGGAGAGAGAGGGAGCAGGAGGGAGAGGGAGGGGGAGAGAGAGAGGGGGGAGAGAGAGAATTCAAAAAGTGTACACGTAGAGAGATGCTTCCACATCGTAGGTCACTTCGAATGAGACGCCAGGATAGTGCAGGTCAGGATTCAAATCCTATCCCTCCGGACTCACTCATCAAGGTACATGAGTATGATGTAATACATAATGATGTAATGCATGCGTCATTATTTATAAGCTAAGTCAGATCAGGCCAGTGAAACTCCCCACAGTAATATTTATCATGGAGCAACAATTTTATTTTTAAATGTAATACAATTGAGATCTAAGCATTCTGGGACCTTTTCATGATGTATATTCACTGACGACCTTACCTTAATATTATTTTATATAATTAAAGGTGGATTGTACAATTGTAATTCTGATGTTATTTCCATCACATGCGTAGAACTGCAGCACTGATCGGATTAGCTGCATGAATGAGATTGACTGTACCATAATGGACTGGAGCCCCAACCAGCCAATCACAATCACCATCTTCTCCTATCTCGACAGACGATTTTTCGCTGTAAGTACACAAGACTTTTTATATATTAATTTTTTTTTCTTTCGGGGCTGGGAAGTGTATAATAGCCAATAACCAAGGATCGATGTCCCACATACCATATAGCTGGAAAATTTGGCGGTTTGGCGGTCTATATTACAACCGCCAAATTAAAATCTGCCAAAATATCCTACTCGCATATATACGTATGGCGATCCCGTACCGAACCGCCAACTTTAAATCTGCCAATATTCTTGTAATAGCGATTTGGGGCCTCAACCGCCAAATTTAATTCCCGCCAATATTTCCGGCTATAATATGGTACTTAGTCTTATATAGTCTAGCTGTAAGACAAAGGGCTTTATTCCCGGGGGGGGGGGGGGGGGGGGGGGGGGGGGTGGGGATAGTTATTTCTCCCCGGCCCTAGCTCTTAATATCCGTAATCTTCATACCTTGAGTATAATATGCACATATATATTATTATACATAATATTATCATCATGTACTAAGTGTGTATAATGTTATGCGTACTGTTGCAACTTTACATTAATTTTTTATAGACAAGATCAAATCCGTTCACCTTTGTGGCCAGAGCTGAAATTGCGGTCGTGTCTAGTGTGACTACGGATAGTAATGGCAATAATAACGTAGGACTTTCGGTGAGTAAAAAATTAATGATGTAATGGTTTAAGTAGTACAGGGTCGTCAATGTACAGTGACATGCCATGCACTCGTTTATCTCTCTCTCTCTCTCCCTCTCCCTCTCCCTCTCTCCTCCTCTCTCCCTCTCTCTCCCCTCTCTCTCTTTCTCCCTTCCCCCCTCCCCTCCCCCCCCACAGAACTCCTACTCCATCCAGCGTATGGCAGAGGACAGGGACAACTCGATCACTATTATCGTACCCATTGTTGCCGCGATCGCTGCCGTCATACTCATCATTGCTCTCTTCTGTCTCCTGTTCTTTGTAAGTTTATTGTGCATCCCAGTACATTACACTATCATGTACAATAATTAGATTAATTACCAGTGTTTATTTCAGGATTTTCCTCATGCAAGGTGGGGGATGCCTAGTGGCAAAATTCGGGGAGGGAGGGAGGGGAGGGGGGCAATTTCATACTAAATTTGTTGTGGGGGGGGAGCACTTCCTGGCCCCTAGCTCCTTAAAGTGAACGCTGATTTTTTTGCTGAATTTAATTTTTGGACAATAGCACATACGCACCTCTACCAGCTCCTATAGCTAGCTAACACTCACATATCACATATTTTTGCCAACTATAGTGTGGTTTCTTCCGTCGTAAGAAGTTCGAGAAAGAAGAGCCGGAAGAGATGCAAGTCCGTGAGGTACCTCCAGAGGAGGGAGAAGTGGTCAATGGAGGGAAACCTGGACCTCCACCTGGTGATGAGGAAGTAGCACGTAAGTCTAGCTAGCTGGGAGAGGGGGGAAGGTGAGGGAGGGAGGGAGAGAGAGAAAGAGAGGGAGGGAGAGAGGGAGGAAGGGAGTGAGTAATCTATCAAAAAGGGGTCTAGCTTGATAAACTAGGGAGTGAGGGACAGAGAGAAACAGAGAACAAGAGGGGGGAGGTACACATGTAGATCTAGAGGGATTGAGAGAGAGAGTGAGAGGGAGAGGGAGAGGGAGAGAGAGACAGAGAGAGGGAGAATATATATATCTCACAGGTGGCTAATTAAGTTAAAATTTTTCCCCTTGCAGCTGATAAAGAGACCACGCCCACCAAGGATCCGCTGGAAAATGATATCGGGGATGCGTCCGATCTCCAGGATGGTGAGATTGCCGTAGTGGAAGCAGATCCTGACGAGACATCACTTTAAGCCCGAATCCCCCAGTTTTAATGATGTAATCAAGGGATTTCCCCCTTGTATCTATTTTAACCAGCTAGTAATAATAGGGACAGAACAATTAGTGTGGTGGGCAGTGTGGGAAGCTGTTTCTTTCTTAAAATTTTCTGCTGTAAATTTTTCACTTCTTTTTGTCAAATTTTCACGAAGCTTAATTTCTATGTTTATACTCTACACCCCATGGCACTCAAGAACATACATATCAAGATATATATAGTAGATATTATCACACATACACACACCATTATGTTCATGATATTATAATAATTATAGTTACATGCTATTCATCAGTGCACAGCGTAGAAAGAATCATGATGCCATTTATGTACATAACAGTGCAGATTATTTTGGTTTAATATAACATTATCTCTCTCTCTCTCAATTATTGTATGGATTTTTTTTTTTCATTCTCGGCACTTTTCGTGCAAAACTGCTTTTGTTTTTGTACAATTTTATGGACTGTTATGGATATTAGTGCTCTTTCATAATTAATTAATTTTGATGCATGGGGATATTAAAATAAGCTGCTATGGTCATGCATGCATGCATGGTGAGCAATAGCCTTGTATACCCATGCCAGGCCCTTTCTCCTCCTCAAAGGGCCTGCAGGGTATATACAAGGCTAGGTGCATGAAAAAATGCCAATGATAGGGGAAGATTTAGCCTCGGGTACGAGGCTAGGGAAGATTGAGAAGTGAATTCTATATAAATTATATAGATCTGTAATGTACTGGCTAACAGCGCTAGCTAGACTGACTGGACTCTTCAATTCAATTTGGCAGAGAATAATTGATGCTGGTGATATTGGTGATATCGATCCAAAGGCTGTGCAAATAACCACATAGCGGATGTTTCTTGAAAATTAATGATATTCATCGGGCAAAGCAAAACGCGCGCATGTACATGTACATGTATGCGCATGGTTGTGCTGATCCAATTGTGTGAAAATTGCGAAATCTTACAGTTGGTGTTTCATTATTATGGAAAAGAAGTGCAGTCCAGTTTCATACCAGTAGTAGCTAAAGTTTCGATCGAGTCAAACAAGATCGAGAAAAAACAAAACAGCAACAAAACAAACGTCAAGAGTCGAACCATCATCATACGTAGCCCCCTAGCTCTGGAGCATGGGAAACACGGACAGCTCTCCAACAGCAACTGCAGCGCCCCATGCGCATTCATCCCACCATGGCGGACACGGTCACCTACACGCTACCAACGGTGGCGCCATGAACGGACACATATCAGTAGTACAGACGGCAAAGCGGCCCGGGCCCGGGCCGGCTGGACCAAACAGCAACTCGAACGGGAGCAGTAGCGCGGTTTACGCGGGTACCGTTCACCAGGTGGTGGATACGCGTGGGGCGCCCATCGGCTCTGACTATGTGGACGTTGGCTCTGCATTCGAGGCCATGTCCAAGGAGGATATGGAGAGAAGATTTCTGGAGATTGTGGTGAGCCAATACTATTTAAAAAAATTATATTAGATCTACATGATTACTTAAAGCAGGCTTGTTTCTGGATATTATTATGGTAGGGGATAGAAGAATGGCTGTGAATGAGGCTAATAGTATAGGAACCTGATTGCATTGCTAGCTACCTGTATATCCTATTTCAAAAGCCGCATTCACGTTGAAAACTATTACCGAAAACTTACCCCTTGGGTGCATAAAACTGTCTGTGATTCCTTGTAATGTGTGTGCATGTGTGTTTATAATAATAATGTTTGTTTGGCATGGCATGGCATGTGATACAGTATACAGGGCCACTGAATGTGCACTGTAACTAGCTAGCTACGTAGCTATCTTATGGTGTTTTGTGTTTCACTGCACACAATGGGACAGCACTGCGCAGCAGCGTGGGAATGCAACGCACATGTTTAGAAGTGCAATCTTTATTTGAAGTTACACGTACTACGTACATGTATTATATAATAGATTGGCTGAGTGGTGGGTGCATGCTAGCTAGAGTAGACCATGTGTTCAATTCAGCAGTAGCATTGTGTGCTAAACTGAGCACATTTGGGACTGATTTAGATATTTTCCACAAGCCTTTGACCCCAGTGCCTACAGTATTAGGTTTTGCTGTAGTGTGTATTTGTATTCATGCTCTGAGCTATGAATCTTGTTTCTTGAAATAGCAGGGTTTTTTTGTTGATATAGCACCATACACCAGCAAGTGCAATACCCTGTTAAACTAATAATCTTGCCGTTTTTAATTAAACCAATAAACACTTTAATTTTATTTTTCAATCCTTATTATCGCACTAAGGTGCAGATTTCAATATTGATACTTCAAGCACAACACTTACACTCTCCTTGCTATGCTGCAGCCTATAGCATAATTTTATTAGAGATTTAATATCAATTGAAAGAGCTTACTGTAGGGGTTGGTTTTTAATTGCATTTTGGGCAAATCTGTCGAAAATTACAAATCCAGTGATTGTAAACATCTATCTTGTACCATGCTATAGAGATCTCAGCCTACTATACTGCATGTTACTTTTATCGTATAAATCTCAGCCTACTACT
Organism: Cliona cf. orientalis; assembly: GCA_963930775.1. Classification (NCBI taxonomy): domain Eukaryota; kingdom Metazoa; phylum Porifera; class Demospongiae; order Clionaida; family Clionaidae; genus Cliona; species Cliona cf. orientalis. Next base: position 1,266,388 of record OZ005699.1, on the reverse strand, counting down.
ATTACTGTATGTACGTACTTATGCTTGCTTAGATCATAGTTGTAATAAATACTGCAATCTGATTGGTCATTAGCAGGTATCTATAATTATGTGATAGAACCCCTACAACTTTGTATCCTCGGGCTATTACAGTGTTTTACTAAACTTATTAGACACTACTGTTTAGTCGGTTCCCAGAAACTTCCTAAACAGTGTCTAACTAAGATTTATGGTATAAAAGTCTCAACCTACTGTATACTTCTGTAAAAGTCTCAGTCTAAGTATGCTTGTATTATGGTATAACATTCTCAGCCGACTGTACCTATACTTGTATTGTGGAATAAGAGTCTGAGCCCACTGTATGGTTCGATCGTGTAAGGAATTAGCGAGGGCAATTGTCTGCCAACAGTGGTGGAGCGGAGCTTGTCCCACAGCTCAGCAGATGGGTAAACAGTGCACACTCCCCAGGGCATACTTGCCCACAGTGGGCATGCATAAGATTAGGCCATAGATTATAATGTGGTATACATGTACGTAGTCTACGTATGTTATGGTCTATGGCTAAGCTTGGTGCGTATTGTAGCTATCACTGTATTGCAGTATGCTCTATTTACCCAACCAAGAACCTCAAGATCTTAATAATTATGTTCCCTCATAAAACTAGATAGTCAATGTAATTGCCACGTTTAAATCCAAAAATGCCAAGTTAAGAGTACATACTAGTGTCTACGATATAATATTATACAATAATTGTGTTAACTTACTAGTATACATGTACTATCACAATAGGCAGTGACTAGTCACATGACATTGTGTACCACAATAGAAAAAAATGATAGCGCATACTCTTGCTGGCATTGTTATTATTGTTTTACTCACTCGAATGTCGTTTGTGAGGCAGTGAAGTTGCCGACTCATTTGTTAGTCAATTAAGGGAGTAGACCTGTTTCAATAGCAAGGCTAACAATGAGTAACAAACACTGATGTTGAAGAGAGTGGGAGAGAGAGAGAGAGAGAGAGAGAGAGAGAGAGAGAGAGAGAGAGAGAGAGAGAGAGAGAGAGAGAGAGAGAGAGAGAGAAAGAGAGGGAGGGAGGGAGAGATAGTAAAAAATGCCTACATTAGTGTTATAATATCTACTTTTTAAGTCAGTTATAATTTCCCCCAAGAGAACACCAGATTGCTAGTTTCCCACTGGTTCATCCTAGGTTAATGGCACTTTCATGTTTTCAATAAATATGTCCTAATTGAGTACCAACCTTACCTTGTGAGTTCACCAGTACCCTTGAGTGTTTTCCAGGTATTCTTATTGCTTAAGTTTGAAGGATGACCCTGTCTGTTCGATTGCTTAATATTGCACCCTAGATTGCCTGTTTTTCTGTACAAATAAGCAACACTCAAGAATGCCAACCATTTCCTAGTTCAGTTTCTCTCAGGATTTCACTGATCAATAATTCTGGTGAGCTAATTTGCTTGCCCTACAACCATTAGCTATAAGGTTAATTGTCCACCTTGTGGTTTTCTAGGTATCTATTAATAAGTGAGAGTAGGTTGCTGATAGGCTATTGGGTGGTGATGTAATGATGACATAATCTGATTAATTAGCGTCTTTGAGGGTGTTGAGTAACTGCACTGATGAGAGAGTACACTCTGATCTGAGTTTTCTCATGTCTTTCGTAAGGCTGCGTGGGTGGAAAGTTTTCTATCTTTCATCATCATGGTAGCTAGAACAGCTAGTGTATTCAAGTATAAGTAGGTAGCTTGAGTTTGTATACAGTGGGTTGTTGAAATATCTGTGGAATTATAGGATTTCTAGGATGAAGGATGAAAGGGTGGGGGGGGGGGGAGTCTTTGAGATCTTATGCTCTCTGTTTATTGCCTACTTACAAGAAAAAATAAGCTGCATAGTTAAACTCTCCCTCCCTCCGTCCCTCTCCCACTCTATGAATATGAAAACCAACCGTAGTTACTACAATAGTATGCATCGTGCTTTTTGTTGTGTTTTGTTGACGGTTTGACCCCAGCCCAGCCAGCTAGTCAGAGCAGATGTTGATTTGGTTTTAAGTTCAACCAATGCTTACCCCCATTTCCTGCCCCTTCCCCCCACGAGATGCTTGACTTAGTATGTACATGTATATGTGTATCAATAAAACGAAGATTCTTTGCGGACAATTGCCGACGTTTCGACTAGATGCTCTAGTCATACTTTTGCCCTGAGGATGACTAGAGCATCTAGTCGAAACGTCGGCAAGTTTTACCGAACAGTTAAGTTGTCCGCGAAGAATCTTCGTTTTATTCATGCAGATTGCAACTGAGAACGATGTCACTTTATATGTGTATCTCTTGCCTAACTACCCTTGTACAAAATAACAACAGGTGTGCTTTAGTATGTTGTGTGTATAGTACATCAATCACCCTGCCATACAGACCCTGGAAACCTAACCATAACATAGCCGGAACCCAGCCCTACCTACATGTACCTATCGTGTCTATTATTGCCTCCGTAATTACCCTTATACAAAATAACAACAGGTGTGCTGCTTTTGTGTGGTAGTAGTTGTATAGATGTATTCATGCATGTTTGTTGATCGAGTTGAGCTAACGTACATGTAGATTGTGAATGTTTTGTACTAAAGATGTTTTGCTTTGGTCAATTTTCATGCATCTAGTTGAAATATCGGCAAGTTCACCGAATAGTAAAGAATTGAAAGGTCATAGACCATAGGAGGCTGCCCATGGGGCTAATGATACTCCAGAAAAAAGTCAAGCTGGGATTCCAATTCTTTACTGATTCATCTCCAGACACTACTCACTCAGTGAGCACCCTTTAACTAGAGAATAGTTGAGTTGTTCACAGAGAATCTTCGTTGTTTCAATGATTTTCCCTAGATTTGGGGGTCAGTGGTGGGCTGAAACGATTTCTTAATTCCTGTGTTCCACCCTGCTGTCCCATTTTTGGTCCAATTTGGTCTTAACCTCGCCTATTTGTGGGTTCATATTTCCATATATGGTAGTGTAGGAGGTTGGAGGGCACCCTGTATTGCCAGCTGTGTTACTATTTATAGACGGACAGGAATGTTGGAGTGTTGGACTTTGGAAATCGCCATAATTGGTATAGCTGCCCCACTAGACAATGCTGTAATACAGAAAATTGGCTACATGTACGTGAAATCAGTGCATAAGCTCTAGAGAGAGGGAGGGAGGGAGAAAGAGAAAGAGAGAGAGGTGGGGGAAGGGAGAGAGAGAGAGAGAGAGAGAGAGAGAGAGAGAGAGAGAGAGAGAGAGAGAGAGAGAGAGAGAGAGAGAGAGAGAGAGAGAGAGAGAGAGAGAGAGAGAGAGAGAGAGAGAGAGAGAGAGAGAGAGAGAGAGAGAGAGAGAGAGAAAAGGAAAGAGATAATAGGGAGTAAAACACTATCCCAAGCGTGTAAAATCTCTTGGCCATTTCCCATAGATATAACTTGATCTCAAAGGCAGGTTGTAAGAGATCAAGAAACAATGGCAAGAATAGACCAAGTTACTCAATCCAGGGACTAGTATATAGCCAAAATGAAAGATACGCTTTACAAATGGCTAGTGTGTAGGGAACCCCTAGGGCTAGGCCTGTACAGTCATTATTCATGTTCACACCTCCCCTAGTGTCGTATCCCACATGTATCGGATTACTGCCACACCAAAACAGAGGCGACAGGCCTGAGTGACAAAAGAGTGGCCAATTAGCCTAAAATAAAAGCCATCAATGACGTCTGCTAATTGTATTACGCAAGACCATATTAAGTGACTCGCTAAGAATGTGCATACCTACCATACCATGGGCGGAGGTCAGGGTATAGATAGTAGGGTTTTTCAGAGCAGCCGTACCTATTATCCTGTTGGAGAAGATTTGGTGTGTGTGTGTGTGTGTGCGTAGGGGTGTGTATGGTAATTAAATTTTTATGCCACAAATTGGTAGAATATTGTGTGTACACACTAGGAGGGTGTGGACTCCTCGCCCATCAATTTGTACATTCCAATCATCCCCAGTCCCATTCCAATTCCACCCCCCCCCTCTCTCTCTCTCTCTCTCTCTCTCTCTCGTCTATATAATATTATTTCCATACTTGGTAATAGTTGTGACGTGATCGTTAGGTTGTCGAGTAATTTGTACGAGCTATAATATAGCTATAGTATATATTCCTCTTGTACTTGTCTATTAACTTATTGAAAATCTTGCCAAAGGCTTCGTATTAACTGGTGGTATGTGCCAGTTGTCCCGAAACATCTCTTTCATGTTGGCCAGCTCAGCGTGTGAACTTGACGTGGAGACAAATTGTTATCGATTTAGAAAGTTATTCCACACCATTCTGCTTTGAAAGTCTCTCTCTCTCTGTGTGTATACTTGAGTGTGCCATGCATTTATGCGAGTGTTTACCTGTGTAAGCTGTGAATATATGTTTATTTACATGTATAGTCAATATCTTTATGTATATGTACAGACTACTAACTAGCTATACATACAGCTTAGCCGGCCGGGCATTGTGTGGATTTGCCAAAGCCGGCCATAATGACCTTATATGGTGCTCACCGATCTACTGAAGGAATGTTGATCTTTTGCAATAATTGGGGACTAGTTTAGTTGGTGCCATGTCCTTCAATTGGTTAGTTGTCACGTTTACTGGAACAGACAAATACACAAACGTACATATATCCTGACAGTCAGTTACACATAACAATGTACCCCTGATTATGCTCACACAAGTCCGCGGGGCTTTACAATGTATTGCATGACATTTATGTTATTTGGCAAATTTAGCTACGTGTATATGTACGTGTAGCTGCCAAAAGAGCCCATTGTTCTATTTGTTTTAGTATTAAACATGTATCACCTACCGACATACAAAGTTGTAATCATGTTTATACAATAATTCTACGTATTCTGTGAGATGAAAAACGTGGCCAGGTCATTTGTGTTACAGTGTGATCATTTTGTAGATGGCTTGTTCCTTGTTCGTGCAATAGTCTAGCTACTTGTAGCAGTCAAAAATAGCCCATATATTGTGTACAGATTGTTGTTTATTTGCGACTGGAGACAGACTGGTAGGTAGGTAGAGGTATGCGTAGCGCAAGCATGCATTTTTGTTCTTCTTGTTCTGTTTAGCCTGGAATTCATAAACAATATCCACTATGTAGTTCAGAATCTTTGTGTCATCGCTCAACCTCCTATGGAATTCGTAAACACATACTGCTTATGTTCTAGTGTATTGTATACTGCACTACAGGGCCCCTGAGCTAATTATTGGTATTTGAGTGTGCATGTACATGTGTACGTGTGTGTGTGTGTGCATGCAGCAATTTGCCTTGAGGTCTGCTGTGGTGAGGTGACCTCGATTTGACCTCACATGCTTGCATGGGAATGTGGAATTTGTACGAAATTGTGCTATGTCTATGATATACCCTAGACCTCATGTTCAGTAACCCCTGGGGGGGGGGGGGGGGGGGGGGAGGCTACTGTAGTATGCCCAATTTTTAATGCACGCATGCTTTAGCCATATAGCTGATTGTTAGTTCTAGAGATGAGGTTGAAAGTGTTGACCGGCTGCTAATGTCAAAGATGTAGATGTACTTGAGTGCTGGTGTTGGCTTTTGTCTGTGCTAATGTTCTTAAAACTGTTGCATTGATGGATTCATGCCATTATGTATTTACATTAACGATGTCATCACTTGGTGTGTGATATGATGCATAGGCCTGTATAGACGCTGCAGTATTCGATAGCCTGTATACGTCACACTTACGTACCATTGAGTTTGTATGTGTGTGTGTGTGAGTGATCAAGTTTGGGATGAATTTTTTGGGGGCTGGAAACAAACTGGCAGTAGATGAAGTGGGCAACTATGATCAACAAAAGTGTTTACGTGATATCCGAGTATTCACAATTGACTCAACATGTCCATTGATGTCTTTGACACTATACGTATGTGTTGCTATACCTTCTTCATGGTATTGTATGATTTGAATACAAGGCCTGAAGTGTGTAGAGATTGTTGTAAGTACATGTATGGCTAAACAAGACTTAGTGTTTTGAGTGTTTTGGACTAAAACGCCTACTACGTTTTCAGTTTGTTGCACAGCCGTGATGCCACTAGGGACATCAACACTTTAGTGGCTATGATTGAGTGATAATAACGCTGCTTCATTAGCTGCGAACCATTTAAGATCTAACGCTTATTCACACTCTTAACGAGACTCTCCCTCCCCTCCCCCCTCTCTTTCTCTCCCTCCCTCCCCTGTCCCCCCTCTCCCCCCCCCTCTCTTTCTGTCTCTCTCTCTCCTTTCTCCATCCCTTTCTCACTCTTTCTATCCCTCACACCCAGGATGCAATGGACTTACCAGACGACAAAAGACAAGTTGTCATGGACAGCTCAGAGGAAAAGAAATGGCAGGTGGTACGAGACAACACTCGTCGGAGAAGGCAGGTCCCTCCCTGCGAGTATCTCTCCAAGCTCAGGTTTGTCATGGAGGCAGACGGCCCAAAGAAGTCAAAGAGAAGGGCACAAGACCCTGCGACCATCAGGGCCCTTCAGGCGCTGGAGATATCCCTCAGGACTAACCATATTAGGTGTGTGGTGTGGGGAAAACACATGTTACACTATACTTCAATATTAGGATATTGCTAAATTGATTAAGAGTGATTGGTCAATGGGAATTGTAGTTTTGGGGGTTCTGGTGTACCAGAGGTTTGACATATTTGGTTTTGCCCTTATGACCCCTTTTCTGTAATTACTAACTCTGTACGAATGGACTGGACGTAGAAGTTGTAAGTCTTTTGTGATGGCATCTTTGTTAAAAATGATTATCATGAAACCCCCTTCAGATGGAAGTGCACAGGAGTAGGCAGAATTCATGTGTAGAGTAGCGTAAATTGTAGTATGTTTGCTACAAGCATAATCTAAACCATCATAAACAGATATCAAATACATACATGTACAAGCAAAGATAATAATATTGCGTATGTTGAATTGTACGCCTGATTCAATCTTCTGCACGTGCTCACTACCTGTGGTGGTGTGTTTGTGTACGTATGTGCGTGTCTATCCGTCTGTGTCTCTGTGATCGTTGTAATTTCTGTACATCACCATTAATCATCACAGCAGACTCACTTTGTTCTCTCGCCAGTACCAGCTGCTGGGGCTAATTATTGTACATGTAGCACGGCGAGCGCCCCTAGGCTAAGTGCATAGACAGACTACTATAATAGGGCACGCCCTCGTACACACCCTAAGGCCGGTTCGGTTTCACAGCAGCTGCTAATATAAGTAGGGCACACGCTCGACGATCAGACATTTAGTAAAGCGCCACGTGCACACGCAGACATACACACGTCCATACATGTACTCACTCACATGTATGTATATACCATACAGCCAGGAGATTTGGCGGTTTGGCGGTCTATATCACAACCGCCAAATTAAAATCTGCCAAAATTTCCTATTTGCATATTATAATATTATTATACGTATGCATGGCGATCCCGTACCGAACCGCCAAATTTATAAAATTCGCTAATATTCTTGCAATAGTGATTTTGGGCTCAACTGCCAAATTTAATTCCCACCAATATTTCCGGCTATACGGTATGTATATGTAATTATGCACACTCACATACTCATAATTTCATGGAATTATCAAAAGCACGTTTACGTATGTACATGTAACAAAAGTACTCCGTTGTATGTGTTTTTGAATTTTAAAATTGTCCTGGCAGCTGAACTTTATGTCAGCAGAATTTCAGTTATGTGCAGGAGCACGACATTATAATATAGTATTTGTACTTTGACCTACGTGGCTGCGTATCGATACCTACCACACAAGGGAACCTTTTGAGTTATTTTTAGAATGAAAAGCATTTTAGTATTATCAAGGGCTTATAGACCCCAAAGGGGTCTATAAGCCCTTGGTATTATGATTTCTGTGACGTGTGGCAGCTAGTGCGGCATGCAGTTGGAGGAAGTGAATGCCTTTGACTTAAGTATGCTTGACTGAAATTAATGGCAACAGCTAGCTAAAGTGTGTACGTACATGTATATTACATGTAATTGTAGTATATTTGAAGAATTTCTTGCTTGTCTCTCTCTCCCCCTCCTCTCTCTCTCTCTCTCTCCCCCTCCCTCTCTCTCTCTCCCTCTCTCTCCCTCTCTCTCTTTCTCTCTCTCTCTCTCCTTCCCTTCCTCTCTCCTCTCTCATGACACATTCTCTCTCTAGTTGGGTTCAAGACTTCTTGAGTGATGCTAACCATGGCTTGAAGGAACTGGTGCAGTACATGTCAATGAGATATCAGAATGAATCCAGGTACAACATGTACATGAAAGTTCTTAGCTTAACAAGGATGGGCACACACACCCTCATCACCCCATCTACATCCTCTCTCTCATGCATGCCATGTGCAGGGGCCCTGCTATGACGTAATTAGTGTGATGTTTACTGTCACTTTAGCGCATTGGTTAATAAATAGATATTAACACTGTCAGTATCTGTTATCACTTTAACACAGTGCTATGGCGATGAATAATTATCAATTCAAGCTCTAGTTAAATCTTAATTTACTGCTTGCACTGCAGCTTAATTGCAACAGTGTAATACAATAGATTTGGGATGTGGTATAATAAATATTATAATACAAGCTAAGGCCAAGAAAAAAAATATTTTAGTTTCTCAGGCTTTTCCAGCTAAGAAATGATGCGGGCGGGCGGCTTTTTATTTAATTTTTTATTTTTTGGGGGCATGGTCCATCACTAACCACGCCCATTTACTGCCGACCTCGTGCAAAAAAGTTTGAAAAGTGACTAATCTTAGTTAATCTATAGTGTCTTATAGCTTTTTTTTTGCCTGGCCTAATGTCAAAAATTGAATAGTTTGGCCACACATGCTTGATTGGGGGAAAGCAAGTGAAAGGTGATGTATAGTTGACGGGTGCATGACTGCCTTTCCTCTGTTGATGGATATGGCTTCAGACGATTCAATTTACGAACATGTGCACTGTCTCAATTGGGAATCCAATGAAATTCTCAAAATTTGTCATCTCTCTGTAATCAAATTTAATGTTGATTAAGTGCAGCCCCACCTCTCTCTCTCTCTCTCTCTTTTTCTCTTTTTCTTACTCTCTCTCCCCTCCCTCCCTCCCACTCTCTATTGACCATCATAATTGGACTTTCATGCAGGGACCACCCCATTGCTAGTGTTGACCACTCCCACCTCCTTCGTGCCAAAAGTCTCGACTCTGGGTTGAAGTTGTCCAGCTCCCCTCCCCAGTCGAGATCCAACGGCCACCGTAGACCCGGCCTGGAGGCGTCCGACCTACACATCTGTGTCCTGTGCCTTAAGGCACTCATGAACAACTCAGTAAGCACTCGAATTTCATGCACTTAATTTCTAATAAATTTGATATTCGGTTCGTTATTTCATAGTTTCAGAGGGGGGGGGGGGCTCTATCATCTATTTAGGCTTTTTGTCACACAGAATGGGTACATCTACACGTGTATTTGATATAATGGGCCACAGGTTATCGTAAACAAGAGCTACATACTTGTATTATAATTTATAGTGCAACGCTTCAAGTTTTACAGTCTAAGCTTGTGTGTGTAGCAAAAACAATGCATTCTTTAATCAGATTCTGCAACTTTCCCAAGAGTGTGTGTGTGTACACTGTTGGGGGACGCAGCATTCATATAATATATATAATATTACATTTATAAACATGTTACTATAGATCTAGGTACCTGTAGTAGCAAACGCATGTACACACACACACACACACACACATAACGTTGTATTGTATACATGATACCTGTACATGCGAGACAGTCACATGTAATGTTTATCATTACTATGAAATAATGATCGTCTGATCAGCCTATATGTCTAGAGTTTACAAATTGACAAAACGAAATATTATGTGTGCACACATGTACACAACTGCTACTGTACACACGTGTAGAGCAGATGATAAATAATTGATATCAATAATAATATTTTTTACGTGTGTATTGTGGCCTCATTCCCATACCCCATTCCAAGCTTTTCAGTGTTGCACCCGGAATAGCGGGGTTCTACCGTCTTTGGGAGAGTGTGTGTGTGTGAGAGAGAGAGATGGTGTGTACTCTTTTGTACTCTTGGGACAATTACATATAATTATCACTCATGATCATGAGTTGTTTACATGTCTTTGGGGCGTACTCTTTTATTCTACTGAGGTTTGAGGCTAGCTGCATGTACATGTACAGTGCATGAGGTGATAAGGTGAAAATCAAATTTTATCCTTTGCAGCCTCAAGTTATAACTATAATAATAATATAATGCCGTTAATAGCCATGTCCACCACATCTGATCTAGGAGTGGGAAAATGCTATTAAATGTTTGGTTTGGTTTGGTTTGGTTTGCGTAAATTTATCCGCTAGTTGCCCCATGCCCAGCTGACTGACTGGCTGGCCAGAGAGTGCCTTTGCCAGCACCACCCACTATTGGGAGTGGGCCAGGGATGATTCAAAATTAGTTTGTCCTCCCTCCCCCCCTCCAACTTGGCTTTCTCTACAGGGATGCCCCCCTTTGGAATTATTCTCCCTTCCCCCCCCCCCTCCCCCTTGAATTTTGGAATCCTGAGTTTATGAATCAAAAGTTCAGATAATAAAAAACATTTAAATCGCAATCACCTGTTTAGGAATTGCAGTCACCTGTTTAGGGTGTATCTAGGAACCTCGGATGATACCACACGGACTCTAGGTACACACGTATGCTTTCGTAAGCAACTCTCCAATGGTATTGAATGCGACCAATGATATCGATATTGATCACCCCCAGGGCAGCTGCTAATGTGCACACAACCGGCATAAGACAAACTCGATAACCCAAAATTGCTAATGATATTGAAAATTTCGCTGGACAAAAATTTCGTTAAGCCAATGCATACAGCTACGGAGATAAATGAATTTTAATCAATTGGCATTCAGGGTCACCATATCTTTTATGCAATTATTAGCTTAGGACAAAAATTTCGCCAATGAGTCATTATTGAAAAATATCCTTTTAGAAATCATCCATGTAACATTATACCTTCTCCATACTTGGGCTGAGGTCCATATATACCAAGCTTCTAAAATTTCACTGGATTCGTTCTTTTTTTATCAATGCCTAGCTAAGTACATCTCAAATTGTTAGTGACGCTTAATTCGATAGAATTTAGCCATGTCTATTCTTGTACCGTAATCTGTCAATAGAAGCCTGTGCAGTAATATGACGTGCATGTACATGTAGCTTGTTACAGTGTAGTGTACATATATATGTACGTAAGCACCTTTTGTTTTGACCTATTGTGCTGTTATTGATAGTTTAGTGTGTGCGTGAACGATGTTAGCGTTTGTGTTAATCGGTTGAGCGTGTGCACAGACAAGACAGTGGATCATGAAGCACTAGCTGGCTATAGCTAAGCATGCCTACTCCTACATGTGTACATGTACATGCACATGCACATGCACATGGATCCTGTGCATGTAGCTACATGTAGGTTTGGTATTGTGGTCATGTTTCACATGTAGCTAGATGTACAAATACAAGTAAACAACATGTAAAATGTACAAGTAATTATGTAAACAGCATGTGCATGTACATGAGTGTATACATCTATGGTGAGCCTGACCTTTATGACTCTCTCTCTCTCTTCCCTCCTTTCTTTCTCTCCCCCCTCTCTCTCTCTCTCCTCTCTCTCTCTCAGCATGGATTTGCAGCTGTGATGAAGGATCCTGATGCCATCACTTGCCTCGCTCTCTCCATGTTCTACGGAACACACCGGTACATAATAAATTATGTGTGTACATGATAATAATGAAGCAACTCTCTCTCCAATAAGCTAGTTATACATGGATACACGTTTCATGAGTCCCAAGATTCCCTGAAGTGCAATTATTCTCAAACCTTTTTGTGTGTGTGTGTGTGGGGGGGGGGGGGGGGGGGGGCATCCTAGTCCCTATATGCTTATCATGTTATGCCTCTGGGTATGATTTCCCCCATCTCGGCTCATTTATTCTCGTGTTTCCTCACTGTTTTGAGGAAAACCCTCCCGCTATCTCTCGTGGATCTTACTCTAGAATTTACATTATGTATTGTAATCACCTCGTTTAGGTAATTATTCCCTATTTGAATGTTGATAAATAGACAATGCTACTGTCAACAGTGACAGCTGCCATTGTTTCTCCGCATGTGACGAGCATGTGCAAAGTTTACTCATCGAGCTTAGCTAGCTAGCTAGCTGTGTGCTCAATTGTAAGCATTTGTCCATTTATAGAATTACGATACTGTGTTCCTGTACATGTAACAATCGATAGTAGTCGGTAATCAGGTGTTGCATGCACACACGTGTGTGTGTTTAAGAGTACTGGGGACTTTTATAAATTTAAGGCACCTCGTTGAATGCTGCATGCATGAGCACCAAATGCTATTACATGAAAATTCAGTAGATTTATCTTCTACTACCAATCCAAACCTAAGGGGAAAACCATCTCACTGCCTGCTCAGGCAAACCTAATTTAAGCAAAAGGCAGAGCCACATAGGTGCCTAGCCTTGAGAACTAGGGGTGGTAGGTTGAAAAGCTCTTTTGTTCCATGGAAACTCTCCCTACCCACCTAAGTGGCTCATGGACACGGGCAGCATGCATATATGACCATATGTATATTTAGCTTATACAGTGCTGAAGTGTGCACTAACTTACGAGTGATTCGATCATCTGTTCCCATATTTTATTGTTTCTGTTACATGTACATGTACATGTAGCTGGTAGTATGATATTGTAATTATGTCAGCTGGTGCTTGTATGATCTGTTAGATATCAATTTTTGCTTTTTTTGTCATCCACCAACTGTGTATGTAATGTAATCTGCTGCCCTACAGAACCGTCATAGCGGTCATTGAACTGCTGGCAGCCATCTGTCTGGTAAAGGGCGGCCACGCTAAGATCATGGAAGCGGTGGACAACTTCAAGAAGGAGAACAACGAGAGGCATCGGTTTGAGAAGCTGATGGAGGTGTTCATGGACAAAGATGCCAGTGCCGACTTTCAAGTGGCCTGCATGAATTTCATCAACGTGGTGGTCCATTCGGCCGAGAGCCTCAACTATAGAGTACACCTGCAGCACGAGTTCACTCTGCTGGGCCTGGACGACTACTTGGAGGTTAGCTACTACTAGCTAGTATGTTAACTCTCTCTCTCTCTCTCTCCCTCTCTCCCCTCTCTCTGTCTCCCTCCCCCCTCTTTTCTCCTTGCTTACTATAGCCCTCTCCCCCTCCCTTCTTCCCTCTCCCCCCCCCCTCTCTGTCTCCCTCTTTTCTCCTTAGTTACACAAGCTTACTACAGTATATGTAGCTATGCATGCCTTTACAGTCCTTGATATTCCATTTTTGCAGAAGAGGGTGAAGAACAATCCAGATGCAGCTCCTAATCTGCTGACTCAGGTGGAGGCCTACGAGAGGAACTACTTTGATGTTGGCGAGTTGATTGAAGACTCAAAGACCAAGGCAGCTGCACTCGACACCGTCGCCGACATGGAGACCAAGATGAAAGAGGTAAGTACAACACTATTACACTGTTGTCAGCAAACCTCCCCCCTAGTGTAAGCCTAGTAGTCAAAATACCCCCCCCCCCCCTTCCTGGTAGTAAATCTCCAAGTCTTAGAGTGCCAAGTTAGACTTACAAAGCACCACGTGTGTGGTGGGTTGTTTTTCATGGGTTGAAATTTTCTTGACTGCCAAAAGAAAAAGAAAATTCTTATGTAGCACCCCACGAAAATTACAGTATCTCACACTATTGTCATGGGTCTTTAGTTGTTGGTAGAGACACCATGTACATGTAATGCAACTTTTTGAAAGACATTATTTTTATCCTTGTTGTTTAGCTCGAGGAGAAACACCAGGCAGCTGAGTTTCAGTCAGTAAAGAGATTAGGTGAGTCTTATTTACTTTAGGTGTGTACACTCAGCATTGCACGAATTTAATGAATGCTCTCTCTTTTTTACACTTTAGCTGAATTGGAAAAGAAGATCTCAGACATGAAGAAGGCCGTGAGGGAAGGTCAAGAGGTCAACACGGAAGAGACCCCCTCCCCTGCTGTGACAGTGAGTACTGAGTCAGTCTCTCTCTCTCTTTCTCTCTCTAGATCTCTCCCTCCCCCCTCCCCTCTCTCTCTTTCTCTCTCTCACTCACACACATGTAATTTTTCCAGCATGCAAATCATTCACCTTTACTTTTGACGACCACTTACCCAGTATCGCACCTCTCCCTTGCAGCCAGTGCCTCCTGGTGGAGCTCCACCCCCTCCCCCTCCTCCACCGCCACCAGGTGTACCTGGAGCTCCTCCCCCTCCTCCACCCCCTCCGGGCATGCCTGGAGCTCCACCCCCTCCTCCGCCCCCTCCTGGGATGCCCGGAGCTCCACCCCCTCCTCCGCCGTTCCCTGGAGGACCTGGTGGAGGAAAAATAGGTAAGTTACCTTTGGCCGTGCATAAACACAGCTCTAGACCAGTATAGTCCAAAGTGTTTTGACCTTGCATGAGATACATTGTAGTTCTCCTAGGTTTGGAGTTAATTGTAGCTATTGTATACACGCATGTACTCACACTCACACAGTGAAGGGTATCCATGGAAACCAGAAGAGAAAGATCGAGACGAAATACCGCCTCCCTCTGCTAAACTGGGCGGCCATCCCCTTCACTCAGATATCGGGAACCGTGTTCGATCAACTGGACGACGAGCGCGTCCTAAAGACACTCGATTTCACAGACTTTGAAGAAGTGTTTAAGCTCAAGACGCAGACCGAGACGAAGCAATTAACCCAGGGGCCCAAGTCCGAGCCAACCGTCAAGAGGGCTCCTACGGAAAGCTTGCTGGAGCCAACTCGATCTCAGAACGTGGCCATCGCTAAGAAGAGGGTGACCACATCTACAGAGGACCTGAAGCAGGCAATACTAACGTACGTCACTGTGAAATTTAAATTTTGTTAGCTACTTAAATTGTAGACAGTGTGGCCATTAAGATGGATTACACTATACCGTATAGCTGGAAAATTTGGCGGGGAATTAATTTGGTGGTTTGGCGATCCATGTCACAACCAAAATTAGCCAAAATTTCCTACTCACATGCATGTATATACGTATGGTGATCCTGTACCGAACCGCCAAATTTAAATCCGCTAATATTTCTGCAATAGTGATTTTGGACTCAATCGCCAAATTTAATTCCCGCCAATATTTCCGGCTATACGGTATACAGCTACATGTATATTGAATTTTGTCTTACTTTTTACTCATGCAGTTATATTCATACGTACATGTATTATTATGATACCTTGTACTTGCAGCATGGATCTGAGTAGGTTGCCTATTGATTTGGTTGAGATTTTGAACAAGATCACTCCCAACGAAGAGGAGCAGAAGAAGTTCCAAAAGTTTTCCAAGGACAAGAAGAACCCCAAGAATCTCGCAGACAATGACAGATTCCTCTATGAGGTCAGTAATTATGTTGTTCCTCCCACCCACTCCAAAGAAAAATCCATGGATGTACATATATACATGTATGTTACATGCCCCTTAGTGAGCTCCATAATACGTGAAATTTTACCAGGAAAAAATTGCACCAATTTTGCCACTTGTCATTGGTGAAAATTTTATCACATAATTCTTTATTATTTTTTTGTTACAATATTTTTTTTCTGTCTGCAGCTGAATCAAATTGAAAGACTCAAGGTTCGTTTGAGAGTGATGCAGTTCATGGGAAACTTCGAAGAAGACATGAACATCATAGTTCCAGTGAGTCTTACAGACCTGTAGGATGGGAGGGGGGAGGGAGGAAGAAGGGGGGAGGGAGAGGGAGGGAGAGATACTTAGTGATATTTTGATTTATTTGTGTATTCACTTTCCTCTAGCAAGTGGATGCCGTCATAGCTGCTTCAAAGTCAGTCACTTCTTCAAAGTCATTCAGAAAAGTGCTCGAGGTAATGATCAGTAGTACACGCACGGCTTACATAGCCAAGAAACTCTGTTATAGCTGTACTTTTTCCATGCTTTATATCGTGTATAGATTGTTCTTGCCTTCGGTAACTACATGAACAGCAGTAAGAGAGGTGGTGTCTACGGATTCAAACTGCAGTCATTGGACATTGTAAGCTAGCACGGTTTTCAACTCTGCCTGTATACATGTATATGCACATGTACTTCAAAATTACCTAATCTACTCCTGATTATACTGGTGTATATACATGTATGCACTTTGAATTCACTAATGCAACTTTGATACTGTACTGTTGTAGAGCAACGTGTTGATCTGAAATGTTTCACTCTGTGTAGCTAATGGACACGAAGGCTCCCTCTGATCGCAATATGACCCTCATGCACTACGTAGCCAAGGTGCTGCGGGACAGCTACCCCGAGCTCGTTGAATTTGTACATGAACTCACCTACCTTGAGAAGGCAGCACCAGGTACACATGTATACACTGTAGCTAGGTATTAGTACCAGGTACAGCTAGATACATGTATTAGGATACAACTACATATTTAAGCTGCTAGACCCTCCTTGAGCTAGTTATGTAGTGCTGTCAGACTTGGTCTACTTCGTACAATGCACTGGTGTACCAACGTTTGTTCTCTCTCCCTCTCTCTCTCTCTCTTTCTCTTCATCCTTCCCCCCTTTTCTCTCACTCTCCTATATCCCTCCTTCCCTCCCTCCCTCCCTCTCTCATCCCTCCCCCCAAATCCCACTCCAGTATCTCTTGACCTACTAGCGGCTGATGCGAGGCAGATTAGCCAGGGCATGAAGCAAACTTTGGCAGAATTTCTTCAAAATAAGTCCAACAAAGCGCTGAAGAAGTTCTGCTTTGAGGCTGAGCCATTGGCCACGAAGCTGGAGGCTGATCTGGCTACGGCCAAGGAGGCGTTTGGCGAAGTTGTGCAGTATTTTGGGGAAAATCCCAAGCTGACTCAGCCAAATTCCGTCTTCCCTGTACTGCAGAGATTCGTAGCTGGTTTTCAGGTAAGAAAAAATCAACCACTTCTCCTCTGCCCTGAATTTTCTCCACAAAAATCACAGCTGTTGCGTGTGTGTGTGTGTGGGGGGGGGGGGGGGGAGGGGGGCGGGAGTAAGGGACAGATAAAAAATTAACATCTGGAACATAATTATGGAGCATAATAGCACAATAGTTTAAAAGCATGTGATTTTCTCACGATAAGAGCCCACCACTAAATGGGACTGCAGTGACCACGTAGACTGCACAGAGTAGATTGAACTAACATAACCACACAATAGGATCTGTCCCTCCAGCTGGTGATAATTAATTTTAACCAGATAATGTAACTGGGTTATTGAACTCCGCTATTGATACCTTTCAGTCGGGGTGAGTGGTCTTATACATTATGCATTTTTTCGTCCATGTGCAGCGGGCAGATGGTGAAAATTTAGCAAAAATGACACTAAAGAGAGCAGTAAGTGAATGTATAATATATGAAATAAGTTTTCGTGTTTTTAATGAGTACCTTTTTTGTGATATTTCAGCATCTTCAAGCACTGGAAGAGAGACAATCTGAGGTAAGATAATCATAATTGTGTGTTTTCCATTTTGTGGGCACATGATATTGTCACAGGTATAAGAATAGATACATCGCTGTTTGATTATGTCACAGGTTTAAATATAATTTTTGTGTCACAGGTATACATTAAGTCACGACATCACAGTAGCATGGCCTGGGGCTATAGTTTGTGTCATACGTACATCCTTACAAACTTGGCTCACTTTCACCGTGTGTGTGTGTGTGTGTGTGTGTTACTCAAGTTACTGTATGAATGTGTGTGTGCATCATCTACTCATCTCAAGTCAAACTGCTTAGTCATATGACTAGCTATATATACATCTTTTATCAGCAGAGCATGGCGCACTAGCTGAAATTTCGTAGACTAGGCCATAATGATATCGATCATTGAGGTGCACCATCAATCATCATGACGTCATTTGTTCCATCCATTTTGTGTGGTCCATCGTATCATCGCTTTGACGGTTCTTTGCTCCTCTTCTTTGTCCCCTCTAGGAAGATACTGGGGTCGAGGTATTGCCACAAATATACGATGGAGCAATAGACGAGATTATCACAGGTATTACATTAATTTTGTGCACCTTGAGTGTCTGCCGTGAGAGCTGAAGAAAAGAATCGAAGAGAGAGAGAGAGAGAAAGAGAGGAAGAGAGGAGTGAGGGAGAGGGAAAGGCAGGAGGAGAGAGAGGGAGGGAGGGAGGGAGGGAGAGAGGGAGAGGGAGGGGGGAGAAAGGGGATTGGGGAGAGAGACAGAGAGAAGAGAGAGGAAGGGAGAGAAAGGAGAGAGAGAGACAGAGGAGGGATGGAGGGAGGGAGAGAAAGGAGAGAGAGAGAGAGAGACAGAGGAGGTATGGAGGGAGGGGGGTGGAAGTCAATAGGTACAAATCAAAATTAACTTCTCTTTATTATCACCACACCTTAGGCATGAAGAACACTGGTTACCGTCCAGCAGGATACACACGCAAGAACAGTTTGCTAAGACACCAAACATCCACATCATCGACAGCGGGCAACTCAGCCCAAGATGAACTCATGAGAGCCCTAGCCAAGAGAACAAACCAGTCCGAGGCTTATTCGGCCAACAGACCTTGGCTAAAATAACAAGGTTTTTTTTTCCTTCATCTGTGCATAATTATTATTATGATTATTTTTCATCTCAACATTGATTTGTGTTTTTTTTGTTGTTCAATGATCCTCATCATCTCATGTATAATATCATTATTATCCATGCATTGTATGCATACATCGCTGGGCAGATTTTTATTATCAGTGCCAGAAAGCTAATTAAGGTAATCATTATTGTCGACTATAATATTATATGTAGGAGGGGGTGTTCGAGCTCCTTTCCTCTATGCAGCGCTCCTGAGCTGCTGCACTGTTCTGCTATTAGGACTTTTCTATCCACACGCTGTCAATAGTCTACATTAGTGTGAACAAGAGTGTACTCCTGTTGTGGAGAGCTTGCATGCCAAGGCTATCCTGATCTTGTACAGGTGCACCACAATCCTATCAGATAATCTTTGGAAACCACCTTTAATACCACCAATGGCTTATAGCCCTTGTTACCAGCTATACAGCCAACCAAAACCTTTCATGCATGCATGCAGTGATAACCTTGTATAACAGTTGAACCAGAGCTACGATAATTATTGTTTTTCCATTAGAGAGCTAGAGAGAGAGAAATTAGTCAAGCTGCAGATCTATCTATTCTACCATCAGTAGCCATGGTCGATGAAGATGCACACGATGTTAGCCAATTGGTAGCAAGTGCGAAATATGGGCAATGGGAAGAAGTATTCCTTATCCTTGATCGCAAACCGAACTTAATCAACTGCATCCCAGAGGATAGGGTCTGGGGGGTACTGCACCAAGCAGCATGGTGGCAGAATGAAGATGCTGTAGTGAAGCTACTTTACCAGTATCCAACTTGTGATTCGGAGATAAAGACAAAGCGAGGCCGGAGTGAAAGCGGTCCTGGAAAAACTCCTGAATGGATTGCCAGGATAATCAAAGGAAATCAAAAAATTGCGGATCTCCTTCTCGGGTTCCACACAAACAAGAGAAATGAGAGATTTGGAGGTGAAATTCCGACCTGCATAACCTACCAGGAAGGTAGGAAAATTGACCGAGTGGGGCCATCATTGCTAGTTCTTACACTTGCAAGCTATAAGAAAGTGTTCCATCCGTCTAAAATCGATGTGGGTACGGCTTTCAAACAAATTTTGAAACAAACGTTTCAGTTCGAAATTGAAGGATCTAATTGGAAACATGCCATGCAAAAAATATGCTCCAGCATTGGTGCATTCGACAAGGAAGCTGCAGATTTCCTTTCAGAAGATGTGCAATCACATGGTACTACTGACGAGCAACGTTTCTTTGCACGAACCATCAAGCTCTACTCAAAGGATCATGTTTATCATCAAGTAAACGAGTCACTCCGTCGACAGAGCATTCCAACCAATGATGGTCGCCGTTATAGGCCAACGGCAGATGATCTAGCACTGGGTCCTTTCTCCCTCTTTCTCGATGTGCTACTATTTTATTGGATGGAGCTTACTCGCGTAAGCACCAAAACCTACCGTGGGGGGTATTTGAAGGATAGTGACATCAAGAAGTACACAAAGAACACCCGGTTTGTCTGGCTGAACTTTGTTTCTTCATCAAAGAACAGAGAGATAGCCATAGAAAGATTTGCTCGTAATGTTCTTTTCGAAATCTCTAACGACACACCTGGCACGGCATTTTGGCGCCCTCGAGATCTTGACCATGTAGACCACGATCTCAATGAGTTTGCGGAAGAAGAAGCACTTTATCCAGCGGGAGCTGAATTTGAAGTAACAGCCGACGCCGGCAATGAAATATGCAATGGAAAATATTTGACAGTGATAAAATTGAGGCTAATGTGCCCCGCTTAGCTAGCTAATGATACAGTTGCAACTGTGAACACATTATGGGTATCAACTTGATAACTTATTCGGGTAATTGATTGTTGTTCCCACACCCATAATTATTATAATCGACTCTTAACCAGTCATGTTAATGAAAGTTTGTATGAGATTTAGACCTCTCTCTGGCTGATCATAAGGGAGAATGTGACCTGAACCAAGAACTATCACCTGCAAGATAGAAGGAGACAGGCCGGAGAGAGAGAAGAGAGAGTGAGTGAGTGAGAGGGGGGAATCTTCAATGCAACTGTTGCGGTTAAATATTCTCCCCGGCCGCAACAGTTGCATTCCCCCCTCTCACTCACTCACTCTCTCTTCTCTCTCTACCCTCTCCTTCTAATATGGAGTACAGATTCAAAAGTCCTCACCTGCATGAACTTTCCAACCTGCCTGACATATCCAGCCACGTCGTCTCCAATCCTCCACACGGTACGGTCCACCTTCAAGTAGTCCTCCTGGCCAGACCATTTGAGCACCTGCAGAAACTTCTCTGCCACGGTCAGAGGACCACCACGGAATCCAGTTCAAGGATCCATTGTAGAGTAGCACTTTGTAGTTATCCATTAGCACGGACAAATAGAAAGCAGTGACTGCATGATATCCTACTAGAATTATGGCTGTCAAATTTTAATTTTTGGTAAAGATGGCTCTCAGTTGTGGCTAATCGGCATTTAATTTGGCGACCTTTACCAATTCATTAATCTTATCATGGCAGGTAGTGCCCTAATATTAATCTGATCAACACATACTAAGTGTTCTATATGTTTCTTACATTAATTTTAAAAGAGCATTTTCCACAGCATCTGACTGACTCCCATAGCTGAGGTTTCCAACGTGAATAGCCTGACGAATCAGTACTGGTCTTATTGATGTAGCCGGAAACATAGAGGGGGGGAAGAGAGAGAAAGAATGAGAGGGGAGAGAGATGAGATAGGAATAAATTTTGCTTCAAGGACGAGCCTTTGGCCACAAAGCTGGGGGGGGGGGGGGGGGGGGTGATCTGGCTACTGCCAAGGAGGCGGCGTTTGGCAAAGTCTGTGTGCAGTATTTTGGGGAAAATTCCAAGCTGACTCAGCCAAATTCCCACTCTTCTGTGCCCTGTGTTATCTGTACGAATCTCAAAACCTTGGCTATAATTATTATATTATGTAGCTCAAGTTAACTCTTTTTGCACATACGCAAGGGAGGTGTGTTAGTTTGTGTGTGTGTGTGTGTGTTCCCACTGCTCTACTGTCAATAAGCTATTTACATGCAAGGTGTAGCATATCAGTATATGATTTACACTGATCTCCTTGCATGAAAGTCTGGGCTAGTTTGGACTTGATGACAAAATCATACTATCATTACTGATAATCAAAATCATATTATATAATACAGTGGACGTTAGGGTGTTTGCTTGTGTTATAGTAAGCGCATGATTTTCCCAATTTATCAACCTGGGCAACAAACAAAATTGAATGTTGCAATAATATATACTCAGTACTTGTGTTGCTTTACATGTACACTACATGTATACTATAATGTATGTAATTATTTTGTCTATAGAGGGCAAATGGTGAAACTCTGGCCAAAATGACATTGAAAAGAGCAGTAAATACCCAGTTGCATCCATACAATTTGTGTATTATTTCAGCATCTTCAAGCACTAGAAGAGAGACAATCTGAGGTAAGCTTATGTTATTGTGTGTGTGCACATGTGTGTGTGTGTGTGTGTGTGTGTGCATGTGTCAAACTTCTACATTTCATGGGCACAGTCATTTATCACAGGTAGCTATATTGCAGCTATCATATCAGTTATGTATGGCACACAATGTTTATGTCAAAGGTATTATTTATTATCAAGTTATCACGCTAGTACCATCATCACAGTTACATAGTATAGTCTGTGTCCCAGTACGTTTTCACTATAGCTATTGATGGGGGCTCACTTTCATTGTGTGCATGTGTATTATTCAAATTACCATGTGAGCGTGAAATGCATCACCTGCTCATTTTGCTCATGGTCACATGACTATCTGTTTCAATGGAGCAGGATGCACACATAAGAACAGTTTACTAAGACACCAAACATGCCCAAGACGAACTCATGAGAGCCCTAGCCAAGAGAACAAGTCAGTCCGAGGCTTATTCAGCCAACAGACCTTGGCTAAAATAACAAGGTTATAAGGGGTTGTTGTTTTTTTCATTTTCACGCATGATTTACATGTCTTTCATCTCATTGACAGTATTTGTGTAATTTGCTATCAATAACTATGCTATATAATTGTATATATAATGCCTGCTTCTCTCACAAAGATCAAGAATCACAGATTTAACATCATGAATTTTTTGAATCCTAGTTCCATGCTCTCTTCAATCAATCAGTAAGTACCCAGTAACTGAGTCCTGATTCATGTGTAATATTCGCATTCCACAGCCTACTTCATGATGACCCAATCCCTTCCCATAGCCAGCAAATTGTCTAAACTTTGGTTGCTAGGCAACTACCAACATAGTATAAATATTATGAGATGGCGTGCATTATGGATAGGCACTAGCCATGTATGCAGCCGTATATACAAAATTAAACAGAATCTTAACAATTAGTATAATATTATAATATGCATGTACCTAACATTGCATGCATGTATTTATTATCGCAGCAAATAGAAAAGTTGAGTGAAAAAAAACCGACTGAGTAGATTTAGTACAAGTATGACTAATTCTATAATATTTCCGAATCATTGCCAAGTTAATTACAAATTTGTATACGATGTACCTGGTGGAGAACAAAATTATCTTCTTGTTATAGTTCACACATTGATAGACTCAGTCTGTTTCTGTTGAAGCTGCTGCATCCGTACGCAGATTGTGCATACTCAACGGCATACTTGATCTTTTAACAACGAAGGCACGGTTGATACTTTGAATATGTTCTATAAGTTGTACTTTTTCTTCATTAGTTGATTCAAATACTATGTAATTTTTTTGATACTCGATATTTTGTGCCCCATCAGTGGAGGAAGTAATGGCGATAATATTAACTTCACATTCCTACAATATTTTTTAAAGTGCATGCATCATGCCAAAGAAACGTGACAGTATGCCATGCTTGCTACAGTATCAATATTATGGTCTGCACCTTAAATCCTTTTAGTGATTTATAGAGTGATCCTTGCATATCCCCAACAGAGTAGGTAACTGTACAGTTGTCACCCATCGATGTGATTTCTACATTTCGTGCATCATGTTTCTCCAGTTTGGTTTTAAGTCTTGCTTGGTTATCATTAGTACAGCTGCATTTCACAAGGATATTTCGGTATCCATCTTCTGCACCTGCAGGCCTAGGCTGTAGCTCATTGATACTCGTGATATTCAGTTCCTATAAAGAAAGTTATTGCATATAATATAGTTATTGTCATGCAACTACATTAACTTACGTATGTATCAAATGCACACAAGGCACTTGCAAGATTTCCTGGTGTATTTGGAACATAGAGTTCAATTGCTTGTGTGGAACGTTCATCCACTCTTGCTTGTCCTATGACTGTATAATTATTATGATAATTATTATTGCTATGATCAAAGCATTTCCTATTATAGCTAGTGATTATGTACCCCTTTTAACACTTATTTTTTTCTCATTAAGTTTGTTATTGATCCTTTTTTTCTGCATCCTTGAACATGAGAATTTGACATGGTGGTAGTGATACTCGTCCGACTCCCAGACAGATCCAGTGTTGATTCCAACAACTTTAATTCCTTCATCACGCTAATAATATACATTGCCATTGTATGATAATGCACAATTACCGTACCCAATTAAGAATGATAGTAAGTATTGTTACCTGTAAGGTACGCAGTGCTCTACAAAGACAACCAACTTCATCCTTAACTGGAAATTTGATTTCAACTATAATTTTATTTTCGCCTATTCCTGCAATAATATTATTATTACTAAAGCAAAATTAATATGTTATAGTCAGGAAAAAAATATTATTATTGTGGGGTGTTGGTTCCAAGGACCACTGACAGTGTATCTATACTTAGTCTACATCAACCGCAAAATTAATCAGCTAAGTTCAGAATCTAATGGGTGATGGTAATGCTTATAATAATATGCCTTAGACTGGATGTATGTTGCGAAGGTGAGAAATTGTACCTATATTTTTTTTGTTTTAACTGGGCCTATTTTCCAGCATAATTATAATTATCTATATCTTTTGCTCGAAATTATGCTGGTATAGCTATAATCTGCCAGGGCCTATATTATAGTAATATTATACACAATACATCTGGTAGTTAACTTATATAGTAATATTCACCATAATTGGTATCTTTCACTGCAAATTTCTTAGCCAAATTTGGAATAGTGCCACGTTCTGGAATAAGTTCCTTGCGCAAATCCTCTTCGAGAGTTTGTCTATAATCAGTAGAACATTCACAGTATACATAATAAATACTGTACCCAGGTAGATCAGGATCCTGGCGTTTAAAATCCTTGTGACGTAAGTATGTGTTGAAACCACGGATATTGATCTTCAATTCCTATAATATTTAATTTATAGTATACGTATTATGGTTATCATGCATTATAGATTACTTGTCATCATTATAGGTATTACCTCAAATACTTCAAGTGCCTTAATGACAGATGCAATGTCATTCTTTATCTCGATTTCAATGGTGTATTCATGGATCCGCAGATGATTGATCACATACAGGTACAATGATATTGCCACTGATATAGCAATTAGGAATAGCACAGCCAATACAGGGAGAATTATTACAATAATCATTGAGCGAGCCTCTTCTGAATCAGTTCCCTTGTCACTTGTAGCTAAAGTAAAAGTGGCAAAAATTAATGCATAATTATTATAATGAAGTAATTTGGCTACAATGAGTTAGAGTATATATATATAATCACCATTCATTTTAGTAGTGTCAATGGCGAAGAATATGCCCCTTACAGTAGCAGTCAAATTATTGCTACTTGCAGTAACAATGAAACAATATTCAGTGACATCACTCATCAGTTCTAGTGGAGGTATGGTCACAAATTCACCAGTACTCTCATTGCTGTACAAATCTGAAAATTGCTGATCACAGTTTATTCCATATGTAATGCTAGCGGTGCACTGCTTTAGAACATCGTTTGGAAGACTTGAGAATATACATCTGAGTCTATTTGTTGCTGAATCAAAACTTACACGGACAAGCTTATTGATGCCATCTATCATTTTGATGGTATATAGTGTATGCATTGTGTTCAGAAAACTCATAGGCTTCATAATGTTTGGAAATCTGCTCAACAACTGAGGCACGGATATTTGTGCCCCTCTCTCCCTACCCCTCAATTGCCTAGCTAAATTATCGTATGGCTGGAAATTTTCGAGGGAGCCAATTTTCGTGGTTGACTGGCGATCCATGAAAATTAAATCTGTGAAATGCTAAACACACGTTCTCATGACATCGACACACATGCACGCGCGATAATAGGGGGCGTGGCTATCACGGTGCATGCTGCTGCTGGATCAATCTGAACCGCTGGTTTACTATGGAATTCCAAAGCTGACAATAATACCAATTTGAAACTGAAATACATTGTCAAATATGTTATGAATGCATGGGCAAACCTTCAAGGCATGTTCGAAATCTATAGTGTAAATGTATGGTCAACGCAATGCAAATGCAATGTCAAGCCTATATATTGTCAAATGCGAATGCACTGTCAGCATTAGATTTGTAACAAGTTTGACCTTCTACTAAATGTAAGTTAGACACTGAAGCCAAGGTATCTACAGGATTTAGAATACTGAAGACACTGATATAAAATCCCGAAGGCGAAGCCTGAGGGTTTTATAAGTGTCTGAAGTATTCTAAAGACTGTAGATCCCATTGGCTGAGGTGTCTAACTTGTTTAGACTCTAGCATGCTGTTGCTTAGTAACACTTTGTATGTTATTGCCTAAGGAACTAGCTTTCTAAGTAGAGGGTTTCTAAGTAGAGGGATTCTAAGTAGAGGGTTTCTAAGTAACTTAGAACCCTTGTTTTTAACCAATCAAATCACAGTATTTGTGACAGCTAGAGTCTAACTATGGTTTGACCATGCTTTAAAGGTTGCCCATGCATTCATAACATATTTTGATAATATATTTTAATTTGGAATTCAATAGTATACCAGTTCACTGTTAAGATGGGCCTTCCACAAAAATTGGATCCCTAAAAAATTTCTGGTCGTATGGTAGTCTCTAATCAACACCAGCCTATTAATTGCATCTTGTAGTATAGCTGAAATTTTTACCAAAGGGAAATTTCACCATATATGCATGCCTTATACTTGCTCAAAAAATTTTTAATTCTCCCACAAATTAATATACTATACTATTATCGTACTACATAATAACCTGATGTGGTTGGATTTGACAAGGGTCCGTTTCCAAATACATTAGTACCAAATACAGTAGTGGTGATGTTTGCTGAAGCGGGACAATCTGATGATGACAGGACATCAAACAGATGGCTACAAATCCCATTCACACACGAACTAGCAGGAATGGTAATCGAGCTACAGCTTTTGCCTGAAGTGGAATTGGAGTAGATGATTGTGTAATTGATTGCTGAACCATTAACAGCGTCTGAAATGTTGAAAGTATCCTGTAAGATATAATAGTACCATAATTATTTGCCATGGACCATTGGCTCCAAGCGTTTGATGAGTTGATGAATGACGAGTAAACAATCAGGCTTGCAAATGCAATCGTGCATGAACGGAATACAGTTAGCTATAATATATCGTACAATGTCATGCATAACTCACAGTTATATTAAAGGATGTAGTTAATTCTGCTAAAATTCCTGGACGCTCTTGCAAATATATAGGTTGAGATTTAATAAATGGAGCATTTGGAACTGCAATATTAGTAGGATGGAATTTCAGAGCATACCAGCATGACAATTAATATAAATTAAATATTATTATTATTGACCAACCTTTCAGAATAATAAGTAAGGAAGCCTTTTCTCCTGGTATGTTGTCACAGATGATACCACCAACAGTTAAGTTGCATGTATTGTTGGTATCAACAGATGTAGTGAAGTTAGAGCAGATTATAGTGGTTGAGTTAGTGCTTTCAGGACAGCTGCCACAGTTACTAGATGCTTCAACACTATACCTTATGTGTGAACAGTTGGGAATCACTGGACTCTGTACAGCAAAAGTAAGATGAGTTGAGTTGGCATCCATCAGGTAAACCACAGCTGGCTCTGGTGGGCCTGATTTTAGTAGAAAGTTACGTTGAATATAATGTAAAGAATTTGAGAAAATATGCATGCACTGGAAATGTGGGACATGCGTGGTCAATTAGCTAGAGTATTGCATATTATATACACAGAATCCCATTATTATAGCTAGCTACAGCTATGAGTTATACAAATTTCTTTGGGAGGCCCGGGGGGGGGGGGGGGGGGGGGGGGGGGAGATGATGGGAATCCTATAGTAACTTCACCTATTTGGGGTGAAAGGTGAGTATATAGAAAGCCCCCTCATTAAGCTACCTGATATATGAATTGTTGAGTTTCCGATTTCTTTCTGAGTACCATCAGCAGCATGATGAGCACACATTACGTCCGAATTATTAAAGAGAGGGTCAACCGTGACATTTAGGAGTGACCTGTAACATTGACCATCGGTAATGTCGATTCCTTGGGCAGAAACTGAGCCATCATTACACTCTCGAGTTTTTGAAGCACTGAGTTCAGTTATAAACGAGCCATGAGACAACAGGATCTGATTGCCCTCAGAAGCACACCCCACGAAACTAGTTCCTGTCCAAACCGTAGCTATTGGTCCAGTAGTGACACACTCGTATGTTAAAGTGTCTCCAGGGCAAACACATGTAGTGGGGTTTATTCTTGTAAACCTTGTGATAGTAGAGGCTATTTAATTTGAAGCATAATAATAATGATTAGAATTATTATATTGGATGCTATGTATATATCTCACCACAGATTTGAAAGCTCCCTACCATGATAAGAATAGTAAATATTGTCAGTGACATCTGTAATTTAAAAGGTATTAGTACAGTTAATTTAGGGTCATTGTATTTCTTGTCTATATTATTATTATCTTATTTCGATACTGGTTCATGCTTTCAGTGTTGCTTACGAGAGCACAAGAAACTTTACTTTTGTATAAAATAACTGCATGATGCAAAGAGATATAGCTAGCTGAAAGCTATTAATACCCCGGTAATAGCTAGGCTTTTTAACGTTGCACTTGTTTCTTTAGCAAAAGGGCTGGTCATGGGGTGCTCATTAACCAAGAATAAAGCCTATGGCTCAGGGTATAAGTACTAACTACCTTGGTGGCAGCTTGAACTTCATGTTTAGCGCACTCTTCTTAGATCCTATCATGCATAATGATTTTCGATTTTTGGTGTGTCAACACTGCAAATTTTACTTATTGCCTACTTATCGTTTGATGTTTAATTTGGATAACATATGCACTAATTGCACAGTCTGTACTAAATCATGATCTATAGTGAGATAATTAGGCACTACACTATTCAGATCAGCTGCAGTATCAGTGTACACACGTAGGAAGATGTTTTTGAGCAGGGGGGCTGAAAGTAAGCAGGTGAAGACTTGCTTTATGCGCGCTATGCGCGCGAAAGCTAGGGGGGTCTGGG
This sequence comes from Cliona cf. orientalis, assembly GCA_963930775.1. NCBI lineage: Eukaryota > Metazoa > Porifera > Demospongiae > Clionaida > Clionaidae > Cliona > Cliona cf. orientalis. Next base: position 1,237,207 of record OZ005699.1, on the reverse strand, counting down.
GGCATGCTCCCCCAGGAAAATTTTGGAGTTTTAGACCTTCTGAGCGCTTTTCTAATGCATTTTCAAGGACATTCTGGACTCTTAGCTTGTCACATGTGAACACAGATCAGTAGTGACTACTGATCTGTGATAATTATTGATATCTGCACACCGTGGGGCTAAGATACACCACAATCAGAATAACTCAACCCTGATTGTGGCAACAGATGAAAAAGAAAAGTGCAAACCTCAGAGGGTGAGCCCCACCCCCTGGCTTGTACAGCAGTCTAAAAATCAGAGGGGCTCTGCCCCCCCAATCTTATGACTGCCCCCCTGGTTCTTACGCCAGTGAGTATGGAGCAAGTTGACGTTTACTATAACCAGGAGCATAATATTATGAGCCGGCTCCGATATGCTCCTGCTAGACAGAGGCCATAATGATTGGTAGTCCTTATAATTATGATAATAATCCCAGTCACAATTTTATATATCATCTCATGATTAAGATCGAGGGCTTATAGACCCCTGCATGGGCCAGTGTGCGTGGGAAACTACGCCATATACCACCTTGTATATATAATATTATTATGGTGGCATATTACAGTGATTTGTAGCTAATTATAGATAATGTGGATTTTACTATTTTTAGCCTATATATGGATTTGAATTTTGCCAGGTACCAGTTATATGCCCTCTCCCCTTTGAGGTCTATAAGCCCTTGTTAAGATATAGCCACCTGGGACGTCCCCTATCTAATGGAATTTTGCTAGGTAGCTACACTTAGTCTCTTGTATGGCAGTTATATGCCCTCTCCCCCTTTGGGGTCTATAAGCCCTTGTTAAGATATAGCCACCTGGGACCTATATGGTAATCATGCCACCATAATAATATTATATATACGAGGTGGTGTGGCCGCATAGTTTCCCACCCATGCTTGTATGCCATGGTTTAATATTGAGTTATTGACACTGCTTGGAAGGTTTCTATGGGATTTAGAAGAATCCCAAATGAAGTGAGGGTCACTGGAGCCCCGATGTCTTCTAAATAGTTATGGGTTAGACCGCACTGAAGCCAAGGGATCTACAGGACCGGATTTAGAAATTATAATAATACTGAAGACACTAAATAAATACTAAAATCCCGCGAAGGTGAAGCCTGAGGGCTTTATAGCTAAGTGTCTGTTTTCTAAAGATGGTATAGATCCCTGGACCCATCTACTTCAAATCACAATATTAGCTAGTTACAATTTAATACAAGTAGCTATAGGTATGATCTACCTCTAATCACCAGTTGACACCTCTGAACACCTCCAGTCACCAGGGAACACCCGGTCTAGTCACCAGCTGACACCTCCAGTCACCAGTGACATGCACTATTGCATTAATAATACCAGCTGACACCTCCAGTCACCTGCACCACTGCAGCAATAGTATACTATCGCATTAATAATGCATACATGTACAGACAGCATCTAATAGTATAGTATCATTGCATACAGTAGAGCTCTGTTCAGTGACACGTGATTTAACTTGAATTGTACTGTTCTGTCTTTAATGGCTACTGTAACGGTAGACAATCTTCTTGACTCAGTAGAGTTCCAAATACATGGACTGCCCAGCTGTGGTATTATACCATATAGCGGGGAATTTTCGAGGGTAGCAATTTTCGCGGATGTGGGATTTTGAACTTTAATTTTCGAGGATAAGCCCTGAGACAAAGCCACACCCTCAAATTGGATGCAATAAAAACCACGCCCCTCTTCTTTCATACGTACGTGCGTGGAAACAAGAGTATATGATTATAAAGGTCATAACCTTGCCTAACAGCTGTTACACTGTACTATACTGGAGTAGGATACTCTCCTCTCTCTCTATTGTATACTCTTGGTGGAAATCATAGTAGGTAGTGTTGAACACGAGCAAACTATGTCTGAACTATAAAGCTGTGTTGTGGAGGCGATGATCCGTGACTACCACGAGTATCAAAGCATTTGGGAGGCTGAAGTTGGAGAAAATCTGACGTGTATCCGAGAGCCCGGCAACGTCATATTTATATCCGTGACCCCTACGCTGTAGCTGTCACAAAACCCGAGTCTTCAACAATACTGAGTTGGTCACGTCCCAAGAAAAATGTCAGCTATATCATAGATTATATATCACCCGTATAATCTATGGCTATATATTCGCTCTTTCTTCGAAAAGGAGGCAGTATCTTTCGAAAATGGCTGGCTAACGCTACAAATAGTGCATTTTCTGTTCAGCATGCCTTGTGGTTTATATCGACCATACCCTGATATAATGTGCTGGTGGGACTGCGCATGCTCGAGCTAAGTCAGTGTAGGAACGGGTCGTCAAGTCATACCGTAAAGCGGGAAATTTTCGAGGTATAAAATTTCGCGGATTCACCCTGATCCGCGAAAACAGCGAAAATTAATACCCTCGAAAATTTCCCGCCATACAGCGACGCATGCGACTCGACGGCAGCACGCCAATATTGGAATCGTACAGTGCTCCGGACATAATATTAGCGGATACGTTCCCCGGAATCCTCGGGTATGTAGGCGTTTCCCATAGTTTCGCATTGGCCGTGCGCATGTGCAAACTAAACTCGCTATGTCAGTCTGATAATATATTAAATAGAGCGGTTTCAGGATGTTGCTAATTAATCAATGCAATGTAATTAGCCTGGCCTAACTGATCCAGTGGAGTCATTGCTTACGATGTCTATTAACGTCCTGCTGATCTTAGATTTGCTGTGTCTGATCATGAACAGCATATTTGCAGGTATTTAGCTGTAGCTATAATTATATACTAAGTCTTTATTATCTACTTTTTTGGCTTATTGTGCAAATAGACTCTGAAGCCAGAATTCAAAGTAATAATATGTATCCAGCATCAAATACATCATGTCTATGCCCTGGGGACATTCTTCGCTATGAATGTACCATCATAGGAATAGGAACTACTCTGTGGCAAGGAAACGCTTTTATGATCTTGAATTGTGACTATATTGCCCTACTGCATAGCCAGTTTACGCAAGGTACTTATGGAACCTGCAATGGTGGAACTCTGATTGGCAGCAGTCTTAGGGCTGAAAATGGCAGCTACACATCACAACTCGACGTCACAATTAGCCGAGATTTGGATGGACACAGTATAGAATGTGCTTATGACAGTGGGACTCAGCCGTTGACAATAATTGGCATGTCTAAAGTGAAACTAAAAGGTAGTTAAATTATCACAGACCAAATACACGTATGAAGCTTACCTGCGTGCACTCATAATCAAAGGCGATTAGCTACTACAATAATAATACTGGTATCTGCATGCAAGCCAGTGACATCGTTGATTATTTTGATGCATTATAGAATGATAAAGGCATGATATTGTTGATAATAATGACCTTGTATACACAGAATATTGATTACCTATGAATTTGTTCTATTACTATACTAATCAATCATGCATGACCTGTAAAGTAATCTGTGATGGATTGGGTGTTTCAAGCTCCTGCACTTGAAACTGGCTGCATGCAGCAAGTATTAACGTTCTGATGCTAATACAGGTCCTGTACCTCCTCCAGATAGAATTATGCTGTCACTAGATCGCTCAGGCTGGCTCATCTTCAGTTGGAATGAAGTGGTCACTACTTGTGATGTTGTTCACTATAGAATCATAGCATCAAACTGTGGTAGATGTCCCACCACCACAGCCCATCTGACGGCAGTATGTACTAATGTACCCACAAACAGCAATAACATGTGTACATTTGCTGTCCAGACACTAGTCTGTGACGGTGTTGCAGGCAATGTGAGTGATCCACTTCTTGCACTACTGAGAGGTATAAGAGTAATAGCTAGTTATTATCATGGTTACTTACTCATATGATGATCAATCTAGTTCCAGATGCTCCAACAGGACTCAAAGTTATTCCACGGTACTCTTACAGTAGTGGTCATTTTTCAGGGATAACAGTGGAATTTAACAGTGAAGTGGTAAAGTGAAAGTGGATGGGTACCATATAGCGAAAAACTTTCGAGGGAGAAATTAAACAAATTTCACGAAAGTTTTCTCCACAAAATTTTAGGCATGTCACATTCATTTATGCAATCAGTTTACATATTCCACGAAAGTTTTCTCCCTTGAAAGTTTCCCGCTATAATATTTACTTAATGCAAACTGCTGACTCATGATCAGAGGTGTCAAGCATAAATATACAATGTGATTCATTGAAATTCAATAATCCCAATATTAAAAGTTTATTATTTCACTATAATAACGTTATTATTAAATTTTCTTATTCTTAAGTCAACTTTCAATATAACTGATGAGATAGATGGCTCTACTCTCTCCTATACTCTCACCTATGCTGATGGCAACTCAGGCAGCGTTTGTGGATCAGCTATCATGCCAGCTTCCTTATGCAATTCTGGGATCTGCAGACATGTATTCGATGCAAACTCTTCTTCAATTTGTTCCACTTCAAATGTTTACAATGCAACAGTGCTTTCTACAAACTTACTCAGAAATGGGTACACATCCAGTATTGTTACAATAATAAGTAAGTGTACAGCACTGTGACGTCACATCATTAAATTTTTTAAACTTGTAAAATTTTTGATATCATAGCCTACTCTATCAATGTCAGTGTATCCTTTGACCTATCTTCAAAGCGAGTAATCTGTTACTTTGATGATCCCGATATGAGAAATGAAAAAACATGCAGAATTATGTATGGCCCTGGAACTGAATGTAGGATTTGGAATTCCACAAAGACTATTTCAAGCTTAGTGACAAGCACACACTCGGATTCTGTGATAATTGGCCTTGTATCATTGCCAAATAAGGAGCCAATCAACTGCTTCATAGCTACTTTGACAAGTGGAACATTTGTAGCGGAGATTGAGGGAACACTAGACACAGCTTCTAAGCTAGATGGCGCAAGTACAATAGAAGGTGAGCCATTGAAGGAGAGAAATTCAGGGGCTGGGTAGGGGGATAGGTCATGCACTAGCCACCCACAATAATAATAATATGATAATATGGCTCTCGGATTACATCATTGTGCAGCATAGCTTAGCTATTATATACTAACAGTCACTCAACCTGCATTTGAAATGAATAATTACAGATCACACGATACTGGTAATATCACTCGGAGTTACCATCACAACAGTGATATTGGCTATTTCAGTTATTATCCACATTACAATCACCGTTGTGAGGCTGAGAGCAAAGAAAAGGTGCGTGGAGAAGCTGGATTGTACAAGTATGAATCCTAGGCCTGTAGCTACTGAACCGGTACCACCTGTTATTTATGAAGATTTGGACCAAGTTAACAAAGATATTGATCTGGAAAACAACCTGGCATACTCCACTGCACATGCACAACCAAAATGATTGATTCCACCCAATAACTTTAAAAACACATCATTATAGTAGGCTAAGGCTAAGTGTACTAGTGCTCGAACAGATATTTTTGCTGATGCCAACAGTTAATTTAATAGTAGATCATAATAGTGACTACTACAATAATTATTAAATTTAATACAATCGATGTCCAGGTTCTTGAATAATGTATGCATTTGAATTCAGAATTTAGTTTTACATAATTATAATATTGCTTATAATATTATTGTTACTTTTGATTATATAATATTATTATTATAGCTAAAATAATTAGGAACTCGTGTAGAAAACGTAGTGATATTGGTGTGATTCTGTATAGTGTTCTGTTACTTCATGTACATGTAAGTCAATTAAGATAGCATTTCCTTATTAGGAATACTGGTGGTTTTAGTGTTAACCAGTCATGTTGATGAAAGTTTGTATGAGATTTAGACCTCTCTCTGGCTGATCGTAAGGGAGAATGTGACCTGAACCAAGAACTATCACCTGCAAGATGGAGGGAGAGGGGAGAGAGAGTGAGAGTAAGACTTAGTAAGAGAGAGAGATGCAACTGTAGCAAGGGGAATATGGAGTACGGATTCAAAAGTCCTCACCTGCATGAACTTTCCGACCTGCCTGACATATCCAGCCACCTCGTCTCCAATCCTCCACACGGTACGGTCCGCCTTCAAGTAGTCCTCCTGGCCAGACCATTTGAGCACCTGCAGAAACTTCTCTGTCAGAGGACCACCAACTATGAAATCCAGTTGTCCATTGTAGAGTAGCACTTTGTAGTTATCCATGAGCACGGATAAATAGAAAGCAGTTGACTGCATGATGTCCTATAATAATTATGTAAATATACCAGAATATGGAATTGTACTATGAAAAATGGCTCTCAGTTGGTTGATCACAAATTTAATGTGAATGCTCAGCATTATAATATTATATAGGCACAAGCTGAATTTTTAAATTGGCGACCTTTACCGAATTCACCATTATGAACTGTCCATGCACTCCTGATACTAAGTATTCTGTATATTTCTTACATTCAAAAGAGCATTTTCCACAGCATCCGATTGACTCCCATAGCTGAGGTTTCCAACGTGAATAGCCTGACGAATACTGGTCTTATTGATGTAGGACACATAGTAGTCAAACTCTGGAGGAGACTTTGACATGAACGGAAGAGAGGGGAGAGAGAGGGGGGAGAGAAAGAGGTAGGGTGAGAGAAAGGGAGGCAGAGAGAGGAGAAAGGGAGGGAGAGAGAGGAGAAAGAGAGAGAGGGGAGGGGGGGGGAAGAGAGAGAAAGAGAGTGAAAGGGAGGAGAGATGAGATAGGAAGGAGAGGGGGATCATTAAAATTCAAATCTCATCGAATTAAAACTCACCGTTTGTCTGAGGATGTTAAAGTAGTTAGTAGATCCTGTAATATTGTAGAAGTAAGTTGGATAGGGGGTCAAATCACCATCAAATATTTTATCCTCAACCTACGATAACATATGTTTCATTAGGGTTCGAGTATAAGCATGAATTAGCGCGCATGAGTGTGCATCAGTACAGTACCAGATCAGCTTCCATATATTTTCCATTAGCTATCAGTTCTGCTGCAGCCTGCATTTCACTGTTGATATACTCGGCCTGGTTCTCATCAGCAAGACCAAACTGAAATGCCAGGTCAGCATATCCAGTCAACATCTGCATGGACGACAGAACAGATGAATATCTCTCTCTTTCTCTTTTGTCTCTCTCTCTCTCTCTCTCTCTCCATACATTGATAGGGTCAACCCATCCATCTCCGATAGCGACTCCTTTGAAGTTGATCTTCAGTTGTGGATTGTTTAAGCTGTCAATATGAATTTTGTATCCAATTGCTGGAACATACTTCCCTGCATAAGACTGTGTGTGTTAAGAGTATACTATAGTAGTGGCGGCACAATAATATTAATTATCATTATACATGTACCTCTCCAGTGATGTAGAAGTCACTGGCCTGGTACTCAGAGAAGACGGTGAGGAACTGAGTGATACAGGAGTAGAGATTATCGGCCACCTCTTCCTCGGTAATTGACAGCCCTCCTTTGTCGGTGTAGCTGAAACCAGTACCCACCTGAATACAATAAAGGCTGATCATTACTATGTATATTATATATATGAAGGTATATTCATGTGAAGTTTGAATACAAATGAGAATTTACACAATCTGGATGTACAGTTATCAATAACAGAAAGAAAACTGATACATGGTTCCAAAAAAAAACTGATAATAATATTATACTGATACATGTACACGTTTATACTCACTGGGTTGTCGATAAATAGCATGTGATAGTCCGAGTTCCACGTCACGTTTCTTCGTCTAGCGTCCCCGTTCTGGTCCACCACGATGGGTCCATTCTCGTTGAAGAGGCCAAAGAGGGAGGAGCCTCCGGGACCACCTTGAAGCCATACAAGAAGAGGGGCTGATGTGTTGCCATTCTACAAATCGTGTGTGCATGTGAGTGTATGTGAGTTTGTTGGTAGTTGCCTAGCTACCAAAGTTTTTATAGGCAATTTGCTGGCTATGGGAAGGGGTTTGGTCATCATAAAGTAGGCCAATGATGAACAGAGGTCAACTACCAACAAAATAGTTATCTGCCAGTAATTGGGGTGCATTCGACCATGCATCTCATGCACCCCAATTACTGGCAGATAACTATTATATGTGTGTATGTGTGTGTGTGTGTGTGTAGTTTGGTGAGATCCTATAGGGCACATGCACATCACTGTTCATAGTCAACACGTAAAAATCGATTTTAGTGATTTCATGTACATGTATACCGACTGATAAGCACGCATGGTGGTCCTCCCTTTAGCTACAATGTCATGTAGAGCTTTTTACTTCATCCATTGTGTGTGTAATAGCTTGCATGTAGCAATATTATCACGCATTAACGCCATGCATACACGTACGTATAGCAATTAATACCAGTACATGTACATGTACCGGTATACATGTACCTGCGCCTTGAAGAACCAAAAGTACATGTTGCTGTTGAGGAAATCGTTGACCGTGATGAACCCAGCGTAGCTCGTCAGTCCAAGGATACCAGTCACCTGACTAGCCGTACGAGCTGAAAGAATGTGGAAAGAAAAAAAAGTCATAGCTCATAGCCCTTTCGATCTATGGTAAATTATTACAATAAAGTTTCCCCATGATATTTTTAAATATAATTTTAATAAAGAAAGCATGGAGTAGTAGCTTTTAATACATCATCATGAAATCAGTATCATTGAAGTATGAAATTTATTTTCCACCTATTTAATAGGCAAAGAAACTGCAGTAGATGTACGTCTGCGCTACCTTGATCAATCTGTCCAGCCTTGATGTACGGAGTGAGGTAGACGGGGTTCCCGGGATCATCTTCAGCGCCACTGCGACGGTAGAACGCCTTCTGTCTTCGAAACGGCGCACTGAGGGAAGACAAGGAGAGCGCCAGAGGAAGAGCTGAGAGAAACAACAGAAGTTGCAACCGAGACATTTCTACTCACGATTTTTTCTACTATAAACTCACGCCAGAAATAAGGCAAGGTCAGCAAGTGGGCGTGGCCCCACCTCCATGTACGCATGCGCATACTACTAATTGCATAACAAAGCCAGCACAAAATTAATCAAACTTGCACAGTAATACTAATAGTTAAATTATGTTCTGTATTTAATCAGCCATATTGATGAAAGTTTGTATGAGGTTTAGACCTCTCTCTGGCTGATCGTAAGGGAGAATGTGACCAGCACCAAGAACTATCACCTGCAAGAAGAGAGAGAAATTTATAATCACAGTCACAATGCCATGCATTTGACAAAATTATAACATAGGGGACAAATTCACATATCCTCACCTGCATGAACTTTCCGACCTGCCTGACATATCCAGCCACCTCGTCTCCGATCCTCCACACGGTACGATCCACCTTCAAGTAGTCCTCCTGGCCAGACCACTTGAGCACCTGCAGAAACCGCTCTGTCAGAGGACCACCAACTATGAGGTCAAGCTGGCCATTGTAGAGCAGCACTTTGTAGTTATCCATTAGCACTGCCAACCAATCGGCGGTTGACTGCATAATATCCTACAAAATAGTAGTAAAAAACAATACAGAATCTGATGAATTTAACCACTCATAGACTTTGAGAGTATGAGTTTGATTCCACTCACATTGACAAGTGCCATCTCCACAGCATCTGACTGACTTCCATAGCTGAGGTTTCCAACGTGAATAGCCTGACGAATACTGGTCTTATTGAGGTAGGAAGCATAGTAATTGAATTCAGGAGGACCCTATTATATACGTGGGGGAGGGAGAGAGAGAGAGAGAGAGAGAGAAAATCACGAGATCACAAATGCTAGTCAAGTAAAACTCACCGTTTGTCTGAGGATGTTAAAGTAGTTAGTAGATCCTGTGATGTTGTAGAAGTAAGTTGGATAGGGAATCAAATCACCATTCAATAACTTATCGAAGATCTGTAGAAAGCATAATGCATAAGCTCTGCGCTCCTTTATTTTTTTATATAAGGGAGAAGTCATGAGCAAACCTTAAATGCATCATAGTATTTTCCATCATTGATCAGGTTTGCTGCGTTCTGGGTTTCACTGTTGATGTACTCTGCCTGATTCTCATCAGCAAGACCAAACTGAAACGCCAGGTCAGCATATCCAGTCAACATCTGCAAGGACGACAGAGTGGATGAATATCTCCCCCCCCTCTCTCTCTCTCTCGCTCTCTTTCACTCTCTCTCAACTTACATTAACAGGATCCACCAGACCATCTCCAATAGCCACTCCTTTGAAGTTGATCTTCAGTTGTGGATTATTCTGGTTCTCAGTGTGAATTTTGTACCCAATCGCTGGAACATACTTCCCTGCATAGGACTAACAAGTACATGTGTACTGACAGCTTGTAGAAGGCAAGTTGGATACTCATAAGATTATGTTTTAGCTGAGAGGAGCCTGGGATGAGGCTACATTATTACTATATATACTCACCTCTCCAGTGACGTAGAAGTCGCTGGCCTGGTACTCGGAGAAGACGGTGAGGAACTGAGTGATACAGGAGTAGAGATTATCGGCCACCTCTTCCTCGGTAGTCGACAGCCCTCCTTTGTCAGTGTAGCTGAAACCAGTACCCACCTGAAGATACAACAACAAAAAAAAAAAGATAAATAAACTAGTGCATATTAATGAACATTTATAATTTATTAAAATTTCTAAATTTGGGGGGGATTAAGGGTCTACGAGAATAGGCTCAGCTGAATATTAAACCTAAGTAGCTAGCATAGCATAGCTGCAAGAAGGGTGGCTTGTTAATCAACAAATGAATTTACTGGGTTGTCGATGTAGAGCATGTGATAGTCCGAGTTCCACGTCACGCTTCTTAGTTTAGCCTCTCCGTTCTGGTCCACCACGATGGGTCCATTCTCGTTGAAGAGGCCAAAGAGGGAGGAGCCTCCGGGACCACCTTGAAGCCATACAAGAAGAGGGGCCGACGTGTTGCCGTTCTACGAATCAAAGGAAAAAGTAACAGCAACGCAATACTTATTACTTATGTTCTATTCAGAAGCAGCTTCTTATTAACACACTATACCTGTGCCTTGAAGAACCAAAAGTACATGTTGCTGTTATAGTTCTCATTGACCGTGGTGAACCCAGCATAGCTGATCAGTCCAAGGATACCAGTCACCTGACTAGCCGTACGAGCTAAAAGTGTGTGCATTAATTTTATCCCATGAAATAATACATAATACTTTTCCCAGGGGGGGGGGGGGAAAGAGATTGTGCATATAATGCATCAAACAATAATTATAAGGGATCAAAAGATGCCAGTTCTTTTACACGTGAATGGGAGATACGAAATGAGCACAATGAAAAGAAGTATGTGTACAAGTAGTTGAACTGCTAGCTACAGCAGTGAATTAAAACCTAATCGGGACAATACGATTCCAGCCAAAAAATGGAAAATTACTAAATTACTATTACAATTAGAGTGATCAGGTGATGGTTTTCATAGCTAGCTGCATGTATGAATAAGGTAGTCACATGCAGCCATGTGCACCATCACCATCTGTTTATTAATAGTTATTACATCAATTTGATAATAAATTCAATTTTAAGAATGACAGCTACATGTACATGGAAAGCAAATCGTCATTGCATCATGTTTTAAAGTTCACCTTAAAATTAATCATGCAAAAGCTACCAAGCTATACATCATCCATGTCTACAGCAGAACAAAGATAGCTACATCAGATGCAGAATATGCACCATACCAGAAATTGCACATGTGGCCAATTATAAGGGGAATAGAAAACTATAAGTTAAGTTGATAACTGGTTATTATGGTTTTCATGGTTATCTATATTTTTGCCTACGCTACACTTCTATATTACTTTGATTTAATTAGCTATTTGGTTATCTTGGTTATTGGTGGTCATCAATGATTTGGTTATCTGGGTTATTGGTGGTTATCTTGGTTATCGGTGGTTATCAGTAAATTAAACACTCTACATTACTTTGATTTGGCGATTTGGTTATCTTGGTTATCGGTGGTTATCAGTAAAGTAAACACTTAAACACTCTAGGTTATCTTGGTTATCGGTGATGTATCTATACGTATATGCGGTATGATGGGAGGGGCTGGGGGGTTGGGGATGGGTTGCCAATGGTTAACAGGGTTAGTCTCTAGGGTTTGTCTATAGATGGGAGGGGCTGGGGGGTTTGGGGATGGGTTGCCAATGGTTAGCAGGGTTAGTCTCTAGGGTTTATCTATGATAGATAACCAAGGATAACCATAGATAACCATAGATATCTGTAAATAACTAAGGATAACTATAGATATCCATAGATAACCAAGGATAACCATAGATATCCAGATAACCATAGATAGCCATAGATATCCATAAATAACCATAGATATCCATAGATAACCATGGATAACCACAGATAACCAAGGGTAACCATAGATAACTAAGGATAACTATAGATGTCCATGGATAACCAAGGATAACCAAGGATAACCATAGATAACCATGGATACGTGGATAACCACGGATAACCGTGGATAACCGTGGATAACCATGGATAACCATGGATAACCATGGATAACCGTGGATAACCGTGGATAACCATGGATAACCGTGGATAACCATGGATAACCGTGGATAACCGTGGATAACCATGGATAACCGTGGATAACCACAGATAACCATGGATAACCACAGATATCCATAGGTACCCAAGAATAACCATTGATAACCAAGGATATCCATAGACATCCATAGATAACCAAGGATAACCAGGAATAAACAGAAATAACCATAAATAACCAAGGATAACCAGAAATAGCCATAGATAACCATGGATAACCAGGAATAATAATAAATAACCATAATAACCAAGTAAACCATGATTCATACCCATGCTTCTGTAATAGATTTACACCATCTATATTACAATGATACCACAGATATGACAAGAATCAGCTACAATATTATAGATAACCAAATAACCCCTAGTAACTGGTTTTCACAATCAATTAAAAAACAACCTTCACCCTATAGACGGGTTGCCTTAATATGATTAGCATGGCAAGGTCATAAATTAGAAAAATCAGTACCCTCAAGACATGTCGTTATGGCAATGATTTTTTTTTAGATAATGCTATTGACCCATGTAATCATCACACTGAAGTTTGAGACTTGTCTGATCTATTGCTGATTTTATAAAAATCTTAGAAGTGAGCAATTTTCCCATATGTTTGTATTGCGGTAGGGCACATTTTGCCCTACTGCCATACAAACATATGGGAAAATTGCTCACTTCTAGGATTTTTATAAAATCAGCAATAGATCAGACAAGTCTCAAAGTTGGTGTGATGATTACATGGGTCAATAGCATTATCTTAAAAAACATTCATTGCCATAGCAACAAGCCTTGATGGTATTGATTTTCCTAATCATGGCCGCATGTTCATGTGGCTTGAACTTTCATGTCATGAATCACATTAAGGCAACCCGTCTATATATGGCCAGGTCTAAGAAATTGTAACACTTTTTTATAACACGTTTATACAATTTTATCAAATGAAAATTAAGCCAGATACCAGGGGCTGGATATTAAAGATATAGATCTACATTTATCTACCTTGATCAAGCTGTCCAGCCCTGATGTACGGAGTGAGATAGACAGGGTTCCCGGGATTATCTCCAGCGCCACTGCGACGGTAGAACGCCTTGTGACCGCGAAACGGTACACTAAGAGGTGTCAAGGAGAGCGCCAGAGAAAGAGCCGAGAGAAACAGGAGAAGCTGCAGCCGAGACATTCTGATCGACAAGCAAGCTAGTTCACACGTTGATAACAAGCTGCTGCAGAGAGGTCAAGAGTTCGCATGCAAGAAAATTGTGCAAAGTCAGCATGTGGGTGGGGCAGCTCTGCAGCGACCCCGTACCAGGCAGGTTGGTAGAGTGAAAAGCATGGCTGCAAGAGCACGTCTCAGAATGATAGGTAAGAATAAGACTGTGTTTGTAATACACATTCCACTGGCGTAAGAAGCAGGGGAGCTGGGGGGCTGGGGGGGCTGTAGTCCCCCATCTTGTCAGCCAAGTGCAAGTGGGCCTATTAAAACCTAGGAAGATATTTATTCTACTAGGCCTTGACATCTTCAGATTTGTGATGTAAAGTCTACTTTACAGCCAAATTAGCATAATAATGAGCATGGTTTGAAGGTGTATTGTGTGATCCAAAAAATTTTTTGCATGCTTTGCACGCAATTTTATTTACAGCCCCCCTGTTCAAAAACAACATCTTACGCCACTGCATTCAATCACTCACACATACACATACATACACACACCTCATGCATACACAGATATTGGAGCAAACTTGACAGGTATGCTATAAATTATAATATTATATTAAATTATCATTGGTGAAGCGTGATTTTAACTGTATTATTGTGATCATTCATCAATAGATCCGGTGTTTAGGGGAGTGTACCGAGGAAAGAGAGCTCATCCAAGTGAGTGAGCGAGCTCGAGAAGGGAGGGAGTAGCCTCGTCCCCAGGCCCTCCCAGTTTTTAATGTTACACGCAAAACCTTTATTCGATTAATTTCATCTAGATGATTTTGATGATGTCATTCAACGCTCTCTCGATGCTGGAGTTGAAAAGGTAGCTAGCTACTTTCATAGACCTACAGTCACATGACAATTAGATGCCACTCCTCCCTCATTTCTTTGTCTTTGCAGATCATTATCACTGGAGGTAGCCTCTCGGACAGCAAGAAGGCTTTGAACCTTGCAACAACAAATTGTAAGTCATCCATCCGTCCACAATGCTTGTAGTACGGTAGTTCGTATGTGAGCTATTATGTACATGTTCCTATTGACATAATATGATGCAACGTACCGTGTAGCCCAGTGACCTATAATACTTTTATTGTTGAATGATATGGAGGCTCGTTAGTGTGTTAATAGTGAGGCTGAACTGGATCATTTGTTGAACGTAGAAAGATACAACGTGCATTCATTAGTGACAAAACTCAGCAATAATTGTGCAATAAGGACATCAAAGATCAGTACATACCGTACTTACTGTTTTTAACATGAAAATTATGCAAATCTGTCGAAACAAGCCTCTCAACTTTGAAGTTTAGTGTTTCATGCATTGTATTATGGCACACAAAGTTTACATGCATTAATTTTGCAAGTAATATTCACACAATTATTATCAATAACTTTACATTTTACATTGGTAGCTCATTTCTATGCGACTGTTGGTTGCCATCCAACCCGCTGTGGGGAGTTTGAGGGTACAGCGGGTACCACTCCAGACCAGTACCTCGCCCAGCTGCTTGCCCTGGCAGAGGAGAACAAAGGAAAGGTTGCCGCCATCGGAGAATGTGGGCTAGGTACGTAGATATTTTATTTATAGTCATCATGCATGGATATAATTTGTAAGCTATAATTATAATGATGAGTGTAGAATATATACCAGTATTGGCTCTTATCCATTAGAGTATCGATGTGTGTTTGTATACTGAAAATAATTGTTCTTTTTTTTTTTTACAGATTATGACAGACTACAGTTTTGTACCAAGGATCTCCAATTAAAGTAAGCTGTATACCTTCATGTAGTGTCGTTCCCAGGCCATCTCTCCCTATGATATTGGAAATCTAGGAATTGGCCTGGAGACAAGGCTATGCTACGCATAGTATGCATTATAAAAGTTCATGATATATAGCTTTAATTTTTTAGGTACTTTGAGCCCCAGTTGGAGCTGTCAGAGAGAATTGGACTGCCTTTATTTCTCCACTGCAGAAATGCCCACTCAGATTTCATGGGTCAGTTATATAGTCAGCAGAGTCTGTCTAATTCAATCTCCTGACCACATACTGATGCTCCTGTTCAATTTTCTCTCTTGACTGCTACAGATATTTTGTCAAGAAATCGGATGAAACTGAGAGGAGGAGTGGTAAGTTGGTGTATACATTATACTTGGTGATACCATGACATTGCATTCTGTTAGTTGTAACCATGTTCTATATAAAAAAATGTTGAGCTGTTTCTTTCCCATTGTCTTCATGAAAATTTAAGATAAGTCTCTTGTACATGCACAAACACTGTGCGAAAGGAAAAAAAAAAAAAGGTCTGTGCACTGACCGGGAATCGAACCCGGGCCTCCCGCGTGGCAGGCGAGAATTCTACCACTGAACCATCAGTGCGCTTCTGAAAGGTGATATCACGCTTTCACATTATGTAGGTGCACTCGTTCACTGGCACACTGCCTGAAGCCAAAAGTGCTGTTGACTTTGGCCTCTACATTGGAATAAATGGCTGGTAAGATTTATCTCCTAGTGGCTACAAGACAACATACCTTCTAATCTATCCCCCTCCCCCTTTAGCTCTTTGAAAACGGCCGAGAACCTGGACGTGGTGAAGCAGCTGCCTGCTGACAAGCTACTCATTGAAACAGGTGCTCTATCTACACTGTGACAAAATGTTGATATAATATATAGTCTCGTCATCCCCCAGGCCTTCCCAGGATGTTAATTGTAACACTGAAAATTAAAGCTGTGGGGAGCCTGGGAATGAAATTATATAATAGTGAACGGTGCACACGTGCACGTGCAGAAGTTATTCGTGTTAAGGGGCCTTTTATGGCTTGGGGCAAAGGTTGTTTGGGTAGTAGTTTACAAAAATCCATTTTACCTCTAACGCTAAAATGTTACAGACTTGAAAGGATAAATTGAATTTGTATCGTATATATGACTATCTACGTATGTCAATATAAATGTAAGGTCACGATGAATAATCTTATGATGTCATTATACATGTACCTGGAAGATTGCTCACATTGGGTTGGTATGTGATAAGTATTATTTTGAACTGACCTTTCAAAATTGAAATTTTTGAATCAAACGCATGCCAACATGTCAACATTTGAACAAGGCCTTATAAAGATTGTAGCTTAAAGAATTGTGTCTTTGAACGAGCATTCCTGCCCAAAACATCGAGATTCACTGAATAGAGTCGAGATTGTCCCTTTTCATAACTACTTCTTTGCCAAACTAGGCGGGTACCATTCCAAGTAATAATATACTTCACGATCTTTCTGCCTGGTGATTACATAATTACGGTGGCTAAAAATCTATTCTTGTCTGTGCAAGTCATAGATCTGTTATATCACGTTTGCTAAGACAGTGTGTTACAATTTGTTGTTTTTGGATAGTTAGCTAGCGCTATAAACACTGGGCTACAAAGGAGCCAAAGCTCTTTGTTTTAGCTATCTGCGTATAAATGAACCACATTCCTCTGTGTTTGTGTGTGTGTGTTTAATTGCCTGAGTTTTAGGACATACACTCACACACATTCACTCATCGAGAGTGTGTTAGTACATGCACTCTTGCATACGTTCATGCACACATGCACAGACGCAGTTACCATGGCACTCTGATAACCTAGGAAATACAGTTTCAACTTACGGTAGTGTGGTGGAATAATATATTTATTACATATTCCCAATCCCCTCCCTCTCTCCCTCCCCGGCCCTCCTAAAGCATAGCTTTATCCCCTAGCTGGCCCATTCCCAGATTTACATGCTCAGTACATAATAATTATCGTTGAAAAATTTGGAATTGGAATGGGTCTGGGGACGAACTCGAGGCTAAATGCATGATCTCACCTCTCTCTATGTGATAATAATATTATTGTAAGCATTATTGCTAGAGCATGACCACGATAATCGACGCTTGCGTACATAGAATAGCCTGCCTGGGAGTGGGCACCAGTCTGTAATTCAGCTCATTGGCGTGCAATTAGCGCTGTGCGCCCCACCCTCCTTACAAGCAATAAACATGCGGCGTCACTTTGCTTGTACCCGAACAAGCTATGCTAATTACACGACAAGCACCATGCCACAATAATATTATAGTATAGCATAGTGTATTATAGCATTATATGGTGAGCGCTGCAAGCATGGATCCATTCGAGCACTAATGGCCCTTTGTTACTGTAATGAATTTTTACCATCGTAAGTTGGTAATTGTCCAATCAGACAAGACTAGGTCCCCTCCGTGTGCACATGCATGTACAGATAAGCTTCACACTGACATTCTATGTATGTGTGAACCTCATATCCAATGTGCTAAGCGAGTATATACATTGTACGTACATGTACCAGGTATGTAGCTCCCAAATACGAAAATATGAAATGGGTTTTGATTGGCTGTTTTGTATGCTTCTAATTGTCTACGCTGTCTTCATTAGTGGGGTGAGTCTCTGGTCCACCAACACCCTTTCTTACGTTCAACCATGGACTATAGAGCAACATACTTAATACATGCGTTAAGTAGTTCTATGATACTGTACATATATATATCTAGCCAGAAATTTTTGCTATGGGAAAATTTCGCCAATTTTGCCACCTGCTCTCATTGGCGAAATTTTATTCACAAATTGCCCAGTTATCTGCGTTCATCTGTTTATTGCATGGATGTGCCCCCGGCCCCACCTCGAGATTATCGATAATAAAAATCATCTTGGTGTCCATAATAAAAAAAAGTGTCATCGTAAACTCTTCTACATGTATGCTTGTAACAATTTGCAAGTGATTGGAGCTATAAATCTGAAGGGGTGGGAAATAACAACCACTTGAAGGTTTTTGATATTGTGGTTGGTGTGTAAAAAAACTGTGAAATACATGCAAAGGGAGGGAGGGGAGAGGGCAGGGATTGAGGGAGAGAGTGAGGGGAGAGAGAGAAAGAGTGAGGGGGGAGTGAGATGAAGGGAAAGAGAGAGAAGAGAAAGAGAGAGAGAGGTGAGGAAGGTATCTTTCTTGGCTCTTTCGATCCCCCTCTTCCTTCTCCCCTCTCTCCAGACGCTCCATGGTGTGAGATCCGTCCGACCCACGCCAGCTCAAAATTAGTCACCACGCAGTTGCCCAGCAAGAAGAAGGAGAAATGGGAGAAAGGATTACCCGTGAAGAGCAGAAATGAGCCACAGAATGTCGTGTAAGTTTTACATACAATATAACTAGTCTCGTTCCTAGGCTTAGTTCTTGCTTTTTTCGTACACATTGAATACTGGAATAGGATATGGGAATGGGGACGATAATATTAGTGTAACATGTAAGTGGTTAATAGGTAGTTTATTGAAGTGAAAGGTGGGGTACAAATATACGGTTCAGCAAGATATCCTATCTATCACTTTAATTGCTTTTTAACTGTGTTTTCCCGCCCCCTCTCTCCCTCACCTCTGCCTACATGTATAGATCTTTGTCCCTTCTATGCTAGCTAGCTAGCTAGCTAAAGCTCTTCTAGTCCTGCTTTGTATTATAATAATAATATTATGTGTGTGCTTGCAGCAAAGGTGTGTGGGTAGATATCAAACATACGTAGGTCAATAAATAAATCTTGTTTTTGATATTATTATTATTATGCCCTGTCTTGGTTACCCTTTCATCCCACAGTCTCCACCCTTCCTTTGATGACAGACTTCAGGCTGCATGCATGATGGTCAATAATAATATTATTATAGTTCATTGATCGAGCAACTGCATGTGCGTATGCCACTCAAAGCAATCAAGTAGTGACTGCAATTATGACATGCATAGATTTTTCAAGCAATTAAAAAAACTTACTACATACTAAGCCTTTATCCTACTCATATCTCTGCATGCATTGACCTTCAATTTTTGTACCAAATCAATGATAACTATAATTGTGATAATAATACCTGGTATTCTATTTCTTATTTGTTATTAAAATTAATGTTCTCTTGCAGGCAAGTGTTGGAGGTGATTGCTGGTCTTAAGGAGATGGATAAGTTTGAGTTAGGAGAGCAAATCTACAGAAATACATGTACTCTCTTCAACTGGCCGATATAGGTTATTGATGCACGAGTATTAACGTATTACCATAATAGAGTCTGATAAGAATTTTATTATTTTCGTTTCACCATGCATCTGGATTTTCTTTAATTTAAAAGTAGCATTTGACCTTATTCAAGGTCATGCTTGTATGTGTTGTACTACGAAATCACATTATGAATTTCGCTAGGAACTTCATATAGTGACACATGACATTGTACAGTGTTACATGTGAATACAGCAATTCTTTTGTCTTTCAACATGCAATGGTGTATAATCCTCGTCTCTTCAGCCACTGGAATGTTGGCTGACCACCCCAGCTCAAACTCGATCACGACGATAATTAATTGGCTTCCCGCTGGATCACAAGTGGGTATTACCTGTTGCTAGGGAGGTGTCCCTAGCAACGCGGCATATTATGTCGATGCCTTTATTTTGGGTGCAATGCATGTGAGGTATAATGCTGTTGCCAAGCAACCATAAGGGAATGGAATAAAATGTGATGTGACGACAGAAAAAGATTGAAATCGGATTTTGTGACGTTGTTTTGTGTGCGTTTTTGCCATTCTTTTCACGTAGAGGGGAGCCAACGTTAAAGTGCACTTTTATCCTATTAAACGGCCATTTCTTTTTTGCACCTGACCACACCTGCCGGCTTGATATGATGAACACACATGACTCTCTTTCCCCCCCCCCCCCCTCTCTCTCTCTCTCTCTCTCTCTCTCTCTCTCTCTCTCTCTCTCTCTCTCTCTCTCTCTCTCTCTCTCTCTCTCTCTCTCTCTCTCTCTCTCTCTCTCTCTCTCTCTCTCTCTCTCTCTCTCTCTCTCTCTCTCTCTCTCTCTCTCTCTCTCTCTCTCTCTCTCTCTCTCTCTCCCTCCTTCCTCTAGCTAGTTAGCTAAACCTCTTGCACCTAAGCAAATTAAATTTATGTTCATTTGACGCGTGTGCATGTACGCATGCATAGGTTAGAAATTACAGCACAAACTGATGACAGTGGCCCCACCTAACACCTGGCGTCGTGTCATTCCGGGCAGCTCTATGGAGACCACACGTGCTCAGTGTACGGATCATTTGTTGTCAATTTGGACCACTAACAGCAATGCTTGACTCAAAATACATTGAAATATTTAATATTGTACCACATGTGATGTACAGTACAATGTCCTGCATCTATTGTATGATGTGGATAATATTATTATAAATGCCTCATCTGATTGACTTAAGTCCACAGCTAAGGCTCAGCCTGGAACCAGTCACATGAACCTTGACAATGGTGAATGGCTTTGAAAGAAGGTATTGAATAGAAAGTATAGCGGCTATGTCCATACACTCGATCTGCTCATACATAGTACAGTGGTCAGCAGCTGAGCTGTGCTGGCTGAGAGCTCAAATAGCTTTGTCTCACCAAAAAAGACTATAATATTATATACATCTTTCAAATATTCCTCCTCCACTATCGTTTTGAAGATGTGGTTGCTCAGATTCTCCATAATAACATAAAACGGTCATTTGAAACACCCATGGATGCTTTCAATTGCTAAATTAGGCTCTCTCTCTCTATATATATATAATTATTATAGGAAATATCTAATACATACAGTATAGTTTGCTTTGAATATGTTTCACTCAAACAGCTGATGTAGCACAGAACAATATCAGTGTGGTTTGTACATCCTTCCAAAACAAAAAAAATAATACTACAGAGTATACCTATGCATGGTGCCAAATGTCCTAGCTATAGCTGCGTATATCCCATAGTATTGTGCAAGTTTGCACATTCAGAATCTACAAAACAGCCAAACAGGACATCAGCAATTCCACCCCATAATTTCAGCATGCACAGTTCTGAGCATGACAGCAGATTACCTACACTTCCAAGCATGCAATGCATGTGGTTGCTACAGTGATAATAGTCTACAATACCACATGCATAGTCTCAATTATTGGCAGTCAGTGTGTATAGTGTAACCCCTCTATTGTGGCCAATTTGCCCATGGCCATCAGTTACTATGTATGGGGAATGCTACTACTATGTGGATCAAGAGGCATATATTGGTACAGTAAAGTCTCTGTATTGTGGCCAATTTCCATCAGCTATATAGAGAATGCTACTATGTGGACCAACAGGAAAGTAAAGTAAAATTTCTCTATTGTGGCCAGTTTGGGAGCCTCAGGGAATGCAGGGTACCATAGCTCACAGAGATAGTTGTAATTTCTCTATCTATTTAAAAGCACAGGTGCTAGCTACTGCTGTTTGAGGAAGGAACCAAAAGTATGAACCAAAGCAGGATCCATTACCTTTTGGTGTGCTTAGCTAGCTTAGTGGAGTGGTCAAGCTTTTGCTGTACTTCAAAGCCTACTTTCGCAGATTGTAGAGTGCCACTGAGGTAGTTACCGCTACTCTTGCAAAATGCTTTCCCATGCCACGAGCTTTCTGGTGTGGTGTGATGTTCAGTAATTACACTTTATGAGATGGTGGTGATGGCGAACATGAGGCCCACTATGTTATTTTATATTGAAAAATTTAATGAGTGCTCAATTATAATAATTATTGTCAAATTTGCACACGTAGACTTATTAATATTATTTTTGCACAAAAATTTAGCTTTCTCCCTCACCTTTAATCTTGTAGACCTGGTGAGCAGTTTAACTAATTATGTTCCGCACATAATACTAGTAGCTAATAATTGTACAAGTGCATGTAAATTAGTCAATGTTGCTATGGATTATTGGCTGCTCTCCTGTGAGATCTACTGGGGAGTATGTAGCAACAGCAATTCAGTCTGGCGGTAATATTTGTTAGTTTGCTATGTCGCACTCAGCATGTATGGATGAAACAGCTTGTAGTAGCAAGTCCAGTAACATGCTTGGACTCTAATTAGTGAAAATGTTCTATAAGCTACTTTTAATTGTTATCTTCTTATAATTATTTTCCAATATCTTTGGCTTTTGGCATGCAGCCATTCAAATTTTCAATTTTGCCAGCACACTACTGCTCTGTACTGTAGCTGTTGCAATGTGGCTAAAAACCACGAAGCTGCACAATTGCATTGTTTATTTTGTGGGCGGTTGGGGCTATGAATACCATTAAATAATCGCGCACGTACTACCTGACCCACGTGGTTTTGCACTATAAAAGCGTGGCCGTGTAGCGATGAATGGCCCAGAACAAGCTGCAAAGCCAACGTCACATTCAAAGGCACTACTACAGACAATCGGCTGCCTTTTGTGCGGTTTATAGTGCACAGTAGCTACCGAGGCCTGCGGGCACGTAAATTATTTCAACAGCTATTATACAACACCAGCAGCAATCGTTAATTTGCGTAGTGTTCTGCAACGCTGTTGTCTGCCAGCGTGGACTATTATAACAGAAGATTGAGTTGAAGACAGGTCTAAAAAGCATTTTTTTTTGAGACAGAGAAGATGAGAACTTTTGTAAGACAAGGACTACAGTTTGCTCTTCTGCTACTGATGTTTGGTGTGGTGGTGAGGGCCAACCAGGGGACCAGTGAAGTAACAGGTGGGTTCAGCTTAAACACTAATAAAATTAATAATTAACCATGAAGCAGGTGAGACTCACTTGCATTGTATGCATGCATATCTGAACTTTCATGCCTGGTATACATAATTTGAACTGCAGATATTAACTCCATGGCACTATTACAGTATTTAATATTAATTTTAATGGTAATACTAAATAAATATTATACTGGTTTCATTAAGAGTTGCTCCGTGATAGCTCAGTGACATGACCTTCGTCCCAGTAAACATTTCACAGATGATATGCAAATCAGTCATAGTCAATTTGTCGAACATGACCACATGTAAGAAGACAGAAGTTGAAGTGCTATACAATTCAATTAAGGAACCTTCCCATGCTAACGCCATCCCGCTGTTTCGTCACTGGACTTGGTGTCGATACAGACGTGTTTTCATTTCAGGGACAATTTGAAATTGCAATTCAATATCGGACTTAATATTTTGGTCATTTGTTAGATTGATTCAAAACTTGAGCATACATTTTAATAATAGTATACCTTTAATGAGTTAACTAACCAGGCTAGCATGCACTAGCTACAGTATATTATAATAATTATAGCTAGACAGCATAGTCAAAGATCTTTCTGATGCATTTGAACGCAAAGCCTGAAAGCCGAGGAGTTGGCAGAGTTCAGTAGAGCATTGCCAGCTGAGCCGTTTGACGGACACTGGGTCCACTTAGGTCCACAAAACAACGATTACATCCGACACATTTTGATTATTTACATCACCGACAAAATTTATATACTGTGAATATAACCATATCTGCTGTGAACTACTGTTATAGTAGACAAAAGGGTGCTGAATAATGGCATTGTCAGTACTTTGAATCGTGCATAGATGGCAAAACATACATGTACATCTTTTGTGTCGATAATTGCGGATGGTATGCTCTATATTGACTGCATGCATGGCCAGCCTACCTACATGTATGGATTGTAAAATTAAAGTTCATCGGGTTCGATCTTCAAGGGATTAGACGAAGAAAGGTGGCTCTTTCCTTTTGAAGCGATGGAATTTTGGGTGTGATCTCTTCATCCTTATGGTCCTTCCTGGTGATTTCATACTAATCACAGTAGATCAATGATACTGGCTGCTAATGTTCGATTGCATTAAAAACATATCAAGCACGAACCTTATACACAGCACCTAAGCTTGTACTACTATAGAATCTGAATACATACCTATAATAATATTATTATACGAGGGAAAGTAGATGCTAATTAATGTTTTACATTATTGCTACATCAGTTGATTGTGAAAGTGCGATGTCATAATACAGAGCCACCTTGTATTAAATAATTATTGCTGCAGGCTACCATTTGTGCTGTGACATCAACACAACCGATGCACTCTGCTTCAACACTTGTATAGAGGTGAGCAACAAGGAGAAGTTTGCTAGCTGGTGCATGGGGTAAATTTTCCCTATCATTCTTGTGTAGTTTGCATATTAAATTTTACTAGCTGCTCTTATTAATGGAAAGTGTTAAAGTGCTGGTGGCCACATACCGGTAACAGTACTAACCTTGTCCCCAGCTTTCAAAATATCTGGGAGGGTCTGCATGCATGGAGCAATCTATATTCATGCTTGTATATTATACTATACAGTTGGATCTTTGTGCATGTTCAGGCCAAAAAATTCCATTTTGAGTTCATGCCTAATACTATTATTATCTAAACTGAACTATTGTGTAGTTTTTAATTTCGTCTCTCGTAGCAGCCAAGTTTTGACTTTCACCAGAATGCTTTTCCCACGCGGCGCCATGTCAGTTCCTGCCGACATGCAATGACGTTTGATACGTATCTAGAACTAAACCTTGACTATCAGTCGTGGGGGTAGGTTTGCTGTGTGTGGTGTATAGGCTACAGGCGCATAATGTGACGTCTGTTGCACATCCTTAGCTCACCTAATGCAGTTAATACAGTTCATAAATCAATTTGCTAGAGGTTTGTTGTTCCCTGTGACTCTTTTGTGAACTTTTCTCAGCCACAACACTGGCCCAGTGCAAATAGTATTATGAAATTGGTAGATACTTTATGTATACTGGTCATACACCTATAGCACGAACCCTTCCCCCATACAAATTTTCTTGCTATGATTACCAGAGATGACATAATAGACCAGAGATGTTATATATAATATTATTATAAGTGAAGTGGGAAGCAGATGTCAGGACATTGCATTTTTTTGAGCTATCCTTGCTTTTGGTGTGCATGTACATAAAATTAATGTATAATAGGCCCTAAGGGGTATTGTGCTAGTGTGTGGAGCAGTCTGAATATAGTGGTGTTGTTAATCCAATTAAGGTTCACTGAGAAGGCTGAATATTTTGCCTATTCAAAAACTGCCCAGGTTGGTTGCAGTAGTGCTTTGTGCAATAATGGTCCAATGGTTGGTGATAATCCAATCTGACTTGTACTTAATTACTCAAGTCAGTAGAGTATTTGTGTGCAGATGCTGTATACTTCTAGTTCTACAGATCTGTGGTAGAGATAGCGAGATAATAACAATTGGTGAGAGTATGATCATATGGATAGCATTATGACATTGTGTCCTTTCAATCTATTCAAAGTGGTATACCATGCAAAGTCTGATAGAGTACTAACTTTAAGTAAACGATGGGAAGTAATACATTAACCAAAAATGTCAGATCTTGCATCTGTACTCTATGACTTAACAGTACCACTGATTGGCTGCATGCATGATGTTAGGAAGTAATATAGTACCTATTTGTTACTTTGACCTTAAGACATATGTATGCTATATAGCTAATGGCATCTCTCCTGTAATTGAACAAAGCGTTTCTACTATTGTCCAGAAATTTGCTCGTTAATTCCACGACAAATGATATCATCCATAATTGGAATTCCCCAGCATAATATTATAACATGAGATAATATAGCTGTACCTCCTGTGTCCCTCTGCTTGCATGCGAGCCAAGAAGCTTAACAGGAGCACAATAGACTTCCCAAGGAGACCTACAAGGGCGTGACTCGTACACGGCTTTGTTCTACAGCTGTTAACTCAATCACATGACACGCACACTCTGCACAGTGTGAGCTAGTGGGAGATAATATGACATTGCAATTATGTATACGTGTGATTGAGTATTCAGCATGCACCGGATAAAATTGGCAGTTGTGGTGTCAACACACAATAATTATTACATGTAATTGTTAGCTGTTGAAAGTAAAATGAATACCGGGTGGGGAGAGCGTGAGGATTTCCTGTACGAGATTGTTAATAATAATATTGTTCACTTTTTCTCGCCATCACCAGGCATTGGGATCTGGAGAGTCAAATGAGATTACATCACTTCAGCTTCAAGCTATGAGCAGTGCCTGTTCACCACTGCTTTATGTAAGCCTAGCCACAAAAGTCTAAACAATAATTAATGTGTGAAATTAGACAATTTAGCAATAGTTATTGATGGCATTTTTTACAGACGAGCTTCTGGACTTGTGTTAACTCAAATGTCAATATTACTAATGGTAAGCATTACTACTATTTCGATAGAAGGTATACATTATTAATTTTTTTCTTTTGCTGCAGAGATTGTACCAACAGTCCCTCCAAGATCTCCCTGTAAGTTTCTTACCAAAAAGCTCCTCCTGATCTAACCAAGAGATGATTAAAAGGGTCTGAATACATGGCATGATATGAATGCATACCCATTCTTTTGTAGACTACCACTGTTGCTCCGTTGAAGGAATCTCTAACACCTGTCAAGAAGAGTGTCAAACTGTATGTAACCACTATTAAATAATTAGTGGAATTATTATTAATAATATTTCCTCCCTACAGCACTTAGCAGCAGATGAACCTTGGCAGCAGTTCATTACACAGTTAACTGCAGCCTGTGGAAGTGTGGTGGCATTACCGGTACGAAAACTCATCAATTATCATACTTGTCTACATTAATAATAATAATATTGTACTTGATTGTATGCACATACGTACAAGGAGAGGACTTATTGCCTATAGCCACTTGCACAATAAGTGCACTCAGAACAACACACTCATTCACTATGCACACTAATAAACTAATAATGCACACACCAACAGCCCAGTCCATTTTGGCCCTGTGTGCTGGCTCCTCTTCCAACAGAAACACGTAAGAAATCATTAATCTACATAGCCCTGCTACTCTACCCTATACATCATGGTAGTAAATTCATTTTGTTTTGTTGCTTTCATTTTCAGCTACTGAAGATCCTAGTGCAATCCCTAAACAACCACCACGTAAGCTGACAGTTTTAGCTACTTAAACTTTGTATGAAGCATTGAAAACACGTAAAGGCCTGGTATTATTAAATTTTACTCAGTATACTGCTTTCCTTCTATACAGATGCTGACTGGGCTAGAGTACAGTGCTGTAACAAAGCTTCTGATCAAGTCTGCAGAGAAAGCTGTTTGGATGTAAGTTTGTCATGTACATACATACACACACCCACCTGCGCTGTTAGCACTGACAACGCATTGTACAATGCCCACAGTCTCATGCACACTCGTACCATCTTCCTATATCTCCACCTCATACACTCACACACACATACACACACACGCCACTACCAATAGCTGTACACTGGTCGACTAGTTTCCTCAAGCTCCTGGTCTACTTTTCAACTGGACTGCATTCATCGACCTAGTGAGGTATGGTAATTATTAATAATATTCAGTAAGACATAGTTTACAATCTTTTTTTTTCTATTGATACAGAGTCGACTGTCCACCTGTATGGCCGACGGTAAGCCACACCTTATGATCCCTCCCACTCCATTTGTCAGTTCATATACTAAGTCGATAGGCCCATTATTTTTAGCTTTTTAGCGAGCAATAATCATTGAAAAACTGGGGGAATGGGCCACTTATTGACAGTTTGATGATTACTCTGCAGTGAGCTCCCCCTGCAAGCTCGGCTGCACTGGACCCAACCCTCAAGACCAGCTCACATTCTGTACCAACTTTAACAACAGGTCAGCATTAATTTATTGTTGTGCATCACGGTAATATGCAACTTTTGGCAAAATTGCACATACGTGTGACTCGCCTTGTGGAAACTATGCAATACCATAGCTAGAATTATGTGCGGATGTAATAATTATTATGGAAATTTTGATCATACTTTTCAGCTTTCAATCATACATCTCAGTTGAGTACATTGATGGCTTGCTTTTTAGCTAGTGATGACTCTACCTCAAATTTTATCTTCTTTTTTACACAGGCCATCTGAGTCCTTCCGTCAGTGCAACAATGCTGCAGATAGGATGGCCAAGAACAGTTTCTACAACTGGATCAGGACCGGTGTGGTCCAACACCCTCTCTATACGCTCTTCGTCAGCAATGTTGAGAGTTGTCTGCCAGAAATGTGGAAGGTTGGTTAATATAAGATTACACAGCCTCATCCGATCCTCAGACTTCTAGTTTCACCTATAGCTAGCTTTTGAGTTTGCATGTTGGAAATGGGTCTACATTGCCGTATTATTATCTGTGACAAGTCTGCATAATCATGATCAGCAGCACCAAATTTCACCTCACAAGCTGAAATGTACTATATATTTAATTTTACTATGCAGGCTGTTGCTTGTATCACCCACATCCAGCCATGTCACCCGACAACTCACATCACACAAATCTGCAGGCTAGTATATAGCTGTGTTTCATTATTCCATGTATATTAGCTGCACTTTCTATTAAATTTTTACTCTACAGGAAGGACTGTCTCAAGCTGCTGTCCAACTGCAGTAACTCTGATGTGGCACCTCAAGCAGTGTGTGATATCATTGCTCCTGCCAACACCGAGAAATACTGTATCTCAATCAGTGAATATCTGAGTGAGTTCTCTTGAGTCGCGCAGTGTGATTAATTCAGTCATCTCTACTCTCTATTTCTCTCTCTTGACTTCTCCCTCTCTCTCTCTCTCTCTTTCTCTTCTCACTCTACCCCCTGGCCCTTGATCCTCATCTCTCTCCTTCTTAGAGCCTAGTCCAGTCTCTTACAAAGCAGCTCTTGTCATCGAAAATCCCTGCGATCCTAATCCCTGTGCTGAGGGCTACTTTTGTGCCATCAACCACAAGTGTCAAACACGAGAGCAAGGCTGCACATCGTTCAGCTGTCAACCAGGCTGCATCATCGGCGATCGTCCGAGTTTCGTCGTGCCCGAAGACAGTGGCGTTCGCGTCAACCTCATCACCGACTCTAGTCGAAGTTGCTATGGTTACTTCAACTGTTCCATCGTGAGACAGGGTATGGAAGGGAGAACGGGGGGAGGTGATGAAATTCCGGCAGCTATAGGGGGAACGGCACTGTCTGGGGGATTTCAACCTGTCCATAACCACTGCGAGGGCGGAAGCACATGTATGGTTGACGGAGAAATGAAAGGTGAGAATATGTATAGCTACATGGTATGGCTACAAATTTGAAATCGTTATGCTACCAACTTCACTAATTTGGTTGAAAGCCAGTACTTTAGGCTAGACATCCAAGCGTTCCTGACATTTACATTTGATAATTGAGGGTATTGGTCGCCCTAAGTTACAAATTAACCTTTTGAACATTGTGTGTGATACCTTCACGGTACATTAATTAATATATTTCTTGCAGCTCATGGCTCTCACTTTCATAACGACTGTAATTTCTGTGCCTGCTCTCATGGACGCCAGGTCTGTACCAATCGACGATGCTTGGGTGACCAACCTACACGTAAGTCTCCTTTTCACACGCTCTTCTAGGATAAATAATTGTTCATCGGTGAATCAATTTTTTTTATTTATAGATAACTGTTCTGACTGCTCTGGTGATTATTCACCCGTCTGTACTGTGGATGGCAGGACTCTACCCAACTCATGCTTTGCCAAGTGAGTGAGAGAGAGAGAGAGGAAGGGGGAGGGAGAGAGAGAGAGAGAGAAAGAGAGGGAGAGAGAGGGAATGTAACGCATACTTATTGTTCTCATCACAGATGCATGGGATATGGTCGAGGGGAGTACTCTACTGGACAAGACTGCCGAGCTGGCAATCCTTGTGCATCAGGGTTTGGAACCAGCAGCAGGTGTGGTGTGGGAGATAGTTGCCTGCCGTCAAGAAAAATCTGCTTTTCTAACTCATCTACTTCTGTGGAGTGCAAGCAGTACACTTGTGGTATGCTCAATAGATTTAACGAAAATTATTGGGCATGTTATGAAACTTTTACATGGCAATTTTTGTGCTGAAAAATCATTAGGAATTGCCCTGCATCGTGTTTATACATAACTGATAATCAGAATTTTCCAGATTTATAATACAATGATATTATGGTAGCTAGCCTTAAACATTGTAGGCAATATTGATACTTTTTCCTCCCTCTCTCTCACTACAGTGAACCAGGACAACTGTGATGCATACTCTAATCCAGTTTGTGACAACTCTGAGTCCTCCCACACGAGTCTCTGCAGCTTCCTACGAACACACAGCAACCTGGACTACCTCGGCTACTGCAAGGTACGTACGACGTTGACAAAGTACTCCCATAGAATAAAATTTTTAATTTGGGAGGAGAGGCCTAGTCCTAGAAGGACCGACCAAAGTACTGAACCAATCGATGATCTGGCTCTATGGTGATGATCCAATAGTAAAGGTAGACATGTCCAGATCTGATTCAATGCTGAGAAATGTTACTATAATAATATTATGATATTATGTTAATAATTATTATTAATTTTGTGATATTGTATCCTGTAGCCCGAGTGTTCAAGATCAAGATCAAAGCAAGTCTGTGGAGTGAACGGAGAGAGTTTCCCCACAGAGTGTCACTCCGACAGCGACTACGTGGCAGTCGACTACTATGGACACTGCAAGGCCGTACCAGCAGGATCAGGTATATAATGTGCACAATCATGCAACTCTCCCTCCCTCCCTCCCCCTCCCTCTCCCTCTCCCTGTTCCCCCTTTCTCTCCATCTCTCCCCCCTCCCTCTCTATATAACACAAAGTCACTCGTAGCTACGAGATTGTACGATGATCTATATAGTATGCATCCCCCTACAGGTTCAGATGGTAAATCATGTGCTGGTGTGACCTGTCCTGCTTTGCCCTACGCTGGTTGTATTGGAGTCACTCCCTGGGATGCCTGCTGCCCCAAGTGTGGTACGTATGACATTGTAGATATATAGTAGTTTTACTTCTTGTGGAATCTGTAATATCTGGATAATATATGGCCATCACGTATGAGATAAGTACGATAGGTCTAATTACATGATTCTTTTTTTTTTTTTACTTGCATGATTCTATAGGTGGATACTTGACAGTTCTAATGGACAATGAGATAATGCAGAGGAATATTCACGCACTTGGGTTGCAGTTTCTGTCATCAGTCGACATAATTAAGCGATTACGATATCACATTAGTTCGGTAAGTATAAAGCTGTGCATGCATGAGTGATTCATGTGAGAACGAGGGAGAGCTGATGTTAACAAAGTCACTCCTGATATCAGCATCAGAAATTATTATATACAAAAAAAAAACAAAAAAAACCCTATGCTATACATACAGCTGCAGTGTAACTTGTATGGACACTACTCTCTGGATGGCTCCTTATCTCTTCTCGTTCTTCCAACACTCAACTCATCATTGGATCTCTTGGTAAGTTGGTTGTAATAGGGAGGATATAGAGATTAAATTTCTGGGAGGGGGGGGGGCAGGCGTGATTGTAATGGTATCTTCCAAATTCCTTTTAATAGATTGGTACATGCAACCAAGAGGCTGTCAAGTTGGCCACATTCATCAACAATCAGACTCCGATGCTGGCGTCCGATCCTTACCTCTCTCACATGGTAGCAGCCACAGTACAGACTGCAACGCTGAAAGATGTACCAGTGCCTGTTCGCACGGAGAGACCAAGGCCTCCTGGTCACATCTACTCGGCAGCTCGGCCTTTGGCAAGCATTGACTTGGTGCTGGTCACCATTTTGAGCATCCTTCTTGTGCACTTAAACATGAGATAATGCTATTTGCTCGAATTATTGGTTATTCACTTAATAATATTAACCTCAATACACACGATGTCATTCACTGTCTGTTGAACAGCACTTAATAATTTCACTTCACAATACCCCATTTGACTAATGTGGAATGCATAATCAATCACATGAACATGATACATACTAATCTTGAGTTTTATAAAGCACTTTAATATTTTTTTGTCACAACCATGGTATGTTATGTCATCCATCATTATTGCCTTACTTATCAAAACTGTATGTGGCCAACATTATGACATTGTGGCTTCTGGGTCAATCGTGGTCTACATGACATTGTGTTAGTCTCAGTCAAGACCACACCACAATTAATTTTGTGGAGTTTGATCAAAAAGTGTTCACTAGCTATAATACTATTATGGCTGATTCATGACTGTGAATTTTTTCCTTTAACAGAGGCAGTGTGATAAAAATTTCTCTTGCATTGATTGTACGATTATCACGTCAAATTAAAAGAGCAGTGGTCCAGGATATTATTCGTGTACAGGCTACAAATAATGAATAATGTGTACATGGGCAGAACACAAATCCCAGGACAAATCAATGCAGCACAAGTGTATTATTATTATGTACATGGAGGTAGCTAACACAATCAACACAACATTGTACTAGCAATAGTCAACATAGTATTATTGCCTATGCATTTGAAATCAATTTCAAATTCAGCTAGTGCACAGTGTTTAAGGTTTAAAACTCTTTAATGCAAATACCATAGGGTCGAATCATTTTGTCACGCGGCTGTACCCAGTACTCCCCTACACCCGTGGTCTCTTCATCGATGACCACCAAATCATTCGGGCAAACCCGGTTCTGAAAGACAATCTTATACCTTTTGCCTTTGTGCTCAAATCTTGTTGCGTATTTTGAAGCCACTTCAATCGACGGAGTAGAGTAGATTCCTCGACCGAATAAGAATCTCTTCCCCTTGCTGAGCATGTACCCATCCTGTGCGATAGAACCAGTGGCACTCTCACCGGTACCGTGGTAAGACACGGGCCACTCCCCTTTTGAGGACTCAAACCTCTGACCTTGCTCTCCTAGCCACTCGTCGTTCTCAAACCGTCCAAGGACTTTGATTGCGTAGCGTTTCCACCCGTACGGTCGTTGATATAGGTACCCTCCTCTGTAATACTTCTTCCCATCATCGACTCTCCTCGTAAAGTCGTAATCGAATCTGGAGTCCAGAAGAGAACCGTCAACATAATAAGTAGGCATCCCACCGCCACGCAACCTTAGCACCAAATGGATGGTGCTTTCTCGTTGAATGTTGTAGTCGGCTATCTTTAGACCATCTTCTAGTTGTTTACCGGCGAAAATCAGCCTTTGCTGGTCCGGGGGAGTTCCTTCTACGTCGTGTAGCATTTCCTTTAAATTTGCAATGGTATCATTGCTCGTAACGGATTCAAGTGTGTAGGTTTGCCCTGTAAGTGTCTTGATATAGAGATCAAACTGCTCCGTCGATGACGCTGTGGTCTCCCTGATCCGCTCCCCAAATTTCCCGCACAAGTGACTAGCCACGAAAAGCTGATCAATATCAAGCGCTTGGTAATAACCATCGTCTTTATCTTTTTCGTACTGGTCGTAGGTGACGACTGTGGATCCAAGCGTGGAAGAAAAGGCAGAAGCCAACAGGTCACTCACACCTACAGCAGCTGCCATCGTGATCGTGAGAAGTGTCAGGCCACGTGCTGGTGCTGGCTAGCCATGCATATAGCGCATGCTCGCGCTCGCGCGCACTCCTTCATATCCAGGTAAAGGTCGTCAGCAGGCGCGCACGCGATACTACTTGTACTTGGATAGTGGGGACTTTCCGCTCAACACCGCTGGAATGTGGGGCTGCATATTGTGCGGCTAACTTCTTTTCAGTGGACTTTCCTTACATTTTATCACACTGTGCAGCTTTAATACATAATAACATTACAATAACTGTATGCATATAGCACATGTAGACATGCTCATGATCAAGAGTCATAAATGTAAGAAGCAGCAATAAGGACTGCAGTCACAAGATAAGGCATGAATCATTACTATTGAGATCTTTTATGCATATTCCATAGGGTCGAATGAGATCCTGGCGAGGCTGCACCCAGTACTCACCGACTCCCGTTGTTTTTGCGTCAATGATTGCCAAATTGTCGGGGCAAACTCGATTCTGAAACACAATCTTGTATTCCTTTCCCTCGTGCTCAAACTTCTGCGCATATTTCGAAGCAACTTCGATAGATGGAGTGGAGTATATCCCTCTACCAAATTTGAATCGTTTCCCCTTGCTCAACAGGTAACCATCCTGCGCAATGCTACCAGTGGCACTCTTTCCGGTACCGTGATAAGATACAGGCCACTCCCCTTTTGAGGACTCGAACCTCTGACCTTGCTCTCCTAGCCACTCGTCGTTCTCAAATCGTCCAAGGACTTTGATGGCATAGCGTTTCCACCCGTACGGTCGCTGATACTGATACCCTCCTCTATAGTACTTTTTCCCATCGTTGCCTTTCTTGGTGAAGTCATAATCGAACTTAGAATCCAGAAGGGAATCGTCAATATAAAAGGTGGGTATGCCACCGCCACGGAACCTAAGCACCATATGGAGCGTACTCTCCCGCTGAATGTTGTAATCTGAAAGAGTTCGACCATCTTGTAGTTGTTTACCAGCGAAAATCAACCTTTGCTGATCGGGGGGAATTCCGTCCTTGTCTTGTATCTTCGCTTTTACATCTTCAACGGTATCACTAGCATTATACGAAAGTATGATGGTTTTCCCTGTAAGTGTCTTGATATAGAGCTCAGACTGCGGAGTCTGTGGTACCAGACGGGGGACCCGATTTGCGGGGTCCTCGCTTTCACGTGGCACTGGTGCCGATAATGAGGTGGTATCTCTCTGTCTCTCTCCAACTTCACGTGGCACCGATGCCGGTAATGAGGTGGTATCTCTCTGCTCTCCAACTTCACAAATTGCTAGCGACGAACAGCTGATCAACATCTAGCGCTTGGTAATATACAGGTTCGTCTTTTTCATCATCTTTATCCTTTTGGTACTGGTCGTAGGTGACGACGGTGGATCCAAGAGTTGAAGAAAAGGCAGAAGCCAACAGATCACTAACGCCTACAGCGGCCGCCATTGTGAGCACAGCACACCACAAAAACGGTCCCCCCCCCCCCCCCCCCCCCCCACTAGAAAGTGGGGCTGGTCCGCATGGCGCGGCGCATACAATTTTAATGCGCATGCCCAGTGCAGCGCACGCACCGTGTACAGAGGTTGCACGGCTCTCTATCGTCAAAGCTATTAAAATTCAGTAAACATTGGCTTCAAATTTACAGCTCAAAAGTGACCTCGAACTGGCAGCTTAGCATGATTGCCAGTTTTCTCTACCCAATTTGAAATATATTATTATGATACAGGATCGCCCTCACAATTATTGGATTGGCCTATAAAAGTGCAACAATCAAAATTAATGAATATCACCTACGATATATAAAAAATGTGTATGCATGCATGAAAAGTTGCTGTTCATACTATTATGCCACAGAGTCAAGATCCTCAATAGTATACGTGTATGGTACCTATAGCTAAGAGAGTACACAAGCAGCCTTCTTGACATTCCGTGGTGGTGGTACACGTCTTCTCCTCTGCATAGCATGATGCCCCTGTGGCCTCATATTCAGCATAACTTCTTTAAGCATGGCAGCTGTGGAAGGCTAAGGGAAGATAAAAATTAATAGGAGTGAGAGTGTGTATGAGTGAGAGAGAGAGAGAGAGAGAGAGAGAGAGAGAGAGAGAGAGAGAGAGAGAGAGAGAGAGAGAGAGAGAGAGAGAGAGAGAGAGAGAGAGAAGAGAGAGAGAGAGAGAGAGAGAGAGAGAGAGAGAGAGAGAGAGAGAGAGAGAGAGAGAGAGAGATCAGCAGCACTGCAGATAGGTGTTATTATGCACATACCTCAAGTTCACTAAACACATCAGGGAGAGGTTTAGCACCCGTAACTGTTTGAAATTCAAATGTTGAATGTTGCTCTGCTCTATCAAACAAATGCATCAGTTGAGACCAGGTGAAAAGAGCCGTATCAGTGCTGGCATTCAGTGGCTTCAACTTCATCACATATATCTACATGCAGTACGTGTCATTATTCAAGAATGTCATAGTAAAAGTTTGTACAACTACTGACATGATTAGTTAGTAGCTATCCTTTGCCTGGTTTATTACATGGAGCCACTTACATTCCACCCCCACCACACACACAAACAAACAATTCAAAATCAACCTATGATACCATAGTTAATCAAATACAATGCCAATCTAAAGTAAGAAATTAGCATTAATTTTTTTTACGAATGTTGACGACCTTTACCAGAAAAGCGCATGTTTTTCAAAATTGAAAAAAAAAATTTCCATACGTAGTATTAGATTAATTACGGTATTGTGTAAGCAATTAACTTTCTACCTTATCTGGTGTTACGAAGAAGTCGATAGTGTAGTTCTCCAGCTCCTTGAGCTGTGGGAGAATGTGGGCAAGGAAGAAATCTTCTATAAAACCTTGAATGGTGGGCTTGTGGTCATCCACATAGGGATAGTAGATGACGGAATCTATCTGAGAAACAGCTCGAAGAACATTCTGCAATAGAGAGTTGTATCCAGGTGCAATTAATGAAAGATACATGTACCAGCTACTAGTACCTGAATTTAAGTTACATCTCGATCCTCATTCAACCCTTTTCTCCTATTGAAATAATTATTTTGCTACTAAATTTTAGGTTCTCACTGCATAATATATTCATGCGATTGCATTATTCAAAAGCTTAGAGTATAGGGCCTATATAGACTGTATAGGATATGAAAACAATTTTTAGCTGAGATTGCGTTTTTACCCCTTGAACGAATCCCCTGAACTCCAATCCAGGATATTGAGCAATCAGTCGATTCCACTTCGTGACACTCAGATAGAAGTTAACATCACTGGAGTCGAAATCTGCAAATTGCTTCAGCTGATTTAAGGTTTGCACGACCTTAGGGCTATCTCTAAGCAACGGAAATGCTCTAAGCCCATATAACTGCTCATTGAAAGCTCTCTGAAATGCACGGAGTACTTTGTTCTCTGCATTATCAATAAGTCTGCTCCCGTCTAGTATTAAGTGAGAGAAAGAGAAAGAGAGAGGGAGGGAGAGAGAGAGGGGGGGGGGTAAGCGCCAATAAAGCACATAAAGTCATGTCAATTACGCAGCTCTTTAGACTAACCTTCCCTATTTGAGGGGTAAAGATCAGGAGTGTAGTCTTCCTCCTCCATGGAACGTATAACAGCATCGGGGGTCACTGGAATTTCCATTTGAGCAAAATAATCTTTACAACTCCTGTAAGAAATACCAGCACAAGTTAAGCATTAAGCACATAACACATGTACTTAAGTTAGGGGGCATAAAATTATGCCATAGGATAATTAAACCACTTGAGCTTTACGGATATTTTACTACTGTAATAGTACTTGTTCACTCACATGCCATTGATATGGATCATGGCTCCACCACCTAGCACTTGGCGTACTCGCTCCTCAAGTCTTACATAGGCCAGGTTTTGTTCCCGGGTTCTGCTTCCCTCAAAAGTAATAAGAGCATCAATCTGCATAATAATAATAATACAACAGTACAATGATTAAGAGGTCATGTATAAAGTGTTATAAGTACAATTCAAATTGGGTTTATTAACTAGGGTGATGTAAATCATCAATGGGGTGAGCCTTTGATCACAAAGATAAAAAATGGAGGTTTGATATGTCAAAATGATATTATTGAGGTTGGAATGAGCAAGTAGTAGCTTGCCACTGCTTAGGAATTTGAAATGAAACTGACCTCTAATCTCGAGAGAGAGATGAATTCAGTCTGTAGGGTCAGAGCCTCGAGTTTACCATACCAGGCATAGAGACTGTGCGTCATGTTGAAGTAGAAATTACTGTAGATGCAAAAAAAATTTACTTATGTCGAAATACTCAGCCATCACAGTTAGAGTACTAATACAGGATTCCATGCACTTATAATAAGTGGGATTTTATGAATGTATAATGCCAGTGGTCAGTATACACATGCACAATGCAAGACTAAGGGTAATATACTTTTAATTTTGGGAATTGTTTTGGATCTACACAGCTACTATATCCATAAAACAAACAGCTACAACTTAAACAGTTCAATGTACTGAAGTATTACGGACTACTCCTGATAGAAGTATGACATTTTGTAAATATGTGATATGTGAGTAGCAGATTACCATAACTAACCTATGCTTTGCAGGAGTTGGAGTGGGGGAGGCAGCCACTGGATCGAGCGTCACTGGCATGTACAGGTAGGCGCACGAATCATCGACCATGATGCTTAATATGGCATACTCTTCAAAGAACTCTGGATTCATACTTCCATGTCTGAGTAACTCCATGCGTAAATCATGGACACTTCCCGAAGGTATCATCCATACTACAACCACGGACCCTGCGATAAAGCTATGGAGCATCATAATGGAATCCGAGAGAGAGAATTCGTGGCAGAATCTCACACGCAGTTGATCAAGCTCGTGGAGCGTGTATGTGGCCGCATCGCGATTCAGCTTGCAAGTGACTTTAGAGAAGTGAGGGGGCGGCTCAACTCGACCGGGCCAACAGCGAATCATCTGATTGACGGTAGTCGCTTTTCGAAATGCTTCCAAATCAGAGACATACTGGATCATATCCTTCTTAATCTCCTCGCTACCGAATCGATTGACTATATGCTCAAGGAGTGAACAGTCGATGAAATTCCAGTGGAGGTTGAGTTGCATGAAGATTTCATCAATACTCTCAGCTTTTGAGATAGTGGGAAGGTTTTCCTTCAAGAAGGTGGCGTGCTCTTTCTTGATCTTGGCAGGGAGGAGAATGAGTGAGTGACGGAATCGCTTCAGGTCTACTTGCTTCTCTTCCAGCTCCGTCAGACTTGCAAACTCGAGTCTCTCAAATCTCTCTTCAAATTCTTGAATCTGTGAGGTAACATCAGTGTCATCGCTAGAGTCAGGTACGTCATTGCTGTTCACCACTCCAGAAGATGCTGGTCCAGGAGAACTATCAGCTGCAATTTATGAAGTATCGGTAACTTTATAAGAAAACACTAGTACAGTGAGATGATAATATTAAACTGAATTATATGGCACTAGCTATAGGACCTGATATTATTATAATTATTGATACTATTTTAATGTATCCGTCATTAAGAGCTATATATATACTATAACACTTACTTTTTAGTTCAACTTCCTGGGGAAGCAGCTGCACAGAGGGAGTGCTCGTCTTTTTTACGTGCTCATCAACGATCTCCTCTGCCAGTTTATTCTCTCCCATTCTGGCCAGAGCACGGGCAAGCTTCTCCCAGGAGGCATCGTTGTCGTGTTTCTCCCAGTAGGCTACCATCTCATCTCTACACTCAGCCCCACTCTGACCGGAATTTAGAAGTTCCAAAAGCTTCTCTGGACTGATGTCCAACTGGTGGCCTAGCTCCTGCCACCTCTCGATGTCCTTCACAGCCAATGCCATACTCACTCCCAGAGATTCAGAACCTGAATAATATTATTAACGAAATCAGCTAATACAATCCCTCTAGGCAGAATTAAGTAACATTTTAAGTTCAACATAGGAATTTAAGGGCATGAAAAACCTATAATAATTATGTATAATTTACTTAGTATGAAGCACAACTAACATCTGGATACTTGAAGGGGAGGGGATTACATGGATATACTTGTGGCCAGGTTTATACATTATTTATATCCCGTTGCTATGTTGTTGCTATGTGCTATATTAGCCATATTGCACTGGTAACTGTGCAATATGAGTAGCCTCAGGTAAATTTACTGTGCAATATTAAACACTGCAGGCCTTAAACAATAAATATGTTGGTAGCAACAAAAGTAAAACTATCAATGGAGCGTCTCGCGAGACTAAATGGAACATATGGCGGGAAAAGTAGCGGGAGATCGCTAGTTCGAAGAGATGGGCGGAGTCGTCGATCGATCGATCGCGAGTCAACACAGTGTACGCGTATCCAGGCAAGCTTACTGCGTAGGCACGTAGCCTTGCTTTTAGGATAGTCAACAGCTCGAGCTTGTTTCCTGGCTTCTGAGCTCGACGTTGCAGTTGATAGTTCATCGTCAATAGTCGGATGGCTATAGCAAGCTGTGTGGGTTTGACCACACCCCTCGATCACGAGACGTTCAGAAGTTCGATTGACGTTCGAGAACTGGACTCAGAGAGCGGCTTTGTGTGTCCGTTTTGAGTAAGATAGCCTTGTCTTTCTTTCTTTTTTTAGTATTCTATGCGTATCTATGGTAGCTATGCCTACGGGATATAAACTAGTTATATCACGCGCACTCGGGATGCATGGTATTTATTGCCCTCAACCCTCGGGCGCTTTGCGCCCTCGTGCTTCGGTGCAATAAATGCCATACATCCCTCGCGCCCGTGATATAACTATTACTTAGGTTGATATGCACGTATACGCATACATATTCA
Organism: Cliona cf. orientalis; assembly: GCA_963930775.1. NCBI lineage: Eukaryota > Metazoa > Porifera > Demospongiae > Clionaida > Clionaidae > Cliona > Cliona cf. orientalis. The sequence continues at coordinate 1,196,382 of OZ005699.1, read as the reverse complement.
GGTTGCACACCTTTTTGAGTAGCCACTGGTTTCTCTGAGCCATCCTGAAGCTTCAGCTTTATTCCATGAACGAGCTTGTCCAAGCTAGTCTTATGATCGTCCACGCTCGGCCTGAAAAACGCCCAATTGTAGGCAGCTACGATATAGTTGACCCCTGCCCCCTCCTCTCCCTCGTCCCATCCATCCTCATAGATCACCGGAAGGAGCACCTTATTCTCACCGTTAGCCACGTACAGTTCTCCCTTGCAGTAGCGAGACTGCACGTACTTCTTTGTGAGAACGGGTATCAGGGCGCGACAAGACTTGAGGGCCACTCCGATCTCAATGTGGAAATCGCTTCCTGTTGGAATGTCGTCCGCGTCCAGCCACACGCTCACTCCGTTCGCTTCCAGGTCGACTTTGAGCTGCTTCACGAACTCCCTAACTCCCTCCTCCCTGCCATAGCTGATGAAGACGTCTTTTGCCCTCTGTACTGCCATTGTTGATTGGAGTTAGCCTGGGCGGGGCTAGCTCTTAAGCCACACCCACAATAAATATGCCCTTTCGCGATAGCTATGATGCCTGCATTCCAGTCCATTGGTGAGTATGTAGCTAGATTTGTGATCAGTACATGTAGCATCATTGTAGCAGCCCATGTATAATTTGAACTGGATACACGCACTCTCAAGTGGCTATCCACAGCCAGTGTAATCTTAGAGAAGGTAGTTTCCAATGGCAACGTGGACGCGTTGTAGCCATGGCCAACGCTAAACCCTCATACGCTAACCATCTCCTTCAACAAGAAGTTGATAGAAGTTTCTCTTCAGCAAAACTGTGATTTTGATCGTTCTCCTTGACATCTAACGTCGAATTTCGTACTAAAAAGTGACAAAAACAATGAAGTGGAAGTTTTGGAAGAGAAGCAGCAAAAGCAAAACGGCTAAAGCCAAGAAAGGCAAACGCCAGCAAAAGCCTGAAGATTGTACCGAATGTGATAGCCTTCGTGCTATTGTAGACGGTGAGTTTGTGTTATTATTTTCGTTGGAAAAGTTTAATTAATTTTGTTGTGGTTGGCACCATAGCACTGATATTAATTAAAATTTATAGGCAATTATTGTTGTGTTTTTTTCCTTTGTGTTACAGAGCTCCGAAGCTATCGTGACAAAGTGGTTCAGCAGCAACAGGAGCTGGACACACTGCAGGATCTCCTCATCACGTGAGTAACTAAATGTCTAGATCTAGTCTAATGAGACATTTCCAGTCATTGAAAAGTTAAGATGTATGGTACATCGTGACCATTAATTTTTATGTTATTAAAATTTAATAGGACCAAGCAGAGGGTCAGTGAGATAATTTCTTCCCACAATGAAGCGACTGAGAAGTCTAAGAGAGAGGAGGAATGGCAGCTGGAGCGACTGAGGAGTGCCATTCTCCAAATGAAGAAGGACCACAGTGAACAAATGCAAGCACTGAAAACGTAAGACTCTCGCTATTATATATAGCTAGTCTTAATTTCATACGTTTATTGTCATTCAGATCTAAGGAGGAGGTAGAAAAAGAGTTCCAAGAGTACAAGACAGCTGCTGAGCATGAGCAAGGAGAGGTGGAGACGCTAGGGACAGAGCTGGCTGATCTAAAGGAGCAGCATCGCTATGAGAAAGAGCAGCTCAAGATGCAAGTGTAAGTCAAACTAGCATGCAGCATAGTCTCTGATCATGTACATTGTGTACCTTAATACTAGGTTGTGAACTTAATAATAATACTATTTCTTCAATGTAGGTCCCAAGCCGTGGATCCTCAGTCCCATGCCTGGGTTCTGAGTCTGAGACCTCAGCAACCTGCCTTCCACCTGGCACAAATGGATCGCAATCGTGCAGCTCCAGGGTATATGTAATACTTAAATTTTATTGCGCTAGATCTGTTGACCAACGGTTAATTTTTCTTTGTTTCACAGGGTGATTCAAGCTCCCCATAGGACTAGTGGACTATCCTACAATCCCAGCACCTCTGCATTCCACACGTACAGCAGCAGAGACCACGATGTGTTCATGGCTCATCGGTCGGCCCAGCAGTCACTGGAGCAACAGCAGGAAAGACCTTCTCCTCCCATCACTGCTGAGGATGAGGAGGTTGCAAGCATTCTAGCCAATGCCCTCCCTCCAGGAGAGTATGTCAGACGCCATTTTGGACACTAACTGATATGATCACAATGACTAATAATTATGTTGTAATGTTTTTGTTCGTTTCTGATGTCGTGTGTTAATTACTGTGATAAAATTAACATGTACCCCTTCAATGAGTGATAACTATGGATAATTATTGTGTTTAAAACACAGTATACACATTCTATCACACTAAGTACTACTCAGTGCTACACAAAGAGTATAATAATATTATTATTATTATTATGGTCGGAATCACACAATGTCATTAATGTTATAGCTAATTATATTTTGGAATTATGATGAGTAGTTAGTTACCTCAGTCGCCTGCCTGTCAGTCTCCTTTGTAAGTAATCATACACAAATTTCTTAACATTCTCCTCACTGAGTTCACTATGATCTGCCACGTGCACCTGCATCAAGTGTATAAGGGATTGCTGAGTTAAATAAAAAATAACTACTAGCTTGTAGGAAATCTGTAGGATATAGGACAAAATTTGTTACATCTAAAAGTGGGAAATGTGATAATAGCATGTTTACATTTGGAAAATAGAATAGGACACATTAATATTTTGTAGCTATAGCTAAATATAGCTAAGCCTACCTAGCTAGTATTAATGTATTAAACTCTTATAGATTACCATACTCACTTGATTTCGTGGTACATCGATGATTGCTAGCAGTGGGTCACCACTCGGGAGTCTAGCTTTTCCTCTGATGGACACTGACGTCTCGTTCTCCTCTCCAGCGATGAAGAACATCAGCTTCACCTCCATGTTCTCTCGCGCCTTCTTGGAAATGTACTCCTTGGCCAGAGGCTCCAGCAATTCCTTTGCTCTGCTGGCAGAGGCTTTTGGTACAAACCAGATGAGATAAGCCACATCATTTATGTACTCCACAGTGTATTCTGTCAGAGCATTCACGTACCAAGGAAACGTCTGATAGGGTAATTATTATTATGATGACAATCATAATTACATTCACATTGTAGAAGAGCTTAATGTTATACAGTACACATGCACATGGCAGAGGGTTTACTAGCTGTACAGCGCTGTTCTAAGCTAGCTACATGTACTAGTTTGAGTCCTTTATTAAGCCCTCAGTGGCCACCCCATACCTGCCTGAAGCATATCAGGCTCTCTCATGGACTGGGGAATACGAACACTAATTTTAGATGTGTAGCCAATATTACCTCTCCATCCTGATCATTACAGACGTATGTCAGTCCCTCAGTGGTGATCAGACCACCTTTCTCATCCAACAAAATCAAAGTAGGAATGGCTAATAAAAATTAATTTATATGAGATATTATGCACAGCATATTGTTACAAAAAACAATCAAAAAACTTACAGTCAATACGGAATGATTTACGGATCATCTTTGGTCGCTGATCACCATAGTGGAAGGAGGGCCAGGGCATGGAAGCCAGGCTAGCTTTCCACTCTTCTTCCGTTTTGTCCGAACTGACATAAACGAATTCAAAATCTTGTCTACTTTCCTTCAGTTTGTGGTAGGTAGCGGCGAGGGTTGGCGTTATTTGCTGGCCAGGAGGACACTGCATACAAAGTCATGACATTGTATGTGTGCAAATAATCATTTATAAAGCACCATAGGTCCACATACTGCTAAGACAGCCCCCCCCCTCCCACAAAAAGATCAATGAGTGTCATGTGTGTGTGTGTGTGTGTGTGTGTGTGTGTGTGTGTGTGTGTAGGGCTAGGGAGAGTGGGTGGGGGGGGGGGGCAATGGAGCTAGTATTGCCTGGTAGTTATAATTATTATACTGCCTCAGTCTTCTGCATCTGGGTCTATAGTACATACACATACCCAATCGGCAGAGAAGAATAGTCCAATTGTCTTTCCCTGAAGTTGTTCCCACTCTATCTCTTTCTTATCTTGATCTATCAACTTGGCACCAGCTACAATATCAAGGAATGGCTTTGGTTTCCATGGAAACTGCTCCCCGTTGGGGTCATCGTCGACAATGGAGCGTCCCTCCATGCTGATCAGCTTCCCAGTCTTCCCATCGATAAAGACCAGAGTGGGGATGGCGTTCACCTTGAATCTTGCAGCTAAATTGGCCTGTATAAAGAAGCAAGCAATGGCCTACAAGAGAAAAGCTCAAATCTTGGCTGGATCCCAAAATTTTTTTCGCTTTATTCCCTTCACTATTTGATCATCAGCTTACATTCGTTGTACAGCAAGATAATTATACCTCTTTTTCTCTATCTTTGAAATCCAGAGCATACCATCCAGGCATGTCCTGGCAGTACTCTCTAAACTCGCTGTCATCGAAGTCAGAACTGATGAAGACGATATCCAGGAGATGACCATTTGGCCCACTCTTGAACCGCTTGTACCAATCCATCAGTTTTGGAGTAAACTCTCTATACACAAAATCCACAATGTACTATACCATAGGAACTATAGGTACAATAACTTATCATAACAGTAGTAGCTACCGTACTGTATACACAATAATAATTTTACTTGCTGGGAGGACACCAGATGGCAGAGAAGAACAGGCCCACTACAGCACCTTCCTCTTCAAAAATGGTCACGGGAATTTCAGTGGAGAGACTGTCTGTAACCAGCACTCTCTCACCAAGTATAGTCCTCAAAGAGATCTGGATCAGAATTTGAAGAAAGAGGTTTATAAATAGTACACTTCCATGAATATAGGGCAGGGATTGGGTTTTGCACCCCCCCCCCCCCCCCCACTCCACCCTTGCATGTTACCTCCCATTCGTCAAGAGTCTGAGCCACCTCCAACTCTGGAGCAGACTGATGAGATATTTCACACACTTCGCTTTGTGCCTCTTCCTCTGCCAGGCTGCACTTCTTTTTGATGGGTTGCTGAGGTACACCCAGACCTATAGAATAATAAAAAAAATTATGATAATAGCTCCTTGGTATACATGCATGTAGAGAAAATACCTTGAAGCCATAAATTAATTATAAGTACCAAAATTTATGCATGCATGCAGATACTACTGTAGCTAAAAGTTAAGTACATGTTATTATGTTTTCACCCTGAAATTGTAACTGTATCAGATTCTTTCTGTCCTTACACTGTGCTCAGTTAGTGCTAGCTATAGTACTACATATTATAGTGCTTACAGGAACTTGGACTTTGTTTTGCAGGGCCTTCTTCTTTCGCCCTCTTTGCCCTTCTCCTGAGCTCACCCTGTCAAATTATATCCCAAGCAAGAATCTTAGTACACAGACAGGTACGAGTACTGTATAAAAATTAAGGTATGTACCTCTAATCTTGCTGAGTGCATATTAGCTTCCATGTTACTTGGCTCAAGCTTTAGTGTCGATTGAAAATCTATGTATAAAAAGTCAGAAAGTCTGTAGCTATGCACTCTACAGAGTTCTTCATTATCAGCTAGCACTAGACTTTACCTTGTACAGCAAGTTCCAATTTTCCAAGCTTTGATCTTGCTTTTGCTCTCAAGAGATACATTCTGGCATTATTCTCATCTAGTGCAAGAGATATGGAACAACACTCCTCAGTCCCGGCATACCTAGCATTTTAGGAAGCCAACAGAAATTATATTTTACATCCAGTACTATTTTGGTTGCAAAAGCAACCTTATATCACAAGGTAATATGTTCTATAAGAATTCCATACTATTGACTCACAATTGTTGCTGAAACAGAGCTTTGGCTTTACTCGCTGGAAAGACAGGACTGCTTGGATCCAGCTCCATGGCTTTGGAGTAGCACTCTGCAGCTAACTGATAGTCTCCTCTCTCCAACTGAGCATCACCCTGGACAGTAATATTATAGAACGATGGTAATGCTGTATAGTATCAAACTTTCTCCTACATTTTTCATTTCCAACGAAGCTTGTTGCTTTCGTCGTTCTTGCTCCTATAAAAATTATGATAAGTATAATTTTAATAGGGTGCACATGCATGCACGCATTCTCAGATCTATCAGATCCGCTATCAGAAGTCTATATAATAATATAGTAGTCATACTCAATGTCATGTATGTCAGTCATATTATTCACTTACCTCAGGATCAGGCAATTGATACACTATGTCATCATCAATGGAGACAAAGGTAATATTGTGCTTCCAAAAGAAGGGAAGGTGTGATCTCTTAGAGGACCTGATCTTTTCAGCACCTATGGGCGAAATGAGCCAGACAATTTCCAAACATTTTTTCATGATGTAATCAATCTGCGCAGTCAAGGCGGGTAGTTCATACTCTTCTTGAAAAGATTCCCAGAGCTCTGCGATGTACAGGAGAGATACTTCCGACAATTTTCTACCACCAAGCTCAAGTTTCACCTTTAGCTTGTGGCGTTCTGTAGTGCCATACTTTGCTGCAACAGTTGCAGGATCTTCGATATCATCAGAATCATCAGCTACTACAAAGTACTCTGAATGTATTATCTTCTTCATTGCCAGATACCCATTGAATTTTCCCTTGTAGTCAAGAATGTGTTGCTTGATTGATGGACTATTCGCTCCCAAAAATCTCTTGTTGAGACTTTCGACAAGATTGATTTTGTCATAGCTCCAGAGATGAGACCTTTTTAGATAGTCAAAAATTGTTTCCAGGTCAGATACTTGACTCTGAAAGTCGACTTTCATATCTTTAAGATATCGGTTGATGTCGGCAGCCTCAATACCACTCTGTTTTAGTGCGTTTCTCAGCCTATCTATCAGCATGGCAAAATTGTGCTGGATTTCATCTTCGTTAGTCGTTGTCATGGCCTCCTCTGTTAAAATTGGTGGATATTAATCAAAATTATAATATCAAGGACAGATTGAGTGATTGCTATAGATATAGTGCATGTATGTACAATCATGTACTAAATCTAACTGTATAATATTATACCAGTTACTCACTGTCTTCTGTAGTGATCATGCTATCATCCCCCTGACTTGTGCACGTATTCGCAGAATCAGGAACATCAGTGTTGTCAGGTTCTGCACACACAATAAGACACCGTACTATCAAAATCACTCCAAATACAAGCAAGTGGATACACTTGCTATTAGATATACTATACCGTGTACATGTGCGTACAATGTCATGCATCTACATGTAGCATCAGCATTGAAAGCAGACGCATGTTATTTCCTGCTTAAAATTCATTTGTGTGGCTTAGGGTGATTAGTTTGGTATTCTGAATCTCAGCTGTAGGGTAGTTACCCCCTGATAGTATTCATATGGCTTAGCCGAGTATATTCTGGTATTCTTGTTATCAAAACTTCAGGTGTAGGGTAGTTACCCCCGACAGTATTCATACCCTATTAATAATATTATAAGTACTAGTCTACAGTATACACCGTATATAGCCGCCATGGGATATAGTGCATGTACATATATAGTAGTGATATTGTTCAAGACCAAAATATCTAATGATATTGTGGTCATAAGTAGTATAAGTCACTATATTAATATTATAGCTAAATGCTCATTAACAATGGTATTATACTTCCAGTAACTGCAACGTACCATCGTTTGCTACACAATTTCAGATGCTCCAAAATGATCATGATTCTTTTTTTTAATAAGCATAATAATTATTTGTAGTGAACTGGGAGCATTGGCTTTGGTATGTTTTATCACGGTATATTATTATTAATATTATGTTAACCTTCATTCTTAGGAGTTGTAGCCTGCTCTTCTTTGGGCACAAGAGTTTCCATTGGTAACGAATGCTCCTTGATGATCCCCTCTGCCAACTGGTTCTCTCCCATTCTGGCCAGAGCACGGGCAAGCTTCTCCCAGGAGGCGTCGTTGTCGTGTTTCTCCCAGTAGGCTACCATCTCATCTCTACACTTAGCCCCACTCTGACCGGAGTTGAAGAGCTTAGACAGCATTTCAGGGTTAATATTCAGTTGGTAGCCTAGCTCCTGCCACTTCTCGATACTTTTAACAGCTGCGACCATTCCTCCTGAGCAGGGAGGGAGAGAATAGAGGCATACAGAGGGAGAAAGAGAGAGGGGGAGTGGTTCTATATAGTCCCATCCAAGCCGGTCTCGATCATGTCGATCGTGCTCAGACTCTTTATTGCATAGTTGGGAACAAGAATTTCCACCCAGTCTCCACCGCCACCCCCTCATACTACCCTATATCTCCGAGCCACATGACCAATAACTGCTCAATCTAGCTTCGTCCCCATGCCCCTCCCTAGGGACAAGGCGACTGCTCACTGATTGATATAATATCATACCTGGCTCAACCTTTGATCGAAGATCAGCCATCCTTAGATTCAACTTGGCACCTTCAACTAACTTCTTCAGACTATCTTGGTGGTCATCCCTATTTGGTCTGAAGAAGGCCCAGTTGAATGCCTTCACAACGTAGTTGACCCCTGCCCCCTTCTCTCCCTCGTTCCATCCATCCTCGTAGATCACCGGAAGGAGCGCCTTATTCTCATCATAAGCCACGTACAGCTCTCCCTTGCAGTAGCGAGACTGTACGTACTTCTTTGTGAGAACGGGTATCAGGGCGCGACAAGACTTGAGGGCCACTCCGATCTCGACGTGGAAATCGCATCCTGCTGGAATGTCGTCCGCGTCCAGCCACACGCTCACTCCGTTCACTTCCAGATCGGCTTTGAGTTGTTTCACGAACTCGAGCACGCCCTCCTCCCTACCGTAGCTGATAAAGATGTCCTTTATACGGTTACTTTGAGCCATCTTTGTAAACATACAGGGAGGGGCTGTATACGTATATGTGTGGGCGTGGTGTTCATCCGGACGGCAGCCAACTGCGCATGCTCAGACAGCAATTAATTTTATAGCTACAGTTATAATATCATAATATAGGCCACAACTACAGTAACTGTAGCACAGTAATAGTCTATTTGCATAATTATCATGAATACAAAGATATAATAAACAACAGTATGTAATGTATCCTTTATAATAGCAATTATTTATTGTGATAGAAATAAAGTATTAATTAAATTTTAGTGGCTAGATTCTAAGGTGTTTCTATATCAAAACTAATTGGTGTGGATTGTATGGAATGTTATTTTCCCCTGTGTATGTGATGAATGCATCACATGACACTACAACGGTCAAAAAACCCCCTGCTATGGTTAGCTCTGGTGTTCTGAGGCGATGGTTTCTGTCTGGGCGGTGTTTGTGGCTTCGCCGAGCCCGGTGTCGGTAAGGGAGAGCTCGAGGCTGTCATAATACGAGAGTGCTCTGCTGGTTTCGAATCCCTTGTTTCAGAGTCTTTACCAACTGAAAGCTTTGCTTGCTTTGAATCTTCTTCTGAATGAGGTTTAGAGCTTGGCACATCAGATGATGATAATTGTTTTGTTGAAGGAGTCTTGGAGCCTTTATCAGCTGATTGTGGCAGTATTTTCTCTGAATTTTGTGTTGAGGGAGGGTCAGAAGCGCTAACAGAGCTCTTGCTGGTTGATGGTGACAACTGGTGGATTTCTGTTGGTGGGAGAATCTTAGTGTCGACGTCTGTACCAATATTTGATGAGTGAGATGTTTTTGCTACTGAGAGAGTCTTGGGATCTTCACTATTTGATAGGTGTTGCACTTTCTCTGAAACACATTCCTCAATTCCATGGGTCATGTCGGTAGGTGCCTGATTTGCAGAAGAGGATATTTGCTTCGAATCTTTTGCTAAAGGAGTATTAGAGCTCATACATGCAGTTGATAAACTCAGTGTTTCAGGTTCCACAACGGTTGTCAATGAGTGTGATATTAAATTTTGCTTTGAATTTTCTCTTGAAGGAGTTTTCGAGTCAGCACCAGTCTGAGAGTCTGTACCAGTTAGTGAGTGTTGTGTTTGTGTCGAATCTGTTGACGAGGGCTGCTCGGTGCACGTGTCCATATTAGTCGAGCATTGTAGCACGAATCCAGTGAGGTGTGGTGTGGAACTTGCTTCAGCTTTGTGTTTTTCTTCTGGATGCTTTGTTTTGCCATGCTTTACCTGTACATGAAAAGTGCTTTCTTTTTGCTCTACATAGAAGTCACTAGCATCCCTTGAATTGGAGTCCACTGAACGTTGGCAAGTTATGTGCAGTTTATCTTCTGTTGAGCTATCAATTAGATCACTAAGCTCTCTTAGTTGCAATCTTCTGGAATGGAAGGGAGTATCGCTTGCATTATAGAATGCCATATATGATCGAGCACTAGCATCTTCCATCAGTGATAAGCTTAGCTTGCTGCTTGTAGCTGGAGCATGGAGTAAATACACTTGATCACCTTTAGTTTTGTAAAGAATCTTAAAGTAGTTGCTCTTTTCAGCCTTTAGATGAAATGTTGAAGCCTTTGATTTCTTCTCAGTGGTACACACTTCTTTACAATCGCTGGAAACCTCAAAAAATAAATCCTTGCCAGCCTCCCGAAACTTGATTATGAAAGGAGCGATTGGATTTAAGAGCACAAATTTAGTGAAGTGCATGACTTTATCTGGCTCTTTATCTTCCTTCGTTATGCCATGCTTTACTTTGACACGAATAGAGTTTCGCTTTTCGTTTTGCTTAACGTAGAGGTCACTAGCATCTCTTGAATCAGAGTCCATCGAACGTTGGCAAGTAATGTGCAGTTTATCTTCCGTTGAGCTCTCGATTAGATCACTGAGCTCTCTTTGGTGCAGTCTTCTGGAACGGGAGGGAGTATCACTTGCATTATAGAATGCCATATATGATCGAGCTCTAGCATCTTCTGTCAGTGATAGGCTTAGTATCGGCTGGTGGCTTGTAGTTGTAACTAATTTTGTTGGAGCATGGAGGTAGTACACATGATCTTTAGTTTTGTAAAGGATCCTAAAGTAGTTGCACTTTTCGACTTTCAAATGAAATGTTGAAGCTTCTGATTTCTTCTTGGTGGTATTTACTTCTTTGCAATCCTTGGACACCTCAAAAAATCTTGCATCACCTTTCGCCTCAAATTTGATTATAAAGGGAACAATTGAAGTAGTGGCGGTGCATGTGGCTACTTCATCTTCATTCAACTTAACCAGCCGGAAAAGCATGAATCTGTTGCTGTCATCGCTTCTGATGTCAGGTTTACATCCTGTGACATACGAGGCCTCACCTTTGGGTTGATAGACACACAGGTAGCTGCTCTTGCAATAATTTAAAAGCCTAGCTTGCTCTTCGCACCTGATAAAGAACACCTCTTTCTGACTGACCCACTCGGTAAGTTTAGCCGGATGGAACTCCTTATCTCTTCGGCTGTGAATAGAGAGACGAGAGTTGACGTTCATTTCCATCATTAGCGGTTTCGTTGGGGTACTTCTTCGACGCCAGTTCATTGATGCCTTCAGGTACATAGGAACAGGTGGCATTTTCTCAAATTTTGTCACATTCTCATTGTGTAGCGAAGTAGGAGCCTCGTGGACGATAAAGAAGTGGTCGTCTCCTTCGTCACAACGAACGATGTAGAATTTTGAGGCATGTTCAATGTCTTCTGTAGCTTCAATTTGACGGGAATCACTGACAGAGAGAAATGTGCTTTCTCTGTTACAACAAATGAAGAATGGCCCGTCTGTAAAGTGATTAAAAGTTAGTAGATGATTGTAGCTATCAGATTCACAATGTGTATGAATAAAAGTCAACTTTTTAATCATGGTCTGGATAAATTGTTAGCTAAATTTAATCAACTTACATTTGACTTTTTGCCTGTTTTGAATGAAAAGCTGAAGTGCGTCCTGCAGTGCCCTCCGCAGCTTGACATGTTTCACCACTAGTGTGCTGATCGGCTGTACTTTGACCCCTACCACTGCTTCTTCTATTGACCCTCTTCTAACTTCTTCCTCCAGGGAAATGGTTGCACCGTCTTCTTGCTTAGGAGTTGATTTGGACTCATCAATGACATGGTCTTTCGAGTCTTCACTGTGGTGTAGCTTCATCCGTCCAATCTTTGTCGTCCGTCGTTGACGTTTAGTCAACTTTTTCGAGTTTTCGGCACCGATGGCAATGTCTGCCATTTGAGCTACTCCAAGACTTCCCTTGGAGCGGATGTTCATAGAGTACTCTTCCTCTGACATGACTCGGTAGTGGGAGGCCCCAAGCTCGAGAGAGTGGACGTAATGCGTGATGGAAAAAGTTCTGACAAATTTGTAACAGAGCCCAGAAAGTTGTTTGACCGTACAATCATCAAATGATTTTGGCAAGTTTCCGCTTTCTTCTGCTTGTGTTTCTCTGTCTTTATCGGTCTCTTCAAGTTCTATTTCCTTAATCTTTTTGTCGTCTTGTATCCTCTGATTGATCCATGCTTTTAGATGATCCTCAAAGGTTTGGCCCTTTTTCTGGATTTCCTTCTTCTCATGGTTTTCTGAAAGCTTTTTCTTACCATTTTCTTCCATGCTGTCTTGATTATGGCCGCTTGTATCGTGGTTTTCGCCTTGGTGATCTTTTTCTACCTTCATCCCCTGATCACTACTGATTTCTGAAGTATCATCAGAGTTGGCACGAAATGCAATGGTACGAGTGATGATCTTCCGTCCCACTGACTTCTGAGTGGAGCTGTAACTACGGGAGAGTTCTGAGTCAATGCCCAAATTCACTTGTTGATTGAGGGGAATCGAGGCTTTTAAACTCGTCTGAAGATTCTGGGTGCTCTCCACTTCGTTTACAAATCCCTGGTACAGGTTTCCCTCTTCCGTGCCAATGATGTTATCGTAGGTGACGTGGCGAACTTGAAATGCACTCTTATTGAGCCAAGGAGTGGGATTTGTGGCATCCACCCCTCGACCAAGGCCTAGATCCTCAAATGCACCAATCTGTTCTTTTGTGACCACTCGCTCTCTAATGATCACTCTTCCTTGAGTCGCAGGCTCACTTTGTTCTCCTACGGCATTTTCTTTGTTTTCTTGACTTGTATCTGCAGTTGATAAGAAATTATGGTTCATAATAGTACCTACCTATACCAATAGTATGATCATGATATTATCACTATGATCATGATTATAGATATTTTTTAAATGTTTACCATTTCCACTTTCCTTGGTGCTATCCCCAGTGGCACTTGAAGGCTGTGCCCCATTTTCTGATATATTGCTCAGCTGGGACATTGATCACTCTTAGATAGCTAAACACTTTTAAGAAGCATGAGACTGAAAATGTGTCACCAGCTGAAAAGTAGCTCGAGGTCTTTTAGTGCTTCCTTTTCTTCTATCTTCGCAGTTCTCCCGATGAAGAAAATTCTACATAGAGCATCCTGGTTATATAGCTAGCGCTGGAATTGAATTCACTCATATTCATTAGTTTTTGGTATGCTAGGGGAGAGAATTTCCTAGAATTTCTGAAAGTTTTCCTGTTACCCACAGGGAAATCCCAGAGGAAGGAAATGTAGTCGGATCTTTGAGGAAGAAGACAAGGAATGAAACATAATAGCCTTCTTAAGTTGATTGTGACTTATCATACGATAATTATATGGAATCTTTCCTTGCCCAGCTAGTGCAGTTTAGTCTGGCAGGCCAGAGCGGCGCCCCTTCACTAGAGAGAGGTAGGATCTGGTGTCGGATGAACACGTAATATACGTACAAGAGTTCATCCGGTGCTCCAATGATATTATTGCAGTGGGATATATAGTTATATCAAATTCTTTTACTAATCAGGAATGCGTGCACGTCTTTCCTCAAATAGGAATATTCTAAATATGTGATAACATGTACGCATTGTTGACGTCCAAACAGCGTACATTATCATTGTGCAGGTTCAAGCCAAAAACATGATACTAATATAGTACAGTAACTCCCCCCTGGCTCCTGACTCCTTCCTTGTAATTCTAGCCAGTAGGTCCACTAAAATTATTATACTAATTGCTGCTTCAGCTAATTTTTAGTCACGTATACATGTAATATAATTATAGCTATATGGGTGTATACATGGCCATCGCTGGTAGAAAAATCATTGCTATTCAATTGCAAGTTGAGGAAAGACATTTGAGTAAAATCTGGGCATAATTTTGTACTCCCCCACCTTAATTGTGCACCCCTAGATCTGGCTTTAATATGTCTAGCTACTGAATTTCAAAACGTGCGCTGCTTGGATCAAACATTCAGAATCTGTAATAATAATAATTATAGTGCTATAGTACTCTAATTGAGGAAAGATATTTGAATAAAGAAGCTTGTATGATTGTAATAATCATGAAATTAAATATGTCCTCCACTTCAAAGCTATTGCGGGTGTAGCCTCACAATTAATATTATAATACTATTTTTGTAATGTATTAGTATATGGCATATCCGGGCCATCCCTACTTATAGAGTCTAACGACTCTATGATGATAATATTAATGTCAGACTGAGTGTCTGATTGGTGTATTAAGTATTTCATACAAAAATCATGACCTCGTTACCACCTGGTCCAGGTTGTAGCAAGCACGTGTGTACTAGAAGTTATCGAGCCCAGCTACCTTTCTGTTGCAGAAAATATTTTTGCCAATGCAGTAGCTATAAAGGTAGCTAGCCGGCCATATCTTCAATGCAAATCTTTTTCACAAGACAAAAAAAAAATTAGCGTGATAAAATTTTTGCCAATAAATTATGAGAGCAGATCATCACTAGTCTCACAAGCCCCAATCCACACTTGTGAGACTAGGTGATCACAGGGTTACATGCTTGGTTGTCATATTATATACATGGGAAATTTGACCATGTTAATATTGATTATGCAGAATTGAGAATCTTTTTGAGATTGTAGCTGCAGTGGAGTTAAAAAGTCCCAAACTATTATTATAACAGCTCTGTAATCTAAATAATTAATGTACAATTGAACCAATCTATAGATGCATCCTGAATGTAAAAAAGTAGCCACTGTTATCTCTCCGCAATCCGGCCTATAGCTATATACAGACTATAATAGCCACCATCAAACTACTGTTGTATCATTATACTGTTGTCCGTCTGTGACTTGCGAGCGGGAGGTCACCGGAAGCGATTCGACCCGAGCTAAAACGTTTTCTTTTTTGGCTTCACTGGAGTTGCAACGCTACAACAGACAACCTACTGACATGACCGGCTATGGCCCCAGCCGCAACTAAAGTGAGCTCCTTCAAAACGACGGCGGGTCAGAATTGGATTGAAATGTACACTTACTATGGTGGCCTGGTGAACGCAAACGAGCGACGTTCTGGAATCGATGTTGTTCACAGGTGCTTTCCAGAAAGAGAGGATTCTATTCTAAGCGTCTTCTCTTGGGAGCTCTTGCTAGTGAAGCTGCAAGACTACTAACGAGTTTCTCTTGCTAGCTGAGTGACAAAGTCACATGATCAGCCAGGATGAATTGAATTGAATTTGATTTTAAGGTAGCATTAAAGTGCGTGGGCGTGAGGTGGGGGATATGACACCTAAACCACATCAAAGTCATTAGTGAGGTGCATGTTGTGTAACCACGCCCTTTTAATTGCACAGGTCTCAGGGGTGTGGCTGCTAGAGCCGGAAGTGTTCATTTAATATCCTCCATGGACCGGAAGCCGAGCCGGAAGGGAGGGGCCAGGCCACGCCCAAAACAGCCCTACCCTGTTCCCCAAGGACCACCATTCTCAATCAAGTGCCTACTAACCACCGGATGTCCACCGGAAGCCCACAATCAATCCCAATTAAAACACACAGCTTCCTCAAGGCCAAAACACACACAAACACTTGGAGGCCGTTCTGCCACACCGCCCACGCAAGAGCTCACCTCATTTCCTGTGTGGGCGGAGTAACAACACGTCATCGCAACCACATCCGCTTCAAACCATCGTCAGCTTCCGTCCAGCCGTACGGTCCCCTCCATCGCACCGGCATACAGTGCCTCATTAACAGACATGGCCTCACCTTTGACCTCCTGCCACGCCCCCAAAGCCTCCTCGCGGGGTTCGAAGGTCACCACCGCTTCCGGGACACGCCCACCTATCGCCGAGGCCAAGTCCCAGGCGCCGATATCCAAGCACTGGCCCGTGAAGCCACGCCCAATCGGAAGCAATAAAACCTGCATTAACGCACACGCACACACTCCACACAGTGCCAGGAACACGCCCACATGCTTAATTAGGCCTAATAAGGCTTTTTTTTTTTTTTTTTTTTTTTTGTCGTTGCGGTTAACAGTTAAGAAAGAATGCTTTGATCTTGCTTTGAAGTGGGCAATTACCGGTGTTTTCTTCAGGGGCCACTTCCGGTCGCTAATTACACGCGCATAATCATCCCTGGCCGATTCTAGACACGCCCACCTTCGACCAAAAGCACTCGTATGGCCTCTTCGGCCACGCCCCTTCACGATTCGCTAATTGAATTAGCCAATCCTGACGCTCACGCCCACGCACTTTAATGCTACCTTAAAGTCACGCCTCTAGGCGGCAAGTTTGGCCCATGTGACAACAATGTGCACGTGCGCTAGCTTGCTTTTCTGCGCATGCGCCAAAATATGCAGGTAAAGGTCGTCGACTGCACAATGTCATGCATATTATTATGCAGCGCAGACCTCGGAAAGGAGTGAGCGAGCGAAGCGAGCTCATGCTCACTCCTTGTATATTATATGATTATGATACAAATGTTATAGTCTAAGATAGCTATATACGTAATATTATATTACTTCTTAGCTTGTCTGCTGATATTTTGCGGGAAGGGGGAGTGGAAGTAGTGTCCCTTTAATGTGGACAAAAACATTCATATCGGCAGCTGTAATAACAAGCTTGTAATATGACATTGTGTGGTCATGTTAGAGCCATGTAGCCACACTAGTATAATCTATGGTAGCACAGGAAGACGCACACGGGTACGTAGGAGGATATTGCAGCGTGTCTACATAATTAAGAGTAATTAGAGTCAAAGGATGCTTGAGACCATAGTTTACAAATGATCAATTGAGGAACCATAAGTCAGCTCATGTCCGGCAAATTAGCTACTGGATCAGTCAGGTATTGTATAGCTACATACTTGCAGTATACATAGAGACCATAATGTCTAATACTTCCACCTATACAGACCACGGCACATGCACAATTCACAGATCTTCACAGTGCAATAGAGACAACAGCTGCTCACTATTATGACATTATAGCTATAGCTATTGCTGGATAAGCTTCCAAGAATGAAAACTATGTCCATCTTCAATGTTGCATGCTCATAATAATATATGTCGTATACATGCACAAATATAATATGCATGTTCAAACTTGCCCACAAGAATAGCAGTGCAATTCCTTCAGACATCATGTGGAAATGCCAGACAGTGTACATGTCAATGCCCTGATGAGACTTTAAGTCTTGGCCGGTGGTTTACCATAAAGGGAGATAGACGGATGCTGAACGCAAGTTTTTGCATTCTCTACACGAGTGTTTGGTAAATTTTTCCCATATTAGCTAGTGCACGCTGGGAGATAAATCAACCAAGTCTGTAGTATATATATAGTTATAAGTACAGATTTGTCAGATTGTTATGAATTCCACTAATTATACTCAATTAAAGTCTCATAACCAGAGTATTCGCCTACAGATATACTGACTTTGAAAACTGAAGCAAACCTTCTATTTGTATTGCTTTCAAGTCTCAAGTTTGTCATAATAGCCGGAGAATCGAAACAATGGATGTCTTCAAGCAAGTGAAAATGTTCGTCAGAATCGTCCTGTGTGTGATGATGATTTTTATCCAACACTTTTTTGGTAAGCCTAATAATAATCATATATAGCCGCCATTGCCCTATTAGTAAGTGCAGCTCCATAGCTGCAGTATGATTCTTAGCTACGTACAGTGTACAATTATTATTTGCCTAACAGCTATCAATCAATAACTGATAATGGTAGAATAGATGATAATATACACTAGCTACAAAATTCATTGTATTAACCATTATTAATCGTTAGATTCTGTGCAGGCTCAGGAGGGTGATAGTGATATCATGGTGTCGTGTAGATCCACCGTCAGCTGTAATGCTACTGGTGATGATGAAATAGGAGTGATGACAGCCTGGGAGTGTTGCGTGGAGAATCAAGATGGTCTCTCCTACATTATTTCTGACCAGACTGGAGTCCAGTCCTGTGCCACCTGCATTGGTAAGCCTTTAGATGCAGTGGCGTAGGAAGATGTTTTTGAGCAGGGGGGCTGAAAGTAAGCAGGTGAAGACTCACTTTATGCGTGCATAGCACACGAAAGCTAGCGGGGTCTGGGGGCATACTCCCCCAGGAAAATTTTGGAGTTTTAGACCTTCTGAGAGCTTTACTGATCTGTGTTCACATGTGACAAGCTAAGAGTCCAGAATATCCTCGAAAATGCACTAGAAGTGACTACTGATCTGTGATAATTATTGATATCTACACACCGTGGGGCTAAGATACACCACAATCATGAATAACTCAACCCTGATTGTGGCAACAGATGAAAAAAAAGGTGCAAACCTCAGAGGGTGAGCCCCACCCCCTGGCTTGTACAGCAGTCTAAAAATCAGAGGGGCTCTGCCCCCCCAATCTTATGACTGGGGGGGGGGGGGGGGGGGCAATTGCCCCCCCCCCCCCAGCCCCCCTGGTTCTTACGCCAGTGAGATGGCTCAACTATTTGTTATTATGCATGGTAAAATTAACTGAGCCTCAATATGTATGTTTATATTATTTCATTCTGACAGTTTTTGGATTCTTTCAAGATGTTTACATTGGTATGGAGCAAAGAACGGGCAATCATTTACTTGAAGTAGGCTACCAGAAAGGAGCTACTCGAGTAGAGAGAAACTTGGTATTCAACGTTCATGATTATCCAGGCACTGCAAGTGAGTTTACTGATTTAATAGCTACCGGTATAATATATATATCTGCTATTGTTCTAACTAAAAATAAAATTTTTAGCAAGAGAAGACTACTCAGTTGCTACTCAGCGTACGAGAGCATTACATCGTACACCGATTACACCAGATAATGTAGTAATATACTTCAATGTGGATAATATTGCTCAAGAGAGGAATGAAACACTGATCCTTAGTCTCACTCCAATTGACGGGATAGTCCTACCCTCTGGAGCTGGAGTCTTCTTCAGGAATAACATTACTGTTATCATCATCGATAATGACAGTAAGATAATTATAAACTTTTATTAAGTAAGGTTAACTAACTCCTTTTAATAGCGCTTGAGGTATCGTTTACTGAGGGGGATTATCGCGCAAATGAAAGGGATAAATCTATGCCAGTCAAAGTGATCAAAAATGCATTAATTGCAACGGCAATTGAGCTAGAGATCGTTCCACTGACTATTCAACAGTCTATGGATATCATCCCAGCTTCATTGAGAGATGGAATTCCAATAGACCACCCCCACTCTCCTCCATTTGCAGGTAATGCAAAATTACTAACTAGAAACAAATTTTTATACAATACCACTAATTTTTTTTTAAGATGGGAAAGATTTCAATAATGATACTATTGTCATCACCTTTGACCCTGATGAGGAACGGAATCAGGGTGAGCTAAGTATTCCCATTCCCATTTTCGACGACAGCGTCAATGAAGCAAATGAGCAAGTGTTTGTGATCCAACTTAAAGTTATCGGTGGTGCAAATGTGAACTCCATCACTATAAGTAGACAAGTTAGCCTATGTCGCATCATTGATGATGATGGTAAGAAGATCTAGCTATAATTAGTTAGACAATAATGCTCTTTTATATACCACTCACAGATATTAGAATAGGATTTGAGCAGCCGTCCTACACGTACACAGAACCCAAATATGAGGAACATATCGGTGCCTCTTTTGTACCGCAAGAACATTCTGATTCACCGGCGAACGGCCCCATCTACTTAGCCAAGGAGGGGAATGGATCATCAGAGCAAACCTTCTCAGTTGTCGTTCAAATCGCTTCAATACCTTCTGGGCAAAACATTCAGCCAGCCACTCACAATGAGGACTATAGCTTGAGTGAAAGCAATACATATGTGGTATTGCCATTTTCACCGGGGAAACAGCGAATCAATGTTCCTTTCGACCTGTTTTCAGACGACATTCGTGAAGGCACCGAAGCCTTCCATCTCTCTTCAGCTCCACATTCTAGATCTACACTGCCACACGAGACGAGAGTTACACTACCCACATACCTGAACCCTGTACACCTCTTTACAGATACCTTTATCATTATTGAAGGTAACATGTGCAGAATACTTCACCATTATTTAATAAGCTTTTAGACTATTACCTACCAACTGTTATAAAATTGCCCTATTAAACTACTTAATTAGCTACATACTAGTCAAATAACTTAACAGCACAATAATGATATGTTTCTTGTCAAATTAAGTTTTATTCTTACTCCACACAGAACCCACATCGACACCAACTACTAATGACACTACCACTCTAGCGACCACAGAGTATGATGGATCCACCATAGCAACTACGAGTTTCACCGATACAACTGACAATAATGTGCGTTTGATTACGACTACTGGCTCAAGTAGTCCTGATCAACCCACTAACATGGAAGAAACCTTCACTACTACCACCAATGACATGGGAGAAATGACCACCACTGATGCTCAACAGAGCACTACAGCTAGTACTCTATCTACGGGGACTTCAACATCTAAACAATTCGAAGATCCCACTGCCTCACCCATCTTCAGTTGCAGTGTTTTCACAAAGGAGCTTGAGACAATTCTCCATTCAACAGTTAGTCACTATTAATTGTGCTCTGTAGAGTGGTATGCATGCCTGGTGATGATTAAAATTATTTAATGACTAATTACAGATGGAGTCCCAGAGGCTGGATGAGCATAACATCTCAATAGCAATAAGACAGCTAGCGGAAGTTATTGCAGATGGTGAAATAATTGACGGCTGTTCACTGGAGCAAACAAGAGTTAACCTCAATGTGGTATCTGACGTCATAAGTAACGTGGCTCAGTATGTACTGAAACAGCCCAGCAATGAAACATTTGATAGCACGGTAAGATCGATTCTCTATCACCAGTACTCCATGCAAACTAATATGTGAGCTGCAATAGCTATTACTGGTTATTATCTCACTCTAGATTGTCTATGGATCAACAAAGGTAGTGAATTCACTTCTTCAGTGGCCAACTGCAGCAGTTGAGGTCAAAGCAAGCTCTAGGTAAGAACAACAATATTATATACATTGGAGCCCCTCCCTAAGGACATGTACCCATGAAATAAGGACATCTCCCTTAATCATGACCAGCAGGAGCTTCTGTCATGACACTATGCACAGTCCGATATACCCATTAAGAAGTATACAAAACTACCCCTGAAATGAGGACGCCTCAGGATACTTCGAGCTAGCTGTCCTTGGGGAGTCTGAAATTGCTCGAGGATCAAAAGGATGAAGTGGGAGTGTTGAGTGAATAGTATAAACAGCTAGTATCAGATTTCACCCATCCGGCATTGTGCATTAGCGAACATAGATTTAATTAGGAGTAAGGTAGTAATTATAGAGTAGAGGGGTCTGATTAAATCGCTCTCAGCATGCAATGTAAGCCTACAATCATTGAGTTGGCATGACAGCTAATTGGTACACAGTGCTGATTGTAGTCATAACCATCGCTACATGTGTTCAACGTACGCTCTCTCCATTGCTCGAGACATCTTTTGATCATGACTGTACTTCTCATACCTACAATTATTCTATAATGCAGGTTAATAAGATCATTTGAGATTATAACATCGCTCTACACCCAGCAATTAAATATCAATGATGTGCAGAATTTCATCTTCCCATCCATCATCCTGGTCAATCTACTAGTAAGCCACATTAAATTTTAATTTTGGTGACATTAAATTTGCATTATTAATTTTTATTGTATGCCACCCCCTTCTCCTAGAGTACTATTGGTGAATTGCAGGAGAATGGAAAAGTATTCTCAATTGGTTAGCATTAATGATCAATTCTCAATAACATTGTACTAATCAATCCTGGAATAATTAATTATATTATTATTGCTAACCATTAATAGGCAATGTCACCAAATTCACCATTACTGAGAGAATACAAAGAGGAATTAGTTCACTGGAGACCATCTCGAGCTCGTCCAGCGAAAAAAGAAACAGTTCCATTCATCTGCCTGCCTCTGTCTTTCAGCAGATTGGCAGTAGCATGAGTAATAACGTGACTGGACTAGTCTTCACCCTCTATAAGACCTCCACTTTATTTCCAGTCGGTGATCAAGCCAGAAATGGCAAAAATTCATCACTGACTACAACTGAAGTAGGCACACACATTATTGCAGCCAATGTCAATGGACAAGACATTGAAGGCCTCAAAGAACCAGTCACTATCACTCTTCAGCTGAACATTCAAGAAGGGGTATGTAGTTATAGCTAAAATACTATTCAGTAAAATTAATAGTGCAAATTTTATGGTGTTCTCATGATTAGGGGATCTAACTCAAGATGTGATTGTTGGATTCTCAGCTCTTCAGAGTAGCCATAATCATTATTATTGTGATTAAAATTTCTTTACTTAGGTGTTCCTCATGCCTGGCTCAGAGATGTGCGTATCTTGGGATTTCAATCTTCAAGACTGGACTAATAGAGGCTGCAAAACCAGTGCTGGTCAGAATGGAACCGTCACATGCTCCTGTAACCACCTTACAAATTTTGCTGTATTAATGGTCAGTTATTAACAAAATATGCCTGGTATCAAAATTAAATTTTAGTCGACGGGTACTATGCTATAGATCTGTATAATAATAAAACCAGCCACGCATGTCTTTGACTTGTTAACTATTGCTTTGGGCTTATTTTTTACAGGATGTCTGCTTGAGGCAGGAGGACTGCAAGCCAGTCAACAAACACGTGGATAGGGTGCTATCGTACATCTCATACATTGGCATTGTTATCTCCATCATTGGCCTAGTGCTGACTATCGCTACTCTGCTAGCCATCAAGTAAGTACAGACCACACATAGCTTAATAAAATTTTAATGCATTTTTGGTTTACTGTGGCTCATTCAATACACTGAACTTTGTGATAATGTAGCTAGTGTTATAGATCGACAGCAGAGAGCTAATTAGCTACTACGTATACATTCCAGACTGATTTTTTGAGACTCGGCTTTCAAAATTATTGTTTCTCAACTACTTTTCCAGGAAAGTACGGCAGAGAGAAACCTCCAAATACCACGTACAGCTTTGTATTGCCCTTCTATTGATGCTGGTGATGGCTCTTGTCCTCGTCGCTACGAGTGAACAAGCAGTGGACTTGCTCTACGGAGGGTGTGTGTTCATATCAATTTTTGTTCACTACTTTGCGCTGGTCGCTGTGATGTGGATGGGAGCAGAGGCACTACTCATGCTGCAGAAAGTGGTCATCATTTTTGTCCACATCACCACAAAGTACATCGTTACTCTCTCCCTTGTCTGCTGGTGTAAGTTGAACCATTGTTAGGTTAGCTACAGGCTTCCCTCGAACTAGGTAATCATGCAGTGAGTGAGGCAAGTACTGAGTTAAAATTTCTAAGCACTGCAACAGATACAACTGTCAGTGATTTGCTAGACACTTCCTGGGCGTACCCCATTATTAGTCCTGCTAATGAGCCTATTTTTTTTCATATATTATTATTATACAGTGGCACCCATTGTACCAGTCATCATATCTCTAATTGCTGATCTGGCAACTGGTCATGATCCAGGGAATGACATCATCGTCAAAAGAGCTAGTACCAACTCCTTGTAAGTAAACAAATTAATTAGCTGTATACCACAATAATTAATCAATCTGTCAGACATACATGCAGTAAATTCCACATTAAATTAATTTTTTACAGCTGTTTCCTCTCTCACCCGGGAGCATTTTGGGGCGCCTTTCTTGCGCCAATCCTTCTCATCATCATCTTCAACATTATTGCCTTCATCTGTGTCATATTTGTGCTAGTTCGGCAAGTCAGGAGAAGATCTAAGACAACCGCTGTTGCCAACGATGACTCACAGAAAATGGGATACAAGAAGATCATTTTTCTGATGATTCGAATCAGCGGAGTGATGGCTCTATTTGGTCTGACGTGGCTCTTTGCCATTCTCACCGTTGTCTCGGTTACCGGGCTACAAGAAATGTTTCAGATACTCTTCACCGTCTTCAACTCATTTCAGGGTTGTTTTATATTCATCTTCTTGTGCGTATTGGATCAGAAGATTCGCAAATCGTGGAAGCGCATTTACGTCAAAGTGAAATCACGCCTCCTACCTGAAAAGCTGAAGTCTGCTAAGAAGCAAGATCTGGAATCAACAACGAATGGAACTACACTGCATACACGCTACAGCTTTATCTCTTCAAGGCAAGCTACCCTGACTTCACTCAACGGCCTGGAAGGTGTCTGCACTGATAATACACTGGCATGAATACGTGAACTATAATATTATTATTACGAAGAAACTCATGATACTAAATAATCAATTCTACACATTCATTGTAATATTAAAGTCTATTTTGGCCAAGCCCTGCTACATGTCATTGAAGTCTCGCCGTTGCGTATGTGCGGTAAAGATCGCCATAATAAGAGTATTTTCCATTTTCTATGCGCGCGCATGCGTATCGAGTTGCAGATCCGATCATGACGACCATTACCAGCTAACTATTGTCGTTAATCTATAATACGTATTATACCGCTCCCAGAATGCACCATTGATCTGACAATAATCGGGGTCTCTTTATTGTGCTTATATTTAATATGTAGCACTCGTAGTATAGAAAATACAGCACAATCGTTACATAATATGATGGACATAGAGCTGGAAATGAAATTCGCAATAAATACGATAATACAGTTCAAAAATCGTATGGTATATACACATAAAATATGTCTGACTTTGAGATAACACCCACAATAATTATAATTATAATTATAATTATTAATACAAGTGACTGATAATAAGAAACATTAACAATACCATTATTCACCCAATAGTTTAGTATTATGACACTGATGTATTGCTCACAAAAAGATAAAAAATGATTCACACCACATTATGTAGCTATACACACAGACTTCCAATGGGGAGCAACTTTAAAAAAAAATCAATGAAGAACAAAACATCCACACAGATATTATAATCATTAAACGGAGAGTGACTTAAAAAGCGAGCAAAACTTCCATACTAAGCAAGGCGCCTTATCGGCAATAGTCAGGTACATGTAAAGCAATCTTGAATAGAGCTCAGAAGTGTCCGAATCGCTAGAGTCGTTAAGCACAGGACGCATGTAAAACTGCATAGCTTCTGCTAGTAGCCACTGGTGGCAGTCTTCGATGGATTGCACCTGCGAAGGGCGGGGTCCAAAGAGAAGGACAAGACTAGCTACCGCAGCTTCGATTGGTCGCAATCTCTTGCTGATGTTAGGCGAGACTAGCTTCTGTAGGAGATGGTTACACTGAGGTGATAGGCTACTGATGCGAGGAAGGTAAGTGGTAGTACTCAGTCTGCTGGTGCAGTCTACTTGCGATCTCGCAACTGCATCTAGCTGTTGCACACTCTCGTGCGATTCTCCAAGCAGCAGCGAGTAAATCATTCGAGCTCCAGAGTATGAATCGTTGGTGATAAATAGAGTTTTCGCATCGTGTTGAACATAGCAATAATCTGTGTCAGTCTCTTGCAGCCACTGGAATACTTCTGGACAGAGACGAAGGTTGTTACCCTTCGATCTCAGCTGCAATCTAAGATTTGATCGTACCTCCTCCATTGTACACAAGTCTGTGCTGAATTCAATGCTTTGCGAAAAGTTAGCGAGTAGCAGTCTATTTCCATCTTTGTCATCGACGTAGATATCATCTGGATTTATGGAACAGTGAGATATCTGGTTTTTAACCAAGTGAGCAATACCAAGGTTCAGCTGAGCCAAAGTCGCCAAAACACTAGCTTCCGGTATGATTCCATAGTGCTTCTTTCGCAGGTTCTCAAAGTGTTTGGCGAGTGTAAGTGTTGAAGTCCGCACCAGCAGGTAATCTGAATTAGGAGCAGCTGTATACAAAGCCTGTAGATTTTCAGCATCAAAATTTCGAGCTAGCATGATGTGCTGGTCACTAGTTGTGGCCTTAAAATGGGTCACCATTGGGGCAATATTTGGATGCAGGACGTGAGAGAGCTTGTGGAGGCAAGCCACCTCCTGAAGGGGTCGAGAGAGACTCAGCTGCTCAAACGATGAACTGAAGTTGGAGGGCAGGCCACAGGTTGATGTGGTAGTGGGAGGTGGGGCAAGGGAGTGATACTGCGAGCTCTCCGTCCAATTTTTAAGGTTGAATACCCTCACAATAACCTGTACAAGAAATTATAATTATAAGCTTAGATAATGGCTGAAATATATAACTTAAGACATATGCATAGTATCTATGGTATTCTCTAACCATGACTCATGGATACACAAATTTGTGAAATTTAAGGCACACCAATTCTCAGCCAGCTAAACAACTGTCAAGCCACAAAATTACTATGCTAGGGGGTAATTTTGCCCATGGTGGATTAAATATCAGCACCTGTAGTCTTCAAGTTTTGCTTAATCAGCAGATATTGGACAGGGGGGACTGCACGGTAACCATGGTGAAGCTGTGGGCGAGGTATAAACTGTACACCTTATAGCAACAACTGAAACACTAGCAGTGCCAACTACCCAACTAATTGCAGCAATATGCTCTAGAACAAATTGCTCTGAGTGCCCATATGTAGCCCCATCAACAGGGTGCTTTCCCTAGGTTCAGTGCAGTACCAAACAGCAAGTGGCTTCCTGCCAGCAATTATTACTGACAGTTGACTAAACACACCACACACAAGTGCATCAAATTTTATCTCTACTAGCACTCTTAAATGAATCCAGAATAAAAATGCTTTGAAATAAGCCACTGCTATGATTTTCAACTCAATTGCACCCATACCCTGCTATTATATAGCCAAAGCAGTGCAAGTGTAGCAATTAACTACGCTTCTGTCAATCTTTCTACCTGAGTCATCTATGAATCCACAACATCAATGCTGAATAAGCCATTCATACGATTTCCAACACAAAAGGCACCCATATTCTGCTAAAATTAATTTGGACCTTACGCACTATATTGACATCAAGCTCTGCAAATGCTATTCTCTATGAAATGAAGACCAGGTACTGAATTATCCACTCCTACGAGTTCTAACTTAATCAACGATCTACGTCATGCCACCGTTTTCACTAAAGCTATTATGTATGTCTACATAATTATACTGGTACCTAGCTATGATTTTCTTCTCACCTTTAAGATGTGACTAGCTTCCATTTGCTTCATCCCAGAGTGCATGGGGCTCGATCTCTTCCGAGTGGCCTGGTAGAGCACCGTCACAAAACCAGCAGCCGGGACTCCAAACTTAACCTCCAGAGGTTTCTCGCTAACTTCCACGTTCATCTCTGCTAGCAAATTCTCTGCACTGGGCTCTATGCCGATGCAAGTTGGTACATCGGAGAGACTGTGAGGTCTAGCCTTGTTACTGCTTTGCTCTGCTGGAGGCAAAGACAACGATAAATCATTCGAGTATATTGAGTTGATCAGCGACTGGGTATGTTCTGGAGTCACGTTTAACTTCTGCGCCATCTCATGGAGGATCTTTTGCACGATACTAAACATGGGATGGGACGTGCCTGGGTCACTACTGCCTCGATCAGCTGACAGTGAGTTTGGACCGTTGTAAATCGTAAGATACCCCAGGGACGTCGCTGGCTGATTGATGTTCTCATCAAACGACGAATAGACGTGATGAGAGAGTGTGTTAAGCTTTTCCCTCGAAGGGGAGATGGCTTGAGCGTCAACGGGCGCTACACTGCTCTTTACTGTCCGTTCATACAGGCTACTGGAACTCATCGCTCGTTTTTCGGGATTCATGTGCTGCGGGATTTCCTGTAGAATCGGAAACTCGGGATTGCTATTGCTCCCCATTAGACGGTGCTGAAGCTTACTGGAAAGAGAGCTCCCCCCACTTGAAGTGACTGGTAGATGTGTCCTCGGATGTGGGTGTGGTCTACCACTGTCGACGTAGACAGTGGGTGTGGCATCCTTAACCATGTTACTAGATGTGGCAGTAAAGCTACCAGTACCGCTATACTGATTATGAGAGGCACTGGAATAGGGTGCATCTGCTCTGGTGACATGCTTAGTTGGCGAAGCAGTGTTCAGCCTATCCGAAGCAGCCGTTGTAGCATTATACTCAACGGTAGTGCTGCTAGTGCTGACCTTACTAGCGGGAAGCGAAGAGGAACAGCGACTGGTGGTACTGTTGTGAGGCAATAGAGTTCTCCCCACTCCATCCCTTTCCACCGGACTTGGAGAATCAGCCGCACAGGAGCTAGCGATGGAGAGCTGAGAGACAAGTGGGGGCTGACACACACTGCTACCACTACTCCCGCCGCCTCCTCCTCCACCACTATAAGAAGAATAGGAAATCTTAGCTGGAGTAGTGTAGAGGTGATCCGAGGCTGCAGCGCTGAGGGAGCCTCCTACGCAGTGAGGAGGGGGTGCAGTCGACACGGAGGGGACTGCGGGGGAGAGCGCCAAGTTTTGGTGGGAGTGAGATCTCGTAGTTGCGGGCAAAAACGGTTGAGTGCTTGCACTCAATAAATGCGGCGGCTGATCGTAGAGGACGGACCTGGGTCTACGGCAGGGAACGGTCGGAGGGCTGGACTCTTGGTGACGAAGAGAAACCCTGCGGCTACCGAGAGACAGCCTTCGCTCACGTCTATGACCTTCTTGTTGCTGCTGCTGCTTGCTCTGGGAAGAATCTGAGTGTGTGTAGAGAAGGAGGGGGAGAGAGAGAGAGATATGATAATCATGCACTAGTTAGAAATCTGATAATTGAGTAAACATGGTTTTCGTACTACTCACACAAACCCGAGATTTCGTACTAGGTCAAAGACCAAGCTAGAAAAAACATATGGTTTAGTGATTATATTAAAGTAGCAACACACCCATTAAAATTTGGTAGCAGCAACAAAATTTTCAACCCCAAATTGTGGGATAGTACATGTAGTTAGAGGTAATAGAGGGTCATTAGTATGTTAACGGGTCAGTAGTGACTGCTACCAAAATAGTTAAGTAGATGTTGGTTTTGCATATTCTATGAAGCAGCGAAGCCACGAGTAGAATTGCAAAACCAACATCGAACTATCATGCGGTAGTTAGCCACAAAGCATGGAACCATGCACAGACTACAAGTGCATAGTTGACACAGGAAGTGTCACCTAGTGAGGGTGTTCATATCTACAAAAAAAATCTCACCACTTCAATGAGCATGTGCCAACACTAAGGTGTGTAATACATGCTGCTATGCCAAGATCACAGAAATTATGCTAGCCACCACGTATATAATATATGTCAATTGGTCTACTTGTAGGGTACAAATGGCTTAGCTAATTGGCTAGTGGCGTCACCCCCCACCCCAGATGGGCGCACTAGCTATAATCTCTCAGATCATCAGGTGTACCCACTAAAAACAGTCCCTGGCCATGGACGATCCCTATGGATCATTCAGGAATCCCAATGTTGACGCTTCTTGGGACTCAGGATACTGCACCTGTAACACATGTACATTCCCGTCAAAGTGGGCAAGCAGAGTCACCAAAGAATTATGCCACATAGTATACACACATGGATACTATGCATCTTATCAGCTTAAAATTAAATTATGGTACAGCTAAACGAAGTTGGGAAGGTTCCCTCAGAATAAGTACAGTTCATGTCATTGAGCTTTATCAGTGTGCAAGCATTCTATTGTGACAATAATCGACTTGCATCACCAGGGAACAGCTAGCAATAACAGCTGGGTGTGTCTCTATCAATATTATTTATAAGCGTAGCATTAAATGATTGATTGAAAGATGCCAGTTACACTGAAACAGGATAACACCCCCTCCAATAGTAAGGGAGGGGACTACTAGCAGGGTCAATAGACCTTTTCAGCTGTGGATTCAAAAGTGGGCGAAATGTACCAACATTTCCAAATTGGTGCTCCAATGTTTGGAGTGAATTGAGATTTTGATGGTACAACAACATAGCAAAATGAAAGAGCAATAATATAAGGTCAATATGAATATGCTTTCACTTGACCTCCTAAAGAAGGTTGCTGACTGTTACTCTCGAAGATGTGACTACCATCTTTACCAGAAAAGGGGGAGGGGGAAATACTTGGTCACCTATGACGCATTCCTGGCTGGTTCATGGTTTGAGACCATGGGTCACGTGGGCAAAAAGGTCGCTGAACTCAAAGAGTCTCACCTTTGCATATGCGCATGTGGGATATATACATCTAGTTGGTGCCTCAACCCCACTGCATGTGTGTACCTGACTTAGTAATATGATCTCAGCCAATCAAGATTTGCCCAAAGTGACCATACCTATCCCCTTCTCTGTCCCTTCTAATACCTTACCTGCTGCAAACCAACGTGAGGTGAATATTCGTGTCGACTGGTATAACAGTGTCTGTCCTTCAGGCCACCTGCGATATTATCTTAACCAACGAGAATGCCTAAAGTGCCCATAATATCTGTCCCCCTCTCGCCTCCCCTCTCTCGCCCCTCCAATACAGTGATGCTGCAAAATCAATCAATCGGAACAGTGAGAACCCTTGGGGTTCAGGTGTACCTCTCGGCTGGCCAATCGGCAGGCCGCATACTGAAAATGGAAAAGATTCCCCTCCTCTGCATTTGTAGGATTTGTGTCTCCATCCAGAGATGTGACTACTGGCCTCAATGTGGCGTCTACACATTAAACACTGGCAAGGTGATAGACAGTCTATGTGCAAACTTCAGATTTAGAGGTATGTACCCATACAGGAAGAGATAAGCTATAAGTTGATCAATTATGTGTGATACTCCCTAGATAGAGAGGTTTCAATGGTACAATTGAAATCGTATTGATTGCACAAGAGAGAGAGAGAGAAAGAGAGAGAGAGAGAGAGAGAGAGAGAGGGAGAGAGAGAGAGGGAGAAGGAGAGAGAGAGGCAGAGGCAAGAAGAAGCTATATATGACAAGATGGAGCAAAAAGATAGAGTATGGGGGGGGGGGGGGACTTTAACAGTGATTAACTTAATTATTAACCATCAGCGAGCGGAGGCAGCTCAGCTCAGCTCAGAGAGAGAGAAAGACAGGAAGACAGCTGCAGGTGGTCCATCAGCTGGGATGGAGATAGACAGCCTCCGCACATTCCTTCCGCCACAATTGACATACGGAGGCTGCTTCAGAACTTTCAGTATGCGAAATTAACGGGCTTGAGGTTACTCACCACACACACACGTGCACATGGCTCCTCTCTCTACAGGCGCTTGTATGCAAACAAGTGCATGTGCACCCATGCAGATTTATTTAATGGCAGCAATTAAAGAGCAGTTCTAACTTTGGGGGGTCTGACTAAACAAAAAAAAATGATGATATTTATTTGATTGTAAAGGTCATATTGGAGAGCTAGCCAAGATTGTTGGGTATACAAATTAACGGTATTCATGGAAGGCTATGAATATCGAGGGAAAATTTCGTGGTGATATTCTATTTCCTGCAAATGTTTTATAGGGGAGGGATTGTCAAACTGATTCATTGTGTGATTTAAATCGTTTTATAAAACTTCGTTGTAAGTCACGAGTTATGATGCAACCAAGCAATGAAAGATTGAATGAATTTACTAATTTCTTCATACCAGGCCAGGCATGGCTGCAATACTGGTTACGTATAGGTACTGAAACTATAGCTTAACAAGAAATAAATTATGATATATTATAACAGTACCAATCAACACCGCTCACAGTAACTATAAACTAGTGCAATGACATAATTAAAGTTAGTCCCGAATAATCAACCAGGTAAAATCGAAACCATAATAAAATTCTTATAAGGACAGTGAAACAAAATATCATAGTGGTAGCAAAGTGTTTCTAAGTACTACACTGGAAGTATTAAATCATTTTTTTGAATTTCATAACAATAGGGCTTTTTACCTATATATAAGCAGTCGCCATGGTGACCCCAGGGGCAAGCAGGAAGCGGGTAGTTAGTTAATTTGGTACAAGTCTGATTAACCAGTAATATAATTAAGCTAGTGGATGAAAATCAAGTGGTTCTCCCAGGTGCATGTTGCATTTTTTTACCCAAAAAAAACACCAAAAAAAAGCACCTTGACCGTTCCTTGTCTTTCTAGCTAGCTGAGTTTGCCTATAATCATAATATTTATTGTATAGCAGAAAAAAAAATAACAAGACACACTAACTTCCCCTGGGCGTGTGGCACAGGAAACGTGCTCATTATTCAACAGAGAGTAAGTGCAAACATTGGTGAACGTGGTGACGCAACTTAACCAAATTGTGTCAAGGGCTGTTCAAGTATAATATTATTATACTGCATTGGCAATTCAGAAACTCGGGGGAAAAAAATAGTATTTTCTCATTCTTTCCTGGTCTGCGGGCTGGCTGGTTGGCTGGCTCGTCTTCTCCCTTCCTCCCTCCCTCCCTCCCTCCCCACGATGACGGTCTGGCCAGTGGGGAATTACACTGTTGTATCGGTTCGGCCATGGAATTCAGAGTGATTTAATTAGCCCCTTAAGGGAATTAAACCATTGGTCCAACAATACACACACACATACATGTAGGTAGATCCAACATAAACCTCCGGCTATCCGTACATATGTAGGTATTTCCCCCTCGTTGTCTGGGAGTATGCATGGCATGCAGGTTTAAAGGGGAATTATAAGTTTGTGATCCCAGTCAGCCAAAGATAATTATAAGCCTCGTCCCACACCTTAAATATGGAAATGTACAAGTAGTAGTACATATAGAGCAGTTAGGGACTACAATATTATTATTAGGTACATGCTCTAATTTGATAATATGTGCATGACTGTACATATAATTCAATAAAGCTAATTGGAATGGTGGATAAGATAAGCAAGAATGGCAAATATTGATCAGCTCCCAGTACATGGGGAAACATCCAGAAAGAGTGAGGAGACACCAGATCAAAGCTTAAGTGGGGACAGCTGATGACCACCATAAAAAAGAAGGGTACATCACAGTTAGCACACATTGACATGCTTGTCCATGGGAGTGGAGACCAGCTTTTAATCTAATATTCTAACGAGGTAATTGCTTGACCAAGATAAAGCCCATCCCTACAGCCCTGGGGTATGGAGAGGTGGAGAGGTGGTGGCTTGCAGGCAGTGCAATGTATTATTTGAAATCCCACTAGTTTCTTGAGAGACCTTGTATTAAAGCTTTTTCGTGCACATAATATTATTGAAGCTAAATGATAATTCCATGCAAAGAAGCTTAATCAAACATTAATTATAACAGTATCCACACTGTGAGTGCTTATAACTATCATCCATACTAGCATGAATTCAAGAGCTTACATTATACTTAACAAAAAGGCAGCACTGTTACAGCTAGTATATATACAATGTACTATTATGGGTCACATCCAGGAGCATGCAAATATGCAAGTCTGGCATGATGTAAAAGCGATGTAAACATACATGCTCCTAATGTTAGGGGAAATTCCTGATGACCTTTTGGTTGGGGTTAGTATGGTATCACAATGTGTACCGGACCCAGCTTCAATTGCAACATGTACTTATATAACAATATTATTAATAACTAACTACGCCCAGCCAGATCAGGTATGACTTGAAGGTTGATGATTTCGCCGGCCACTTCCTCCCACTCCCCCCCCCTCCCCCCCCAGAACCCCAAGCAATGGCCAACTCACCCCAAGTTTCTGGCTCCATGCTTGACTCAAAATCCCCTCTCTCCCCTCCCATCCCCTCCCCTCCCCTACCCTCACATTGTAGAACCATTACATCATACCATGCATAGGTACATGTACATGTACATGCACATGTATGTGCACACATAAAAAATTTATTCTACTATGATAAATCCCCCCTACTCAATCTTTCCTCCCTCTCTACCCCACCCCCCCCCCCCCCACACACACAATGAACTGTTGCTGTATACATGCATATTCAAGACTATAATTGTAGTCACACCTATTATTACAATAGCAAAATGAGGTAAGCCTCTAGCTAGTTCCATCCCTCCTACTTCATGCTCAGACGTCTGAGGTCATCACGTGATATCGCCGCTCATCAATGACTAACTAAAATGGGGAGGGAGAGGGGGAGCTGGGGGGGGGGGGGAGGCAATGAGTCAGCGATAACTATACTTCTAAGAACTCTTTAGGTTTAGCACCTGACATGCAACATCATTAATATTGACAAGCTTAACTACTGCAGCAGCAGGGGATGTGAGATACATGTACATGTACATATTTCATTGAATTCTTGCATCATATCATCAGTGCTCACCCCCCCCCCCTTTCCCCTCATCCCCAAAATATAGCTCACAGTGGTCACATTTCACTCATTACGCACAGTGATATCAAGTAGATATAACAGAAGCAATTATTGCATTCAGCTAGTCCAATAGACACAGATTGACAAGGTGCATTAAGTACAGTATCATACAAGCTAGTCCCTCCATTAAGTTAATAAGCCTATAGCTCTTGAATTATTACAGTACAGGTCACCCCATAATAATATCAAGATGAGGATTCGAGGATGGGGGGGGGGGGGGGGGGAGGGAGTAAATTCTGACCAAAAATCACCTCACTGTCAGAGGCTGCGTGGCCTGATGGAGCTAACCTGATCGTCCAACAACCTGACCCCGACCCGACCCGACCCACAGTCAACTACCACAGAAACCATAAGTTATGACAGCACAGTACAGCCAACCACACAAATCATTTTGCACAATACATGAGGGGTGGCTGGCAAATCTAACGCATAACAATTAATAAAATTGCAACATTCATTTCAACAAACTATAGATGTAGACCTACATGTATGTATTATATATATAGTCCAATGCAGCGATAATTCGCAAAAATTATAAGGTAAACGTCCAATACAATGTGATAATCTTGCTCAGCTAGTATACAGCTACGCATCTATTAATGAGTACGTGATGGTATTTAGTAAATATTGCAAGGTTTGGCCAACCCACACGCAATAGCAAAAGCCACATACATGCATGCATACATAGACCCAACAAAATGACTGATGAGATTAAACGACGAGAGTACCATAGAGATGAAAAGAACGGAGAATCCAAATACGTAAAAACAGACTAGAATTATGCAATGACGTAGGTTCTTACATCAGTTAACCCCTGAAGCTCAAGAAATATTATTCAACTTGTAATACAATACAGTAGTCTGTTTTGACTGGCTGGTTTGGATCAGAAAATATCTGCCATAAAAGGTTGTTGTTATACCATGCAACAATGGTCTTCCCTTTTGAATCAGCGATCAAAAATGATCAAGCCATGCATATGTACACTACAGTTAGGCTGAAGCTTGAAAGATTATGAATTAGAAAGGAGAGAGAGAGAGAGAGAGAGAGAGAGAGAGAGAGAGAGAGAGAGAGAGAGAGAGAGAGAGAGAGAAGGAGAGGGATCGAGGTACTTCTATCTGGAGCAAAACTGAACATAATATGTAACAGACAGTAGCCAGGGAGCCAGCCATACACAGGAGAGAGGGAGGGAAGGAGGGAGAGAGGGGGGTATTCCCTATAATAGTAGTAAGAGCTCCAAGTTAAGTACACAGGTTCTTCTTTAAGTTGGACTACACCACGCCACATGGTCCATTACACAGCAATAAACATATCCATTAGCAAATGCTCACACACACACACACACACTTATCCCCTCAGTATACACAGCAGAGGTAATTAACCAGGACTTGGTGGCATGAAGGTCACGCCATTGTGTAAACTGGCTCATCTATACACAGGCCATGAGGAGAGAAATCCCCCTTACTACACATTGACGTAGTTACTCTACAGTATTTACGTCATATAGCCCATATTATTCAACAAAGTATGCAATTTACGCTATAGGGCGCAGTGCTGCTCATCTAAAGGGACATTTTAGTGTCCTAATGGGAAGCTTGCCCAGCTATAGTGGAGGTATATACCCTTACCCCACCGCGCCGGCCCAGCTTGGCCGGTTTTCCGCTTATAGCTTGATCGATGCTCAGTGATAACAAACGGGGGTTTAACAGTAGCGGTAAGTCTAGTCCAGGATAGCTGGAAATACCAGACCCAAATTGGAGGGGGGGGGGGGGGGGTGAGCCACCGCTATATCTTACTTTATGTAATACTACTATACTATTCATGAACTCATTCTGGGTATATAGCGTACATATGCTAATATTGCTGTACCAAGTGGTAATTTTTAATGGTTGTAGCAGGAAACTATGTATACAATATGTACTACTATCTAAACATTGTACACCTGCATGCATATAACATTATACGCATGCGGCCAGCTAGGGGACTGTAAGAAGTGGCACATTATTATGAATTATTATGAGGTCACCTTTCTTCTGTAGAAAGCTACACATCTAAGAACTGAGGTGCCCGCAGTGGGGATTTCAGACCACAATTACGTACCATACATGTAGCTATACACACAACGTATCACGTATACATGTATGTACGTTCCACAATAATGTACTATATATAGGTTTATTATGAGGTACTACATATTATAATGGATAACATTACAATTCCATAGCTTCCCCTGATGATTAACTATCCAACAAGTACAGATCAGGGAGCATTAAGCATTAGCTAAGGGGATTTCGGATCACAGATCACAGTGCTAGATACAATGTACTACTGCAATGTTCGTTGTGTAGGTTCAAATAGGAACATGGTTCAACAACATTACTGTAACAAGATAGATGAACCCCATTAACTTGAGAGAGGTTATACTATAGCTTTGTCAGCATAACTACATGTAGGTAGATCTACCTTGCTGGGGGGGGGGGGGGAGTGACTACCTAGATACATAGCAACAGCTAGAAAAGGTTGTTTTTCCAGGCCATTTGGTGCAAACCAATTACATGGAATGGACTAGTGGTAAGGGTGCAGAACACTTAGCTTAACATAGTTACATAATTCAACTATGCCAGCTAGTACACACCAATCCAGAAGATTCTGCTACAACTGCTAGAACCTATGTTATAATAATATTATAGCTAGCAATAGCTTGGGATTTTTCCCCCATCACTCCAGGAGAACCACAACATAAATTCTTGATGTGTCGAGATAAAAGGTCAAACCAACAATCATGATCCCTACAAGCACCTCCTAATAATTATTATAATATTACTGCAATGGACAGTACAAAAAAAAGAAAATTAATGGCTATCATGTACATGTACATGTACTTGCAGCTATATATGGGAATACAGTAAGAGATAAGCACACAATATTATTATTTTTCTTATTACGTAAGCGTGCGTGCTAGTCAGAGAATTTCCCGACAGTTAAGATTCGCTTTCAAATAAACTACCGTCGTCGTTTATCATTTGAGGAGTAAAGTACGCACATGCATGGACATAGGTAGTATGGCCAAGACAATGCATAGGAGAGTCCCACTACAAAAACCATTTGTGATTCGTAATAATAATGAAGTCCTAGCTGTTTTATGCTCGAAATATCTCCCTCATTAATATTATTATTTATTGCTCAAAAGCAAGAGTATAATATATGACTCTTGTCAAAAGTCATCATAGAGATGTACTATATGTAATTATGTGCTTATCATAGACCTACATGTACCGTATAGTGGGAAACTTTCAAGGGAGAAAAATTTTCGCGGATTGGTAGGAAGGGAGCATTTTGCGGAGAAAACTTTCACGGAATGTTAAACTGATCGCATAATGGGTGTGGCATGCCTACAATTTCGTGGAGAAAACTTTCATGGGTGGTTGGAAAAATCACGAAATTCGTGAAGTTTTCTTCCTCGAAATTTTCCCGCTATTATACGGTAATTAACCAAATTAATGAGAGGGGAAGAGTTTATGCACATACACACACACACACACACACTCACAACACATAATTGTATGAGGCACATTTATAAATATAAACACAAATTTAATCTTGTGACAGGAAAAGGCATCAGCCAAAAAATTCACCACAAACCCATTTTTGATCACCTTAAGCAATACAAAACCCTGATTCGCTATTATAGCGAGCATTAACTGTTAAGACTTCACGTAAATATTAACATCACTTAATAATACACAGGATAGTAACACTAATAAGCCATCATAATAATATAATAATGAATAATAATACCCTTTCCATCTCCTGTACATTAGGGTTAAATTAAACAGGATGTCACCAGACCGAGCATGTGATAGATGAGCAAGCCTACACAACGTACCTTAGACTACAGTACACTTGCATGCCTCATTAGAACTAGAACTATAGATCATAACCCAATAAGGATAGATAGGCCTGCAGAAATCTGGAATATGCACAAAACTGCTGAGTCAAGGAAACTTGAAGCTCTATACGGCGAAATTCCATACCATACTTGGGGGACGATCGGTGGGTGTCTTACGTAATACCTAGTCGCAATAATAATAATAATAATTATGTATCAATCAGTAGGGCTTGATTCCATAGTATGCGATATTGAATAACCACGGCATGCATTCTTGATCTATAAATGGTATAGAGTCGGTTGCTTCCACTGCTAACAGCACTAGCTGGCAGTTGCAGTGAGCAGCACTTATATGATTCGATATTATGTCACGTATACAGCAATTATACCAAACACTGAAACTAAAAAAAAATAATAATTAGCCATTTTAGTACATGCATGAATATGGATATCTTGCACTGCATGGGAAATATGTGCATGCAATCATTAAACTGTACACGTACATATTATATATATTGCTATAGAGCCATAAAAGATTAGATAATAATATTATGACAATAATTATGAGCATGCATGATATGTAGTAATTGGAAGTCCAAAGTTTTAGGATGATCATGCATGCACCCACGTCAGAGTTAGTACATGTAAATTTCCCTCCATGGCCCATACAAGTCATACGTACATGCATGTACATGTACATGTACTTACATGTATGTACATGCAGTATACATATATGCACATGTACATGCAAATAACTATAATATCAATAATATACATTACATACACTAATGGAAAGATTGAAATAGGATACGGAACTAGTTTGTCCAATACTAATTTAATACCCACGGAGGCATGTACGTATTACTAACTAATGGGTGGGGGGGGGGGCATTAGCATTTTGCTGGGTTAGCAGACTAGAGCTAGCTACGTAGCTA
Organism: Cliona cf. orientalis; assembly: GCA_963930775.1. Classification (NCBI taxonomy): domain Eukaryota; kingdom Metazoa; phylum Porifera; class Demospongiae; order Clionaida; family Clionaidae; genus Cliona; species Cliona cf. orientalis. The sequence goes on along the minus strand of OZ005699.1, from coordinate 1,157,154 downwards.
GCTAGACCGATGATGATGAGAAATGGAACCCAAAGGTAAGTTCCGGCTACAAGGTAAACTTGTCTTGACAAAACAAACACGAGTACTACACGGAGACGTGATGTTCCATAGACTATAACAAGGGTATAATCCCCATCATGGTACATGTACGTATGTCAGGGTTGTTATAATAAGGTTTGTTAAGATCCACCCAAACAACGGGATTGGCCCAGACTAGACTGAACAAGCATAGGTACAGACACTGAATATCGGAACAAAACCAATCTACGCTGGCTGGTTACTACAAAAACTGACTTTCTTAAAAACAAATTAATTATAACTCTTGTTATATATATATATACATGTAAGTGCTAAATCAGAGATGGTGACAAGAAAGTACAATTCACAATATTGTATACACAATAGCGGTGGCTGGGAGCAGGAGATTGATCAATAAGATCAAATTCAGGGAGGGATGAGAGGGGGTGTGTCAGGTACCTTTAACTCCCAGAACTAACCATATTTATACTAGCCATTCCACACAATAATTATAGTGCAATTAGGCGCGTTAGGAGGGGAGAGAGAGAGAGAGAGAGAGAGAGAGAGAGAGAGAGAGAGAGAGAGAGAGAGAGAGACAGAGAAAGAGAGAGAGAGAGTGAGAGATAACATTAATAATTTGAGATTTTGGCACTTCCTCTGGTGTGCAAACCCTCAAATTATTAATGTTGAGGTTGTAAAAAGAGTGAGGGAGGGAGGAAACCGGTAGTTATAGGATCCACGAGATTTGCCCGTGAAATTAAATCCGCTTTAGACGATGAAACTGGATCTGTTTGGAGGACTGGTATCGATTTTCCATCTCAAGGCTATAATTTTTCTCCCTCATCCTGGGCATGGGGGATCATGCAGGCAATAATCGGAGCCAGGAAGTCGAGACAAGTTAATTGTTGACGAAATTATATAGCACTTTTGAATTAGTGCAATGTTTGTGTACGGAATCCACGCAAGCTTTTATTGTCAATCCATAATATAATAATATGGCATAAACTATCCTCACAAAAGTACATAATATTATTATTGTACTGAAGATGCCATAGATGTATTAATTATTACTTCCTGTGCCACTGCAGTGTATACCCGCCAATGTTTACACACTCAAACATTAAAAGGAAGTGCCATTTCCTCTTCAACAAGGTGCACCAATAATTACAAAGTTTAAGGCACATGCATATATACTTAGGTAAGCCATTGTGAGATAATATTCAGAACATTGGCCTAGCTATACTTACTATCAAGAAACTATAATTCTTTTGCACATATACAATGTTATGTGCTTATAAATTACTTTTATTATTAGTTATTGGTCATTGTGGTCCATGGGTTAATAATTAGAATTTAATAACGCTTATCAAATAATCATAAAAGAAAATGGCTTCCCAAAGCACATGGTGACTTCTGTCAACACATACCAACCCTGGCCACATCTATGCACATACTATAACATCATACACAGCATGCATGAAGCCGAGTATAAAAACTATAGCTAACACGGTAGGTCCCTCCCCCCCCCCTCCCTCCCCCCCCTCTCTCTCTCTCTCTCCCTCTCTCTTCCTCCTTGGGGAGGAAACCCCTGGGTACGGGAACTAATTACCATACTCACCACAACATACATGCACAAAACCCGCGGAGAATTTGACAAACAAGTTGTTACGCAACTCCACTCAGCCTCCATGGAGTGTGTCCAAGAGATGGGTAATGGCTCGAAACATCAAACTCGTCTGTGGCCGTCATGTCTCGGCATGCGGTAAGTTTTTTAGGTTCATTTTTCTGACAGTAGTGGGCTTAATAGCAGCCTTACTGTGGTCATAATTTCGTATAAGCTATAAATGATAAGGCAACTACACTACGAGCACTATGGGCACATGGGGAGATAGAGCGGTGTGAATGAAGAGAGGGAGAGGGAGGGAGGGAGGGAGAGAGAGAGGAGGGAGAGGGAGGAAGGGAGAGGGGGGTGAAGGAGAGGGAGGAAGGAAGAGGGAGAGAGAGAGAGAGAGAGAGCTAGCTTCAGTATGCCACTATGTCAGAAACTTGGCAGCTGTTAATCAGATTACTGGGAAAGTTCATCTCAACTACAGTGATCATAAACAATGCTAAGAAGAGTGAGGAGGAAGAGAAGGGGAAATGAACCAGAAACATAATATACCTGACACTGAAATCATCAAAGGCATTCCATACATGTAGATTTGCCAACACTTCAAAGGGAAATCACCCACATCAAAGCATTCCAAACATGTCAGTTCATCAACGCTTCAAAGGGAAATCACCCACATCAAAGCATAGTTTCATAGCAACAGATGACATGGTTCAATTGACAAAGCATTGCTGTTTGGTAACAGTCATGCAGAGTTCAAGGGAACACTAACTTTGCCAACAATAATATATTACCCTACCTAGCTAGCCTACTTTTGGCGTGTTAAATATTTCCCAACTCTAAAGTCAGTCGTTTCTGGTCCAAACTTAAACTGAATGGACCTCGCCCTTCATTTGGTGATTTTCCTCCCACTAGCAGCTATATTATACATGCATACATGTATACGCATCTTCTTCCCTTCACAAGCATAGCAGAATAGCAGTACTAACACACACACACGCGTACGATAGTTTGTCTAGATCTTGCCCATAAATCTCAGAAGCAGCACACTACCGCTCATGACAAATGAAACTACATGTATGTACATGTATATACATCCATCAACACAGAAATACAAAATGTATTTGGGAGGTACACACATGCATAGAAATACAATAATTACACATTGGGATAAAGGTAGCCTCATCCCCAGGCCCATTCCCAGCCTTTCAATGTTGCAAGCATGCAATTATATCAAAAATAATGGGGGCTGCACCTTTTTAGTACATATTATACATGTATATCAAACATTAGTTTTATCCCAAAGTAGAACACATTCTGTGCAGAGCCAGCTTGAGCCAGGCATGCACCTCAGCCTTCAAGCACAAACAGTTATATAACAAATGGACATTTCCCTCCACTAGTAACACCTAGCAGTGCCATTCAAGAGGTGGCACTAAATTATAAAGTGTTAATAAATAATAAATCGCATAGATAGACAGATATAACTGATTCAGCTTCAGTGGGTCAATCAGCCAGCCAGCGCCAGCCTCTGGCCAGCGCTGTATATATAAGTCTGCTGTGGGCTAGAAGGGGCCAGCACCCAGTGGGGAGACCCGGAGATTATCAACACCAGATATCCAAGTATAGATTTCCAAAGAAAAACTTATTTTAATGCAAACACCAACTATAACTGTAACAACCTAACGCCTCTAGTAGCTTGGTAGCTGCATGCCTAGCTGAATATAATTTTATCATCATCACTGTAATCATTGCTGTGCGCATGCAATGGGACAGTAACTATATTATACTAACTACAATGCATGATATAGTGTCATAGAGAGGTTTCAGGACAGCTGGATAGCTAGCTAGGGAGATAGATACTTATTATGAATTAACCCAGAGTGCTCAGGCTGGGGGGCTGAGGTGAGGCCCCCCCACCCCCCCCCCATCCCACAGGTCTTAGTGGTCGACGAAGGACTATCCAATATAGAGTAATATGAGTAGCCCTCAACTGTGCATAAGTATGGCTTGCAGACACTAGCATGGCTAAACAGTATACTGTAACGATATACATGACATAGTAAATAATACATGTATAATATCCCAGCTGGGACGTTATTAATTATAGAAGAAATACTATGTACACACATGTATAGGTATAGTCTTATTTATTATTCTGAAATGTTAATGTTATTTTTGCTATGCATGCATGAGCTAGTGCCCACACAATGATCGCTAGTTATGCACTAAGTGACGAACACCTTCATGTGCGAGAAAGAACCAGTACAACAGTCTCAATATAAACCTTCCCACAATAACAACATTACCATGCTATTGTTCTACGTGTATGCACCCCTCCATAGCCACTCCTCCACCTTCCTTCACTCCCCCCTCTCTCTCTTTCTTTCTCTCTCTCTCTCTCTCTCTCTCTCTCTCTCTCTCTCTCTCTCTCTCTCTCTCTCTCTCTCTCTCTCTCTCTCTCTCTCTCTCTCTCTCTCTCTCCTCTCTCTCTCTCTCCTCTCTCTCTCTCTCTCTCTCTCTCTCTCTCTCTCTCTCGCTCCCTTTCTCTCTTCTCTCTCTCTCCTTCCATTCACAAACTAGTTATCAGCCAGCCCTAGGTATGTACATGTACATAGCTCCACTATGATCATCATCCTTTATCTAATTTTCAACATGTGCCTCTCTCCCTCCCCCTCCCCAGCAGCCATTTCCTGTATCCTTTCTACGTCTTCCTTTTTTCATCATTAGATAATTCTCGACAGCTTTCAGTGTGTGTGTGTGTATGATCACCTGCATCCATTCATGGGACACTCAGGTATTCAAAGAGATGGACTAAATTGCCACTATCATAAACATTGAAACTATATTCTAGACCACACTCTAATTAATCGCTGACACATTCATTGGACCATAGTAATTATTATTATCATACATATTATACAAGTGGTGTGGCGCATACTACTGGAGGTGAAAATTGGGTTAGTATTAGGTTACTTTCCGAGAAGAAGTGATATCGCCCTCAGTAATGGGATTCTCTGAATCCTGATAATTATACAAACAAAATTAATTATGCTACTTTTAAAACCAGAGAGAAGGAAATGGGAGCTAGGAAGGGAGGAGAGGGAGAGAGAGAGAGAGAGAGAGAGAGAGAGAGAGAGAGAGAGAGAGAGAGAGAGAGAGAGAGAGAGAGAGAGAGAGAGAGAGAGAGAGAGAGAGAGAGAGAGAGAGAGAGAGAGAGAGAGAGAGAGAGAGAGAGAGAGAGAGAGAGAGAGAGAGAGAGAGAGAAGAGAGAGAGAGAGAGAGAGAGAGAGAGAGAGAGAGAGAGAGAGAGAGAGAGAGAGAGAGAGGGAGAGAGAGAGAGGAGAGGGAAGATTTTTAAGTTGTTTATTGTTTGTAACAAATCTGTTTCCACAACACAGTGATAGTAGATAGCACAACCATCCGTGTTTACTACAAACTCGATTAAAAGGGTAATACCTATTTATTATCCATCACTTTTTATCCAAATTGTGTGGTCCAAGCCGGGATAAGTTTACTTTAAAGCTGAATTTAGTGGTTGCATGCTATACATGTTGCTATAGTGTGTTAAAAATTTACCCTTTAATTCCTAAATGGTAAACATTCACGATATTGACAACCCAGATGACCAAGAAGTTAAGAGAGGAGGGAATTGTCCAGACAGATGTATTTTATTTAGAGTTGTAATATCATTAACAGCAAATTCTTTTGTTAACCATGCATACTAAGATAATAATTACTAACAATCTTTTTCCTATAGAGATCAAAGTCACCGCAAGGAATTGGACCAATTATTAATAATTAATTTGAAAATGGCTTTTAATTAATAAGTAGCAAAACCAGCTACCATAAATTCAATATCAAGCACCCAAGTAATTAAGGCACATTGCAAGGAACAAATAAGATATTATTATAAAAATACATAATATAATTACATGTACGTACATGGACATTAAAATTAATACTCTTAATAAGCTGATATAAGTGGGCTTCTGTTGCCAATATATACCCTTATGCACATGTAAACAGTGTCCAACTGAGCTGCCAAATCAATATTAAATATTGCCTCTACCAATCCCTCTCTCCCTCCCCCCCTCTCCTTCCCCCTCTCCCTCCCTCCCTCTCTCTCTCCCCCCTTCTCTCACTTTCTACTGATAGCTGAAAAGGGCTACATGTAAGCATGTAGTTTAAGTTTAGATACCATTAATGTTCGTGCTATTAAATAAATGCCAACTCCATCACAAATAGTCACAGCATGCTAAGATCTCCAGCAAACAACAAAAATGCTTTCCAACAGTGCTCAAGTTATAACTACTATGCGTATACGTCACAAAAGTGCACATGACCATGTATGTTTTATACATCGGTCATGTGTACGTGTACGAGATGTAGCGGCAAATCGTAAGCAAGCATTCAGGGACATTCCAGGTTGATTTCTATACACATAACACAACCAAAAATAACACACTCACATACTGTACACATGCATGTACACACATGTACATATACGTACATGTACATGTACATGTATGTATAGGTTAACAGATACACCATATTATGACGTAATTACATATTATAGTATGCTCTGTTTCTCTATACACATGTACACTTCCTCAAATTTAAGAAGCAACTGTGTACACATGCACTAACCATATAAGGCAAATGCATGCATTCACGCACAGCGGTATGGAATTTACAGCAACAACAAAGAATAACATACATGTATTAATTACTGCACGATAATATTATATTATTTATTATACATGTATAATAATATTATAATATTGCGTACTATAACCAAAAGCGAAAGTTCCAAAGCTGCATTCAGAATATAAGTAAGTTTCTTTTTATGCACGAAAGTTATCAACAGAAGCATTTAGGGATTCTTCAACACCAATAGTCACATATTATAATATTATCATTATAATAATGTACACATGTGCGATCAATGAGTATTGAAAGTATCGCCATGCTCAGGGGGAGTGTCCAACTTGTACACTCTGCAGCATTGGCAGCTTGCTTTAAGGATGTCAAAAAGGAAACAAGAAACACTTTGGCTAGTTAAATAATAAACTAGAATACAAACTTCCATGTAAGGAAGAAAAACACGCCATGTGTACACGCGCGTGTACATGTACGTACATGTAACATGTAAGTACTACATGTACATGTACGGGAGATATCTTAGAAGGGAGTCTTCTAGCAGTGTATGTACACAAGCTGTGTAGCTTTTATCAACTACATGTACGTGTGTGTATGTAGCTTGATGATTACAAAAAAAGCTTCCCCTTCCACTGTTGGCTGGGGTGATTCTTCCGTTAGTGAAAGATAACATGCTATGTAACAAGTGTTTTCACTTCAAAATATATACGCACTGCCATCGGTCGGTCGATGTACGCACACACACAGCTGACAGTGTACTAGATATTATATAGCTATCAACACATACACATGTACGTATATTATAGCCTTTCTCTCTCCCTCCCCCCCCCCCCTCACTCTCTCTCTCTCTCTCGTTTAACCATCCATGACCCCGATTTGACCTCAACTATTGACCAGTAAACACAGGACATGAACATGGGACACACACACATACATGCACATGGTGTACACATGCACATACACAAAATTGCAATTATTCATCATACTACAGATTAGTGGGGGGTGGAGGGCAAGAGGGGGTAATCTTGAGGGAGAGAGTGATGGGGGGGGGGGGGGCTCGAGGTACATGTACCCAGCTTGGGGGGGGGAGGGGGGAGGGGGGGGAGGGGGGGGAGGGGGCACTAAGTCAAAATTATAATTATTTATAACAACAAAGTTTTGTCTAGATCTCCATTACGGATTAACGATCGTCTGACCACGGCTGTCTTGACTGGTGGCATTTTCAGTGCAGGGAGCGTAAACACACACCACAGGTGTTAGGTTATCAACAGAAACTGTCAATGGAGGCAGGCAGGAAAGGTTCAACAAGAAATCAATTTAAGCAACTTCCCTCAGCAAAGCGATACTGTGGAATCCCTCTATAAGGCGAACCCCTGACACTTTAATTGCCTGGAGAACTTTTTCTGTTAGTAGTGTACATGTATAGTACGAGTGGAACCCCTCGATTCCAGACACCCTCGGGACAACTTAAACAATCGAGGTATCCTCATTTCGGGGGTTACTGTATAGTTTCGTAAACTTCTTTATGTACCTGGGGCCATGTGTAGCATCCTGATTAAGGGAGGTGCATGCCCGTATCAATTAACTTTTTAAAATAACCAAAATTATCCCGGAAATGCATGAGAACATTTCCTTTGATTGGGATAACCTTCGTATTAATCAACTAAAGGATACGCCAATATTGGAGGGAGATATCCCAACTAATAATGACAGTGATTGAATCACCGTTGCCTGAATGGGCAGGGGGGATTCCAATCGGACCCCACTCCCATTAATATTGATGGTGATTTCAATAACCGCTGCCTGAATGGGCAGGGGGGATTCCAATCAGAACCCCCCCCCCCTTAATATTGATGATGATTTCAATCACCAGCCGGTGCCTGAATGGGCAGGGGGAGGGAGGGGATTCCGATCGGACCCCCACCAATATACATGTAATTAAGGATGATTAAATCACTGCCCAAATAAGCAAGGGGGGGCTCATTACTGCTGGAATACAAGGTGGTGGGGGATTCCGATCGGACCCCCACCAATATACATGTAATTAAGGATGATTAAATCACTGCCCAAATAAGCAAGGGGGGCTCATTGCTGCTGGAATACAAGGTGGTGGGGGGTTCCAATCGGACCCCCACCATGCTGTATTGGGATCGTCATGCAGCGCTGAAATCATTAATAATAATTATCCGTTTCCTGAGTTTTATTTACTTAGTCAATGGTTACTGCCACACCCACACATGGGAGTACATAAACACTATTGCATGAGCGAGGCCGAGTCTGCCTCCCTGTAGTTGGGATGCACAGCAGTGTAGTCAACTCATAGCTTGGTAATATACAATATTAACTAGCTTAGTAATATTAATATTGTGAACATGTGCTTATGTGAGTGTGTGTGTCGTGTGTGTGTGTGTGTGTGTGTGTGTGTGTGTGTACGCGCGAGTTATGTACAATCGGTAGTATCCAAACATATCAAATGAAGGGGATTTAGTACATCAAGTACACTGTTATCTAGCCGATAATAATTATATATAGTGCTCAGTATAATATATGCTTTTATAACATCGTGCTCAGTACTAATTTAGAGCATATGTAGTTGAAGGGATCTATCCAGGAAACACCTGATTCATAAACCTACAACATCACTACTGATTTGACTGCATGATGCTGCTGAATCAGATGTGGCCTACCACACTAGGCTAACTAAGTAGTGTCAATGTTTCCCCTGGAAAATATTAATGTAAGAGTACCACCACCTGATCATGAGATCATCAATAGAGACATTAAATTATACAGAACGCGTATACACAATAACTATAAGCTAGTTGTTGTGTACACACTGCGAGTACTTTCTAAGCTATAGGCCTAGGTAGCTTATAATGGAACTGTATGTAGCAGAGGGGAATTAGTGAAGGAGGGAGGGAGAGAGGGAGAGGGAGAGAGAGAGAGAGAGAGAGAGAGAGAGAGAGAGAGAGAGAGAGAGAGAGAGAGAGAGAGAGAGAGAGAGAGAGAGAGAGAGTGCATAGCGATGACCTCAATGCTCTTACAGTACCTTCCTAGCTTCCTGGTGGTCTGTGTCCATTGACTGGATAAACAAAACCCCTCATTGAATGCAGCAGTGCACTTGATATCAAAGTACTCCCGATCCCCTTTCAATGGCAGCCTAGCCAGGTCAGTCATCGATCAGTCAGTCAGTCACTCAGAACACACAAAGGGCCTGGGCTTTCCCTCAAAACACTGGTCATGCACTTACAAGGCAAGGTTTAAGTAACATTATCTCACCAGCTACACAGAAGACGCTATGCCATGCACCAGCTAGCATGTATCAAATCAATAGGTACATGTACTGTACCTCCATGGAGCTGAATGGACCAAAACAGTAGCATTTGGCCTTTCAATAGTAACCACTGAATGCCTAGGCACAGCGCTATACTAGTTAAGACATAACCAATAATATTTGCCACAATGAGTATGATAATCACAAATTCCTACATACACGGTATGCGGTGAGTTACATTTACACAGCTAGGAGGATCGATTTGCACTCTAAATGGAGGAATGGTGAAGAAAATGAATGCACACCTGTCCATGCATATTATTATTGTAATTAGCAAGTTATACAAACCTCAGCGGCTTGTATTTGTACTTGTACATCCTCTCTTAGACTAATAGGGGAATCACATGAGTAAAAAAAAAGTTTGAGGTGTACAAATATTACGTCCATGTCTCTACCATAAATTAATTTAAGGCTCACCAGCTATATAGTACCTGCTTCTTAATACATAGTTTATGACTATATTACTATCCCATGATTTGTATACACATCCAAGTACATATCATATATTCCCCCAGTAGGGACTATTTTCCCAGCATTATAGTATATAGTATGTAGCTTGACATATGAGCTACACAAGAACAGTATTGTTTACATGTGTGTGTGTGTTTAAAATACATGCAAGTGTAGAGTTGGGGGCTCAGAGAATGGTTTATCCACTACCGAACAGTGGAACCCCTCTTAAAATCGAAAATCTCCAACCAACTTTTACCCACTAACCAAGTGAGTAAGGGATCTACTAAAAACTGTACAGGCCTCTGCCAAGAGAGTTTTCAGCAATCTCGATTTTCCATAATTATAAAATAATAATATTTATTGTGCCTCTGTCTAGTAAAAGTACCTAACTACTCAAGCAGACTTGTATTATAGTGGTACTCCATCAGAATAGTAAGCACAATAGTATTCTGAAAGTTCTAGTTATCCTGCTCATAGTGCTCAATCAGCCCCCTAAGCTAGCCAACTATAGCCTTGTGCTATACTAGAGTCATCTAGCTGCTTTGGATTTTACAAATACTGAAGGTCGTTAGAGGCATGCTTGTCCAGCCAGGTATAATGGAATAAAACAATAATATCTTAATAGCATTATCACTTTGACAATAGATATAATGGATGGTGTTCTCCCCCCAAGCTAAACTGTTCACAGCACCTGCACAATGCACATGTACGTATGTATAGTCTCATTCCCAGATCCCATTTCTCATTCCTAGCTTCTCAGTGTCACTTTTTCTACGTGCATATAATATATATATACATGCATTGTCCCCTGTCAAGGTCCCATTCCAAGGTTTTCAGCATGCAGCGTTGAAACTCTGGGAATGCAGGGCTTTAATGTATAAGATGGGATAGATATGGATGATTAAAGAGGGATAGTCCGGTACAGGATCGAACGGTGTATTGAATCGTACTTAGGGACTCCCTGTCTATCTATCATAGAATACTATAATAATAACATTATTATGTTAAAGCACTTAGCTATCGAGGGACTTCCTTTCAATCTATCATATCAATGTGCATCTACCTACATGTATATTATTATCTACCATGATGATTCCCTATAGATCTATATCTCCAAAAGCCCAAAGGAAGTCATGTGCCCGCACTCTGTTAATAAACACTCTCAGAAAAATTAACTCAGGCAGACAGCAACGTACATGTACATACATGTGTATAACCAATCGATATTCTAAGATCCATCAATCAACAGCTACATGTACATGTACATGCATGTACTTAGCTACAGTATGATAGAGTATCGAGTCATAGTGTCATGTGTAAAACTATACTGACAGAATTGGTATTATAATAATAGGTGTGGACTTGCAGAGATGCATAATATGATTAAGTCAAGTAGCCTTTTCCCAATAATTCTGCATGACCCCCCCCAACTTTTCCAGGGTCTCCACCAATTAGGGTCTGTTAAAAGGTTACCTCACCAGTTAAGTATCGCTTATGGCTAAAGATGCCTTACATAACATTGATCAATGCATACCTACTCAGGGTATGATACAGTCAGAGATCTATACTATAGAGCATGCAGACAAGGGACAGTTTGGCTACACAGAGAGGAAGAGCATCCTGTGGATTCTCTGACAGATTTCATGCACCCACAACTCTGCACTCTAGAGTGCACTTTCACTTTCTCAGCTGGTGACAGGCTAAACAAAATCTTTGATTGATGGTGGTATTTATAGTGGCTTATATATAGGCTCCCTCAAGCTTCTTACTACTACTACACCAGCTACATACATGTAGCTCTCTCACAAAGCTTTTAAGCTTTTGAAATCTAGAGTAACTTACCACTGGCATCATCCCCAGGGAACTGTCAGCAATGGCACCCTTACCCATGGCTACTCATACTCTAGTGGGGAGAAACCACCTCAGACTAACTGAAACTTGCTGCTCTCACCTCTTTCAAACTACACAAAGGGACCTTATTAGCTTCTTGGCTTTCGTGGAGAGGCCCCAAAAGAAGAAAGAGAGTGAGAGATATCCAGTCTAGCAGCGCCATCTTGCAGCTTGAGGGGTAGACAGTCAGTCTCACGTGGTCTCCACCAAAAAAATCCGTTGCTAAGCTGAGCACATACCTTAGAGCTCTCAGCAGCCAGCTATGTATAGCTGTAGCTCTCCCCTACACACACACATACATACACTGAGCATGCGCGTGCACATGACTGGTATGCTAGTCATTAATACGGAAATTAAGCGTGGGATGTAGACAGCTAGCCCGGCCCCCTTCTAGCTAGCAAGCTCAAACCAACCTACCCTACCTAGCTACTAGGATAATAATAGCCTCGAGGCTATTTTCAGTTCACAGAGCGCCACCGTTTTAGTCCGCTATACACTCACTCACGTTGCTGATGTAGGCATAAACGATACAAAGGAGGGGCACCATCTGTAACAGCAATAGCCGACCACGGATGTATCTAGCAACACAGGGAGGAAACGATAGGGAAATAGGAAAAGGAGGAACCATACAAAATGTGTATTACAATAGTGTCTATAGCCAACTGTGTGTGTTTTGTGTGCATGAGGTAGTTTGCTTTGAATTGACAACAAATGAGCTCTAGTTTGCCTGCCATACATGTACCTACATACAGTACAGCAATGAAATAGTTATCCCATGGAATCAGAATCAGCGCACACAAGCATGGGACCATGGATGATGAGTGTAGAGTTCACTGGATTTACTGATCTGCTCATCAAAGGATGATCTGAGTGTCAGATTATATTATTATATTATTAAAGCACCCTTCCTCCATTTTATGTGAATGAGCCAATTTAAGAGCGGAAGGAATAACTAAAACAAGCAGCATAATTATTACTCAGCCTTTCCATCCAGTCCAGCGTACTACTGTAGCCTAGCTAGTCTGGCGAGACTACCAAGAAAACAATACTAGGTACTATCACTGAAAGAATACTTATCACAGCGATACATCTACATATACATGTAGCTGGACCTTATAATACTATTAAGAAACAAAAGGGGAAGTCCTGGACCATGGGACACATTGTCTCGATGACCATGCCATGCAAATATTTACACAGCGATTGTGACGCCTCCCAATGGACTTGTTTGTCAACAAGTTCAGTCAGATCAACAGACACGGACTCCACCTAGCTGCATGCGCTATGCTACGCCATAGCAGAGAGCTCAATAGCCTCGTCACCAATCAGAAGGCCTGGAGACGAGGCTAAGAGCTCAAGTGTCACATCGGGAGCCAACCATATAATAATATTAAACAATTTTGCTCTTAGATTATAGAGATGGACTCCACCTAGTGATGCTATGCTGCATGTACGTTATCAGTCTGGAGAGCTCAAGTGTCGCATTGAGAGCCAACGGCAAAAACAAGGAATCAAAATTACATGTAGCTAGTGAAACAAAATAGATCCAATTAGAAGGGAGTTACCTAGTACACTGTAGTTCAAAAACATTATTCACCTCTACTAGAAAAACAAGTATAGATCCGATTGAGATTAAGCGTGTAATAGCACAGCTAGCTTGAGGCAACAGAAATGATTTCGTAAGCCAAGAAGCCAATCAAAAGGTGACAGACAAGTTACGATTGATTGATTAGATCCCATGACTAAACCACGCTACCTGGCCAAGCTTAAAATTAAAGTACACATAAGGTAAATCTGAACACCTGCAGCCACAGATGAGTGAGTTATATAAGAGAGGATAACTAATGTGTACACTCGTACTCACATGCAGCTTTGGGGATGAATAATTAATATGCATGCATGCACATGTATGCTAAATAACTAGTATACTCGTGTACTATATACTTAGCCCATATAATTAAATATGCAGTTCAATACCCACCTTCTATCTGCTATACATGTACATGAGCTAGGATAGGAAGCTTGATATGATCTGTACTAGAGAAACAGCCAAACCAGAAGTTTACTTAGATAGTACAGTTCGGCTGTTATCACAGTTAGACATCAATGAATTGTTAGTGAAGGCCCCAACCATCCCTCTGGATCCATACAGTACGTATAATTATGTACATGTACATAAGATATAATATATGTACTAGGCTATAATATGTACATGTACATGTACATGTAGCTGAGCCTTGAATATGAACTGAGAAAGTGAGGGAGGGAGGGGGAGGGGGATGGGTTGACATAAATTCTCAGCCTTAAAAGGAATCTGGAACTGAGAGAGAAGCTGATTTGACGTTTGAGTGTGGGAAGGGTCAGCAGGAATTGTGTATACTGAACCAGCCAGTAGACAAACAGAACACGCCAGAGAACTATGAACTGCCATACTTGGAACATTTTGAAAGAATCAGAAAGAGAAAGGGAGAGACTATTGTGGAGAATTGCCTGCTTGGCATTTCAGGTAATACTACTTAAGAGCTAGTTGACCAAATTTTGAACTAAACACTCCTTCCAGGAACTATAATATCATGTATATACGTATGTAGAAATTTCCATACTTGGTGCATTTAAAGAGAAAGAAAGAGAAAGGGAGAAAGAGAGGGAGGGGGAGAGACACTATTGCAGAAGTCGATTGGCATTTCTGACAAGACTGAGATTATTTCAATCCTACCAAATTTGTCCATAACGTACGCTCAAGTGGTGAGGTTTTGGATCTATGTGCAGTGACATCATAATCCAAGCAAACGCTGCCCACGTTATTAGGAAAAGCTTATAACAAATTTGTGTACCACATTTCTATATTTGTGACGCGCAGTCTGGTGGCATGGAGACATGTGCACTTAATAGGTCAAGTATAAAAACACAGTATTGAGCCACAGTAGGATGCATTACGCAATAACAGGACATGCAACTATGATTTAACAGGAAATGAGTAGACACTAATAAATTTTAGCAATAGACTGCCCCATACATGTATCAAGATAGCTACATCCACAGTCAGTATGATAATACTACTAGTATCACATTGAAATGATGGTAATAGGGCCTGGAAATGAGGCTAAAATGAACAGCTAGTATTAGTCTTCAAACTGTCAGGAACAAGGAGAAACTAAAATGGAAAAGACCAGTGTTATTTCAGTGTCAAAGTGGTTGCTAATTAACACACATACTGTGCCTCTTTCTAAAGTCAGACTATAATATTATAGTACACCCACTTTCTTAATTCTAAAGAAACGAAGAAACTAGTCTGGAGGGTCTTTCGCTTTCACACTTCGACACCATCTACCACACGCATGCAGCTACCTAACATACATGTACACATAATTACACAAGGTGATGGTCATACATGTACACACTCAAAACATGTACAGACTTAAAAATTATTAATAAGATCACACCGTCTTGATCTCTCACATGTATACAAATACATTATCACAGCTGCCCAGCGTCCCACCACATTTGCATATCTAGCTATCTACAGTGTCACATGTGCGTCCGTGGCTTACCTCTTGGATCCCCAAACACTTGAAATAACTGGATCAGGTCATCTTGATGTTGGTAGAGGGCCTCTTGAACTGGGGTGCGTCCAGCTTTGTTGCAAATGCTCGTATCAGCACCAGCCTTGAGTAAAAGGTGGACACACTCAATATGGCCCCTCATGGAAGCTATGTGAAGTGGGGTGTCACTGTCTGGTGTGGTTTTGTTTAGATCAACCTTTGCCTCAATAAACACCTTTAGGACGTCGCCATAGCCTCGGTTACACGCCTCATGTAGAGGGTAGTACTCAAACACGAGGTTATTAAACGGCCTGGCGCCTTGCTCGAGTAGAAATTTACACAACTTTGGCTTTCTATGCCTCACAGCCCAGTATAAAGGCGTGACATTGTACTTCTTTCTGTCATCGAAAAGGTACTCTACCTCGAGGTTTACGTCGTAACCTTTGCGCGAGAAGAGCTGGATCGATTCGTCCACGCTGCCGTACTGGATCGTGTCCAACATATCGCCATAGTAGGGATCATACGCCACGCCATGTCCAGAATGTCCCGAAAATCTTGGCTGGTTCGAACCAACTTTTGAGGCAGCAGTACTCAGTGACATTTGGCTTTATTATGATTCAAAAGTGGCTTACTTTTCTTATAATATAGCTTACAGCTGTTCAGAGCCTTGTGACTGTTTCTCTTAGTACAGTGTCGGGTGTTGCTAGTTCTTTGAACGCGCCTACCAATTTCGCTTGGTCGTTTAGCGCCAAGAACGAATCATGTAGCACCATTCAACTCACTACAAGTAATACTTCAGCAACTAGAAGCAAACCAAAGCGACAGCTAGATTTTATATTCATAAGCAAGCTAAGAGGGGGAAAGCCATAGCCCAAGCCTAAGAAAAAGTCCCTCGACATCTACTCAGACGAAGCCGATCCATATTTGTGGCTAACACACTAACCCCCTTTTGTTTGGGAAAATCCCGATTACATAAAACAGGAAATAGAAGTCAAGTGGGTGGGGTCGGATGCATTGCGTAATACGAAGAGCGGACTATATACTATACTAGTAGACTATACTAGACTCGGAATGGAATTAGCCACCAAAAGTCATACCGCAACAACTTAAAAATTAATAGCATGAAAGGAGCAGAAATGAATAACATTATTAAGTTAAGCGGAATTGGATTTGCTGCTTCCAGCAGATCCATGTCTAGATGATGATGATGAGTGTCCTTTGCCGTGTCCAACACCTTTGACAGCATCTGCAATCTTGCGACCAGCCGCACCGATCTTTGCCACAAGTGGTCTCCTGACCGGAGTGTAGCCAGCTCCTCCTCCCACTGCTCCTGCTACGGCAGCCGAAGAAGATTGCCCGTGGCTGTGCAGCTGAGGATTGATACCTTGGATGATCTGCGGAGGAGGTGGGATGGTTGGAATACCGACTGAAGGCCTGCTACTACCGGCAGCCCATTCACCAGGAGTGGCCGCACTGCTCTGCTGCACTGCAGAGAAGGTGGATTGTCGGGTGGAGTGTGGATGATGGACGGGGCTAAAGGGAGTGAGAGGGGGTGTATACTGCATTGGAGTTCCTCCCACAGCTCCATGGCCACCTGCTGCCGCGAAAGGCTGCAGGCTGGGATAGGGAGATGTGAGTACCAAGTGGGAACCGGAGTCCTGAGCCGTGGAGAAAGAAGGTGGGGGGTGAGTACCGTGTAACAGTTGCGGGAGACAGTTCTCGATGGTGTACTTTTGAGGGGCAAATCCTCTGGGGCGGGTGATTGGTTGCATGCCTGCCCATCCTGACAGCTGGATCTGGGTGCTGTCAAAACGCTCCGCTACATTCAAATTGAGCACAGCCTTGAGGAAGACTCGGCACTCTGAAATAAGAGTAATAACAATCACATCTTTAATGTACATAACAGGCATTATTAATATTATTGGTAATATGCCTGATCGAGGTAATTTGCAAGGCTCAGTACTGTTGCTGTAGTATCAGTTAACTAACTTACCGTGCGAGACAGGTCTTGTGAAGTGAAGCTCTCTGTTGGTCATCTTTCTGATCTGGCTGTCATCACCAAAGGGCAACCGGCCACACACCATTGCATAGAGAATCACACCCCTGAAATCAAAAGAGAAATAATAACATCAAAGGCTAATCCAGTTGTAGCCAGTGTATAATAATACTCTAATGTACTCCTGATAATATTATTATAATAGCTATTCTGGAAATTGAAAATGTGCATAGGAAACTTACAGGCTCCATACGTCAGCCTTCTTTCCATCATAAGGCAGTCCATTAGAGGTAAAGAGCTCTGGAGCAGCATAGCTATAGGAGCCACAAGGAGTGGTAGACAAACTCTTGCTCGTCAGAAGAGCAAAACCAAAATCTGAAAGAATCGGTAATAACATAATAATATTATATTAAGTATAGTATAAAATCGAAAGTACATGATTCTGTAAACGTTTAACTAAGTAAAACCCGTACTTAATATAAAAGATAAAAGCTACTATTCATACCTCCAATCTTTACATCCATATCCTTGGAGAGCATGATATTCTCACACTTGAGATCTCTATGGACAATATCGATCGAGTGGCAATAGGCAATACCACAGCTCATCTGTCGGAAGATGAACCTGGCCTCCGACTCGTTGAGATAGTGACGCGAGTTAATGTAGTCCAGGAGATCACCGTTCTCTGCTAACTCAAGCATAATGAACGTTTTCTTCTCTGTCTCGATGATCTGAAACACTTGGACGATGTTGGGATGGGACAGTGCCTGCAGGACCTCAATCTCTCTCGGAAGGAACTTGGAGAGATACTCCTTGGTGGCTACCTCCTTGTTGAGATTCTTGATGGCAATCTGAAGAATAAATCAAAGAAAATTTAAAGCATGGCTAAGAGTAGTTTTAGGTTTAGGCGAAAAATTAATGACCCCAAAAGTCAATGCGAACAGCTGCATCAGTATGTATAGCGCCCATTACCAAACAGCAATCGCTTAATATGGTAAGAGAGGCGTGGCTCCCAGCCCCACCCACATCAGCGTGCAAGAGTGAAGGAGAGATCTCGGTAGATCCACAGATCCACCCGATTCGTGTACAAATCAAGCAATACTCACCATTTTCCTCTCGAATGGTGACCAGGCGGCCTTCACCTTAGCGTATGTCCCGCTCCCCAGTGTTTTTCCCTGGGTGTAGCCGAGGGCCTCGGGACATGGCACCTCGTGTTGCGTGGTCTTGATGTACAATTGTCTTCCCTGCTGTTGGTGTGATAGTAGGGGGATGGAAGGCGAACTGTAGTATTCAGCCATGCCGTTTCGGGAAGAAGATGATCTGGTATTGGTAACTCCGGCCATACTTCGTTCGAGATTCGAGAGTGAAGACTGAGAAGATTTGGTGGTTGTGATTATGATTGCACTTCTTCGAAAAATGTAGCTCTGTGCTTCCTCTCACCGCGTCTTATGAGGAGACGGGATGGGCTATCAACTGCTGTCAAAATCGTCAAACTTTGACCGAGTCGGAATGCTTGCCCCGATATTGCGCGCGCGTCTCCTCTTCGACCTTTCGGGCGGTTGCCATGACTTTTCGCGTCGGCCGCGCAAGGAGATGTAAGGCAACGCAGCATACCTGTGGAGCAGGGAGGAGGAGAAGCTCTCGGCTTCTCGCGCCCATCATGAACATAATATTATCAACAGTCCAGCATATCTGCAAGAAGTACCTCAAGTTGACGTTCTTCTCGAGGTTGATCATGTCTTCTCCCCCTGACCCCCCTCCTCCTTCCTCAGGAAGAACCACCACAACAGCAGCTGGCCACGGTAAGCGGACCTCGAGCACACCCAACGCTCTCTACGGGCTCCACCAACACGGCTACATACTGGGAAGGACTCTCGGAACGGGGGCCTACGCGAAAGTGAAGAAGGCTATCGATTTGAATAATCACGGAAGGAGAGTGGCCATCAAGATCGTGAACAAGAAGAAGGCCCCGAGGGATGTCGTGCACAAATTCCTCCCGCGTGAGGTGAAGACCCTTCGAATGATAGTGCACGACAATGTGATCAAGTGCTACGACGTGATCGACACCGATGATGCACTCTACATCGTGATGGAGATCGCTGACGGTGGAGACGTATTGGACTACATCAACAAGAGAACTCGATTGACAGAATCAGTGGCCAGATTGCTATTTCACGACCTACTATGTGGTATTGAACACTGTCACACAATGAGCATAGTCCACAGAGATCTAAAATGTGAGAACTTACTGCTCAGTAATCAGATGATTCTAAAGATTTCTGATTTTGGATTCGCTCGTGAACTGGATGGCAAGAATTTAGAGACTTACTGTGGCTCTTACGCATATGCTGCCCCAGAGGTGATCCTTGGCCAACCGTACGTAGGTGAACCAGCCGACATTTGGAGCATGGGAGTCATACTCTACGCCATGGTGGTGGGACGACTACCTTTTAAAGACAATGACGTCAAAACACTTCTTTCCGAGATCTCACATCACATCACTCTACCATCTTACCTCACCGACGACATTAAGGACTTGATTGTACGGATGCTGACATACAACCCACAAGAGAGGGTAACAATTGCACAAATCAAGTGCCACACCTGGATGACCAATATAGCGGAGAGCATCAGGATCAGATCCAAAATCTTTTCGGACAAGATTCCATCATCTCCTGCCCCTCAGCAGACCGCAGCTAGCAGAAGAGAAGCAGCAGAAAAGGGAAAGAAATCGCCAGCAAGCAGTGCTCCTCAACCAACATCCGGTGCAACAGAGAAGGTGGTGGTGAACCCAGTTAGCGCTGGAGAAGGATCGGGAGCAGAGTCAACATCACAAGGAAAGAAAGGATGGAGCAATCCACAGGCCACCACTGTCATCGTGGTAGCTCCAGCCAACAAGAAAGACTAACATCTGACATTGTAAAAGTGATGCATGATCATGATCATTAATAATAGTAATTATTATTATTATTATTATTGTGATGATTTCTGTGAACAAGGATAAAAAAAAGGGTACCGCGCATGCGCAAAACTCTTGCACGCATGCGCAAACAAGCTACCGTGTGATTTATAGGTAAGGATCGTCTAGGATGCATACGCGCGCGCGAGCAAAGGATGTGTGTGTGTGGGAGCTCATACTATTATTAAGTTATATTTCTAGCTATAGATACAGAGCATACATATAGCTACCAGAATAATAAAATAATTTCTTTCATCTAGATTAGTCAACTACAAATTATTTACTAGAGGGACATAAGTTCCGCGGCGGTTCCCTTCTTCAGGTGCAGACGTTTTGTAACACTTTAGAGTGCCTCGTCGCCATAGACAACCCATTGTTAGGAGCAAAAGAGCCACAGTGCAAACGACCAAAACAGAAACAGCTACAGCTACAATCCACAGCACTCGATGCCCCTCTGAGCCACTTAATGGAGGTTTTGATCCAGGACTGGTAGATTCAGTAGACCATGTTATGGTAGTAGGAGTAATTAGAAGAGAACTGGTTGGTATAGGTATATCTGCATAAAAGACACACAGAGGGAAGTTTGGGTTTTCATACTCAAATAGACTGGTCATATTATCATCTGCAGAGATGTTTAACTTAGAGTCGCAGGAGCTGATGGATATTCCAATCTCTGCCGAATTGTTGAAAAATGTTGAGTTAGTGATTTCCAAATTACTCCTATCTGTAGAAATGGCCCCTCCCATGTTCATAGCCCTGTTCGAGCTAAAACTGCTCCCTCTGATTATTAGTCGATTGGTATCAATTGTCGCATGTATTGCTCCTCCATCCCTACCAGCTTTGTTATTAAAAAATTTACAGTTGGTTATATCAGCACTAACGGAGGTTATATTACCTACAGCATTGAGATAATAGTAATAAGCGAACAAATCTTCAGTGGATAGTGCTCCTCCATCTTTATTAGCATAGTTATCACTAAACACACTGTCTGAGATGGATAGTTTTGCTGCTCGGTACAGGGTACAAATGGCTCCTCCATTTCTCCGGACATGGTTGTAGGCAAATATGCTTCTCGTAATTGAGGTGCTGTCTGCACTGAGAGCAAGTGCTCCACAGTTTCCTGCTGAATGATTAACAAACAGACAGTCAGTAATACTGAGATTGTAGTGACCACTCAAAATAGCCACAGCACTGCCACTTCCATAGCATGTATTGTTAAGGAAATTACTGTGAAGAATATTAATTGTTTGTTCTTTTGCATCACGCATATCTGACACTATATACCCAAAGTCATACAATGTGTTAATATAACGAAAGTTTGCAGTGTTATGCAAAAAGTCACTTTCATTAATTGTAAACATCAGATTGTAGGGTTTGATCTGTTTGAGTGGATTATGTGGAAGAAGAGGATTCCAGGTTCCAATCATTACAGCACCAGCCGCTACATACATACTGGGACGTCCGTCTATCCATCGCTCTCCCTTATTATTGACAAAGGAACTCTGAAAAATTGTAAGTGAGTAATCTTGAAGAGCAGTATACATATGGATTGCATCTATCAGTACACTCAATGCAGAACCGGAATTTCCAGTGAAATTTGTCCACTTGATCAACAGTGTGATTGTATGATGTGCATACAGTGAATTCAAAGAAAAATCTGAACGCAGCAAGAGTGGCCATGAGTTATTCACAAATGTACAGCCGATGACTGTAACTGAAGTAGTCGTATTGATATGATCATCATCCCCCACGTCAATGTTCAAAGTTTTAAATCCATTATTGGTGAAGGAGCAATTACAAATTGATACTGTAGTATTAACGATAGCGAGCTCAATCGCTACAAATGGAGAAGACCAAAGATCTTTCACTGTATGATAAGAATAATTATTATTTGTAAAAATGTTTTGCTCCATAACTATCTGATGATGGTCATTGACATCCAAACCAGTGCTTATGTACATAGCCATACCAGTATTATCAACAAAACGGCTATAAAGTACCCAAAGGTCACAGTTGTTGATACTCACAATTCCTATCACCTCGTTGTTTTTACTAAATGTACTGTTGACGATCAATACGGTGGACTGGTTTGCATAAAGAGCGCGCCCCATAAGACCAGAAAACATGCAGTCTTGAATCATTGACTTAGGTGAGTCTTCAATAGTTAGACCTACGTATACTTCTGGTTGGTCACAGCCTTCCTGTGTGCACAAGAATGTACTGTTGAAAATAGTGGCATTAGCGATATGAAAGAGGGCCAACTGTGATGCTTGAATGCTGGAGTCTACCAACATAAACTGATCAACGTGTGAAATATCAATCCTTCCACATCCAATAAACTTTAAACCACTCACAATGACAGTCTTAGCTAATCGAGTTGAGCAGGATACCAGCGTTTTCAGAGGAACATATGATTGTCGCTCCTTCAGATACCATCATAAATAATTTTGTACTTTTTGACACATAAAGCAGAGAATCAAGATGATGTTCTCCTGAGGTAAAATTTAATTGGTTTAATCTGAGGCCGAGGGTGATATTGTTATTATCGAAACTTGCATACTGCTCTAAAGTGAGGCACGTTAATCTGTTTGAGATAGTTTCCTCTTCGGGGCAGGGACTATCTTCTGTCGGTACAATGAAGACTGTTGCACCAGTAGCAGGGTGTGTTCCGATGATCACAACCAATAGCAGCTCCAAGATCAAAATAGAAGTGGTGGAGAGTTTTTTCTCCATGATTTTTTTTTTGAGGCTTGCCGGCCTTTGGTTAGCTACCTATAGCAAATTGGCTGCTTCAGTTAATGTTATATAGTAGGCTCACAATGATTATGATTACACCTTTGCCCTGAGATTTGGGGCATCCCACCGGTATAGCCATCAGGAAGTTCAAGGGGTAATAGTACTGAATCTCAGAGGTACGGAGCCATACCAGGATATCTGTGGGTGAGAGTATAGTGTTGTGAATCTAGGTGTGTACACACATTTTGATGGTGCATGTGGTGGTGGGTGGGATCAATATTCAAGGGGAGAATTTTATTAAATTTTATGCTTAGTAAACAGGATGGGGAAACGATGATGTCATTACATTGACTTGTACTTATTGCAATTTATTTTTCCTGTATATTAAGGGTCATGAATATTAAATCAAATCAAATCTAATCTAATCGTCTACATCAATTATACAGAGGTCTGACATAAAATTCCCTCAATCTTACTAGCTAAACTAGATTCCCCCATGTCTCTCAGTACTTCTACAAAAGTTGTCCATGTAATTGGTTTACGTCCACCTCCAGCCAGCCATTTAAGGAGTACGTCACGGCAGGCATCTTCAACTCTGCCGGCATTGTTTCGCTTGATGACAGCAATCATGCTTTGGTTTTCTTCGGCAGGTTCAAAGTTCAGGCAGAGGAAGAGATCCTCCCAGTTTCCAGCCAAGTGATCACGAATGGAAATCTGTTCACCATTTTTGCCAACCAAACGAATCAGCTGGTTTGGCTTTGGAGTTTCATCTATGGTGTGTGTATGGGGGGGGGGGGGGGGGGGGGGATCCATGATAACAGTGAATTCAGTTTAGTTTAGTGTATCACTGAAAATGTAATAAACAAAATATCTAAGTACCTAAAGGAGACATTGGTTGATCATTTGCAGCTTTGCTGGTGCTAATTGGTGGAGCAGCTAGCTCGTCTTGCTGAAACAAGTCCAACAGTTCAGATATGCAATTTCGCCACTTCAGTGCCTCAAAGGCATCAGCTAGCCTGAAATAAGTAGCCTCGTCTCCATACTTCTCCCTCCATCTCCTCAGCATGGCCATCTTTCTCTCTGCGTTCCTCGTGTTGTCCTGCTGAATGTCGTCTTCATCTTGTTGTGTGAGACCGAGGAAGGGAGAAAGCTGTTTCCAACTCGTGATAGATTGTGCAACGATAGCCAAGTGATTCTCTGAACATTTGCGCAGCAGAACGTCCGATGTGAGTCGCCTGGATGATAGAATTGAGTGCAAACTTGGTTCAGCCATGAAGATAGTTGAAGTGATGATGGGCGGGGCTACATAACTAGCTTTGATTACGTCATGGTAAATATATAAGCCCCGCCCATTGTTGCTATAATTAGCTCAGCTGTGATAAACAAGATGGCAGCTTCTCGGCAGTTTTCAGCTCCCCGGAGTCCGATCGTAAACAAAACGAAGGACATCTTCATCAGCTACGGGCGAGAGGAGGGCGTGCGCGAGTTCGTGAAGCAGCTGAAAGCCGATTTGGAAGCGAACGGAGTGAGCGTGTGGCTGGACGCGGACGACATTCCAACAGGAAGCGAATTCCACGTCGAGATCGGAGTGGCCCTCAAGTCTTGTCGCGCCCTGATACCCGTTCTCACAAAGAAGTACGTGCAGTCTCGCTACTGCAAGGGAGAGTTGTACGTGGCTTATGATGAGAATAAGGTGCTCCTTCCGGTGATCTATGAGGATGGATGGGACGAGGGAGAGAAGGGGGCAGGGGTCAACTACGTCGTGAAGGCATTCAACTGGGCCTTCTTCAGACCGAATCGAGACAATTATCAGGAAAGTCTCAACAGGCTGATTAATGGGGCCAAATTGAACTTGAAACTAAGCGATCAGCCTGTGATACAAGCTGAAGGTGAGGAAAGCTACCCACAAAAATTTCGTTTGCATGCATGTGTACATGCCGATGGGTATCGGATGACAGCTATTGCTGACTCAGCTGATTGTTAATCTTTTGGAGGGGATCTACTATAATCTGTGTAATGATGTACTGCATAAATTTTTTAGAGCAATCACACTAACTTTGCAGATAATTAATAATAATAATATTATTGTTATGGTTCTCTTCCAGGGGGCACTGCCACATCCAAACATCAGGCAGCGTTCACTTCAATGGCTGCAGCTGTTAAAAGTGTTGAGAAGTGGCAGGAGTTGGGCCATCAGCTGAACATAAGCCCTGAAATGCTATCCAACTTATTCAACTCCGGTCAGAGTGGGGCTGAGTGTCGAGACGAGATGGTAGCCTACTGGGAGAAACACGACAACGATGCCTCCTGGGAGAAGCTTGCCCGTGCTCTGGCCAGAATGGGAGAGAACCAGTTGGCAGAGAGGCTCATCGAGGAGCGAAGGATAGTAGAAGGAGGAGGAGGAGGAGGAGGAGCAATGACATGTGCCACTCCCACACAGAATAATCCAACGACTGTGGCTAATGCTGAAGCTTCTAATAGTACGTCGTGAAGAATATTATTTATGCACATGCATAGCATGCTCATTGCGTAACAAAATTAATGTGTGTGTGTGTGTGTGTGCATTAATCTCATTGTACTACCTGTCCTTTATGGAACTGATTACCGGTATTCCTTACTTGTACATATACATGTAAATGTACAGCTGAAGTGTAGTATTGTGTCAATATGGAGTGACACATTAAATTTTGGGGTCTTTGTGATAATTGCTCATTGGTATATTATAATAATTTTTTTTATTTTAACGCAGTATGATACATGTAGTTGTTGTAATCAACTTCGCATTTGCTCATTTTTTTGCAGTAGTCATTGGTGATCTAGTGATTTGCTGCAAGGAGATCATCGGGCAGGGAGCTTTTGGCACCGTGTTCAAAGGTCAGTGGCAGGGGCGCATGCCCTGTGCCGCCAAGATGCTGTCCATTCTGGGCAACGAGGTGTACACAGGAGTCTCCCTGACTCGGCAGAACAGCGTACAAGAGGAGGTGCTGGCGAAATTCAAGTGGGAATGTGATTTTATGAAGACTCTTCGACACCCCAACATCGTGGCCTACTACGATACCCTCTTTCATCCTGGAAGCAACCTCCCTGTGCTTGTGATGGAACTCATGGACACAAGCCTTCGCCAGTACCTCACAAAAATGGAAAATCTCTCAATAGTGGCGCAGTTCAATCTCAGTTGTAACATTGCTGCTGCTCTTGAATTTCTGCACAGCAAGAGCCTCGTTCACAGGGACCTGTGCGGAGACAATATCTTATTAAAGTACACCAGCGACGTACACCTACCGGTTGCCAAGGTAACAGATTTTGGTATGTCTCGTTTGATGATCAAGCGACCGGAGATGACCCACTCTCTGACGGCAATTGGCCATCGGCCAGGCTATCTACCGCATGAAGCAGGCGAGTTTCCAACCGACTACGATGAGAGTTTGGACGTGTTTATGTTCGGTGCCGTCATGACACAGATTGCGAGCAAGGCACCGACTATCAAATCCGAAGCTGTACGCCAACAGCTCGTGAACCAGCTTGGTGCTAACGGACACCCACTGAAGCCGATAATCTCGCTGTGTCTCGACGAGAGGAAGAATCGTCGACCGAGCTTGAGTAAGATTTGTGCCAGCCTCAAAGCCGCGTGTGAGTCACTATTGGCTGGAGGGATGATCCCAACTACTCAGGCAATGGACAGCATTGTGAACAAGATGCAGCAGTTGTGTCTTGATGCACTGTCTGTTAAGAATGGTATGTGGGGACTTTTTATATTTCATGACTATTAAATTTGAAGCCATGCGTGATCATTAAGGCCCTTCTAATTGTGATAATACGTACTGTATAATATTATAATAATTGTGGTTTATGATGTGAAACTAATCTCTATACTATTATTATATTCACAGATAATGAGAATCCAGATGGGGCTGTACAGGACATATCAGCTCAGATACGAGAATTCATGAAAAAATTCGAATCACTAGTTCTTTCCTGTCTCTGCGAGCTCGAGGAGACGCAGCTAGGCTTGAGAAAATTCCGCACCTCCCTCATGCTTCTCCCCGCCTCCATCAAACACGAACACACGGCCTTCTTGAAGGAAAACCTTCCTACTTTTCTCAAAGCTGAGAACCTTGAAGAAATCTTCATGCACCTGAATCTCTATTGGAACTTTATCGACTATTCACTGCTC
Organism: Cliona cf. orientalis; assembly: GCA_963930775.1. Lineage (NCBI taxonomy): Eukaryota > Metazoa > Porifera > Demospongiae > Clionaida > Clionaidae > Cliona > Cliona cf. orientalis. The sequence goes on along the minus strand of OZ005699.1, from coordinate 1,129,781 downwards.
GACTATATTGTGGACCGTTTCTGCGGTGCCGACCTTAAGAAGGATATGCACGAGTATAAATTGGAATTGGGGGTGTTTCGTCGAGTTACGACCATTAGTCAGGTGATTGGAAGCTGGCCGGGACGAGTAGACCCCCCACCGAGTTTTACGGAGTTTACAAGCACCCTAGACCGAGATGCGTCCACTTTCACGCTCGAGGAGTTGGAAGAATTACGAGTGAAGATTTGCAACGAGTTTTCGCTTTCAAATTTCATTTTGATGTTTCGCGGTGTGGTCAAAGGCTCTCTGGTCATCACATGGTTTGTGCCAACCGCTATTGTTGCTAAGCTGCGGGACGATGTGTTGACCAAGGCGAAATCCAGGAGTCCATTCTTTCAGGAAAATGCGATAGTGAGCATTTTTATCGACGGAGAGTGTGTGTCCGTGTTTCTTCCTGAGGTACAGACACCTACCAGCTCTGTTGTCAGCTCCAAGTACAAGAAAGCACACAGGTAGATATAACACAAAATTTAATATTCTAACCTCATCCCCAGGCCACTCCCACATGTATAAGTAATAGGATTGCCATGTGTATACAATGTACCTACGTGTACACGTACATGTTACATATTAACATGTGAAGCACATTATGTTAACAATTTATGTGTTTTTGTACCATCCTTAAATGAACAAATTTATAGCTACATGTATGTCGATCAATGTCGTCATTAATATTTTTTTTTTATCCCCTATGCAGTGAAATGGTATTCACGGGAGAGACGATGACACAGCTCCAGGAGCAGATTGAGTCACTCATGGAGGAGAACAGTGAGCCACTCTGGAAGCATCAGTCCATCACGGAGGAGTTCCAGTGGGAGATCTACGTACGAACGCTGACGGGAAAGATCATCACGATCTGCTGCAACGAGACTGACCTGATTGCCGATATTAAGAGCAGGATCGAGAAAAAGGAGGGCATACCGCTGCTGAATCAGCAACTAGTGAAACGAGAGACACACAACATTCCAGAACTGGGTACACAGATTGTCAATATTGAACTGAACGATGGTCTTTCACTGGCCGAATATAAGATCCAGAATTACCAAGAGTTGATATTAATGCGAATTGCCCCTGCCATGCACAGTGCTGCTGTGCCTACAGCACCAGGAGTTGCACCTGTGATGAAGGTACCAGAGTTAGCTACCATCAATGTGCAATCTTCAGCCGGCCAAAAGTATACCATAAAGATGGATCTTAATGCACCTGTCAGTGAAGTAAAATCTGTATTGTGTAAACGAGCTGGTTTTGAGCAAGGGGAGCAAAGACTTATTTTCGCTGGAAAGGAACTACAAAACGACCAAATATTGTGTCAGTGTAATGTTCGAGATGGTTCAATACTTCACCTTGTAATGGTGCACTTTCGTGACCGAGTCGTCTACATCAAGATGCTGAATGGAAAGTCGTTCCCTCTTGAGTGCAAAGCCAACAACACTATCGGTACCATAAAAGCCATGATTCATGATGAGGAGTACATCCCTGCTGATCAACAGCGCCTTGTTTTCGCTGGTCAGGGCCTGGATGACAACCGAAAGACCCTCTCCGACTACAACATTGAGCATGGTGATGTAATCCACTTAGCATTCAAACGAGGAGGGTCCCTCCCCTTGTCGAGGATTGACGTGGGAAAGATTTTCGTGAAGGCACCCTATCACGCTCCAATGCGAGTGGACGTGCACAAGAACGACACAATAGCCACCGTCAAGACTAAAGTTCAGCGGATCTTGGTAGACCTCGCGGCCGATGAACAGGTGGAGTTTCCAGAGTTCATTCCACATGAGCAGGAGCTGATGATCGCCGGAAAGAGGCTGAACAACGAGCAAGTACTGGGCGAGCTAGGAATCAAGGACGGAGACACTCTTCATCTGCTCTTCACCCAACGTCAGCATTCACTTGAGGAAATTGTCATCAAAACGTTTTCTGGTGATAGCTTTAGGGTGCAGGTCACACCAGACGATACCGTGGAAAATGTCAAGGTGAAGATCCATGAGAGACAACGTATATCACCAGAGAGCCAGAAGATTAAATACGCCGGGAGAGAACTAGAGAACCATACACGATTGGGAGATCTCAACGTTCACACATCCACGACATTCTACCTCGAAGTGATCCAGCCTCCGAAGATATTTGTCAAACCTCTGATGGGCGAGGCCATGGCCTTGGACTTTGATCCCAACGTAACGGTTGCCGAGGTCAAGAGTGGTATCCAGGAGAAGCTTGGGATTAGTTCGAACCAGATATCGTTGCTATTTGGCGGGAAAGAGCTCGATGATGAACAGGTGCTATCGTCTCACGGAATTCAAGATAAATCGACAATCTACATGTACAGTACCGTCGGAGCCGAGCCCATCTTATTTGTGAAGGTTCCCTCACTCCAGAAGACTATACTACTTGACTACGATCCAGAAGAAACCGTCAGAAGTGTGAAAAGAAAAATTCTCGAAAAGGAACAGATTTCTTTCGATCAACAAAAGCTGCTCTTTGAGGGTGTACACCTCGAGGATAATAAGACACTGGGTAGCTATGATATCCCTCATGAAGGGACGATCGATCTGATCGTGACTGAAACAAAAGATTCGATCGATGGTCTAGCTGACGTTGATGATTTGTTAATTTGTATGTAGCTATCAACAAAATAACAGTGGAATTTAATTATCGTTATTAGTATAGGTCTTTTTGTTAACGTTGCCCGTGTGCATGCTGTATAAGCATGACATTTTTTTTATTGTCGTGGAAAATTCGACTATACAAAAATATTGACCGTAATAATTTTTATTTGGATACGCCTTATTATTACTATGTATTGAGTATGTGTGTTAAATAGTATCATGATATTGACTGAAAAGTCACAATGTCATTATCGACAATTAACTAACACAAATGCAGAAATGAATAAGATTATGTATACTATTATTATTAGTCATTGTGATCAGTTAGTGTCCAAAATGGCGTCTGACATACTCTCCTGGAGGTAGGGCATTGGCTAGAATGCTTGCAACCTCCTCATCCTCAGCAGTGATGGGAGGAGAAGGTCTTTCCTGCTGTTGCTCCAGTGACTGCTGGGCCGACCGATGAGCCATGAATACATCGTGGTCTCTGCTGCTGTACGTGTGGAATGAAGAGGTGCTGGGATTGTAGGATAGTCCACCAGTCCTACGGGGAGCTTGAATCGCCCTGTGAAACAAAGAAAATTAGCCTTTGGTCAACAGATCTAGAGCAATAAAATTTAATAGTGTTACGTACTCTGGAGCTGCACGATTGCGATCCATTTGTGCCAGGTGGAAGGCGGGATGCTGAGGTCTCAGACTCAGAACCCAGGCATGGGACTGAGGATCCACAGCTTGGGACCTACATTAATTATAAAGAAATAGTAAATTCACAACCTAGTATTAAGGTACACAATGTACATGATCAGAGACTATGCTGCATGCTAGTTTGACTTACACTTGCATCTTGAGCTGTTCTTTCTCATAGTGATGCTGCTCCTTTAGATCAGCTAGCTCTGTCCCTAGCGTCTCCACCTCTCCTTGCTCATGCTCAGCAGCTGTCTTGTACTCTTGGAACTCTTTCTCCACCTCCTCCTTAGATCTGAATGACGATAAAATAATGTAACGTATGAAATTAAGACTAGCTATAATAGCGTGAGTCTTACGTTTTCAGTGCTTGCATTTGTTCACTGTGGTCCTTTTTCATTTGGAGAATGGCACTCCTCAGTCGCTCCAGCTGCCATTCCTCCTCTCTCTTAGACTTCTCAGTCGCTTCATTGTGGGCAGAAATTATCTCACTGACCCTCTGCTTGGTCCTATTAAATTTTAATAACATAAAAGTTAATGGTCACGATGTAGCTACCATACGCCTTAAACTTTCAATGACTGGAAATGTCTCATTAGACTAGATCTAGATATTTAGTTACTCACGTGATGAGGAGATCCTGCAGTGTGTCCAGCTCCTGTTGCTGCTGAACCACTTTGTCACGATAGCTTCGGAGCTCTGTGACACAAAGGAAAAAAAACAACAACAATAATTGCCTATAAATTTTTAATTACTGTGGTGCCAACCACAACAAAATTAATTAAACTTTTCCAACGAAAATAACAACACAAACTCACCGTCTACAATAGCACGAAGGCTATCACATTCGGTACAATCTTCAGGCTTTTGCTGGCGTTTGCCTTTCTTGGCTTTAGCCGTTTTGCTTTTGTTGCTTCTCTTCCAAAATTTCCACTTCATTGTTTTTGTCACTTTTTAGCACGAAATTCGACGTTAGATGTCAAGGAGAACGATCAAAATCACAGTTTCGCTGAAGAGAAACTTCTACCAACTTCTTGTTGAAGTAGATGGTTAGCCGCTATGACGGTTTAGCGTTGGCCATGGCTACAACGCGTCCACGTTGCCATTGGAAACGACCTTCTTGAAGACGACACTGGCTGTGGATAGCCACTTGCGAGTGCGTGTATCCAGCTCATGGGATGCTATAGCTACTGATCACAAATCTACTCGTATCTGAGCATGCATTTGCAATGCATCAGCTTCAGAAAACCTGGAGCGATCATGTGCGTGTCTCCACAGGTGGGCGTGGCTTAAGCGCAGCGACTGTAACGACCCTTACCGGATTAAGTTTTCTTGTAAAAAAATTTAATTCTCATGCATACAAAAAATTTAAACATGCAAAATTACAATTACTTTTAGTCTGATTCCGTCGGTTTGGTTTCATTGTTTAGCTTGTCTAGGTAGATTACGATGTCAGCTACTCCTGGTCTCTCCTCGCTACTGTGCTCCAGACATTCAGACATGAGTTCATAAAGGTAGTCTGGACAGCTTGGCGGCCTACAAATCAATAGAAAACAGCTACGTATAACATGGGTCAAATATCTTGTGCCCCTTCAATTATGAAAATGTGATATCTATCAGCCATGTCCCAAGGTCTATTCCCAGCTTATTTGGCCTTTAATTTATATAGCTGTACAATATAGCAAGCAATTAATGGTCTACAAAATTGATCACTATACGGTACCATACACCTCTATCTTGATAATAATTATTGGGATGCACAAATTATGCAGTCATGCCACACTGTCTTAATTTGGCACGTGTACATACCTTGCATGATATAAAGTTCTGTTTTGAGCAGCACTGATAATGTCCTCCACAGAACTATCACCAAGAGGGGTCTTTCCGTAGCTCACTATCTCCCAGAGGAGAACTCCATAAGACCTATAATAATACAAGTATAAAAACAATTGAATAAAATTGAAGGATGAAGTAGGGATGGCAGGATCAAAAAGTACATGAACAAGATTTGTAGGGATAATCACATCCACTATACATCCCTATACACTTGCTTTTCTCGATTATCATGCACCTAACTTGTTCGTTAAGTACTCTTGACTTGCATATGGAAGATATTACTGTTCTTGCACCCCTCAAAAAGCAAGTGTAGGGATGTATAGTGGATGTGATTATCCCTACAAATCTTGTTCATGTACTTTTTGATCCTGCCATCCCTACTTCATCCTTCAATTTTATTCAATTGTTTTTATACTTGTTTCTGTTCTTTTTTTTATTGCTCTCAGAATAATTCATCTTACATGATTCACTGTCAATATTCCAGTGTAGAAGAATGAAGATCATATCTGCGCAAAATTCTTAGCCATGCCCCTCGTTGAAGGCTTGCGTTCCTATGCCTATGAGGAGGTTGACAAAGAAGGCAGCGTTAGGCGGCCGATATCGATGTAGCAATGAGACTCTTTCGTTTAGGAAGAAAATCAAGCTCTAAGTTTTATTGTTGGCAGCAGCTAATCTGTACGTTACCGCCGAGCTCCTCGAGCCTTGCGCAGGCTTCATATCCATGATCTATCCAGCGGATCACTAGCGCTGCACGCGCTAGCAAGTAGCTCGCTTATGACTAGCGCCTTACCGTTCCTCGAGCCTTTCGCTTTCATATCCTTGATCGATCCAGCAGAGCGCTAGAACACTAGCGCTAGGGCTAGGCAATCGCCGAGGCCTCGAGGGCGAGGGCGCTGTCACATGACTTCACCATGGCAACACATTCTGAGCATGCGCATTAGATCACAAAATGGCGTATCAAATACGCCCAATTATTCAATTGCACCGTACACACCCACTATTACGTAACTGTCAAGATAACGCAATATTAGCGTGCCACTGCAATGCGCGCTACTAAATGGAATGGATTTATACTTAAACTAAGATGAGAGGTCAAGGCAATCTCGAGCTAGCCCTGGAAACTAGAAAGAAAGAAAGAAAGAAAGAAAGATTGACAAATGGCCATTTTTTTGAACATCTGATTCTGGCATATACAATTGAATTGATGGATGATCTTGTTCTTATTAGATAGATAATTTGCTGGAGATTCCGATTTTCACACTTAGAAATTTCACAAAATTACCTATTTTGAGATATTTGGGTATTTGTAATGTATTATATATATGGCATATCCGGGCCATCCCTACTTATAGAGTCTACCGACTCTATGATAGTACCAGTATAATATTATTATATAGAGCTTTACATATCATGACTGTCAAAATACCAAATTTTCGTTGTTAAAAAATTTGTTTTGCGCGAATTTTTTTATGCAAAACACAGTTTACGGTACCTGTACCAGGGACTATACATTATCTTTCTGAAAGATAATGTATAGTCCCTGCCTGTACTAACACATATTATATGGCACGCACTTGAAGATGTGAAAATTTCTAACACGAAATTTTTTGAATGAAATTAACACAAATTACAGTAGTCTACCTACCACACATCTGAGGCAGCAGTGTACACTCCAAACAGGAGGCTTTCTGGGGCCATCCACCTGACAGGAAGTACAGCTGCTCCGCCCACTTTGTAGTAGTCCTTATTGTGCACTGCCCGAGCCAAACCAAAGTCTGCTATCTTGATACGCAAACCAGCACCAACTGTAGTTATTTTAGCAAATTCTATTAATGGGTAATTATTGCATTCCCACACACAATGTGTAATCCATACTAGGGTAATATTATTGTGTAGATATATCAGCTATCGTGACAATGAGATTTTGGGCATGCAAACAATGTAGGGCTAATGTAAACTGCGCACGCACACGCCCTTAATTGTTGTATGTTAGCTATAGCCTCGATCGTCCCCCCCCCCAGGCTCCCCAATCTCTTCAATGCCAGTAGAATGATATTTAATGCACTTGACATTAATTGTTGTATTGATACCTAAGCAGTTCCTAGCAGCAATATCTCTGTGGACGTACTTCATACTGGACAGAAACTCCAAGCCCAGTGCGACCTAAAGAGGATTATAATGTATAAGATTTTTTAACCTAAGTGACCCCTGTGATTTACATCGGTTGCAAAAGCGTAGAATTTCTTTTCTCCAATCACAGATGGCTGGCCATTCACCGACCTAAATAACATTTTGCATGAAATTTAATATCATGTACATACCACTTTCAAAACTATAAATTTTAAACCAACCTATGTGCTGACATGAACGATGCAAGGTCTCCGTACTGCATGAACTCTAACACCATCAAAGGAGCACTGTCCTCATCTTTCTCTTCTTTGATAAAACCTATGCATCATTCATAAAACTCATTGTACCGTAGATCGGGAAATTTTCATCGTTAAAATTAATTTTTTTCATCGACTATCTTTCCCAGCGAAAATTAAATACGCAAAATATTTTGTGCGCGTTAGTTAATACAATGATGTATGTATGCGATAAAATTTAACAAGCAAAATATTTTACCGGTAAAAATATCCCAATCTATGGTATATTATAATATGCACCAATTATTTCATTACCTAGCAAGCTGACAATGTTGGGATGAGAGAATTTCTTCATCAGCTCAGCTTCTTCGTGAAACTTGTTGATGACCTCTGTGTCTCGGCTGGTCAGTGTCTTTACCGCCACAGGTATGTGGCCAGAGTAGCCAGCTATATCCTAATTGGATTGGGAATATTTAAAGCAGCTCTCCAACTAATATAATTAACAGTTGATGGACATATCCCAAATATGAGATAATATGTGTGGTCTCCTACCTAGCATACATGCTGTAGTGGACCCCACTCTCCCTCCCACAAACACTCATACTCACACTCACGTATACTGCACTGCTGCTCGCACACACGATTTCGGAGCCTCTCACTGGACAAAAACTACTAAGTCTTAGATTTCCTTATGTCATGCTTACCAAACCATGAGCTTTCCTACACATGTTTGTCGGAGGATAAAGCAATAAAGTAATAAAGTAAATGAAGCAATAAAGTAAATGAAATGTTATGTGACGCATTTCCTATATGCATGAAATTCATATTTTTGTCTAGTGTCGATCCTATACACACATTCACATGCATGCACCATAGTACCTTAGCTTTCATGAGAAGAACCTTTCCAAATTGTCCTTCTCCTAGTTCTCTCATGTACACTAGATTATCTCTGGGGTAATTCCATACAGTGTCCTATCAATCGTAGGTAATGTCCAGCCATCACATGAAAGAAAGAGTACATACACAAGTTGAAATGTGGATTGCTACCGACACATACCTCTACCACAGTGTTTGTTCTCTGTCGGTTATAGGTAACGAAATCGTGCTGGGGTGTCCTAACGCCATGCAGCGGAACTATTCCTACTTCGGTCGGAGACAATGCAAGTTCTCCATTATCACCCTATGTGTGTATTCAAGCAATGATAATCAGTCAATATTCAATTAATGTGCTGGATAGTATCATGCTTATTTTATACCTCCGAAGTATAGGAAATGACTTCATAGCGAGGGTCGTCGGGTATTGGTACTTCAGAAGAAGTTTGTGATGATGGACACTGCATGTGCGGATAAAAATATTAGTTCATAGCAGTGGTGTCACTAGATATAGTTTATGAACTGGGTACGTGATTGATAATGATATATTATGCATGATGACTATGGTATACGGATGGGCACACAAAACTGATAGGCCAATGAACTGCTTGTCGTATGTATTACGGGCTATTTTTTGTGGGAAACAAGGACATGTAGCTTACAGCAGCTTCAAATTTTGTGTAGGCCAAATTTGAGATGAGTGAATCTTTGTACTGAAAAGCTGAAGGTGGCACTTCTATGATCTCATCGCTGATTGTTCTAAGAAGAAAAAAGAAACTTCTCAAAGTAGCTATTGTCTTGTTACGCATTCTGACTTACTCTTTAGATTTTCGACTGCGTACAGCAAATCCAACCACGACAAGAATAGCCACGAGTAGCAGTAGGACCACTACAATGACAGATATAACTATTCCAACAATGGCTCCAGTGCTGAGCACAGATGAACTACTAGAGTCGCCCTGAGTCAGGAAGTATGTAGAAGCCAGTGCCGATGCTCTTTGAAATATGGCTGAGTTGTTTCCACTTGAAAACTCTTCAATACTTGCAATATCTACATAACCAACAGGAACATGTATGCACATATACAATGTCATAATAGTGGATATTTTGTGCTGTGAAGCAGCTCTGTGCAAGCATACAACTTTCTTGGTTATTAAAAATTTTACCACTTGATGTAGTCTGAATGCTTGCACTGACACTGATGGAGTCTCCGACCACTGTGCAGTCCCCCGTACCAACAAGCAGAGCTCCAGTCACTAGGACAGACGAGGTCAGCATAGTGGATAGACTGGGAGTAGACATGGCGGCATCATCGGCGTCATCTATAAGAGCAAGCGTGTCGATCCTTCCAGATCCCCTGCAATGGTCAATATAATTATCATAGCAGATCTCATTACTATCATACACACATGCACACATACATCACATGCACACAGCCTCTCTGCATAACCTTTGCAAAACTAGAGATCTGGATGAGGATATGGTATCATCATGCTTGCAACCAAAACAGCACAAAAAGTCAATCTCTACTAACCAGTCACTCGTGAATGTCATTAACTATTGTGGTCATGTCACAAAACAAGGCTCTAGCTACCCAATGTTGACACTTACCTTACCACATTTGTGGCCAGTACAATCTGTGATTCTTCCCCTAGCCAAAAGAGGACGCACATTTCACCATTACTCTGGACATACGTGTCACTACTGAGGATATAGGCATTGTTCTGGAGCTCAATGTATCTGTAGTATAGTCCCTGAGTTGCAAATTCGATCAGAGACCCCTGAGTGATAGGAACCTCAGCCCCTGCATGTAAGTCAGAAATATTCAGGATAAGGTGCTTGTTAGCTAAGGGATCAAAAGTGATCTTTTAGCTCACCTGCAAAACAGTCACTCAGGTCAGGAGCAAGTGTTGTGTTGCCTGGACAGAGACATCTGAACGTATCATTGGTTGAGTTGATCTGACACATATCCACACAGCCGCAGTTTGCCAGAACGATTTCAACAAATCCATCATCACTTTCTATATTCAACCGTCCTTCATCGACAGTGTACACTCTGAAGCTTGTCGTGAGGCTGTTACCAATGAAAGAATAGCCACCTTCTCCAGGGATGGTCACTCCAGAGGCCAGGATAGCACCCCCTGTGTACCCTCCTCCCCCTCCCCCTCCCCCACAGGCTCCGCCTCCTCCACCAAACCCTCCGTACACACCAGAGTAGGCAATATCACGACCGGCAGTTCTAAGTGACTGAGTGCAATCCAGTCCTCCTTCTGCAAAGTTCTGCGCTCTACCGAGAGGGCGGCCATCAACATCAATTGATACAAAAATTCCAGGACTGTACCCTCCACCAGCTCCTGGTGCAGAATTAGAAGGTCCGGAGCCGAGACGTATTCCTCTCACTCCAACTGTACCATATTCAGGATCACTTGTTCTTGAGTGGGCATTAACAAATACTTGATAGTTTACGGGATAGAATATTGGTAGCACTGCTGTCGAGGCAATGTCACCAATGATACTGTAGTCTAACACAGAAGAGGTGCCACCTCCACCACCAACTACGGCAATTGGAAAACTGTCAAACACTTTGGTGTCTCTTCGTCGCGCTCGTACCAAGCTTCCACCCCCTCCCGCTCCTCCTCCAAATGCTTCGTAAAAAGAGCGATCAAAATCTCTGGTAAAGTTGTACCAGGTTTCATTGCATCGTTCCACATCCGGAATAGTAGCTGGAGGCTCTCTACAAATGACATCATAAATTTCTTCATCCTCGGGAATGACATCACAAGGTCCCATTCCTCTTTCACCAATGAGGACGAGTAAGTCAAAATCTGTCGATAATTCAACCTGCACTGTTCTTAGGTAACCAAATCCACCATGTTCTCCATTGCATATCCCCCTCCCACCTCTTGCACCTGCAACTGTGATATTGTAGACTCCATTCTCTGGCACACGAAAGCCCTGAGCTCCTTCATATTCTCTGTCCTCAAACTCAAACAAAAGGTCCTGTTCGGTTATTGGAGATTTTATTTCATCATAGAAGTCTTCGCATGCGGAGAAACTAGGACCAGAACGACCACTAGTGCCACAAGTTGTAAATCTGTATCGAATTTCAGCTAGATCTGGAGAGGAAAGGGGAAAAAAAACATCACTGTCTGAGGTTCTTTAGACTGAGCAATCCAGCTTATAGTGCAAGTACTATAATTTATTGAGGCATACAATTCTACTCTAGCAAGTGCACAGAAAATGCCAGATTTTGGACACACAGTGCATAGGTTACATCATGTGTGCAGTCAGGCTTTGATGATATTATGTTCACTTACCTCTGTTTTGTGCGCAACACGGAGAAAGAGCAGCCAAAAAGACAACCAATGTCAGAAGGGGAGCTCGGGTAAGAGGTTTATGAGTCATCTTGTCCTCTATCTTGAGTTCAAACTCGATCAAGAGCAGCTGCATGCATGCGTGCTGCCAAAAGGTTAACTCCTCCATAATATGCTCAGGCAGGTGGCAGGAAATTAAAAATCGTAGTGGGTGGGGCTAAAGCATGTTGCAAAAGCAACTAAGGGGGCGGGGCTGGTTCGCTGGCACCGGATGTAGATGTGTATACATAATGGTGATATTAAACATGTGACATAAACATTTAGAGCAATCTATACAACTTCATTATCTGTGGGGAAAACGTCATTGTTAGAGCCTTTTTCAGCTTCACTGTTCAGCTTGTCTAGATAGACTACAATGTCTGTCGCTGCTGGTCTCCTTTCGCTGTTGTGCTCCAGGCACTCAGACATGAGGTCAGAGAGAGAGTCAGGACAATTGGGTGGCCTGGATGGATGTTCAAACACAAATTCATCGTGAATTTGCCATGGATGCAAACTCCATATTCACTGGAAAATTTTGCCAAGCCCAGATTTTTTGCCGATGAACATGAGTAGTTAAATTTTCTCTTGGCAAAAATTCCCATGTATATGGTGCTTGTTAAAAACTAATAATATTATACCTTGTGTGGTGTAATATTCTGTTTTGGGCAGCGTCGATAATATCGTCCACGGAAGTGTCTCCAAGAGGTGTCTCCCCATAGCTCACTATCTCCCAGAGGAGAACTCCATAAGACCTGCAGTGTTATAAACGTATGCTTGCTCTAAACACAGAGCCGGTGAAATACAATCTCATAAGTCAGCCCTTTTCTCAATTTATTTTATGGGGCATGAAACTAGGTAAAATAATATTTCATGTACTGTCCTAATAATTTCTCAATCGTTGGCAGAGAATCCCAGGTCCAGGGGATACTAATTAAAATTTTATGACGTAATAGCATAACATTAAACTGTACCAAACATCAGAAGCCAAATTGAAGAATCCAAATAGGAGGCTTTCTGGGGCCATCCACCTGACAGGAAGTACAGCGGCTCCGCCCACTTTGTAGTAGTCCTTATTGTGCACTGCCCGAGCCAAACCAAAGTCTGCTATCTTGATACGCAAACCAGTACCAACTACGTACAACATCACAAAATATTTTCAATGATATAATGCAGTGTCACAGTCTCATGATCACAGATCATCTCAGTTTGTTTACCTAAGCAATTTCTTGCAGCAAGATCTCTATGGACGTACTTCATACTTGATAGAAATTCTAATCCCCTAGCGACCTGAATAACCAATTATTGAAGATTAACGTGTATACACAAACACAGGGCCAGGGCATAGCTAGCTAGCCGGGTGTGGCTGAAGTATTTCCAAAAACCGAGACGACATTTGATTTTGTTTACAGCCAAGATTTAGCACTGTTTTCACAAGCCCAAAAGAAAATTAACGTCGACTAATCTTGTGGAAGTTCGTGCAACAGCCACACTCCGCAGGCCATACCCCTTCCCTGGCTATGCCACTGACTGGATGATAGCTAAAATTACGTAACTCACGTCAGCTGCAAAGGCAATAAATTTGGCTTCTCCAACTGCTGATTGTTGTCCATCAACCGGTCTGCAAAAATATAATAAATAATAATATTATTATTACTGGACAATAGCTAGCTGGTATAAGTAGTGTTATCGGTAAAATCATCAGCATACAATGTACCTATGTGACCGCATGAATGATGCTAGGTCACCGTACTGCATAAACTCTAACACCATCAAAGGAGCACAGTCTTCATCTTTCTCCTCTTTGATAAAACCTAAAAAAAGAAGTTGAGGTTCCAGAATAGCCTTATGTCACTCACATTATTTTTGGACAATATAATATTATAATACTACTATTTTTAGTCACGTACTTAGCAGACTGACGATATTTGGATGGGAGAATTTTATCATGAGACTAGCTTCTTCATGAAACTTCTTAATCACCTTTGGATCTCGGCTGGTCAGTGTCTTCACTGCCACAGGTATGTGACCAGAGTACCCAGCAATATCCTACATAATAATTACATGTAGGTGAACTATTGTAGTAAGTTTCTATTTCGAAATTGTATATACCTTAGCTTTCATGAGAAGGACCTTCCCAAACTGGCCCTCTCCCAGCTCTCTCATGTACATCAAGTTGCCTCTGGGGTAGTCCCATACAGTATCCTAGAACAAGTACGTACAGCAGCACAGTATTATTGAGAATGCGGCGGATTGCAAACTCATGAATAGTATAGTAAACTTACTGCTATCATAGTATTCCTTCTTTTTTTGTTGAATAAAGTGAAGTCGTGTTGAGGGCATGTCACACCGTGAACTGGTATTATTTCTGCTTCAGTGGAAAATGATAACTCACTTTCATCCTGCAAGTGTGCAAAATATAATATGGAAACAATGCATGGGTATATTATTATTATACGTAATAGATATTGCATGGTAGGGAATGTATTATGGATTATAAAGCCCATGACCCCGAGGGCGCAGCCCGAGGGGGAGGGGCTTTATAATCCATAATACACGTGCCTACCATGCGACATCTGATATATATCCTGATTGGTCAGTTTCTTAGTGGTTGCATTTATCTGGTAGAAGTCATTGGCTGGCATATTTTTAGTGCAGTGCACTATGGTGTTCACAGGGGATTATAATTGCCTGGGGGAGGTCAATATTTTAGTTATAACACCCCTGTTACCTAGGATACAAGGGTGAATCAGGATATATTGATGCGGTTATAAATGCATGCAGCTTCATACAAACCTCTGGAAGGAAATCTGATACTTCATGATAATATGGACTTAGTCTACCATCTTGCAATCTAGAGGGACTCTATAAATTTAATGCATAACAAATTGTCAACACGATAATATTAATTTGTACCTCATAGATCCGGTTATATATATACCTTTACGTCAATTGATGAGTAAGACATATTTAAGACCAGACAGTCTTGGTATCGTGCAATAGGTATGGGTGTACCTGATCCATTTCTCAGTGTCCTGTATACAATAAGCATAATATAGAAAATGATTTTGCAAGGGGGGCTCTGCATGTGGGAAATTAAGCAAAGCCCCCCCCCCCTCGTAACACTCAATTCTGTACTATCAGGTATACCTTTTTGATCTATGTCTGCAGGCAATAAAGGTTCCTATCGTGACAAAAACAGCTGCAACTAGCAAGAGGAGGAGAAACACGACCACGGTGGGTGCTATGATCACTGCGGGGGATTGCCCGAAGCCACTGTCAGTAAGGACGGTTGCAGTATTCTGCTCCAGGAAGAAGGTGACTGCCAAATCCCCAGCTCTCTGTTCAATCGCTGAAGTGTTCCCGTTGAAGAAGTCTTCAGCACTAACATTAGCTGAAACGAAAGATACCATGACATTATACCGTATAGCCGGAAAATTTGGCAGGGAATTAAATTTGGTGGTTTGGCGGCCTACAACCGCCAAATTAAAATCCACCAAAATTTCCTACTCGCATATATACATATGGTGATTCTGTACCAAACAGCCAAATTTAAATCTGCTAACATTCTTGCAATAGCAATTTTGGGCTCAATCGCCAAATTTAATTTCCGCCAATATTTCCGGCTATACAGTATATTAAAAAAATACATTTTAAGGATGCACCGCTGTATTACCGGTACTAGGTATTAACCTTTGAAGTAACGATGGCAGGTGTCTGCACGTTATAATACAATCAATAACATACCACTTGATGTAGTCTGAATGCTTGCACTGACACTGATGGAGTTTCCGACCACTGTGCAGTCCCCTGTACCAACAAGCAGAGCTCCAGTCACTAGGACAGACGAGGTCAGCACAGTGGATAAAATTGGACTAGAAATTATTGCATCATCGTTCACCACCGCCAATGTGCTCATTCTTCCTGATCCTCTGCAAAAGAAATAAAATAAGCATTACATCATATACTGTTGCATGTTGTTACATCACCAATTTAGGAATTCTATAGTAACTGAGAAAAGATTGTGGCAAATAGATAATCCCAGGTTTCCTTATGCTCACCTTACCACGGCTGTAGATAGCACGATTCGTAAGTCTTCCCCTAGCCAAAAGAGGATGCACATCTCACCGTTACTCCGGATGTACATGTCGCTACTCAGGATATAGATACTGTTTTCAAGCTCTATGAACTTGTAATAGAGTCCACTGCCAACTACATTCAAAGGCCCTTCATTCACTGACAATGTTGTACCTATACATTATTTTTGTCAGTCACAATGATGGCCACTTAATGCATGTATTGATCATAACTCACTTTCATAGCAGTCATTCTGGTCAGGAGCAAGTGTTGTATTATTTGGACAGAGACACTCAAATGTATCATCAGTTGAGTTGATCTGACACATATGCACACAGCCACAATCTGCCAGAACGATTTCAACAAATCCGTCATCACGTCCCTCACTCAAGCGTCCTTGATCAACCTCATGCACGCTGAAACTTGTTCCAAAGTCATCTCCAACATACGAGTAGCCACCGCCTCCAGGAATAGCAAGTCCAGCGTCCAAAATAGAGCCCCCCGTGTACCCTCCTCCCCCTCCCCCTCCCCCACAGGCTCCCCCTCCTCCACCAAACCCTCCGTACACACCGGAGTAGGGAAACACATGACCAGTGATAGTAAAAGCATCGGTGCAATCCAGCCCTCCTTCTGCAAAGTTGTGTGCACCAATAAGAGCCATTCCATCCTCACTAATAGGCTGAAAGAAGCCTGTCCTGTATCCCCCACCAGCTCCTGCCACGGTGTTGGAAGAACTTGCACGGTCTCCTCTTACTCCTCTATCAACGAAAGTAGCTCCGGCAGGGTATTGACTTGCCTTTCCATTGACATATGTTCTATAGGATAGCACTTTAGTTGGTAGGAAAGTTGTACTAGCTGATGTCATTTCAGTAGCATCGTAGTCCAATACTGATGAACTCCCACCCCCACCACCAACGATGACAATGGGAAAGCCGTCAATGACTT
The DNA here is from genome assembly GCA_963930775.1 of Cliona cf. orientalis. NCBI lineage: Eukaryota > Metazoa > Porifera > Demospongiae > Clionaida > Clionaidae > Cliona > Cliona cf. orientalis. Next base: position 1,113,007 of record OZ005699.1, on the reverse strand, counting down.
TGGTATCCTTCCTTCTCGCTCGTACCAGACTGCCCCCACCTCCTGCTCCTCCACCAAATGCTTCATAGAACACCCGATCAAAGTCAGACTCCCTGGTGAAGTTGTACCAAGTTTCATTGCAGGCTTCTGCATCCACTAGAGTGGTAGGAGGCTCTCGACAAAACAAATTATAGGCTTCTTCAGCCTCAGGAATGACATCACAAGGTCCTACCCCTCTCTGACCAACTAGAATGAGCAGCTCGTACTCTGTCGATAGCTCAACCTGTACGGTCCTTTGAAAGCCACGTCCACCATATTCAGAGTTGCATATCCCCCTCCCGCCACTTCCAGCTGCAACTGTGATGTTATAGAGTCCATTCTCTGGTACACGAAATCCCTGAGCTCCGTCATACTCTCTGTTTTCAAACTCAAACAGCAGGTTCTGTCGAGTTATTGGCGAGTTTATTTGGCCATAAAATGCCTGACAAGTAGAGAAACTAGGACCAGAACGACCACTGGTGCCACAAGGCGTAAACTTGTACCGAATGTTGGCAAGATCTGGAATAAATAAACAAGACTTGAAGCAATTGCACTTGCTAAAGCTATATATACAACACCAGCTAGAACTAACTGTAGCTAGCTCCATAATTATTGCAGTTACCTCTTTTCTCGTTAGCATCATAGCCGTGACCACTGTCAATGCTGTGGCCAATCACTAGCAGAGATACAAGGATGACCAAGAGCTCAAAACTTGTAGGACATCGACGACTTGGAATTTGAGCCATTCTTAATAGACTGTCGGTACACGAGTACTAGTAGTACACGCGGTACACTCGGTTCGCTGATGTTAATTTTTGACAAACCACAACCACATCAATGTATATTGCACTTCCCTTTTATGTGTGTGGAGCCTATCTGTAGTGGCCCTGCGGATCAAGGGATGATTGTGATCAGAAATTAAAGAGGAAAAAGGAAAGCCAGAAAAGCCATAGGGAAACATAATATGTATGGCCACGGACTGAATCAGTATTGAACAGGCAGATGATACATGATTGTGTATTGTATAATAATAACAGTGGCGTCTGTAGATATTGTAATTATTATGGTTGTTTAGCTGGGTGAAAATTACTGAAAGTAACTGCACAGATGGATGCATAAAGCTAGCGGAAATGTATTATAGTATTTATATATGTAGCACTATCAATAGTGTAATAACTTAGGTACTATTCCATGTAGACGGTGTAGACATACATAATAATTATTGTACATGACATGTTACATCACTGGCTAGAGTAATGAAACACATACACATACATGTACACATGCCGTGACAGACTACATAAACAAAAACTACACATGTACATGCAATAGGATGGCATGGATTGGGTGCAAATGAACCCACATGCACCCCTGGCCCTGGCAATAATATAATGCCACAGAATAATAGTGTATAATAGACTGAGGTTATTATTAGATGTCATTAACACATACTGGGATCATAAAACTGGCACTTGAAGTATTGTTTGCAAAAGTGAAATCTTATGATCAATTGCAAGATGAACACACACTGGCAAAACACATAAATTTAATCATGAATATTATTATTAATTTTTGATAGGTATAGTACAATGTCCTTAAATCCAGGTCTAGCATCACAGTTGTGCTTATGACAGTCGGACATAAGTTGATAGAGAGCATCAGAACAATTTGATGGCCTACACAATACATTATTATGAACAGAGATAATATTAATAATTATTATGATGATAATATAATATTATAGCTCTGACCTTGCATGATGCAAAGTACCATCTTGAGCAGCATTGACAATGTCTTCCATCGCGGCATCATCCAGTGGGGTCCTCCCGTAACTCACGATCTCCCAAAGTAAAATTCCAAATGACCTGCATGCAGTCAGAGAGAGAGAGAGAGAGAGAGAGAGAGAGAGAGAGAGAGAGAGAGAGAGAGAGAGAGAGAGAGAGAGAGAGAGCAGTTTTGTTCAAAGGATTTAACATTAAATTTCTATCTATATTCCATTGACCACATCAAAAGGAAATGAACCCAATGCAGCACTGCTCGCTCTACTCTATGTGCACAATCTAGTATAAATTTATTTATTGACTGAGCTATAAAACAGAGTTTTGTACAGACTTAGTACATGTATTGCCTACCAAACATCAGATGCTGAGCTGAACAGTCCATACAACAGGCTTTCTGGGGCCATCCACCTGACAGGAAGTACAGCAGCTCCGCCCACTTTGTAGTAGTCCTTATTGTGCACTGCCCGAGCCAAACCAAAGTCCGCTATCTTGATACGCAAACCAGCACCAACTTTATGCACGATAGTTTCGGTAGCGTCATACATGAGAATAAAAATTAATGATATTGATCATGATATGCACACATGAATATCGTTTTACCTAAGCAGTTCCTAGCAGCAATATCTCTGTGGACGTACTTCATACTTGATAGAAATTCCAAGCCCAATGCAACCTGCGTATTATGTTTAGGCACTTTAGGCAGTGATCTAGGGCACAAATAGAAACTGGTGTGTCTGTTGCATAGAACTTACATCGATCGCAAAGGTACGGAAATTTTCTTCTCCAATTAGCAACGGCTTTCCATCTGTTGGACTATGAGATCACAATCCAATGATGTCATAATGTTACTATTATTAGTCGCAAATCCTTTTAAACACACTGTACCTGTGTGATCTCAAGAACGATGCTAGGTCTCCGTACTGCAGGTACTCTAGAATCATCAAAGGAGCACTGTCCTCATCTTTCTCCTCTTGGATAAACCCTGTACCATAGTAAGCAATATTCTTCGTCTCTTATAAACATTCTTGCTGTCCTCTTACCCAGCAGACTAACGATATTTGGATGTGAAAATTTCTTCATTAGCTCAGCTTCTTCATGGAACTTTCTGATCACATCTTGGTCGCGGCTAGTCAGCGTCTTCACTGCAACCGGTATCTGGCCAGAATACCCAGCAATGTCCTTCACAATAAGAGACAGACATAAAAAATTATTAAAAAAATATTAGCCATAAATTTTAATAGTTTGTAGGATGAAGGAGTACCTTGGCCTTCATGAGAAGAACCTTCCCAAACTGTCCTTCACCAAGTTCTCTCATGTACATCAAGTTGCCTCTGGGATAACTCCATTCAAAGTCCTATAATTATATTATGACACACAATGATTAGTAGGTATATAGAAGATGATGTTAGCTTCATTACAGATATCAGAGAGTTCTTTCGTTGTATGTTGAATTCAGAGAAGTCATGTTGTGGAGTAGACACTTCATGAAGCGGTGCTATTGATGATTCGATGGGGGAGAGGGTGGCATAACTGTCATTCTGGACAATAAACAAAATCAGTGCATGCATGACTGTTACATGTAAGCAGAAGGTTTTCATGGTCTCGTACCTCTGAGCTATGTACAAATATCTCATAGCGATAATCTCTCTCACTCATCAAAGATCTGTATGGCGGTGTTGAAGAACTCTGTATTGTATAAGAAGTAAGTCCCCACTCAATAATAATAATTATGTTTGTAAGTACACACAATGTTACCGAATATTTTGAATATGCTGCATTGAGGATGAGAGAATCCTTCAATTTACTTGAAGATTTGACTATTGTGTAGTGTGAAGACCATGGCCTGACTCTGGATGATTAAAATTGCAACACAATGGATAAAACTAATGCTACTATGTAACTTCGCTTACCTTTTGCGCTTGTAGGCTAGGTACCCCACTATGATCGTCACAATAGCCACTACTGTTATTACTATTAGCATTGCTATCACTATGACTGCAATTTCACCACTGTTGCTAACAGTCGCTTCAGGAGTGCTTGATTGAGTGAAAAGAACGTTGGCCAAAGCAACTGCTTCCTGTTCAAAGGCTGATCTGTTACTTTTGAGAAATTCTTCAGTTTGAAGAGTACCTATAATTAGCAAAAAAATTACCAATATTAAGGCCGTTTCTTGATTTTCATTAAACCTACCAATGGGCGGTATCTGAATGCTGGAGTTAACATGAATGATGCCACTGTGTATCAAACAATCACCAGTTCCGAATTGCAATAATATGGCTCCAGTCACAAGCACAGATGAATTTAACATATTGACAGTTACTGGAGCAGCACCTACAGGAAGTGTGCTCCCTTGTATCATTGCAAGCTTGCTTATATTTCCTGAATATCTGTATTACAGAACATGACGATAACACTATACCTGTTGCATAACAAGATCAATCGATAGTACACCATCAAAATACTCACCTGACTACATCTGTAGTAAGCACAATCTGTGATTGATCTCCAAGCCATAATAGGACACACATTTTGGTGGTGATCTGAACGTCAATAATATGATTGCTGAGGATGAAAGCACTACTGCTGAGCTCAATGAACTTATAGTAAAATCCACTTCCAAGTGAAAGCAAGGATCCTGCTTTAGTGATTTTGACGTTTTTATCTGAGAGAGAGAGAGAGAGAGAGAAAGTAATCAATAGCTAGATTACCCATGTCGGACGCTTATCTATGACTAAAGTTTCACAAAGTTAAGCATACCTTCAAAGCAGTCATTCAGATCAAGAGCAAGCGTAGTACCATCAGGGCAGAGACACTCATACTGACCTCCGGTCATCAAACACTTATGTGCACAGCCACAGTTTGCCAGAATAATCTCAACAAAGCCATCTGGCTCACTGTAGTTATAGTCAAAAATCTCAGAGACATTGACAACATCATCTCCAATAAATGAATAGCCACCTTCTCCCGGGATGGTCACTCCAGGGGCCAGGATAGCGCCCCCCGTGTACCCTCCTCCCCCTCCCCCTCCCCCACAGGCTCCCCCTCCTCCACCAAACCCTCCGTACACACCAGAGTAGGGAATGCGATGACCGGCATCTATAAGCAGTTGAGTACAATCCATTCCTCCCGATCCACCTCTGTGTAGAGCTCTACCGTCCAGAAATGGCGAGTCTGTCGACTGATTTTGTAATTTCAAATTGTATCCACCTCCAGCTCCAGGTATAGTATGAGGTTTGGTGATCATGGAAGTATTATGATAGCCTTGCATCCCAGCAGTTCCATAGTCTGGGGAGTGAGTTCTTGCAGAAGCATTAATCAACACTCGATAAGATTCGGCAGTGCTTCCTTCTTGGTCTGTACTATCAAATTTTAGGACGCTGATATTTTTGATTACATCGTAGTCCAATACCGAAGCAGTGCCACCTCCACCGCCAGTAACGACAAGTGGACGTGCATCAAGCGCTGTGGAATTTCTCCTCCTCAATTTGACTAAACTGCCACCCCCTCCAGCGCCTCCACCAAATGCTTCATAGAACAAATGATCGAAATTAGCGTCTTGTGTGAAAGTGAACCACGTTTCATTACAATCCTTCACATCACTAATATTAGTGACGACAGCTGGTTCTTGACAGAAGCTAGCGTAGGCATCTTTAGTCTTGGGGATTACATCGCAAGGTTCGGTTCCTCTCTGACCGACAAAGATAAGCAAATCATACTCGGTAGATAATTTGACCTGCACCGTCTTTGTGAATCCAAAACCACGTAGAGGGTTGCATATCCCCCTACCACCCCTTGCTCCTGAAATGGTAATGTTATAGAGACCATTCTGTGGTATATGGAATCCCTGAGCTCCTGAGATTTCTGTGTTATCTACTTCATAAAGGAGATTTTGGTCGACTTGTGGAGAATTGAGTTGAGTGTAGTACTGATGGCAGGTGGGGTAGGTTGGGCCGTTCCGCCCAACGGCACCACATGGCGTGAATTTGTACTTGATATCGTCCAGATCTATAACATGAAACCGCGCATAACAGAAGTGACTTAACAGGCCTATAGCTATGTTATAAGGGATTCTTGATAAAATATTATAATTTAATATCTACCACATAACCCCTATACCATAGATTATATATAATCTATGCCTATACACATGAACATAAATCATGAATTTGCCAGGACGGTTTACATATTCACATTGATTACTTACTTCTCTTCTTCCCAGCACCGGACTGGCTGTAGGATGAAGCAATTAAAACAACCACTGCGAGAAGAACGGGTCCAACTTGATCCCCGAGAGCCATGGATTTCTGTCTTCACGATCGACCAGTCGTATGGAAAAGGTGGCCTACCCGCATGTTGTGGGCGGAGATAGATACTGCGGCCAGATCGCGCATGGAGCTAGCTGCGCGTTTACGAGCTCCACCCACTTTCCTGCGTGCGCAGGCGATAGGGAACGAAGCCGTTTAGATATCATGATAAAGATGCTACGGTATAAACATGTATAAAAATAATACTTAACACTACTCTTCCATTATTACACGACAGACACATAATTAACACACACAAATAGTAATTAAATTAAATTATTATCAATGCACTCCACTAAGTTGAATCTCCTTTTCACCCATAAGTTTTAGAATGTCTTCTTTCGAAAATTCTTCCACTATCTGATCAAACGTAATCCTTTCGTTTTGATTGTGCATGTGGCACCTACTCATTACATCAAATATCTCATCTGGACACCTTGGAGGTCTGCAAAAAGGCAACACATTATTATCACTCATCATTAAAATTAATGTGGGAATTATCTAAAAAGCTAAAAATGGACTAAAAACCATACATTGTACTCTACTGTAGTACTGAGTTTCAAAAATGTGAAACATCTATAGCTCACAAAACACATTTTAAATCAAGAAGTTTGGGGGTTAACTTATGAGATATAGCTAATTCTCAGCCCTTCCAATAATTATGATATTACAGAAAGCTCAGATTATAATTACTATACCTTGGATGGACTAGCTCGCGTGACTGAGCCAGGTCAATTATGTCATTTGTCTTCAGGTCAGTGAGAGGCAACTCTCCAAACGACAATATTTCCCAAAGCAACACTCCATAGGACCTGCATTATAATAATTTTATGCACACAAATGCCTTTGAATATTATAGTTACCGTATAAGTTGTGTGCAATTGTTTATGTCACAATTTCTGGATTATACAGTGCACAACTCAAAAGGAAACTTCTGATTTTGAACAATGAGTTTTAAATTTTTGCCACACACATGCTCCATGGCCAGTTTCGAGTATATAGCTCTGCGTGACTACTAAACAGACGGGAATTTTTGTGCATAATATTGTACCAGAAATCAGTTCAACCATGCATAATATTATTATGATGTCATGATAAGGTATTATACCACAATACGAGACGCTTATATGCAAGTCCCAGATGTCTATCAGCCCTATTTAAGGTAGTGCAGGGGATTATTATGGCTTCCAGTGCAAGCATGCATGGGCCTAATTATGCAAAATTAATAGTGAGGTTCTAGAATAGTGTATGTGTGCGTATACCAATTGTGGATGATAATAATAATTAAAAGGGACCATTTGGGACTTTTTGTTTATCGCAACTATGTTGTCTTCTTGTATGTATGAAGTATTACTGTAGTGTACTGCTCTGTGTTTGTGGGTATAATAATATTATAATACATTATTGATAGAAGCACACTGACGGCTGCATTACTTTTTTAGAAAACAGATTGGACGTTATCAAAATAATATTGCTTTTGTTGAATTCACTCTTTGTATAGTATACATATCGGAGGCCAGACTTACCATACATCAGAAGCTGTTGAGAATATGCCATAGAGCAGAGACTCTGGAGCGAGCCACCTAATTGGCAGCACTGCCTTCCCCTCCACCTTGTAGATCTCCGTATCGGAAACACGCCTGGCCATTCCAAAGTCAGCAATTTTCACTTGCAGACCTGTGCCAACTGGTCATGATACAATACATGTGAAAGGAAGTGTGGTCATGATCATCATAATAATATATATTGTCTAGAAAGATACCACATAACTGTAATTGACATACCTAAGCAGTTACGTGCTGCGATATCCCTGTGGACATGCTTCTGCGAGGAAAGGAATGCCAGTGCCTCTGCAACCTGAAAAGCATATTATTAGAGAAGGGTATGTTTATTATTCATAATCGTTAATGACGCATGATCCAGACTGTCACTCGATCTCATAATATTAAAATTAATGTAATATAGCCTCATTCCCAAAATATCTTTTCTTGTTTATGTATACATCGAAAGCTGATTAGGGAGCTGGGGCTATGGGGATGAGAGTAATGTAATAAGCCAAACTAAGTGTGCCACTGCATGTACATATTATATTTGCAAATGGTAATTTTACAGGGAGCCAACACTATGAAAACACGTGATTAACATGGGAAATTTTGATTGAGTACATGTAGACAGTTCCACATGACAAGAAGCTTGTATTCCCAAACTTGTATAGTAATTATGCACTCAATGTACATGACTATGATGGACTTAAAATTAAAAGGCTCACGTACATCTTTAGAAAAGCTGAAGAAATGAGCTGGACCGATTCGCTTCTGTGACTTACGCAGCCTGGTAGGCCTGTATTACAAACAAAAGGGACAGTTGTTGTACATTAAATGGATATTATGCTGAAATACATAACAAGTACATAGTCATAATAAGCTACTATTATGTGATCTGGTATTATGTATGACAAAGGACCATTTGGGAAAGATATATGAAATTTATCACGACAATATCCAACTTGCCTTCTATATACAAGATTTCTATGTAACTATAAACACAACTACATTACTTCATATAAAATAAGTCTCAAATGGTCCCTTTTCTCATAGCTGGTCACATAATATTATTAACTGTATGTATATAGCAAAATGTACTTGTGCTTAGAGAGAAAGGTATGCAGGTCTCCAAATGGCATATACTCCAGGATCATGAGTGGAGCACTATCCTCTGATATGTCCTTAGTGCTTATTCCTGAGTGTCAATAAAGATGACAAACAACATCATATGGGGATTGCATAAGGACTACGATATTGTTTAACTAGAATTCCTCAGTGGCCAAGTTAGGCATAACCGCACACCCACACCCACAATGGGAAACACAGCATGATGGGGCATGCATGGTTACTGGTGTAAGAGAAACTCTTAATGGACCAAAGCAGCTGTTTGTCAGTCACAGTCAAATTTGTTGGTGAGTGACAAACCATAGCAAGCGGTGTAGAGCGTGGGAGAAACATCGTTTGTTGAGCTAGTCAACTGTCGTTCTTCTCACTGTTATTGACAACTATAACCAGAGACTCTGGCCAAATGGATGGTGTCACCCCCCTCCCCCCCTTCCCTCCGGCTCATTCCAAGCTTTTCTCAATCAATGTTACATAATCGAGGAGACTAGCTGGGGATGAGGCTACCAAATGAAAGCATGCATGGCGTGACATCCATGTACATGATTGTGGCTATGCATAATGTGTACATGTATTCTAGCTTGAGGCCAGACTCCGACAAAACTGGATTTGGTAAAAAATACAGTACATACCAAGTAGTCCTACAATGTTTGGATGAGCAAACTTTTTCATCAAGTTAATCTCTTCCATGAATTTGTCCAGCAGGTGCTGATTCTTGAAAGATAGGGTTTTTACGGCAACAGGTATTTCCCTTTTGTAGTCAGCAATGCCCTGAAGTATATCATTACAATAATAATACAGTCGGACCTCTAATAAAGGATGCTCCGAGAAAGGGACACTGTATGTTAAACCTCTCTACATGTATAGAGGACACTGTTTGGGGTCCCAAAAACTACCATTCCCTATAGTTTCTATTCATTGAGAACCTCCGAGAAGAGGAAAACCTCTCTATAAGGGACAAAACTGTCCCCAAAGTGTCCTTTGTTTGGAGGTTCGACTGTATTATGAGTAAAAGTTAGTGCGAGGATGGCATGATACCAGCTAGTGCTACATACGGGTACAGGTAGTTACTTAAACTGCTTACCTGTGCTTTCATCAGCAGTACTTTACCAAACTCCCCTTCTCCAAGCTCCTTGAGATAGACCAGGTTGTTTCGCGGGTACTCCCAGTTCTGAAATAATAGACAAAGTTAAAGACTGAATTCTATAGTAAATCTTTGGAATTTCGTTTTTAGTTTCGTTCAAGATCTTAGTAGCAGCTAATTCTTCACAATTGAGTGCACATGTGAATGAGGAAATTTAGGTACATAATATTATTATAATAGTCATGCTTACCCTGTCTTGACTTCGTTGCATGTTAAACGGTGTGAAATCGTGCTCAGGAGCGGAAATGCCGTGCCTTGGACTGAAGAACCTGGCAGATGCGTTGATACTGGTTCTCCTCTACAGGTAGAAATAATAATTATTATACACATGGACAAAAAAAGGAGCAAAACATGTAGCTATAATCATAGAACTGACTTAATTTTGTGTACACATCATGCAGTTCAATATTATTATTAAGGTGCATGGACACCTCCAGCTGGGGTACAATCATTCTCAGTAGATTAAGCAAAAGCTTTAATCTAAAGGCTGGTTACATGATGTACGTACGCAGTAATATTTAATCGCATGCACACCCACCTTCATGCTCAAACGTTTTAGGGCATCGCCTTCATAGGTGATTGACTCATATCCCTCGCCATCCAATGGAGAGAGAGTGGGAGGTCCTGGCTCATAGAACTTGTTGATCTCTTCTCGATGTTGTGAATCGCTCTATACAAACAATCGTAGTGCATAAAAAAATATTATCATACGCAGTAGGAAGTCAATTAAATATATTATAGTGCACAGAGTGACTGACATGGTGGTTCAATTATCTCATCAATGTCTTATCGTTATCCTATATACCATGGTAGAAAGTCAAAAGTGATAGCTAGCCTATGACCAATCTGAATTGTGTCTCAATACTCCTCTGTAGCTGGCAATGGGATGATGTTCAACAGTCAAAGCTAATTTGTTAAGTAGATAATGCTCTCAGCACCAATCTCTCAGAAATCTGTAATCACAGCAAAAAGGGTCCCCATATTGAATTATTGAACATGCAGTGCCAGTCTAGCAGGCTTTTAGCACCCCCATATACCAGCTAGATCAACTGCCATGGCACTGAAGCAATGGGTTACTTGAAAGTGGAGCCTAGGAATTGTAATATGCCATGACCTACAGATTAGCTGGAATCTGTACGAACTGCATACAATAATTAGTACCTCAGACTCACTAATGAATTGTGTGCAATACAAAGTGAAGCTATTGACGAACAAAGGCAAGCTACATGTAGTTAATAATCAATTCCGAGCTGGAGGAGGTGGCTGAACATTATCTATTGGTTTTTCATTCAATCTACATACTTTCACCTATAGTGGTAGGGATGCATGTGTGCACTCTACCGAGCCACATCTAAAGAGAGTGGCAACCCTTACACATGAATCCACTTCCTATGAGTCCATCAACCATTTTTGAGGGCTTATCCATTTCCTTGAACTGCTGATAATAATTATTACTATAATACCCTAATCTTGAGATTCTATGGCCTCATAACAACATGGTCCATCCTTTTAGTAATGCTATATGACAATTCTTCCAATATTATATTATAGGTGAATCTTACTGTATTAAGGCATGCCCTATAGCTGGTCAAAGATTTTTGCATGCTAGACTCATGACAGAGATGACAATTATCGAGTAAATTTAGCAACCACTGTTCTCTAATATTATTTTACTTACGATAAAGTGTTTGCCCCTGTAGCCCGGATTGGGTGTTAAACCAGAGTTGAAGTCGTAAGTGTTGTGCTTTCCCTTCGGGTGAACGCTGTCAAACGCGGCGAGTGTGTTTTTGTTCCTGTGTTTGGGTAGGAAGTACAATTAGCATCACTACAATACGCCATATATGGAGCCCAGTATTGGTAAGGATTCAACATGTAATTTCATCCATATTGTGTGCACATGCATGTGAGGTACATGGTACATGTACATGTACCTGTACATGCATGTGCAAGCTAGCTTATTGAGTAACCTTACGACTTCATGACTGCAGTGTGGTGGTAGCTGTGGTGTATACACAAGCCCTATCGAGTTTCATTAGGTTGATACCACTTATATGCATGCAAGTGTCGCTATTAACACCATATTGAATTTAGTTGGGCAAGCTCAACGACGATTGGTAATTTAATTTCTAGACCAACACAACACACGTCTGCACGATTTCTAACCCAAGCAGCGGAGATGACTATAGTTTGGCTACCATCATGAACAGCTTCAACGGTAGCTACTGTTCCATAGATGGTACTACAGTTCATGGAATCCCTCTATAAGGACACCCACCAAAATGAGGACATCCCTTAATCAGGACACTACCCGTGGTCCCAGCTACATAGAGACATACCCCAGGACGTCTCCTTCAATCTTGGCACTTTTAAACTATCCCTAGAGTGTCATATGAATAGAGGGTTCCACTGTACTACGCTTGTGCTTTCTCACGAACGAGACAAATTACATGCACGTACATGTACATGCATTTACCATAGTGTCCCAGGTAAGGCCCATGGGCGCTTAAACGTAACTTGCGATTTTGGGCCGGGTTTGGGATCAATTTCCATACGTTTGTATAAAAGTTGCTACAGTGGCCCTTTGAAATGCAGTACATGGGCGCTTGCCCGGGACACTATGGTACATACATAGCCACCTGAGATAGATTTGTTAGTTTCCGATAAATGCTGAAGTGTAGACACTTACTTGAGTCTGGCGTAGAGAACACAGCCCAAGACACCGATCAAGACCATCATGATAAGTAAGACAACCACGCCCACAACTGCACCGATAATGGTCGCTTTAGAACCACTACTGCTGTTTGGTTGTTGCTGTTGAACTGGGAGCAACTGATTGGCAAGAGTCTGAGCCGTACCATAGTCAAATCTGTCGAAATCTTGCTGCACCAGTGCTATTGGGGTTAAAAATTAAGATGTATGGCAGGGGGGTTAATTTATTTATTTACATCGACTGAACAACCAACATATGTGATCAGAATCGTCAGCATGCAGCGATAATAATCAAATAAATGCCAAGCCCAGCTATCATATTTCATACAGTATCAAGTGATCATACAATCATGCCTAGGTTGCTTTAGTTACAGGGTGATATTAACTCCATAAAATGTCAGCCACACACACTGATTGTACCTTGACTTCTAGACTCCAGTATGCTGATATTAAGTCCCAGTGACATCCCTCTAATGGAACAACCTCCTAAACTGGCCAGAAATGCACCAGTCACAGTAACCGACGCCCGTAGCTGGGGCTGGTAGTTGACACCAGTGATATTAGTCGTACTACCGTTCACTCTAGCAAGGACATCAGTTGTTGCTCCACTTTCCCTGCATGCATTTCATGATAATTATTATGTAGCAGAGATACACGCCTTGTCAGCTAACTAGATTACCGAATGCCACTAAGTTAATGAGCGTGCACGAAGACATCTCTATTTTAATTATTGTGGCTAAACTGTGTGCGGTGGTGAATTGTAATTATACAATGTACTGCACGAGTGTTCACATAGTACTAGGCAAAATATGGAAACATTAGCCAAGTTACCTGACAGGCCTGGATATGGCGACGATTTCGTTATTATTATCTCCAACGAGGAAAATGGAGCATGACCAGAGATCACCCGCAGTGTCATCGACACTCTCCAGCACTGCACTCAGGCCAAATGTTTCATAGGAGCTGCTCAACATCAGGGGAGTGAAGGTTATGCCATCTCGACGATTTGACGATAACAATGAGACATTGACTACACTTCCTGCAGAGAAGCACAATAGTCGAGATGGTATGGCTAGATAGGTAATTAGGGGCTGTCATGCTACCACACCAGGGAAGAATGTGGTTAGAATGGTTACTGAAAGTTACATAGGTCGTGAAAAGATTAGAACAATACCTTGAAAGCAGTCCACTTCATTAGTGCTAAGTTGGAAGCCATCGGGACAGTCACACTTAAACATCTCCAAATCTTGATAAACAGTGCAGTCGTAGGCACAACCACAGTCTACCGGCACTATATCCACATAGCCATCTTCACCAGTGTTCAGATCAATACTGAGCGGAGTGAAACTAGTGTTGTCGTATGCAGAACCTTGCGGGGCACTTTGGGGGCCCAAAAAGTACCCCCCTCCGCTGGGGATGGTGCGATCTGTGCCAAAGACGGATCCTCCAGTGTAGCCCCCTCCTGCTCCACTCCCTCCACACTGCCCCCCACCACCTCCAAAACCACCATTTGCATTTCGTATTGGAACTGGTACAGCATTCTCGATCGAGGCTGCCAATTGCTGGAAACAGCCTAGTCCTCCAATGGCAAATTGTGCGGCTGATGACAATGCTCCGCCATCTAAATTAATTCCTACAGATCTCCAGCCACCTCCAGCTCCTGGTCTCAAAGTGTTAGAAATAAAGTTTGTACTATTCAGATAGCCACGTGTTCCTGCTTCAACACCAGGGATATTAGGATCGAGGGCAGTTTGAGCGTTGATTAGAAGAAGGTATTGCTCCTCGTCAGTTAGGTTAGCTGGACCTGGTCTATGTGCTTCCCGATCGAGAAACCTGTAACGTTCCAGAGCTGCTGATCCACCTCCTCCAGGGGCTATGACAATGGGAAGATTGTTGACCACCTCACCTTCTCTGGTGACTGGTAAGATAAAGCTTGCTCCTCCTCCTCCACCACCACCAACAAAACCAAGAAACATATTTAAATACATCATTGAGTAGCTTTGTAACCAAGTTTGCCATTCCTGTCCACAAGTCTCGGATTCATTGAGATTCGTTGGAGGATTCTGGCACAATGTCATGGGTAGATCCGGCACTCTAGTTGCAGTCTGGTCGCATGGCCCCACTCCTCTCTGACCCACTAAAATGATGAGATCTTCTTCGTCCGAGAGAGAAACTGTTCCTTTCCACTTGAGTCCCCTTCCCGACGTCGAACTGCAAATCCCTCTCCCTCCTGCAGCTCCGGCAACTGTTACGTTGTAACGTCCGGTCCTAGGAACTCTGAATCGCTGAGCCCCACTGTAATAATCCGTCCTCGGCATGATATCAGCAAAGTCCACCAATAGTTGGTCAGTTGTGATGGGTGATTGCATTGCAGAATAGTGTTGGACGCAGTCTACAAAATTTGGCCCAGAACTGCCTTCCTTTCCACATGTTGTGAAGTGGTAGCGAACCTCAGACAGATCTGTTGTGTATGCAACATAATGAGGTCAGTGGTTTGTACAGATAGAGTACACATGCACACCGTACAGACATAGCTAGATGGCATACAGCGGGCAGTGGTCTAAATTTGAAGACTTACTTCGCATTGACTGAGAATTGGTACCCGATAGAGAGAAAAGAAGAAGGAAAGCGAGAGCACGTATTATCTCCATCGTCGATTTTTCCAGCGTTTCCACTTTTGGAATCTTCTCAGGATTCTAAGGATCTTTGCGCTGCAATCGAGCGATTTCACTGAATGGCTTTGGCCACGCCTACCACAGTAAAGCTCCGCCTACTATATACATAAGTTCCTGTCTAACCACACTGTCGTCATGAGACTGATAGGCTATATTATTAAAGGTACAGGGTTCGCAATATTACCGGTATGTATGTTCTCAGTAGCAATTTAGTGAATACCTTACAAGTAGCGTGTTGCCTTCTTCTGACCAGCAGCGACGGCCGAACTTCACGCGTTCTCTAGGCTGACGTAATCCCGTGGATATATATAGATAGCCCTGCGCTATATATAGCACGCACCATGAGCAACGTGCCACCATGGACAATGTTAATATATCTGAAGTTCGGAAGCTGTACTGCGCAGTCGAGTTTTTCTCTGTGATTGAAGCTTTGAGAGATCGAGAGCCATGAAGGCACCGGCATCCGTGAATCGTGAACCCACTATATTGACGACCTTTACCACACACAACACTTCAGGTACAGAGGACATGATCAAGTTTTCATTAATATTGACCATGCAGCCTCGTTAAGAAGGACAGGTGCAACCCACAAGATTACTAAGCAGTTAATTAGTACCCGTTGCATGCTTCATTAACTATTCTAGAGTCCACAGCCACCTGAGCCTGTCACTTGTATAACTTGAACTGCACTGAGTGCAATTGATAGCCGCAATTCCGAGTCAAATTAATTTATTATTGGTAAGCATTGTTTACTCTACTGACGTATCAAATCACTACAGTATCTGTACTATTTTTATTTTAAGAATTAATATACTTGCAGAGGTAATTATGATTACTACGATTGCAATGAAGCAAATTTAGCTAATTACAGTTGTGATTTCTTCACTTGAACTAGTGAAATTATGATCGATCGAAGAACCATAGTTATTACCCTGAGTAAAGGCTCCAACATGAAGATAATCAGCCTGCTTCTCAAGTGACTTGGAGAGAGTGTTCACTAGTGTAGAGAACGATGGCCTCTTATCTGGTTTCATCTTCCAACACCACTGCATCATAGAGTACCTGAATAATTTTCGCCAAAAAATGTATTTCTAATTCCACCTTGTACTACATGAAGATTATGTTAATATTAAAGTGGTATGGGCTATTAATTTAAGCTCCATCTTCAATATTTCTACTAAAATTTAATGTACTTGTTTTTGCTATCAAGAGAGCATTAATTTTAGTAAGTCTTACAAATCATCATTGCAAGCCAGGTTGTTTGGTATTGCCAGTCTTTCTCCCCTCTGAAGAAAAGAGTGCAGCGTAGATGATGTCACTCCAGGATAAGGCGTTTGGGCTCCTGTGAATATCTCCCAGCAAGTTACGCCATAACTCCACTGTTAATATTATATCACAGGAAAGAGGATTGAGAAATAATAATGTAACGTGATACTTAATCACTTGAGAAATAATTATTAGTAATTCATGCAATTATGTAAGTCCTGTATTATTGCTGTTTGCCTGGGTTAATGACTATATATTTACCACATCGGACATTTCAGAGAACATGTAGTCTGCCAGACTCTCTGGTGCCATCCACTTCACTGGTAGTTTGATATCCAAATGATTTGTGAGACGATAATATTCCTTGGCACCCATGTTCACTGACAAGCCAAAATCTGCAACCTTGATGATCATATTAATGTCAATCCTAAATAAATGATAATTATCATTTTGTAATAATTATTATTGTACATGCAGTTTCTTGCTGCCAGATCTCTGTGGACAATTTTCTCACTGGCAAGATACTCCATTCCTTTGGCCACCTGTAGGCACATGTCCATTAGTCTCTTCCTTATAAATAGCACCTAGTGAAATAATATAAGACCATAATTATAATAATATTATGTACACCACTGAACGCTCATGATCCTCAGACTTTGTAAGTCTATAGCTACATGCATGTATGCTTATGTATATTAAGGAACTAACTTGAGCTGAGTCTTCTGAGTCAGTAGTGACGTCTGATGTACTATTATCTTTCACTACGACAAGATTTTTCCTCTCCTTCTTGAGATAGGCTGCTAAGCTACCATTGGCCATGTATGGTAGAACAATGAAGGGCACAGGTCCTCCATCAAGGCACACCCCCTTAAGGCTCATCACATGCAAGTTGGAAAAATTCTTCATTCTGGCACACTCACTAAGAAGCTTTTCTACAGCACTAGCATCAATGAAACCTGCATTTGATGTGTTAAGAACATCAGCGAGTCCATGTACTGGAGTGTATAGGCTTTCAATAGGTATAGAGCATGGATACATATATTATATAAGACTTAGTGATCATGAGCTCACCTTTTAAAGTCTTAATAGCAACAATTTCATCAGTGTACTGTTCAACGAGATAGCCTTTGTAAACTATACCAAATTCACCTGAATTTAATGCAGTTAGGCCATGATTTATTAATCTTCTCGTGCTTTGAGAGAGAGGAATAATTTAAAATGACTGAACAATATTACATTACCTTGGCCAATTGGATCTAAGACTCTGAGATTAGCTGACTTGATGATAAGCTTTGGTGGAAGCTTTGATCTTAGTGAGCTTCGAACCACCAAGTTTCTTTCAGCTGTAGGGTTTGCTTTTGGAGCCTCACAAGAATTAACTATTACTTCTGAATTAGTAATATCTCTGAACTCACGATCATGGGATGCACCTCTGTTACTGTAGCCAACAGAAGTAGTAAATGTCAGATAATAATTTATAATATTAATTTTACTTTTGATGACTCGCTTTGGTCACTCGAGAAAACTTCCTTGAACGTCTACCAATAATTTTGACACTTCCAGTGATGATCAAAATTAGACATACTCCCACTAGCAACAACCCAGCAGCGACACTAGTTCCAACGATTACCTTCTCAGAAACTGAAAAGGTTGTTTCTAGTATACAAAGGGCATAATACCGGTAATAAATTATTATTATGCATAATAATTATTATTAATGACATTATTATTATTCACCCAATTTGAGAGGTGCATCATTTATAATACGGTAGCTAATTCTCTTCATCAATTTCAATAACTAATATCTAAGAACATAAAATTAATTATAGGCTCCATTTTGAATCTCAGATCACATAACATTATATCTAACACATGTATATCTCTGCAAAAAATTCTTGGGTCATATTAACCAAACATGGGTTATCTCAGTTACACCAGCTCACTTCTAGTTACATGCGAATCAACAAAAATAATGCTGCATGCATGATAAGAAATCACCATAATATATTCTTTAATCTTATACACCTACCATTGTTACATGATAATGATTGTTTTCGCAGTATTGATCGACAAGCACAATACTGCTTTCTATACTTGGCATCATCTAATCTAAGTTCTGAAAAATATGTGACTATCTAATACGTAATTCACATGTTTCGCCATTTAATTTAATAATATGGACTGCAGTATTGTGGTTACTGATCAATACTATGAAAACAATTGCTATCACATAACAATGGCAAATAAAGAAAAGAATCTGATGATTTGACTCGCATGTGCTAGCTATAGAAGCAAACCCACGTTAGGTTATTATGAACCACCGGTTTTTGCAGTACTATAGCTACAGGTCTCTCCGTCTCCCAAATCCTATATATAATTTATATATGTGACTGTTTCCTCTATTTGAATTTTTGCATCTGGCATATTTAGAACAATTATGTTCATCTCTGCATGACACACTCTAGAATTGAAAATGACGAAACTTATTAATGCCAAATTGCTGAGGTTGCATATTCCAAAATTCAAGGTGTTTCAGCAGTATAGCACAATATCTAAGACAATCAAGGGACTTAAATTACTGTGAGTCATGTTGGTTTCGTAAAAGCTCCCAAACTTCATAATTATAAGGCTCAATGGAAGTGGCAACGCATCAAGTGGTTATGGCAATATGACGCTCTATCCACTGTACAGTAGGGTGTGATCCAGTGGTCAATTGTCATGTACTAATATTAGGCCACTCCAAATAAATTTCCTGTTTCCCGTCCACCGCCCGCATCCTTTTCTGGCATGTCACAAAATTTTCCATTATTAGTACTTTTGTATGTATGCAATATCCGCATTTACTTTTGTACACGTCAGTGTTCTTGCCTCAAGTGAGTGATAATTAATTAGTTTAAGTGTTTCCTGTAGGCCTTGCTACTATGTAAATAATGGAATTTACCGCCCGCCCGCATACTACATTAGTTGTTTCCAGGACGGGAAACAGGAAATTTATTTGGAGTGGCCTTACTGTAACACTGTAGAGTTCATTTAGCTATGCATCGATCTGTGATATACTCTACGGGAATGCTATACAGGCTCATTACTACATACTCGAATTACTGGTGGATTATTGATAGTACACCAAATGAGTTCGAAACTGAAGAAGGTCCACGGACTGAAACGTATCTAAGTTCAATACTCTTATCTACTCCTGAAGTTATAGCTACACAGGCTGCGAAAATATTAGATCAAGACCATCATGATAAGTACTGCAACCACACCCACAACTGCACTGATAATGGTTGTTTTAGCATCACTACTGCTATTACCGGTACTTGGTTGCTGTTGAACTGGGAGCAACTGATTGGCAAGAGTCTGAGCTGTTCCATAGTCAAATCTGTCAAAATCTTCCTGCACCAGTGCTGTTAAGATTAAAATTAAGACATGAAATAATCATGGAAGGGGGGGGGGGTTAATTCGGGGCGAGCCTGAGCGAGCCTCGAATACACGAGAGACAGGAAGTGGTTTTATATGTATATATATATATATTTGTATGTTTGTGGGGTGATCATTTCAGTGAGGAGAGAGTTAAATTTTGAACGCGTAAGGTAATGGTCGTCATGCGCATACGCCCGCACTGCACCATATGTGCACGCAATCTGAGAGACAACTCGGGCCTGTACAGTGTAGGCAAAGGCATAAAATTGGAAAGGTGAGTGCTGTACCACCCTGGCAAGGCTCAGGTCCACGACATCACTGGCAGACTCCACTTCCCTGAGCATGAACTGACTCAGTGACTGCATGGAGGCTTATCCCCTCAGGGCCTGACTACAGGACTCATGATGGTCATGGCAGAATGTAGCTAGACTACTAAATATAGTATAGGTGATCAACATAGCATGCTAGCAGTCTATGATACTTTAACTGTTGTGGTAGCTTCTCAGGCCTAGCTTTTGGGGTACCGTGGCAATCCCATATGTGCATGCCTGTGTCAGTGCTTTCAATGAAATCTATGACTTTGGCGAAGGCTCGCCCCGCACAGATGATTTTCATCACCACTAGTTTATTTATTTACATTGACTGAGTAACCAACAGATGTGATCAAAATCGTCAGCATGCAGTGATAATAATCAAAATGTCAAGCCCAGCTATCACAGTATTAAGTGATCATACAATCATGCCTAGGTTGCTTTAGTTACAGAGTGATATTAACTCCATAATAATACTTAAATGTCAGCCACACATATTGTACCTTGACTTCTAGACTCCAATATGCTGATATCAAGTCCCAGTGACATCCCTCTAATGGAACAGCCTCCTAAACTGGCCAGAAAAGCACCAGTCACAGTAACCGATGCCCGTAGCTGGGGCTGGTAGTTGATACCAGTGATATTAGTTGTACTACTGTTCACTCTAGCGAGGACATCACTTGTTGCTCCACTTTCCCTGTATGCATTTCATATGTAGTAGAGATAGGCCTTGTCGACTAATTAGATTACAAAATATGGAAAGGTTACTTGACAGGCCTGGATATGGCGACGATTTCGTTATCTCCAACGAGGAAAATGGAACATGACCATAGAGTTCCCACTGAGTCATCAACACTCTCCAGCACTGCACTCAGGCCAAATACTTCATAAGAGCTGCTCAACACCAGAGGAGTGAAGGTAATGCCATCTTGATGATTTGATAATAACAATGAGACATTGACTATACTTTCTGCAAAGAAGCATAATAGTAGAGATGGTATGGCTAGATAGGTAATTAGGGGCTGTCATGCTACCAAACTGGGGAAGAATGTGGTTAGAATATGGTTACTGAAAGACTAATTTAGAACAATACCTTGAAAGCAGTCCACTTCGTTAGTGCTAAGTTGGAAGCCATCAGGACAGTCACACTTAAACATCTCCAAATCTTGATAAATAGTGCAGTCGTAGGCACATCCACAGTTCACCGGCACTATATCCACATAGCCATCTTCACCAGTGTTTAGATCAATACTGAGCGGAGTGAAACTAGTGTTGTCGTATGCAGAACCTTGCGGGGCACTTTGGGGGCCCAAGAAGTACCCCCCTCCGCTGGGGATGGTGTGATTTGTGCCAAAGACGGATCCTCCAGTGTAGCCCCCTCCTGCTCCACTCCCTCCACACTGCCCCCCACCACCTCCAAAACCACCATTTGCATTTTGTATTGGAACTGGTACAGCATTCTCGATCGAGGCTGCCAATTGCTGGAAACAGCCTAGTCCTCCAATGGCAAATTGTGCAGCTGATCCCAATGCCCCGCCGTCTAAATTAATTCCTACTGATCTCCATCCACCTCCAGCTCCTGGTCTCAAAGTGTTAGAAACAAAGTTTGCACTATTCAAATAGCCACGTGTTCCTGCCTCAACACCTGGGATATCAGGGTCAAGGGCAGTTTGAGCATTGATTAGAAGAAGGAATTGCTCCTCATCAGTTAGGTTAGCTGGACTTGGTCTTGGTACTTGCTGATCGAGAAAACTGTAACGTTCCAGAGCTGCTGATCCACCTCCGCCAGGAGCTATGACAATGGGAAGATTGTTGACCAACTCACCTTCCCTGGTGACTGGTAAAATAAAGCTTGCTCCTCCTCCCCCACCACCTCCAACAAACTGAAAAAATCTGGAAGAATAGACACTGTCAGGTGAGTAGCTTTGTAGCCACGCGAACCATTCCTGTTCACAAGTCGCAGATTCGTTGAGATTCGTTGGAGGATTTTGGCAAAATGTCATAGGTAGGTCCTGCACTCTAGTTGCAGTCTGATCACATGGCCCCACTCCTCTCTGGCCCACTAAAATGATCAGGTCTTCTTCGTCCGAGAGAGAAACTGTTCCTTTCCACTCAGTGAGTCCTCTTCCTGACGTTGAACTGCAAATACCTCTCCCTCCTGCAGCTCCGGTAACCGTTACGTTGTAATGTCCGGTCCTAGGAACTCTAAATCGCTGGGCCCCACTGTAATAATCCGCCCTTGGCATGATATCAGCAAAGTCCACCAATAGTTGGTCAGTTGTGATAGGTGATTGCATTGCAGAATAGTGTTGGACGCAGTCTGCAAAATTTGGCCCAGAACTGCCTTCCTTTCCACATGTTGTGAAGTGGTAGCGAATCTCAGACATATCTGTTGTGTATGCAACATAATGAGGTCAGTGGTTTGTACAGATAGAGTACGCATGCACACCGGTACCGTACAGACATAGATGACGGTACAGAGTATAGCTAGCGAGCAGTGGTCTAAACTTGAAAGTTGAAGACTTACTTCGCATTGATTGAGAATCGGTACCCGATAGAGAGAAAAGAAGGAAAGCGAGAGCATGTATTATCTCCATCGTCGATTTTTCCAATCTTCTGAGGATCTTTGCACTGCAATCGAGCGAATTCACTGCTATATGCCTCGATGGAAGCGAGATGGAACTTTGGCCACGCCTACTACGTACATAAGCGAGACGTCGATATCATGTATGAAAACATCGATGCGATTGTACAGACATGAATTTGTCCACTATCATAGCGTCCAGCCTCGTGACATGACAAATCGAAACCACACAACGTCACGTTGGCTGCATGCGCATGCGCCAACCGCGATCCCCGGCGCGGCATGCTCATTGCGCATGCGTATTGAACGACTAAACTGTATGAGCTAGATTCCTCATACCAGATCTTCAGACCGATGGTGAGATCACTCTGAGCAAGCATACTCTAGATCTACCTTTGCTATCAGCATTCCAGCCGACGATTCAGTGAATTGGGGAAAGATCGCCATATTAAAAACCCTACTACTTGTACGTGACTGGTTGATTGTAGCTATAGAAACATGTGACGTCAAAAGTTGCTATTAATGGTATTCACAGTGCTGATTCACGCTCACTCGAGTAGCTTGCTAACCACACGTCAAGGACGTTACATTTTGAGGTGAGGCTTGTAAAATTGTAGCTTACACGCCGAAATATTAAAGTATGGCAACCACACAGTACCTGAAAGATCTGTGTATTCTATAAGCCCTTGATAGTGTACATGGTGTAATAATTGAGTATATTAAATAGCTCAGTAAGCAGGGTTTCATCTAGAAAAAATTGGGGGGAGAGGTGGGCGTGGCAGTTTCACGCACCGTGTCCCCCTCTCCTATTAACCATTATTATTTTTGAATATCACCAAGGTATTATGTGATTTCATCTAGTGCTCTAATTTAGTTATTACTGATCACTTGCACCATAGCACAATAAAATAACATGCTCTCCTCCCCCTCTGTCTCTCTTTCTCTCTCTCTTTCTCCTTTCCCCTTTTTCTTCTTTCTCTCTTCCTTTTGGGGGGAAGCTGTGTAGTTTGTTTTTTTGGGGGGGGGGGGGGGGGGGGGGATGAAACCCTGGTAAAGTATACTAGCAATATTATAGAGGTAGCTACTACTTACTCTCAATTCAAGTAACTGCTGTGTTCATTCCAACTATTACAGTATTATTGGTACCTGCCTAGCGGTTTAAACGATGGACTCCAGCAATGACAACCTTGAATTATTTCCTATCCCTCGCTACTTTGATTATGGTGAATTCAATTTCTACTATCCCTATGGAAACACTCCAGCTGAAGATTTCCTTGAGAATGTATCACCTCATTCTGTAAAAGAACCCAATATTTTAGTTCTCGGTTGCGGTGATATTCGTTCATGTTTCTATACCTTATGGAAGCACTTCACCACAAGCTTGGAGTCTGCTCACGGTGAATTGTGCATTAGTCCTTCAAATGCATTCTCTGGGGTTCACTTTGTGCTGAATGATCATTCAGCAGCAGTTTTAGCACGAAATATCATATTTTTACATCTCTGCTTACAAAAGCCTGCGGAGGCTTCTAGTGAAGAGTTCAAGAAATGGCTGTGTGGATTTTGGGCAATTTGGTTTTCTCGTAGTCTCCTCCCAGCTCATGAGCAAATGCTTAGTTCAAGCCTGAGGGATTTACTAAAGTATGCAACAGATATGACTTCTTGGGCTTCACAAGAGAATCCCCTTGGTTCACTTGTCCACTTTAGTTCAGAGCGCACATTCAGTGAAATCTGTAAAATCTGGAGAATGTGGTCAACCCAATCAGTAGACATAAAAGCAGTTAATGAAAGGCAAGCACGGCGTCTCCTGATACCAACAAGCGAAAATACGGATCTAGAGAATATGGTCGGAACAACAATGAGCTTATCTTTATCTCAACAGCAGAGACAAATAATGGCACATGAAATTCAGCATTATTCAGAGAATTCTTTTGCAGAATATGTCGTTAGCGATGGGCAGTATCTGCCACCAAAGATATTAGCAAAAAACCTAACTATGTATGCTACTTCAGGTGGCAAATTTGTATTGCACTCATTGCTACCATTTCGATGTTTTCATCATGCATTTCAATTCTCTCCTAGTCAGTTACAACTCAATTGCAATGGTGAAGCTCTCCCAGGCACACTCACCATAGCTGATGGAAAATTTGAGCAGTTTCCATTACTAGCCAATAGTGTTCAGCAATTTGCTCTTTGGTTGTCGAGAGCATCAGCTATTCTCTCTAGTATTTCCCAAGGCAAGAAAAATATACAATGCCATATTTCATTCACATTTCACTGTTCTGATGCCATTGCGTTTTGCAATGAGCTACAAAGATCTAAATCCACACTGAAGGTAAAAAAGGCATTTGATGTTATTTATACATCGAACTTGATTGATCCAGTGTATCCTCCTAATCTTGTCCTTTTTGCCGTCCCACTCCTGAAACCCAGTAGCTACCTATTCACAACAACGATTAAATACAAAACACTTGCTCACACAACTCAAGAGTACTTGGAGGGCACTTTTGGAATAGACAATAAGATGTTGCCCATATTATTTGGAATAAGATGCATCAATTATGACGGTAATCAGTACAAAAGTGCGGTATCTATTAGACCAGCTCCAGTTGAAGCAAATGCCATTAACCCTCAGTTCACACCATACTACATGAAGGTCTTGATCTGGGAAAAAGTGTCACCAATGATCGTATCAAGTATCCCACCCAATTCCAGTTTGTGGTGTGCTCTGTATAGCTCAGTCAGTACTATCCTCTCTCTTCCACCTAAAGATTTTAATGCTTCCAGTTCACAGACCGTAGTCAAGATGCTTCAGACGTTTTTATCTCACGTTTATGCAGATGATTCTGATGCTAGCTTTTGGGATCCTCTGTGTTCTTTGCTTCGAAGTAATGAAAACGTTAAACATTTGATGACTGCTTTGCAAACTCATTCCATGCTAAGTGGGTTACACCTTCACTTAACTATCACCAGTAAAACGTGTCCTGTTTGCAATGAAATCGATTTGATGGAGTATGTAGGCCAGTTTTGTGTCAGTGTGAAATCACCAACACAGGTAGGGCAAATTCATCTTTATGCACGGCTTTATGAATCAGAAAAACCCTCCTCTTCATACTCAACATTTGATTGCTTAGCTTCTCATGATGATGGAAGCTTATTGAATCTTTATTTTATAGCCCCACTTCATTTATGTGAGTCTGGATATTATGTTCGTATTGTCAGTTTTGGAGAAGGACGGCCACTTAGCATTCTTACAACTGGGCCACTTCAGTCTTTCTTAGACTCAGCAGTCACATTTTCATTTTCAAACATTAAGATTCAGAATAGACTACCTAGCACATCATTTGGTTCTGTGAGTAGTCATTATGGGAATGGAGATTCATTTGAATCTGTAATCCAGCTCTCTGATATCGCCTATGAAGCATACACAAATTTTAAGAAGATTTCCCCACACCAATTGTCACCAGCATTGATTAAACTATCATGTGGTATCCACAACTTTGAGCTCTCATATCCCCATCCAATAAATTTTAAGACTCTCACCTTACAAATTTCTCGATCAAGGAGGACAATTACAATCAAAGTAACCCGAGAATGCCATAGATACGAAGATGAAACAGCCCCAGTATGTCTAGTGAATCCCGATAATGCCCTCATATTTCCACAGCTACAGCTGAATGAGTCCGTTTTGAGACCCTTAATGGGTATGCAGTTCATTGATAGTGAACAGATGCTGCTAACTAAACGTCTCTTGTGTCCACCCCTACCTAATTTAAAGAATTGCATAAATATGTTTATGCAAGTGAAGGAAGAATACTTTACATTCTCTGATCCTTCTGACTCACTATTTGCAATGGTGATGATTGTGAAGCGTGTATTTGATTATCAGCTCAAAGCACCAGCAATCGATCTAGTCTATTGTGTAACAACAGCAAAAACAACTGTACAAAAGTGGTTGAAGTTTTCATCATGTGTTAACACTTACGAGATCAATCATGATACAATTCAACTGATGGATAAAACATTTCAATATTTTTCTGGACGAACAATATGCTCCTTTGAAGCAGAGGGCTTAATGGCTGTACGAAAGAAAGTTGACAGCAGTTTCAAGCGTGCTATTGTTTATCCTCTCTATGGTGATGCTGACGATAATGTCCTTGATCTGCATAAAACCTGTAGCCAAATGAATTCAAATCCTTTAAACAAGGAAAAAGCGGAGATGACTGAAAATCACTGCTGTAGCTTCTGTCGAAAGCTTTCAATGGATCTCAAAAAGTGTAAGTATTGTCAAACCATGCAATTTTGTGACAAATGTCAAGCGCAACATTTAATGGACCATACAATCTTGTGTGAGAGGAACTCCAAAACCAGATCTGATTCAAAATCTGAGATCTCTCCTTCAAGTCCAAGTAGTGCTCATCCATCATCCCCCCTGCAAACATGTGGGTATTGTCACAAATCATCAACTCATTTAAAGAAATGTCTGCGTTGCCTCTCTGTGCTGTACTGCAGCAAAGAGTGCCAAAAGCAACACTGGAGAGAGCATAAAGTTTTATGTTGTAAGCAGCCAATTGAAAACACTTCAAAATGCAGCTACTGTAATACCGTCTCAGATCAGCTAAAGAGATGTACCACGTGTTTTTCTGCCCAGTACTGTAACAGAGAATGCCAGAAAAGACATTGGAAAGAGCATCAACTCCACTGCAGCAAACACAGTGAGGACAGACTGACCAGCTGCAGAAAACCGAGTGATTTCGAATTCAAACAGAACAATGATGAGATTCAAAAATGTAACTTTTGTTCCAGAGTAACGAACGATCTAAAGAAATGTACACGTTGTCTCAAAGTCCAATACTGCGGTAAAACTTGTCAACAAAAGCATTGGCCAGACCACAAAATTATGTGCAAATCGAAGCCTTCCTAATCCTTGTGTAGTTTACCTACAGAGTTGAATCGTAGCTAATTACATGACAGTGTAATCTTAAAGTTGTTCATGTTCATGTGTGAGTATTATTATTCATAATAGTAATTGAATCTGTGTGCGGCAAGGTTAATATTATTTCCATGCATTTTCCCTTGCAGTACTGAGAGCAAACTGCAAAGATGGATGCATCTTTTGAGAATGCCAACATGTTGACCCTTGTGCGCATGCGTGAACGAGCAACGTGGATTGGTAATGGTCGTCAAGCAGCATGCCTCCCCGATCACCTACATGTACCTGCACGTTTATATGTGGTCCGGTAAATACCAAGGGTTTATCGAGCCACATAAGCGCAATTAGCCCATGGTAATACACAGTAAGTGTTATAATAATTATTATAATCGTTCCTGATTTCTGCCAGTGATTTTAATATTATAAATAGTGATTAATAAATTTGGCAAATACATCTAGAAGGAGGTGGCAAATTAAAGCAATGCATATTATTTTAATATGGCTTTTAGCCTAATTATTAAATCTGCAGTAATCATGACCAACAGCCTATCTTTCAAATAGCTACATAGACTTCAACGTACATTGAATCACCTCGACTATTAGCCTCGTCCCCAGGCCTTCTGAGGGGGGAGGGGGCCTGGGGACGAGGCTACTCGACTATGCAAAGTGGATGTCAAAATTGTTATACCAGTATTATAGAATATGCCTGCCGCCATTATGTGTGCAGATAATCACCACTGTCATTGATTATCATTGTCATTGGGGTAGGTATTTGACATTGTGGCATTATATATGTATAATTATATTGCAGTTGTTTGAAGGTACTGAGGGTGGATATTAATGTGGGAATATATAAGTCTGTTTGTACTAGTTGACCCAAATTTAGTGTTAAGTGTAGACATTGGTTTGCCAGTTGAGAGTAATTCACACGATAAAGTCTTGCTCTTTAAGTGCATGGAATGACTCTATAACTATTATATACTCCTAACTGCAGCTTGCTATGTGGACCTCACTGGTGTATTTAATATCATAATAATTATAGCTAGCTGAACATGCACTTCATAGCATGCATTCACACGTTGTGTGCATGTAATTGCAATGTAATTATCTACAAGTGTCAGCTATGGGTAAAACTTAGTGCAGCGTAGATGTAGTAATGTTTTACTGCATGGGCTACTAGTGTTTTCCCTGCTATCTAAGTTGGATCATTTCACTCATAGAACAATCACTTCTCCATCGCTTTCTCATGACATCACTAAACCAAACTAATGCATGCATGCAGCCAGCCAACCCTCATCCAGCAGACGGAGTGATAGCTTCGAATTCATGTATAGTCGCTTATCACTGTAGCCAGTCAACATGTCCCTGTCGCGATGCTACGCACAACCTGGCTCAATTGGCTGGCCACAATTTGGTTGTGTTTCTGACCAGAGACAAGCAGCTGAGCAGCAGTCCGGTGGTGACTATAATAGTGGTGACATAATCTCATAATCAACCAAGTTGGGTACAACTTACTCACACTGAGTTTTGGGGTTGGGTGCTACTCGTCTTTTTGGTAATGGGAGGGTTCAGTGCTGACCATGCAGAAAACCAATCACCATAATAATATTATAGTGTACATTGTAGTACTCACAAAAAGGGTAGACTAAGTGCTATTAATTTTTTCCAAGATTCACTAGCTATTTTAATGATTATCACTTAATATTAGCTGTATATTACCATAGTACACTCTGTGTGCGTGTGCGTGTGCATGTACAGAATAATAATACTATTATCTTATGTTGTATACAATGGCTTGCAATGATTTAATGCTGTCGTGGTTTATTAAACAATGTCAGGTGATATGCTTTCACTTCAGTATTAAATTATCTCATTAATATGGAAATATACATAAATATTGCTACTGATATCTGTACAGCAAGAAAGAGATGTCTGCATGTACGTGTTATAATAATATTATTATTATCTGACATTCACTCCAGCACTGGCACTGTTTTCCCAATCTGTTATCATGCCATTCTCATCACTGTTCATACTGCAAAATCATAATAACCAACACCAATTTGACACTTGCTTTCTCAACACCCCTACAGATCTGTTAGTATTAGCTCCGTTTATCAGCCAAATCATTGCAAGCATGAATGAGCAGAACAATATATAATAATTATTATGTATTACATCATCACGCATGCATGCACCTTAGTATTAATAGGCTATACTTTTCATAATCTTCATGGGGTATTAAAGCTTAGTGTTAATAATATCTTAATTGTCAACACCAAATTCCAAGTCAAATACTTGCATTTTTCACATAATATTGATATACCACACTTGCTAGTTTATTCCATGCTAACATGCATGCACTGTCTACGTATACGTGTATCACAAATTAAAGTAACTGTTTTGAGTGTCCATTGCAAGAACAATAAATATAATATTGTACTACTCGATAGTCGCTATCCCAGCAGCTGCTGTTTGTACAGTGTCTACCCTGTTAGGTAAGCTCTCTTTCTACGCACACAATGCATGCACTCTGGAGCTGATTTAAACTATAGCACTACTGGTACACGTCATCTGCTGCGCTGTGGCATGCACCACTGAGGTGTATGGGCCCGCCTGCCTGCAATTAAGCTATAGTAGTTGTTATAGATCATTGTGCATGGTTCCCAAGCCGCACAAAAACTCTACAATGTCGCACTCAGCAGGATTGTCGTCTGCAGCATATATGGTGGTAGTTGGCTAAATTATCGCCATCACAAGACCATGGTATGGAGTAGCTAATAATATTATCCATAGAGCTATTCCCATTTCAACAGACCTGCACAATGATGCAACTTGCAAACTATTGTCAGCAAAGATATCCCATGGCCGGCCACTTAGGAGGAATACTCACTTGAGGAGAAGTGAGCTACACGTAGCATTTTCAACTGAAGAGCCATGATTGTCTGCGATTCAATCAGTTCACACAATATTGATTGTTTAGTTCACAAATAGTGCACGGGACGACCCCAAAACTATTATTATTATTATACCTGTCGTGTATTATTATAGTACACAATTAATATTCAAGTGTCAGATTGTCTGGCATGAGTTATACATGCAGCAATAAGTAAAAAAAGGTTTTGGGTTTTATTCACTAGAATTTAATGATAGCATCAGTTGATGGTGCACTTAAAATTAATGCATGCATACAAGTATAGTGGCTAATAACCATTGCATGGCATGCACATAGTCATAAAAATTATTGATGCATTTGCAGCTGACGTGCATGATTTATCAGAATGGGCTTGAATGCCCCCTGCATAGTGCCGCACTCTAACTGCTCGGTGTGCAAAGATTTAGTACTCAGCATAATATGCATGCATGACACGGAGAGTACAAATTTAATGATATTCATGAGAGCTTGTGGCCAATTTCCGCTCGAGCTTGCACAAGCTCTGGCGGTTTTCTGGGTTACCAAGTACGTACCTGTACAGTATACCGTGCGCTAAGTGTGCCACACCCTCCATCTGAGTGTACTACCTTAAAGAGGCGCTTCACGGGCGCGCAACTCCTTCTATCCCCCTTTTCAGTCAACTTTTGGAAGTTTAGAACACGATCACTGGTCGGTAAGACCTGAGTTAGCTACAATCGAAAGTATTGGTAGCTCTCCCTCACTTTTCGGCCCTCTGAAATTGGATCAGGCTGACGAGTTCCGAAACGGAGCACAGACTGAGATCGAGGCGCCCTCCACGGAGAAATACGCTCGGAAAGACGGTGACTCAGCGTTTCGGGAAAGAAAGAGAAAATGACCCAGCTTTACGTGGGGAATTTGTCGGCAGAAGGCGACGAGAAGGCGATCCGTGCTCTCTTTGGCAAGTACGGGCAAGTGAGAGAAGTCCTGATGAAAAATGGATACGCTTTCGTGGAATTCGAAAGCCCCATCGCGGCAGAAGATGCTATGAGGGAGCTGAACGGTGAGTGGTGCAGTATCTGAACCTATGTCTTTTCTGGGGCCCAGTGTACGGCTAGCGTGGGGGTACCGTTCAATACAGTTGTGTACCAATTAGTATTCCCTTGTATTTATGATGCTCAAAGCATGCAGCATAATAATGTACGGTGACAAGACACTGCATGTAGAAAACGAATCGGCTATTATTGGGTAGGGGAGCTGATGTCTACAACGCCTAGATGCTGTCCGTCTCGTGTCGTAGTTGCACAGTACGATCGCTCTCAGTTGGAATGATTCCCTTGAATCGTATATAGGCTGCCCGGCCCTAGACCCTGCCGTGCATTTCCAAGGCGTCGCCACAGCTAGAGATTGTATCGTTACCTTGCGTTATTGTCTGCATGTGCGGGGGGCAGCGAAAACTAGAACTAGAACTAGAACTAGAGCTAGAGAGAGGCTCCATGGCCTGCGAAATTAACGCCTGAGACTGGCAGCTGCATTCACTCAGTGAAATAGAATTCTATGTGCATATTAAATAAATGAGAAATGCAAGCTCCCCCCAGGCCTGAGGCTCCTTTTGATAGCAGAATAAACACTACGACTGCAGAAACATTCACTGTACAGAATCAATAGCTCGCCGGATTAATCGGATACCGTGCAGCCTCGGAATATTACTATTTTAAAGTTGATTAGCTAATAATTTTTTAAACCTTGCACGGCCGGTTACCCCTACATCACATCGAGAGATGTCTACATGATCGTGCATCTGTAGATAAGCGTGTGGACACGCTCTGCATCTAGTATAAAATAATTAATAATGGTGTACGTTAAGTTAACGGTTTGATCGCTATTAGTCACGGGGCAGTGTTAAACATTGTGTTGTTGTCATGACTAGCTACTTTCTTTTTTTTTTGGCTGCTGCAGGAACGGACATCCTTGGTCACCCGATGATCGTAGAACCCTCACACCAGCAGAGGCTGAGCTCCAGATACACGTAAGCCTGCACGAGTATATTATAGCTAGCCTCGATCATTGTATAATTTTCTAGATTTTTAACATTGTATGTGGACTTGCCTGAGAAATTCGTTTGCATGCCCAGCTGGGGGAAGAGGCTATTATTGCAAATTCTGAATACAATAATAATCTATTATACAGCTACTCTGTAATCAGTTAAGCTACATATGATAATAAAAGCTGTCTATGATAATTATTATAGCTCAGAGCATTTGAACCTTTTTCAAAGTTTGTTAGCAAATACTCGTCAATTTGCACCCAGCAATGTTGCATATCCACGGCTATAGTTTATGCTCTGCTTCGACAATATTATTATTCCTCTCTCCATTCACTGCAAACCATTCTTTTGAATAACTTTCCATTTTGATCGAGATTAGCTGATGATTGAATGCGAGGCCAGTAATCATTGATGGGTTGGGCTGGGAATCCCTACTCTAATGATGCCCTCTTTTTGACCAGCACAGAAACCCTTTGCTCAACAAAGCAGAGAGTGAGAGAGGAAATTACACAGTTTTTTTGAAGGGATGGCCGTTGTGTCTAGTTGATGAATCTGTTGTAATTGTAGCTCGATCGAGATCCAAAAACTAGCCAGCTATACTCCATTGTAATGTCTCTATTCAACTGAATGACAGTCCTCTCGTCTTCAATCCCTCCCTTTATTTTTTTTTCAGTGCATGAAAAGATTGTGGAGTTAGGAGACGCTAATATTATATTATTATTACAATAATATCACATGCATAGCTAGAATGACCTTGTTTTCATCATTACCCGATGTTGCAGTGTGCGTGCATGCAAAAAGACTGATTGTGCGAGCGTTAAAATTAATGATCTGGGAGCCTGGAGGCCTGCTAGCCAGGCCAAATGCCTGCTGCATATAATAGGAGAATAACCACTGGACCCCCACAGATTATCCGCTCTTAATTGACCTATTGGAGGATCTGTCTCCCCTGGCTTGTTACTAGGGTAGACATTAATTTTTTTCTGAGACACTCCAGTAAGAATTCTATCAGACTGCATGCATATTCAATGTGCTGCATGGCTGCAATTTTTGCATACCTGGCACATGCACACACATTGCACAATAATTCATGTTGCAATTGCACCAGCTAACAAAAAAAACTGTAGAGTATTGCAGATTGCTTTTAGCTGCAAGGGTTTAGATGGTAATATTAATTTTCTGACTGCTGGCAAAGTAATCGCATGCAGTACCACTCGCATGCTGAGAACTTTATAATGAGTGTATGCCATACGGTCGTATCTACTACAATGTCATACGATTCAACTTCTGCATTAGCTATGACGTTAGCAAAGTTCCTTCAAACCATAGCTAGCTAGATGCTAGATGCATAAATTCATATTTGTCATAATAATTATAATATGCTAGAGCTGATCGCTTTGCAATACCCAAGGTCTTCAGTGATACAATACAGACTTTGTTAACGATCACTACTGCAAATTTTCGTTCCTTTACGTAACCCATTCCAGCCTAGGCTGCATTATAATAATATTATAGCTGAAGCGATTGAAGTGACTTAGTTGCATGTCAGTTGATTGGTTATAGCCTATGTTGCATGAGCATGATAATAATATTGTCATATGTTGTCACACTCCCCCACTGCAGACTCGCTCCAAGAATAGCAAGATTTACCCTTACACGATCACAAATGTTGCCAAACACACGACCACATGCGCTAGAACGCTCCGGATATATTTGGTAGTTTGCTCAACCTCCCCCACCCCTGTTCCCCCTCCCTCCCTCTCTCCCTCTCTCCTAGCTGCTGAGCTAGCTACATGTACATGTACTGCTCTTCCTTCCCTACATAGCTGTATACCTGGCATGTGCCTGCATGTGCTTGCTAGATCACTACGTATGAACTGCGTGCAAAAACATCCATAGAGCCAAATTTCTACCTCTGATTTCACTGTCTGTGTGCATGCCCCATATCCTGATAGTTCAACCGTTTAGGCTTGGCACTTCATATTATCTGAACTGTAGCTGCTACTCTGCTAGTTCTGCATTACTCTAATCAAGTATTACTATATATCTGGTTCACGTTGATTAAGAGTGAATGATGAGCAAAATTTAATGTGCTATGCTAAGTGGTGTGTGTGCGCGTGTGTGTGTGTGTGTGTGTGCATGTATTCTTCCTCCAGCTGCAGTCACCTCCCCCCTCTCCTGTAGCTGTACATGCATACTCCATTGTTTTCTGAGTCCCAGGATATTGAGAAAAAAAATGTCATCAATTGTCGGTCCTAATGAGATATTTTCTTTGCCTGAGGCGCCAGTATGCCCAAGGGGCCTGCTCTAGTGCTGTTCCTAACTACACCTGAGGGTTCCCACTTCTGCCTTGGTGCCTGGCAAATGGTCTGAGCCAGTTTTTGCTGGTGAGGCAGTGGTTTTACTAGTTTCTGTCCTTTTACAAACTTCTCCACAATAAAGGGAGAGCTTCTGGGCGACTGATTGGCCCCTGATGTGGTCACCACTCACAGCCCGGGATTCATGACCTGTGACTTACTCACAACTCTTTCAACAGAAGCCCTTCCTTCTCTGAGCTAGCTAGCTAGCTGGCTACCTTGGCTGCCATCTTATTTCTTGTACTCGTGGCTGGAAATTTGCTTACTATGCACTTTTCATTCATTTCATAGCTACATCCTCTGCCTCCTCATAGTCACTATTATTATTATTACTATTGTATGCATGCAGACTCAGGGCAGGCTCATGCAGGCCCAAAACCCCAAAATATTACCACTTTCTAGACTAGTTAACTACATATGGATGGCTTTCTACCAGTCAAGAGGAGTGGCTCAGGTTTTTAGCAGCATGTTCTAGTAATAATTTTCTAGCTGCAGTACATGTGTTGTAGATCCAATGAGAAAAAAGTTAGAAAAAGTTATGATGTTGGTGCTGGAGTGCTCAAGTGTGTGGGAGGCTGAGCTCTGCTTTTTAATTTTGGTTTAATAGAGGTTACTTTAAGTGAGCCTGTTAACCACTAGGACTGAGTGCAGGACTTGCCAAATCACAAACTCACAAGTATTGACTATGCAAAGGGAACTTGAAGTTTTAACTAACCACTAAATGTAACCAACTCTCCACCCCTTTTCAGCAATCACTGTACTCACTGTTTTCTTTCTCTCTCTCTCTCTAAATGTGCAGGCGCAAAGGTCAGTGTGGTAAAGTTGAAGTGACAGATATCCCTCCACGTTTGAACATACAGGTAAGCAAGTGTGTGTATGAGAGAAGAGAGAGAGAGAGAGAGAGAGAGGGAGAGAGACAGAGAGAGGGAAGGGGGAGGGAGGGAGGGAGAGAGGGAGAGAGAGAGAATGACTATGCACTTCTGTGACCCATTGCATCATGCAGTCTATCTTTTTACTATAATAATATTTTACTCTCTCTCCCACTGAAAGCAGTGGTTCATTGGTTTTGTGGCTTTGCTCTCTTTAGTGCCCCCCCATGCATATTTAATATCGTGGTAAAATTGTATAGTATATTAATTACATTAAAATCAATAACCCCGTCACTCAGATCTGCGCAGCATGCAAGTAGTTGTTAACCCTTAGGCATTGTCCGATTCTTGTCTTCAGTATGGATAATGATATTTTTGCTCCATACGTAATAATTAGTTTTTGGTACATCACGATCGATCGACTCGTAATTAAGTTGTTAACCCCTTGGCCATTGTATTTAACAGGAAGAGGTTGCATGTGTTGTACTATGGGTCTGCCAACTCCGTCTGGTTTCAGTCCAAATACTTGATAGTAAAGAGGCGTCCATTAACTCAGCTCCAATCTGGTCATCACTTCTGGTGCTTCAAATTACCAGATGTTGGCATGACCATTTTTGGCTTAACATCCACTTGACTGATTAAATTTGCTAATGTGTGTGTGTGTGAATGCATAAGGAGAGAGAGACTAGAGTATGAGAGAAAGTGGGGCTCGAGAGGAAAGGGGAGAGAGAGAGAGAGAGAGAGAGAGAGAGAGAGAGGGAGAGAGAGAGAGAGAGAGGGAGAGGGAAAGAGGGAAAGAGCGGGAGAGAATAGTGAAGGGAGGGGGGGTGAGAGGTGCACAGGTGTGGTGTGTGGAATTGCAATCATCTACACTACAACCTATTGTCCGACCATTGAGTTTACACAGAGACAAGTGCTTTTTCCGGCGGTGCAGCTGTGACATTATGCTGGTATGACTTGACTATGCATGGTCATGATAATATGCCCTTACATGTGCAGAACATACGACCTGCAGATAATTATTATGATCAAAGTTTGCAGCAATGTTATTAATGTAGTACCACACCCTCTTTCTCCCTCTCTCTCTCTCTCTCTCTCTCTCTCTCTCTAAGTAACTATACGAGTTTTTTTTATTGATCACAAGACATCTAATGGATAGTTTATGGAAGCATAGGAGATATTCATGGCTGTAGAGTTGGGATGTGCATAATCAATATTTGCTTAATTTGGGCAGGCGTAGTATTGAGGAGTCACAGATCTAAAGGCGACAGATTGCCTGAGGATTAGCTACTGAGTGACTATGACACGGCATATCCTTCTCCACACTTATACACCATAGAACTGTATAACTATTATGCAACCAACCCACATGGGCCAAAATTTAACTTAATTAAGAGCCTAATTAGTGAGAGCAATTAGTGTAGAGCCTATTGTTAACTTTAATTAAACTAGTATGTCAGCATTGGGCATAATTGACATTATGGGGTGAAATGTCCCCAGTGTGTTTCTGAGATGTTGGCTGGTTTTCTGGGATGTAAGAATGTCAAGAGCTTTATTTACAATTCTCCGTTTGTGTAAGGCTGACCCACCAAGAGGGTGATGGGTGAGTGTGGGGTGAGTGAGTGTGTGAGTGAGTGTGGTGTGTGCGTGGTGATGCTACCTAAAGTGGCGATTGTATAGCTACAGACCCTTGTGTGCTGCCCAAAAGCACCCCACAGGGCATTTGGACAAGTTTTAATCGCCCTACCTAATTAATTCCAACATCTCTTGCTGTATGTATTATAATTAATTGCACTTCTAGTGTTACCCTTAATATTGCCAATACATGAATATTTAATTAATATGCGCTATATATAGCATCCTTAAAATAGTATCATTGACCTATGTAGTGCAATTTCACCAGCTTATACTGCATTCCATACACCATTGGGGCCTACAATACTAGCATATAGCATGGCACTTCCACAGATATCAATATTCCACTTTCTGTTTCCTGTTCTCTCCAAGCCTGGTGAAGTGGTAATCACCTTTAGTCACATGTCAATTAGGCCAAACCTCTGGTTACGAGTTAGTGCACACATCAGAGGAACTGACTGGAGACAGAGAGTCTGGGTCTATCTTACACATCCGCCAATGCCTCTGTATACTGTTACCAGTCCTCTCTATAGATAGAGTACAAGTGCGTCAATCGTCAATCACGGGTCATCTTACCCCCCAAAAGCAAGCCTTACCCTAAAACCCTGTAACATATGTCTAGCTCTCTCTAATCTCTTCTATGTGTTCTATTGTGACACAGTGTTGTGTGTGTACACTCAGTCTGTCGTGGTAATACTTGATTGGCATACTCTCACTGCATACCCCAAAACCCTTAAACCAATTGACATCTGGATACTGTGTAAACTGTACTACCGTTGCCGGGGCAACATGCCTCAATTGAGGCCCCAATTACTCCATGGTGTAGTGTCTATAGTATACGCCCCACTCTCTCTCTCTGAAACTCTCATCTTCATAATAATGGTCTGTCAGCAGACATGACAAGGTCCGGTGGTGGTAGTACGCTAGTTTGGAGAGACTTTTTTACGACTTGTACGATTTTTGGGTACGATGGGTATGTCCTGTGGTACCCTCTCTCTCTCTCTCTCTCTCCTCCCTCTCTCCCTCTCTCCTTCTCTCTCCCTCTCTCTCTCTCCCTCTCTCTCCCTCTCTCTCTCTCTCTCTCTCTCTCCCTCTCTCTCTCTGTCTGTCTCCCTCTCTCTCTCTCCATCCCATATTTATTTAATTGCTTTTCACCTGCACTTGTAGGGTCTGGAGGCTCTTTTGTGCCATGTTGGCACTGTGCTGAAGATGGAGATTGATGAGGGAGAGTTTGGAGTCATCAAGAAGGTCATTGTCACCTATGAGTCTCAGGAGCAGGCACAAACGTAAGTAGCAGCAAAAAAAAAAAAAAAAAAAAAAAATACTCGCATGCACACAAAAACTCAGCATAAGAGATGACAGCAATATCATTAATTTTTACTGATGCTGTAATATTATTATGGCTAAAATATGAATAATTGCATTTTGCATCCCAACTCTCTCTCTCTCTCTCTCTCTCTCTCTCTCTCTCACACACGCACACACACACACACACACACACACACACACACACTGCACACTGCCTGACAGAGCTGCATCCGTGTTTGCTGAACCCTCTGAACACACCCCCAAGGTAAGAGAGACACACAAAAAAATGTCGTTATCCTATTATCATATAGAAGCATCAATAAATACCGAAACTGTAGTCAACGTTCACCTTAATACTTTTATTCATTGCACCCCTGCAAAGAGGGAAGTACATGAATATTTGAAATTTCCCCCTTGTCCATGCACCATAGGCTAGTTACGTGCTATCAAGGGTTGTATAAAGGTATTTATTTGGTCTATAAGGGCGTCCTTATCTCTTAAAAACAGGTGATAATTGCTTTGAAGGTATTAACACCTCCATTGGTGCATGGAGCTGCTATAAGTCGGTTTTTAGCAGTTTCTTGCCTCAAAACGCAGCGTTTCTCGCACTTCAATTCAGTGAATGTGCTCTCATAATATTATTGCTAAATACTTTGCGTGCTAAATAGTCCTCAAGCGATTTGTGAACTCTACCAAATTTTCAGTTTGGGCGATTTCCATGAAAGAGTTTTATAAT
Organism: Cliona cf. orientalis; assembly: GCA_963930775.1. Lineage (NCBI taxonomy): Eukaryota > Metazoa > Porifera > Demospongiae > Clionaida > Clionaidae > Cliona > Cliona cf. orientalis. The sequence goes on along the minus strand of OZ005699.1, from coordinate 1,073,354 downwards.
TTTGCCAGCTGTGAGGGGATTTTGCTTTGAAGCTAGTTGGCCCTAAAGCTTAAAGGACCCCTCTCAGAAACTTGACTCCATGTATATGCACATGAGCTAGTACTGTATATGCATATCTCTAAAAGCTAAAGCTAGATGAGTAATAATATGTTTCCGCAAACCCTATTAGTACCTGTTATCAACTCTGAGATTCAGATGTTCAATCTACAAGTGTTGCTGTTCTTAAAAGATTTGAAAATTTGCAAACATTGTGTAAGAGCGAAAACAACGTATATTATACCCAGTTAATAACTGACTGATAGTATTGCAGTCAGGTTAGCTCGGAGATGCTTTCAACCGTAATGATAAAGTGTCGCTCAAGATCTAAGCGTAGCTAGCAAAATGATCTCATAAAATGATGATCTAGTCTCAGTGCTTCCTCCTGGCTCTTTCCTTTACACTCTTAGACTAGCTGTTACAAATCCTATTACAGTTGGCCTTAAAAAGTGGGCATGGTAACCGTAGATACGTGCCAAAAATGTACATGACCTTAGTTGCGCAAAAACTATAAAAGAGCTTATGGTAAAAAAGGAATAAAAACGAGTATACATGTAATTTTTGCAGTGTACAGGAAAAGATTGCGTACATCGTCAACATGTTGTTACAGCAATCACATGTAACTTTTTTCATTTGCCATGCTATACATCTTCATTCTACAGGTGGCTTTGTATGACAATGCGAGGAATGGAACAGTAAGAAAGGGCTCTCCAAGCATGCCTAGTTCACCGTCAAAAAATTCAGACTTTCCACTAAGGTGAGGAGAAAGGGAGGGGGAGAGAGAGAGAGAGAGAGAGAGAGAGAGAGAGAGAGAGAGAGAGAGAGAGAGAGATCCATGACAATTACATATTATTCATCCACCAATTTCAATCGTTAGTACCATGTGAGAACAATTTTCCTTGCAATCCACAGGCGCCAAAATTCCCTACCGCCACATTGCACCTGTAAAACGCATAGTAGCTAAGCGTGAAAAACTCGCCCCATAACTAACTACGCTAAGCCAGCTTACTCACGAAAATCGAATTAACTTGTATGTTGTTCAGTACATGGGACGGGCCAAACTACACGCCCCGATTGGTTCAAATTCTGTGAGCCTAGAGACCTCACGATAAATAGCTAGCCCAAAGTTTGTCCAGTAATGACATTCACTGCTTTTCGTGGGCCTCAGAAATCCAGTTAGGCCTTGTACTTGCTTGTACTTATACAATTTTGTAGTAGCGCTTGAATGGGTTCAGATCACAGCTGGCTCTGCTTCTGAACGTTTGCCTGGGCCGACTTAAAAAGCTTTGTGCTCTGAGATGAGTTGTATAATTCAGTGGTGGTGGCATGACTCAGTGTAGGAGTGTAAACCTCGGTATGTAGTAACATCTTGGTCAGCCTGAAGCTGATTAGAGTTTCCTTTTTTGGGTATTCACAAAGGCCCTTTATAGCAAGCATGTGCACATGATATGAACAGAAGTTAATCAAGTAGTAATTAGGATATACATAAAGGTATAATACTGTTACATTTGTCAGTCAACTGTGTAGCTGGTCCCAGTTGGCTGGGGCATTTGTTATTTGTGTACTCAGTGAGTGCTGTCCATGGTTGTTATAGCTGTTTGTGTGGGGTGAGTGTGGCAGGCCAGAGTGTTGTGGCAGTTACAGCTCCACCGTTTGTGTAGGCCAGCCATTGGCCACTTGAGCTCCCTGTGCAGGTTCACCCAACATGTGCCCCAATCCATAGTTGTCTCACCAAGCCTCTCAGCCTGGTGGTTCTTATTTACTACATACACTTGAATTCAGACTCGTTAGGGACCACTGCACTAACGGTATTCATAGACAGCCTGCTTGCTATATGCCACACTAGCAGTGCTCATTTTAACATTTCGAGCAGCACAGTTCCCCAACGAAACCCTTCGCCTGCGTCGCAAGCCTCCAAACACAACCTTTAATTAGCCTAATTAAAAGTGACGTCATATGACGTCATCACCCATTACATCATCTATAATGATGACACAATGCATTATATATATTATGCAGGGTGCTGGTGCCCAGTGACATGGTGGGGGCTATCATTGGCAAGGACGGTGCCACTATCAGGATGATCACTCAGCTGACACGAGCCAGGGTCGATGTCCACCGAAGGGAGAACCTGGGAACGGCTGAGAAGGTATATTATAAGATGAATTGGCTACTCATTCCATAGCTATAGCTATAGCTATGTACACACTAGCTAAAAAGCTATATACCAGTACTATGTATGTGCTAGCTAGCTGGGCTAAATTAGGCATGATAGTGCATAATAATGAGAGATTTGGGAACAGCTGAAAGTTCCAAGGTCCACTGGATGTGAAGGTTGAAGGGTTTGACCCTATAATTAATAGCAGCTGCTGCTATAAGCAGTTCTTTGTTCTGACTGTTAGCGTAATATTATCTTGCCTTCCCACATCAGCACAGATGATAGATCAGTTCAAAGTGCTTGCGTGCCTTTAGCTCTATAGGAGTGGCATATTCCCACTCTTATTTAGCTAGCTGAGTAGCTATATAGTCTGATTCAGCATTTAGCGGGTAGCTACATGCCAGCCATGCTCAGCTGCCTGCCAACTCTGTTTGAAGACTGCCACTCCGTTTGTAGACTAGCTGTTTTTGCTAGCTAGCTAGCTGTTTGTACCAGGAGTGCTCCATCCCTGCCAGCAGATGAATCCAGAACAGTTGGTGATGATGGCTTGCTAGCTAATACATTATTGTTAGCTATGGCCTGATCAGCTAGAGCTAGCTATCTGCCTATATCTCAATAGATCGACTAAGTGCAGTTTCCATAACCTTTTTCAAAGAACCTATATAGCTAGCATCATGCCCATGCATATTCTGTGTATCATATAATTATTATAATATTATACAGCTCAGCTGTTCTGCTTCATTGCGTTACAATACAGCACTTCCTGCAGTTAGCTGGGTTTGTGTTATATTAGCGAGCGAACACCGCAGAGGCTTCCCTGAGCTGCTATTCAAACATGCACAGTACGTCTGCCCTCTATCCATATATGTCTTCACTAAGCTATTGAGGTACTTCATTTTGAAACCGGCGTTGAAGTACCAAAACAGGGATACTGTATGTATATCTGTCACCTGATGCTTAGGGCTTTTAAGTGTTGCAGTATAATTACAGTACATACTCGCACACACACAGCACGCAGCATACAGTGACAGTGACAGTCACGTGCTTACTGGAGCAAGCTAGCTACGTAGTTAAGTGGTTTTGATGTCTGGCATGATCTCATCGTTAGAGGGTAGCAAGCGGTGCTTCTCTGTGGCTCCAATCCCAGCTGCTTTGAGTACTAAGATATTTGAAGTCTGCCAGTTCCAGTTGTAGGTATTCTTTACTTTTTTTGGGCCGGGGGTACACGAGCTCAAGAGGTACATAAGAGGCGTAAATCTTGTACCCTGTTAAACTGAATCCCGTTAAGCTGGTCTTGGAATATCCTGTCAGACACTAGCTATGATAATGGTTACTAAGCTAGCTAAGCTGACTTTAGTCTAAGATCACATGGAGATCTCCTACGTATGTAACAGTGGCCGTTCGTTTGTTGCCTGGGACACAGGAACACAGCTGCCGTGTTACTGTGATGTCATTTTAATTCCTCAGGCTGTTCTCCATACAGCTAGTTCCATGCATCCTCAAAACCTCTCCATGAGCTAATAATAACGACGAATTATGCATATCCCCGCTACCCAAATTAACTAATTTCTATATCCATTAACTCTGTCTGTGCTAATAACAAAAAATGTGCTGATAACTTGACCTGGGCTACTATAACTGAAACTGCAAGGTTAAAAGCCTTAGTGCATGCCACATCAATTGGTGCGTTTTATAATAATATTGTATAGGGCTAATGTAGTCTGATCTATAGTCTACACCTAGATAGGTTCACTCGTAATTGATTGCTTTTTCCTGTGAGGCTAATAGCATGATTATGGTGGATTATGCCAACCCTGCTATACATGAATACGAAGGTATTGTTAATTCCCGTCATCTGATCTCATAGTTATGCTTATAATACGTATTATTATTATACGTAGTTAGTTTTACTAAAAATACTCTTTTACAAGGGCCACTGCTCTGTATTGCTGCATTATTAGCAAATAATCTCGTGAGTGTTATGTACTGTTACACTAACTACTGGACTCGCTGGCTGCATATTATAATTGTACCATGGTTGTAACATTCTGACCAATCAGATTGATTTATAGGAGGTGTCTAAATAAAATAGACACCTCCTAGGAGGTGTCTATCTAGATAGACACCTACCTCTGAGGCTATGAAATTTTACATGATCATGCCTGCTAGGGTAGTTACAGCATCTTTTGTTAGTGAAAGAGATAAAGTACAGAGCTCTATATAGTGCTATGCAGAGTACTCTATGCAGATGATTAGTGGGCAGGTCTTACTGCGTTAATTGAATGGGTGGAGCGAATGATTGCCAAGTCAGCAGTAGTAAAAACTGAGCTGCACTCTGACTACCTCGAGTTGAAATCAAGACAGCGATGACATGGCCAGCCTTTTGTACGCAGCGACGATAGTATTGTGGTTCTGAATGTCAAGGAAGAAGCTCGAGTTGGACAGAAAACGGCGTCGGCTCACTATAATGCGTCGATGTCCAGCGTCAACTCGATCGACGACGATGGTTTGAACTGTTGCTAGGTACGCGCTCGAGCCTTTTATGGCCGGCGCTGTAGTTGCTATGCCGTAGATACGTTGTCAGGACTACGTAGCCCATGGTACAAGTCAGTTACATCACTCGGTTCGGTCTCTACGCGATTTACACAGCCTCGGGCCTCCGGCCCTCGGTGTGTAAATCCCGTAGAGACCTCCACCTCGTGATGTAACCTATACTTATAGCTATGTACTTCGATCTCCATCATGTCTCTAGCTATAGACTCTAGTGTTGGAAACCGGAAGTGGCACACTCTAAACCTTTGTATCCCTAATTAGTACTGCAAATTGTCAACATCGAAAGAGCACGTTACAACACCCACTAGCTGCGCTATCTATAATGTATGCCATGAGTACACTTCAAGCGGTGTCACGATTATTATTGATAATTGGTCATAATCTAATGTACCTCGCAGCTATATATGGTTCGGTGATGATAAGCAAGTTATGCTAAGCAAGTACTAGTCAAATACTGCACGAATTATGCGAGTGTGAGAGTGTGTGTGGCCAACTGCAGCCTGATTTAGCATTAATTTTTGTGTCCATAAGCTTGGCATACCAAAGTGGTGCAGTAATAACTGTACCCGTCTCTCCCTCTACCAAATCCCTCCAGGCCTCCCAACTGTCCATAATAGGATTATGCAAAATACCGATTATGATTATTGAATATACACAAACTTGAGCTTCGCACAGTGCATGTCTGGTGTCTAGAGCTAGGCATTCAAAGGTCACTGCAGGGATCAAACACAACTGTCACTGCACATGCAGTGATACCGATCTGATCAATTATTACAAACACTTAACTTTTCGATTGTCATTGTCTGTTTCGACTAATGAGCTCTGACCGGCGGCGGCTCCCTGGTGCCTGGCCTGGCGCGTGGCCATGGTGCAGCTAGGCTATTAAAAGTGGCTGCCAGCGTCTAGCTACATTGTAACTATGTACAGCATGCAAAGATAATAAGTAGCTAGCAAGAATGGCCCACCTGCACCGCGAAATTTTCAACCATAAAAGATCATAGCGGTGACCTAAGACCCTGTCACAGTAGCATGCAAAAATTTGGGTGCCGTTTATGCATATACACACCACATCCTTCCATCCTTAGGCTAGCTCCTCTGCAGAGAAACAGTAGCTAAGGCTAGAAAAGCGAACAACTTAATAAGCTAATGAGCTAGGAAGCCATGGAAGAAGCTAAGAAGCGCAAGAAGCCACAAGCAGACGATTGTAGGAAGCCTTATGGATCTTCTCTAGCTACTACTCACCGACCATTGTGTGTATATAGTGTGCTTGTAATTGACACAATTTCCAGGTTGGTGTCTTGTCGTTGGTAACGTGGTGATGGGGAGAGCGTTAAGTGAGGTCAGTTTTTGTTTCGCTTCAATTTACGACTTCTTAATTGCTGGCCGGGGTATGATGTCATTAGCCTAGCCACCACGTAGCGTAATTGCAGTTCTTACATGTATATTATTATACTCCAACCATGATATTGATAGCTACAAGCTAGATCATGTTACACCGATCTGGCATTATTTCTCTCAATGAAAAATAATTCATCAACCAGTCAATAATGCATGCACGTATACATACCAAGACCCTCTCTATGAAAATTACCACCAGTATAAAATTATAGCTGGAGTTCTAGCAAACTAGAGCTAATGACTAGATAGATAATTGGACTGGAGTCTAAAATACCCGCAGACTTCTGTGTGGAGGCAGACTTACAAGATGGTGGTGATCACTGAATCAGATGTGCTATAGCTACTAGTAGCTCTCAAGTGTTATTACAGTATTGTATACCATAGGAGAAGTCAGCTGCGTGTGCTAAATTGGCTGCCTCCACTAAACCCTATCCTGTAGATAATGCTATTTGAATTAATTTTTGTGTAACCTTCTAATCCTATTTGCATACCCATAACATTCTCAGACTGTAGCGAGGCATTAGTGCTCTTACCTGGCTGGCAGTCCTATTGATGCATTGGTTACTACAAGCAATATAATCTGTTATATTACATTATCCCTTAGGGGTGTGAGGATACATACATACATGCATGCACGCTAAAATGAGATTTAGTTGGACTGATCTTGTTTTAAACCAAAATTAATGTGAAGGTGACCAAATGTGAAGGTGTTACGCAGGTTGAATCGCACACTTGAGTATAAGCTATAGGCTCTAGTTAATGCATGAGGCAAGATGCATATTATGTTCAAAGGTACATTATTTGTAGGCTGTTGATCTGTAATGGCTACTACTGTAGATCCAGTGTTTAGTCTACAGAGTCTGGCCAAACAGAACTGGCTTGATTGAGTTTATTTTAGAGTTTAATAAATTGCTAGCTATAATATTGTAGGTTGTTGATATGTTTTATGCGTGTTTGTGTGCGGCAGTTGAAGTGTTAAGTACACGAAATTAGCATGTGACTCAGAACACTGTAACTGCTATACGTGCATTACATTACATCATTATTGTTGAAGACAAACAAATCTCTTGTGTCTTTGCCCAACTGAAAGGTTGCAATTTTGTTTATAAAGAGTAGTTTAAAGCTGAGCATAATATTAAATTTTTGGCTGAAACGGTGCTTTCTTTTTGAAGGTGGTCTAGTCTATTAATAGCAGATCTATACACAAGGCTGTATACAAAAAGAGAGATAGTTCCTCCCTCCCTCCCTCCCTCCCTCTCTCTCTGTCTGTCTCTCTCTCTCTCTCTCTCTCTCTCTCTCTCTCTCTCTCTCTCTCTCTCTCTCTCTCTCTCTCTCTCTCTCTCCAAATTACGCTTAATGAGCATAGCTGGTGGCGCACTAACTGCAGTTCAGTCACAACACCCAAGATTGATAACAACTGCCTCCCTCCCTAGCCTCCTGCCTTGGCCCAGACAAACACTCATCAGCGGTCTAGCTACCAAGCTATAGCAGTCTCACCCTGCTGCTCTTCTGTCAATCTATAAATAGCCTCACCTCTTATATAATATGTAACTACCCTTACACAAACTATCAATAATAATATGAGAAATGGCCACTCTTGGCATTATACATGTACTAGCTGTAGAGAGCTACAAGCTTGGGCCACTCTCTTTCGTATACTAGATCAAGGCTGTGGCTAGCTCTAGCTAGTACAGTTCAGCCGCTATCAACACAAATGTGAATGGAATGTGGGTGCTCTGGTACAGTTTGACTGCTACGTATCAGCACTGACATGAATGAACGTGAATTCAGGCCTCCATTTATACTTGAAATGTGTACCATCTGGAGTGATCCCTCTAGACATATGCTACGTGACATTCGAAACTCCCTTGGTAGAAAGAACTATAATTTTATTGATCCCGTGGTACATGTATAGTGTATGTCTGTGTGTTTGTGTGTGTGTATGTGATCCCAATAGAACAGCCAGCCAGGGTCATTGGTTTGCATAGCTCCTCTCTCTTGCCTTTTGTGGCTTTGTGTAGTACTCCAGAGAGGGGTGGTGGGTTATTCTAGGGACAGGATTAGGGAGGGATGTGGATGGGAAATCTGTCGTCTGGTATTTCATTAGTTTACACTCTGTGCTGTTCTGCATACCACGAACATTACTTGCAGTTGCATTTTGATAAATTGTGCAGGCACCGTTACAATAGCTTAAGAGGTAGAAATTAGTATTGATCTGCAGGATATGGTCATGATATGGAGGCTAACTCTCTCTCCCTCCCTCCCTCTCTCTCTCTCTCTCTTTCTCTCTCTCAATCTTTCTCCCCCTCTCTCTCTCTATCTCTCCCTCTCCCTCCTAAGCAGGCCATCACAATAATTGGACCGCCTGAGTGCTGCACTGAAGCCTGCTACCAGATCATGAAGATTATGCAGAATGAACTACTGATGACCAGCGGGATGCTGGATGCAGGGTAATAGCATTGTGATTGAAACAAAATCTTCCATTATGATCCTTGCATACAATCTGCATGCATAAATTTAGTGCTATTAGCTGTAAATCTGCAGCAGTTTATTAGCTAATGCTTAATTTATCAGCTTTTTTGCAGTAGCTTGCAGCTAGTCCACTTGTTTTCAGAATTCATCGCATTCTTACGGCTAATAGATCCGAGATTGGATATGGCACATCAGAATACACACTCCAAGTGTTGCATTGGAAATGCACAATTGTACAAAACTCGACTTGTAAATCTCAATTTGATGCACAAGACAGTGCTATATAGCTAGCTATACTATTTTGGTAGCTAGGCAATTGCCAGAAGGAGTGTTTCCACTTGCGGCAGCAAAGGATGGAGCAATCAACCCTGTGAAGTGATTTCATAATCGTGGCTCGACTTCGAGGTTCATGGTTTAAGATCGCATTTCCTGCACCAGACATAACAAATTATATATAGTATTGGAAGTGGTCTTTAGTAATAATATACACAACTATAGCTAGAGTTATATGGTCGATATAACTGCAGCAATGGAACCTACCAAGTAGTGGCGTGTTTAGCATGTGCTACTGGTAGGCAGGGCACTGCTGCAAACCTAAACCGACACCGAGATAATGCAATGCAGGAGAGTTCCATAACTCGCTTAATATTAATGATATTATCATGCTTATAGTTATATTTAGACTAGTATCGTACACAAATAATAATAACTATACTATAGGAGTAGTTTTGCATTAGTTATACTTCAGGACAGCGTCAGTGGACATAATAAATGTAGCGATTAAGATTGTTGTGTCCTGTTTGATACCATTTTTGTCGTCTTTTTTTTTTGTCTGTCCTTGCAGAAAGTTCCACGAGCCACTTCCAGTTGTACCACTGAAGGTTCTCGCACACAATGAGCTGGTCGGAAGAGTTATCGGTAAGGAGAGAGAGAGAGGGGGGAGAGGGAGAGAGAGAAAGAGAAGGAGAGAGAAAGAGAGGGAGAGAGAGAGGGAGGGGGAGGATCTTAATTCATTTATATACGTTTCACTTTTCATCCGTTCGAACTCGTCATCCATTGAAAGCACTTGCCTCTCCCCCTCCTTTGCTTGTTCATCTTCATGGATCAAAAGACATTCTTCCCCTCACCTAGATCATGAAGTGGACTCATAATTATAATCATTGACCACATAGCAGCCTTAATCCAATATAGCATTGATATTTGAGGACACTGCTTTGCCTTACCCAATGACCTGTGAGCGAATACAGTAGTAGCCATAGCTAGTATATACTGACCTGGCGTAGTATAGTAGCAGAGAGAGAGAGAGAGAGAGAGAGAGAGAGAGAGAGAGAGAGAGCTCTTGATCTCATTAACTACTAACTACCAAAAGTAGGTGGTAGCCATTTGCTGGCTTATTGCTCTCTTGAAATGTCACTCCGTTTGATGTCACTTTTTTTATCCCTCGTTGAGCACAGAGACGGCTGAACAGCGTCACAGCTTGCTTGTTTGCCCATGGCTATAATGGACAGTCATATTATAATGCTGTGATATAATAATATTATTATTATAGTATCAAGGGCTTATATAAGCCCTTGATAGTATACTATAGCTATCTTTACTAGACGTTCTGCATTTAATATAGCTACATAGCTATAGGCTTGTATCTTAGCTAGCTACTTATCAGAACAAGCTGATTTAGCTACAGCTACGACAAAACATTCCAATCATTGTTCCCACCCATTGTTTAATTAACCCAAATTCAATTATGTGCCTGCCAGTCGTATGTTAGTAAGCTAGTTATAATTAATTTTCATGAGATCATCGAGTGTCGACGATAACAGTAGATCACGTATAATTGAACTGTTTTGTTCTTTCTCTCTCAGGAAAGGGAGGTAATACTCTCAAGAGGATCATGGCAGAGTCAGGCACCAAAATCACCATTTCGAAGTAAGCCCTCCCTCCCTCTTCCTCTCTCTCTCTCTCCTTCCCCATCCTCCCTCTCTCCTTTAATTTCTTCTTGCTAGCTATACCATCCATTGCTTACCTTCTTCCATCATTCTCTTTCATTGGTAGCTAGCTCCATGTTAATTCACATGTAGCTAGCTAAGCAGAGGTCATCTCAGAGATTGACCTCCCAACAAAAAAAAAGCCTAGAAGCCTACTAGCTATTATAGCAACCCAGTCAGGATTATATTCATGGAAGCTCCTCCCACTCCTGCTGTGGTCAGCCTGCAACAACAGAGGGCAGGACTAGCTGGACCACAGCCACTGTTCTGTCACCTCAATGACTTCAATTTGTGGGTTGTGATGCCATTAGCCCAGGAAATTCCCCACCTAGCTAGCTAGCTTTAGGGGTTGGGGACACCAGCTGTTCTTACTGTAGTAGCTTCCTACTTGACTGTACCCCAGACATCTGTCTTGTCTTGCTTCTCATTTCTCCTTTCACCTCCCCAATGTGAAAGTTCTAGGGTTGCTAATGAACTGATAAGAGTAGGGTTGTGGTTCCCAATAGCATGTGTAATATTTCCCCTTCATTAGCTATTGCATCATCTTCTCTTGGCAGGCTTCTAGGCTTTAACTCCCTTCTCTCTCTCTCTTCCTTCCTCTCTCCCTCTCCTCCCCCACAGGCTCAAAGATCTGACAACTTACAACATGGAGAGGACGATCACCATCCTTGGGACCATCGACAACTGCAAAAAGGCTGAGAGCCTGATCAGTGCCAAGCTGAGAGCGTCCTACGAAAGTGACATGGCCCAGTTTATCCCCGTAAGTAGTTAGCCATAGCTAGCCAGCCTAGTCAGGGGTTTTTACGACTTTCCTCTAGAACTAGAAATTGTTGACTAGCTGTCACATGACAGTTTTAATCTTTTCTCCTCCCCATCTCCATCCTCCCCCCCCTCTCCTTCTCTCTCTCTCTCTGTCCCTTTCTCTCTCTCCCCTCTTTTCTTTCAGGAGCAGAACCATGTCTACGGTCACCAGACCCTGAGTCCCTCTCCGACAAACGTTCCAACTCCTGGCGGTGCTCCCGGCATGCCTCCTCCTCCCACTACGATGACCTCCGACCTTGGTGGCCCTGGCGGTCCGGGCCGCCTCCCTCAGGCACAGTCCCTCCCGGCCACGCCCACCGCAACAAACGTACGCACATTCCTCGACTACTCCGGCGAGCACACTCGTCTCACGACGCTACACGGATCAACGGGAGCTCTCGAGGTCAACAATCTCGGAGGATTCAAACTGGGACCCATTGCTCAGACGGTTGCCAATAACAACGGTAATGGGGGCGGAGTCGGAGGCCCACCTGGTACCAACGGTGGTCCAGTTGGTGGCAAATTGGCCAGTGCATTCGAGTCCACCATTGTCGATGGTATGGTGAAGTTCAATGGTAGCAGTGGTGGCAGCAATGCTTCTGGAGGACCCCCACCCCCACATTCACAGATGAACGGCCATGCCCCTTCTTCTACTGTCGGAGTCGGACTGAATGGACCGCTATCTGGCATGGGAAATCCAGGACTTAGTTCGAGCGCCAACGGTCACATGATCTTGACGGCGTCTTCTTCAAGCAACAGACTTGCACCAACCAACAGCCTCGGTCTTGGTGCAGGTGGACCTCCCCAGGAGAATTCCCACGTCTCTCTCAGTCACTCTTTCAGTGGACCCGCGGGCAGTATGAAACCATCTACGACGTCTGCTGCCGTAGTCAGTGTCTCTCAACATCACCACAACACTGCTTCAGCGTTTACTTCGGGGAATATTCTCAACCCCCCTCAGTCTGCTGGCCCCCTGGGGGGACCTCACGGTCCCCGGATGATGGTGGGTGCGGCCGGGGGAGGAGGAGGAGGACAAGGGGGCACTACAGCAGCGGGTGGTGGTGGACTTGGCGATTTCGATGATGAAATATCCGACGTTTTTCACGGTCTCAACTTCAGGGATCCTCTCACTGCTGCCCCAGGTTATGGACGCTCGCGACTTCGTCGTAGCAGTGCTCCAGTGAGCGGCCCACCCAATGCCGGCGCTCCAGGGGGTAGCGTGAACCGATCGACTAGTGGTAGTGGAATCCCAAACGGCTACGGTCTCTGGGGCGGATTTGGTGGAAGTGACAACCATCTCCCTGTTCTTCCCGATAGCGATGATTCCGACGAGTTCCCACTGCCCAGCCATCCACAGCCTCAGCAGCAAAAGCAACAGCAACCGTCTTCAGCTTTCGCCACCAACAACTCCAGCGGAGGAGGAACCTGGGGAAACAGCACTGTTCAATCTCCGGCGAACATCTGGGGTGGAGTCGTATCAGCATCAAGTGGTCCCGGCGGACCGTTTCAGTCTAGCGGCAGCGGAGGACCTGGAGGCCCCCCACAGCCACCACCGCCACAAGTACAAGGAGGACCATCAGCGCTCATGGGCCCTCCCCTGCCAAATACACAGCCTCCTGGCCCCACTCACCTTCAACAGGCGCCGCCGCAGGGGGGAGCGCCGCCAGTCGGTAGTCGCCCCAATAGCCAAACCAGCAGCTACTCTGGAGGATCCAACAGCGATCAGAGCGGGTTCAGTCCAATCTACTCTCCCACGGGTGCGTCGGGATTCGGAGGTTTCTCTCCAATTAACGGTGGTGCCGGGAATATTGAAACTTGCGGAGGACTGCTCACGACAGCCCCCATGTTCACCCTTGGCGAAGACAGGGAGGCTAGGTCCCCCTTCAAGGTATATAATTAGTTTAATTAACTTCATTAATTAACCAATTGTGGAGAGGATTTGGTTGTATGGTAGACCTCACTAGTTGTAAATAAACTGTGGGCAGAAACCATATTCTGTGTCTATTACCACTAACATTTGCCAGCCAAATTGAGGTTAATGAATCATTTTAATGGCTGTAGGAGCTCAGATTCAGTAGCTAAACACTTATATACTAGGTCAAAGTGTTGCAGCATCTGGAGTATGTTGTAGAAAATACGTGCAATATCATAATCATTTCATGCATAATGGATTATCCTCAGTATGGAAGAACAATTGTTTCTTCAAAAGGCACGGTTTCACAACTTAAGGGGGGATCGATTGGCAAGTTCTAAATTTAGCTGTTAAGAATAGAACACTTCAGCCTAGCTACATAATATAGTGTGGCCGTTGTGTCAGGTGATAGATGGGCTCTTTCAGTATTTGACCACAAAGGAGGAGTAGGTACCAGCACGAGTACCCACAGCTTGTAGCTGGAGGCCAAAGGAAGCCAAAGAGCGGACAGCTCACCTCTGCATTGGCAAAAGCTGAAACTAGCTATGTAGCAGGGCTGTAGTGTGTTAATCTCGTATATTATCTAGCTGTAGCTGACATCACTCGAGCTCTCTATTCATTGCCATGGTAACATGTCAATCCACTGGTCAAACCTGATATGCTGGCTGCATGTACGTACATATGTAGATCATATCATGCACAGTCTTCGATCTCATCCAGCTTAGATACCCACTGGTTGCTGGTAATGTAGTGGTCCGGTATGTTGGTGATCTACTACGAATGTGTGGTTGCATACATGCGAGCAGGTGTACTGCTGCAGGCTTCTGCAGAGTTAATGTGGGTACAATGGTGAAGAATTTTTATACTTTTATCTTTAAGATATCCATGTAATGTCATGCTTGCTCACTCCCTCTCTTCCTCCCCCCCCCCCCTCTCCCTCTCTCCCTCTCGTAGGCTTCAGTGCCCACTCCCCTCACAACTGTTGCGGAGTCTACCTACTCCAACTCTGGTGTAAGTCTGCACGTCCTTAACATTAATAATAATAATATTATTATTATATTAATTGCTAATGATCAAATCCTTACATCTGCGGAAGTGCTAAAACATTCTAATACCCTGTATGCACACAACTAGTTAATACTCTCGTTCACCAACAAAATTTAAAAGTTAGCCTATATATAGCTATAGGTGTAATATAAATTTGACCAAAAAGTTAAGTATGCGTGTGCGAGTATCCACATAGTAGCCTCATAAGCAACACCTGGTAGTCTAGCTACTATTAGAATCTCATGATCTAAGCACGTAAGATTGTTAGACATGTCTGTACGTATTCACATCTATAGGTAGAAAGCCATACGACTGGGGAGAGCTAGGGGGAGAGGGGGAGAGAGTGAGGTTTTGTCTCTACTCTATCATGATCATCTATACAGCACCCAAGTCATGTCCGAGGGTATACAATTATAACGGTGGTCAAAATTTAATGTTGAGTGGTTATGGGGTGTATGCTTGTTCGTTCGTAGCTACTTGTCACATGCTTGTCTGCTCAGTCACCCCAATCTGCTCAAGAGGTTTGCAAGTGCCACTTACTGACCAGAAATAATAATTGTGTACAAAAATGCAAAATCAACGTGAAAAGATACGCATGATGCGACAAGAAAAATAGCGGTCAACTGATCTGATCTGAACAAACACATGCAACCAAAGCATGCAATACCAAATCGAGAGCTACCTATTATCCCATAGACGGTTCACATTGTGGGATCCCTCCATACAGAAGCTAGGCTAGGCTGGCTTTCAAATTCATACACACTACTGACCGACATGTTTCCTGAATCACTTGTACATCTTCCTCCCCTTTTTCCATGCATGCACCCAATTAAGCGCATGATATTATAGCATTAGACTATTAAAGTGTGGCTTTTTTGCACATTCATAGGCTCAGAGATGCTATCTAGCTATCACATGCATAACATGTGTAGCAATGCCTTTCAAGGAGTTGAATTTCTGATTGAGTTTTGTGGTAAATGTGAAAGATTAGCTAAGAATGTTCTATGATAGCTGACGGGACTGGGGAGAGGGAGAGAGGAAGCCATGGCAGCTAGCAGCGAGTGGGTGCACACCCCCATCTCACGAATAATGGCGTACGTGGTTTTCATAAAGCCTGAGAAAGCTCGAGTGTTAGATCGACAGTTGACATATGCTTCTTCCCTATCTATATATCTATCTCTGATCACGCTAGCTAGCTGTTGCTTATCTTCCCTACCGTGGGGACAAAATGTCTGTGTGAGCTCACTCTATGGTATGGCCTGTACATGTGCTCTCCCAGACTGTCTCTCTTCCTTCTCCCTCATACATACATGTACGTACGTGTTACTGTATGCTCAATCCCCGTGTGGAACATGACACTAATTTGAAGCCATTCTTGATCTATTATGTTATGCTTGCCCTAGCTCTTGACTTAAGGGCCCTCGTATTAATTAACATCCATACACACACACACACACACTTGTACCAACAGTGGACCAGGCCTGGAGTTTCTGACAATGAAGAGGACGACCTCTTTCAATCGGTGACCTCGGCCACACTCGAGATTCTTGGGGACGGATCCCAACCGACACTGGTAAGCTGATCGCCAGCTTCCTCTCTCTCCCTGTCTCGATTTCTCTCTCTGTCTGTCTGTCTTGATCTCTCTCTCTCTCTCTCTTTGTCTCGATCTCTCTAGCTTGTCAATATTTCTCTGGCCCTGACAGCGTGCAGTCAGGACTGTCAAAACAGTTGTAACCTTTGGCATGTTCGTCCCAGGGTAGTTAGTTGTGCGCACTTCCTTAGTGGTCCCACCGAGTATCACATGTTGACATAACCCAGTGATAAGACCAAGACAACAGCTGGCCATTTTTGTCCACAGGTTTGAATGCTGTATACTTACTATTGTCCCTTGTGTTCTATTAATAGAAATCAACGGTGGAAATTTTTAAGTTTTAAATAGTAGCTATATATAGCTAGCTACATGCTCAGTGCCCCTGCTCTGCTGTACTAGCTGTTCGGCAGTGCACTGTTGAGATTGGAATGTGATTGGTAAAAGATAACTGCTACTTTTTTTTCGTGTTCGTATCACTCATCGAGATAAATCCATCCATTCATTGTCTAGCTATAATTATGATACAGCCTATAGGTCAATTATTTGAAATAATTGTACATGGATGATAATGATGATCTCTCTCTCTCTCTCCCTCTCTCTCTCTCCCTTTACTCATTCAGATTCCCCCCATCACTAGCGGTGGCCAGTGGTGAACACTGTACGCTGATCAACCAACCAAGTTTACTGTCATTTCTGCTACAAACTCATAACCCATATCAATCCAATCCATCGCAAACTCACTTCATCAAAATAATAAGACAGAGCAAATCCACTCATCGATCCATAACTACGTAAAATATCTCACTTTTTTTTCATTCTGCCCTCGACAATGCCAAAAAGCTACCGACTCTACATCAAGTGTGTGTGTGTGTGATAACTGTTAATTATTTCAATTTAGTGGAATATTTGATATAATATTATACAGGACAGGTTAGCAAGCAAGCGAACAATCTATCATTGACCCAGCCCATTTTTGTAATCTCTCTTTTTTTTTTGAACTTTGTAAGCCAAAACTCAAAATTCATTTCCTCCAGACCCCCCACTCTCACTCTCCAGTCGATTGGTAAAAATTAATTTGCATCATTTCTACATTTCATAATTGTTGTCATTTCTCTCATTCCTGTTCCCATAATTAGAGAATAATACTATGATTTCTACCGTAATCAGTTTGGGTTTTCCTCCTCTCTCTCCCGCAATGTCAATTATTATTCTTTTTAACAAACACCTCATCACTAACTAACGTGCATTTTGTGCGAGTCCTAATTCATCTCAAGCATCTCACTTCACCGTAGAATACTGTAGGTCTGTCATCAGCCAAAAAAAGAACAAAAAAATGCAAAACTGAACAAAATATCCGACATTTTGCTTCCCACAAGCTTCTATATTAAATCTGCCCGTTGATTATCATTGTTAATAACAACTTGCTTCTATTATTAGTATCATTCTATTTTTAGTGTGCAATATCACCACCATTATCGCTCATAATAATTATTACTACTATCATAAGTCATGATCATTTTGTTTCCAACTTGTCATTATACCATATATAATATTCACTGTTGAGTTCCAAGATTTTTTTTTCTTTTTTGCAAGCGTGATCATATTGTACGTTTATCGTAGTACGTCTGACAGCGTTCATTCATTTAGCAGTAAACACAGTATCCATTATTACTATCATTATACAGTTGATTGCTGCATTTATCATTCTTAGTTGTATAATATTATATTACACACAGGTACAGCAACGAAAAAGAAATCTACCGTTTTCACTTCATTTATGTTTTCACACAGTAAAAAAACTTCCCAAGATAATCACCATCAAGTTTTATACGCATGCTGAAAGTTGAAAAAAAAAAATTAATTTTTTTGAAAAAGCTACGTAGCAGTGTGATTGATATTCATGTTACCTAGTTAATTTGTAATGCTACGTAAAATTAAAGTTAATAATATTAGCGAGCACTTCCTTGATTGTTGCAGTCATGATCAGCCTTTTGCAGAGTGATGCATGCAAGTGTCTAAACTCACAATAACAATAATATTATTATGCTATTCATAATTAACATTGACGCCGTTTGATTCGTGATAATGTATAATGATTGAATGACCATTATTGAATAATACGACGTCGACCATATAGCAGACGGATCCGGAATTAGACCACATGCACATTGTGCGTGCACTCACACAGATTATGCAATAATTATTATTAGTATATCTAGGTTGCATAGTAGGTTAATATATCCACCACTAGCATGACCACAACAGTATCTGTACATCCCATAATAACATTATTATTATTATTATTATCCACACACCAGCCAGTATACTATACTTCACACCACGCCATGCCTCCATGGCAATAAAAATTATATGTTCGATAGCTTTTATTAGCTTATCGTGTAGCTATCAAGTTTACTTAGCTAGCGCTAGCTATTCGATACAGCATTGCAGACATGCACGCATGTCTTGTGCTTACAATTGGCCCTTAGAAAAAAGCTCTAACATTGTACGTAGGTGCTAGTGGGTTGAGAGTAATGCCATGTCATGAATGTGTGCCAAGAGCTATGAATATCACAGAGTCTATACTTCTCGAATAACTGAGCATCTGCCACTATTGTTAATGTATTACTATGTACAACAATATTAATGGGCTTATGTTTTATGTTAGTGTACTTTACAAAAATGGCTATCGTACGTGCCATGCGTGGTACTAGCAAAGATATCATACTAGTTATAAATAAACAGCTATGATGAGGCACATGATCACCCACCAGGTCTCATAAGCTTTGGAAAAACAAACATGTATTGTCAAAAATACTATTATTATGATTATGCTGACTGTATTAAGAATCAGCTAGCTAATACATGCACATACTATTGATTTTGTGGAGAGGGTAGAATATTATTGTAGGATAGGGGTATTATACACAATGTCATGCAATTAACGTAAGGTTAGAGGTCAGCTGGATCACATTAAAAGCTACTCAGTGCCTGGCTGATACCATGTGCACACATTAAATTGTAGAATTATACATTTCAGAAAAAAAATTATAATTATGTAGTTGCTTTATAAATCAGAATAATATCACTACTTGTTTTCAAAAGGACTAGTATAAATAATTACGATGATCCCACGTTTGATCGATAATCGGGAACGAAAATCTTGATTCCTACCTCGGGTCTCCTCTGCTTCGGTCGTGTGCCACCTCCTCCTGATAAAACGTCACCGTCTCCTTTGGCCTTTCGTCTGCAAACACAATGTCAAGGGTTGGGCATAGAGCAACAAGAAGATTTTACATGCAGCTAACACACTCAGTAGTTTGATTTCATGTATTTAAAAGAAACTTATCAATGTCTGCATGGTTGGTAGTCATGCTCTAGCTACTATAATTATAGTATAATGTCAGATTCCAGGCCCATGGAACTGAAGAATCCAGTCACTGAAAAGTATAATTATAAGCAAGCTTGAAAAAGCTAGAGCAGTGTTTTGAGGCTAATGAGTACAAGGCAGTTAGCTCATCCATCCATGAGATTTCTTTGCCTGCATGGAGAAGAGGCTATCTACATAAGAGAAAGGCTTTTTCTCATCGATCATCAAAGTGGACTATAAGACTATTCTTAAAACAGCTATAGGCTAGTCAGATCAGAGACAAAAATTAAATTTTTATCCAATATCCTACACCAAAGGGGGATGCAAAATGCCTTCTAGTGCACATACATGTATGCCATCCCACAGGTATGCTTTCAACTTCAACCCAAACCTCCATATATCCATGCATCCATGGCTGTCCAGGTTTCATCCACCCAGTGTATAATATACTACTAATAATATTATATCTAACACACCACGTGTACATGCTATACCCTCCACTTGGCCACTGTTCTGAGGGAAAGATACATCTACGTGGTTTCGTAGCTGATCTTTGTTCAAAGGGACATGGGTAAAACCACCTCACAGTCATATGTACAACGTAGTATTATAGTCTCTATACATACATGCATAGCTACGGTAGCTACGCAAAGCATCTAGTACAGGATACTCCACAACCCCCACCGCACATACTACAACTCACTAACCAAGCATTGCTGCCTATTATTATAATACTGTACTGCTCTACACATGCATGCATGGTAAAAATGTTGGTCCAATATCAAGCCTTGGACATGTAGGCAGGCACCCATGCATGGGCAACAGCTGGGCAGTTGTCTGAAGGTGACTACAAAGCTTCGGCTTGCTTTTAACCTGTAGTACACATGCCACGCTGTGCATGGTGCAGCTAGTAGTCTATAGGAAAGCTAGGCTATACTAGCCATTATATTATTGTATAATTATGAGTTCCTGTACACATGCCTGTACAGATAGTAAGTATTAGCTAACCGTTATCTATATTAGACCTGGTGAGATCTTTACTATAGTCACGGCTATTAAAGGAAGTTATATCACGCTTCTGTCTGACCCAAGCCAGCTAAGGTCGAGCTACGTGTATGAGCTGACAGCGCATTACCTTGAGGGCGGCACACTCTTTGAGCCTTTGATTCTTTGCAGCTAGCACATGCATGCATAGAATCGCACAATTAATTAATAGTCAATCGATATCTAAGGACACCAAAGTTCAAGCATGCAAAGTCACATTTGCCAACTTGAAGTCTTTTTGTGAATGCAATTATTATATCAAGGATAAATTTTAATAATAGTATACTATATATAGCTAAACATCTGGCATAGTTTTTTGAGTCTTTATAGCAAGCAACAGTGTCACGGCTATAATATTATCATAAAATATATAGCAGGGATATATTAGCTCACTGCGTGCAAGCTATGTAGCATGCAGTTTTGGTGGTGCATGCACATGTGTTCATGCACATTATATGCATGATGATACTTCCTTAGAGTTAGAGTTATATACATGCCTTGGCACGCACACAATTTTGGAGCTAGCTTTAAGTACTAGAGTGTACTAGAAGAAGTCAATCCATGCACACAAGAATAACAGAAATTATGTGCAGAGTTAACTTGACCACATGCCATGATCGTTTTACTTTGATGGTGCCTCCTCAGCTTATGTACACAATTTGCATGAGTATATGCATACCGGCTTTAACTTACTGGCACATTAGCAGTACTCCCTTTTGTTACATAATCAGTAATCTCAGGTATAGTAATAATATTATAGCTCATACTATAGATTGCGATAATCATTATGCTACCTTTTTCTCTTTTCTTCTTGTATAGCTGCCAGAACAGCCTTCCCCTTGTCATCTTCAGGAGTGGAGAAGTCGTCCAAGTCTTCAGGATCATACTGTATGTCCTGAAGTCCAACAGAGTGCGTGTGTGTATGTGCATAATATAGAGTCAATAGTGATAATTATATTATATAATGTGTTTGGGGGGGGGGGCAAAGTAATCGTTTTTTTGTCAGATGCAGCACAGAGCTATAGTTTTCATCAAAAAATAGTCTCTTCTATTGCAAACCCATACTATTATAATTCATACCAAAGACTCAAAAAGTACACGGAAACATTGACTATAGTAGTCGCTGCGGCCACGTTGTCTCCAAACAGTCTGGTATACATGTACATGTGCCACTCGGTGACGCCCAATACTATACATACATGTACACTGGGCCAGCCTACAATACCTACAATACAACTAACAAGGATGGTCTTAGATAGAAGGCCAAGATAATCACGGGAAGAAAAAAAATAGTAGTAATGGGTGTATACGGTATACATCACACAATGCTGACCAGAACAGGGGCTGGGCACAAAAGAATTGTAGAACGTGGATGATGGTTATATGAGGAAGGGAAGAGAGAGAGAGAGAGAGAGAGAGAGAGAGAGAGAGAGAGAGAGAGAGAGAGAGAGAGAGAGAGAGAGAGAGAGAGAGAGAGAAGAGGGAGGGACGGAGGGGAGGGAAAGACAGAGAAAGAAAAGAAAGAGAGAGGGAGGGAGGGAGAAATTTACCATTATGCTAATTGATCTTTGATCTTTCCCATTGCCAAAAAAATTATTACCCCCCCCCCCTTGCCCCAAAAGCCGATAGTTGGGAAGCATCACCAAACAATTAAGTGTAGGCCAGTGAAAGAGAATTCACGAGTGACACTAATGGTCCCCAGACTTCCAACAAAGTGATAACCGGAGATCCAGTTCTGCGATGCAAGAGACAGATACTTAGTATTAGTATTCAGTGACTGCGTTCTAATGCAACAGCACCAGTACAGTATACCAATACACTGCACTTCTATAACAAGAAAATTACAATCGCAAAACAAAAAAAACGTACATGTACATGTGTACTCGTGGGAAGGCAGCGAGTTAACGTCTCAATGTAACGGTTACAATGTACATTTAAGGTATAATGTCGGCTGCCGTGTGTGTGTGTATTTGTGTGTGAGCGTGTTTGACACGTGTTACACTAGAAAGACAGCGAGCGAGTGTGCACGTCCCTATTACTGGTATACTGTGCAAGGCTTGAGCCGTATACTATGCGGTTATCCTTGATAGTGACAATAATTATTACAATCAGATCAAGGCTTTTCTCTCTCAGTTATAGCACAAAGGGAAAGAGAGAGAGAGAGAGAGAGAGCGAAAATTTACAAGATGGAATGCGGTAATTGCTCAGTATCACCAGATCAGCCAGAGAATACCTACCAGTACAGTATATTATAGTCGACACAGCTGGCCTCGATCAATGATCTTAATATTCAAAGCAGCACGAGCTTAGCTTGCTGTGCTGACATCCAGAGAATTCATAACAGTCTGAGCTTCTATTGTGAAGGTCACCCAATCAGTACGTGCCAGTCAATGGTACAAAAAAATAATTGATTTCATATGAGAGGTAGATTTAAGGTAACTAGATTCACACCGGGTAAAAGTTTCATTTGGAGTCTGGAAAGGAAGTTGGCGGTTTGAATTATATAGGCTTGGAAATTCATAAAAATGAATACATTCAACATGAATATGCTTATACTATACTCATGAATTTAAAACTTCAATGGAAAGTAAGGCTCTCTCTCTGTCTCTCTCTCTCTCTCTCCTTCTCTCTCTTTCTCACTCTCTCTCTCTCTCTCCTTCTCTCTCTTTCTCACTCTCTCTCTCACTCCCTTCCTCTCTCTCTGTCTCTCTCTCTCCCTTCCTCTTACATCATGCATACACACACATGCATTGTGACCCTCCATATACATTATGCCTAATACCAGCAGCCCACTCATATATGCATACACACACCATGCACACCACCCAGTAAAGCCAACATACCCTCAAGCATGCATCTAGCTACCTTAGCAAACGACTGTAGTCACCACCCGCGCGACCTCGAACGTCAAAAATACACGATTTGAACGAGCGTGGCGCCTTTGAAAAGGGGCCAAAGCAACCTCCATCAAGAAAGAGAATTCAAGTGTGCATAAGTGTGCTACAGCAGCAGCAAAGTGTTTACCGGATGTAAGTACAATGTATGCGTAGTGGATTTACTACACACAAGTACAAGGGCTAACGCCCTACATAGTAGTGCTGGCTTCCTGGACTACTTATGGTTGGAGTAGGTGACTACCCACACTTATGCTGCTATCACAATATTTATCAGCCTTGTCAAAAGATGTTCCTCTACTCAAATTACAGAAAAGAATTCACCCCTATACGTAGCTACCTTGTATATACACACACACACGCACACAACACAAATACAAACGGCCACGCCTGCCTGCTTGCTTGCTTGCTACGTTCATGTAGCTGAGCCAGGGCCAACACCACTACGTACAACAGTGGGTGAGTACTACATACATATATAGCTACCCGGACAACTTCATTCAATTATTGATTAGTCACAGATGAGTGATTTTGAGGTACGTACACTAGGCCCATGTGCTCGTACATGGGTTGTCTGGAAATGTATATATAACAGTATAGAAAATTGGCATTCCTTAGGTCAGAATCTCATAGTACACAAGCTCGGCTCCTCACACCAGGTGTGTGTGTTTGAGTGTGAGTGCTTGAGTGTTTCCCAGGGAAAAGAGTCTCGCCAAAAAGCAAGCAAACAAGAAATTGGGGAAGGAGGTACACATGCAGCAGCCACATGTACTGTAGGGCAAGATTAAACCTATACCCACATCGACCAGCTAGACTCCACCAGGCTAGCTAGGCAGGTTACATGTACATGTAGGCTTGGCTATAGGGCTTAGAAACCAGACTCTGGTGGGTAGATGAGGTATCTGTGGCTGGCTTGTTGCCTCGTTCTTTCTTCTCCCTATCTATCTCTACCGGAACATGCAATTTTGGTGCTACATGTACATACATATAACATGCAGCACCAGCACATGAAAGTTGGAAAGGTCAACCTTCATTTGTGCAGAATATTACACCATGATTGTATAATATGCTAAGTAACAGTCTTGCACATACAAAGTTAGATCTCATACCATACATGTATGTGTAGTGTGTGTGTGTAAACAAGCATGTGCATGTGATGTGAATACATGCATGTGGTGCACATGTACATGCATGTACATGTATAACTTACCTGAAGTGTTTAAACACTCGCAGCACATTGCTATGATGCAGTTTTGCATTCACGTACTCGGGCAATGATATCATCATTGGTATACACGCAGCATCACGATCGATACGGCATATGCTGACTTTTACAAACTCGGTTCTCAATGAACTAACACACTGCTTGAAGTATGTTTACTTTGTTAAATTCTCTCGACGCATTAGATGCACATGACACCACAGTCGACAAAACTAAGCAAGATACACACATACAATGTCATACATGCACATAGGGCTGATAATTTCGCTAAAACCACAAGATGAAGATGCTCGCTTGCATGCACGTACATTCATCATCAAATCCCAAGAGAACTTATTCAGTTAGTATTGCGAATTGATCGTCACCATTTTCATTAATACTATTAGCGATAATCTTCATTAATACTATTATTAATGAAGGAGACACAATATTATAGTACTTGCACCTACATGCATACCCATTAATGACACATTAATAATTAGGATGATAAATTGTATGATATACATTTCCATAGGGTGTTCAGCACTTAGTGATAATTAAATTTTGATTATCACACTAGTTTGTGCAATGGGCTGACAAATTGTATAATACACATTTCTATAGGGTGTCCAGCACTTAGTCATAATTAAAATTAATTTGATCAGCACACTAGTACAATGAATATTGCTCACAAGTACACACCCAGGATAGTTAATTAGCAGTGCACTGCACCACTTGGGTACGGAAACTGCTTGTGAAAGTGAAAGTGGGCAAACTGGGAATCAGTCAAAACAATCAGACCATAAAGAGGTGTACATGTATGCTCGTATGCATAGTATTCACCAAGCAAGCTATAATAGCTAATCTGTTAGATAAGAGAGTTCATGTGACCACTACTGTCCTTGGACAGAGAGAGAGAGAGAGAGAGAGAGAGAGAGGGAGGGGGTGGGTGGGAGCTAGCTTAGCAGGGGGAGATAACCGGACAACTGTAAAGAACTATGAATGACATTACCGATGGCAAAAATAACAATGGGTTTTGACGTAAGCCTGCACGCGTCTCTGCTGCTGCCCTATCCGCCCCCCTACACTTTTATCATATGGCATGACATGACATAGAGGGAATGTTATCATTATAATGCATAGGCTAAATCGAGATAACAGTTATTATGCACTTTGCACATGCACAAAACATGCTCACAGTCGAGATGCATGCATAGTAGTCTTATAATATGCATAATATGTGCATATTATATATAGTACAGGTACACACACACACACTGCGCAAAGGAAGTGCATTGTGCCATTTACAAATGCATATCTCACGCTATCTATACACATTTCTATTATTGCAAAGCATTATGGCCTGTTGATACAATATAGCGGAGTGCCACCTGTTGGAAGGATAAATCTGAAATGGTATTGAATTGTTGACCATTCGAGAGGAATTGTGGATATCTGAATTCTTTTATGGGATGGGAGAAAGTATTCGCGAGAGAGAGAGAGAGAGAGAGAGGGGGGGGGAGGTGGTGGGAGGAAGGGAAAGAGAAAGAGAGAAGGGGGATGGAGAGAGAGAGAGAGACTCAGTACCTTCACTCCAATGGTGTCTCCATCTCTCAGCAGAATTGGTGAGTTCTTGATGTTGACCTTAGTCTTCCATGCTCCTCTTCCCTTCTTCTTGCCTTTCCTACTGCTACTCTGCAAATAACATAATACCACCATAAGCTAACAACAGCATGGAACAAGACCGCATAATGCTTTGGTCTAGCTATAATACGTGCAACATCATACAACTCTCAAAAAAGATTTTTTTTTTTTTGGAGCTTCAATTATGGATATTGGAGGGGGAAGGCTTGTCAGAACTGGTAGCATATTCTTAGAGTATGCATAATTAATTGCTACCCAGGGGCTCCCGAAGCTTACACGATCATGTAGCCATTTCCCAAGATATTATTGACTAGTGGTGACCTTTAAAAGCGGAAAGTATGGCAAAAATTGGCTACTCAATCCAGAGTCCAGGGACTAGTAGCCAAAGTGAAGGATGCAGTAGCAAATGGCAAATTTGGCTAGTGTGTGGGGAGCCCCTGGATACCTCATATGAATCTTGTATTCTGATCCACTCAAAGGTCTCCAGTTTATGCTTGGCCAGTCGGAGTCTGTCCACTGGAGTGTCAATGAGGCCAGCTATGTGAGCTCTCAGGGCGTGAGGGGAGGTAGAGGTGGCTGTGTCAAAGATTACCTGGAGGGGAGAGAGAGAGAGAGAGAGAGAGGGAGGGAAAGAGTAATAATTAACAAAATGGACTGGTAATGGTCGTCAATATAGCCGTATGTGGTAAATGATCGTCAAGCACACAAACTCACTTCACCAAACGGCTCGTATCTCCTCTCTCCTGGCACTCGTATGTGAACATTGAACACAACTGCAGTGGTCCTGTTAGTGAGAGAGATGCAAATATGAATGGACTGTCTATAGTCTAGTTCAAGATATTCCAGAATTAATTTTTTGTACAAACTCACGGTAGAGCCTCCTCTTGTGTAAGAATGGAGCAGCAAACTTTGGAATCAGAAGTCAGTTTATGTCTCCTGTGGTGATTTCGATTTTTATGACAATACTTTCAAACTAACACCAGTGATAGTGATAGATACAACCAGCACAATTTCGTATTAATTTTTGTCGATGTATTTACCTTAGAGAGTGTCCACTCTGCTTGAATATCTTCGTTGGTCTTCCCTCCACCAGCTCCCTAACTCTGAGGAAGCTGGGAGCTGGAACACAAGCTCCTTCAAGCTGTGGTGGGATACAAAGTATAAAAAGTTAATCGATTTTGCAAAGGATCGAAACGGTAAAGATCGCCAAAGTAGCTAGCAACAAATAAAAAGGTAATGGTCGTCACAGAGCTTGGCCAAAAATGCTTGTATGAGCTACTATTAATATTATAGAACATTACAATTGTCGACCCTGTACCATTTTGGGTGAAAATCGCAATTTGACCAAAATCGGGAAAATCTGTCCTTTTTAGTGTAACTATGGTATTAATCACTTAATACGATAGTGGCTCACAACTGGTAGAGTAAGTATCATGAGTTTGAGGTCCTCAATAGTTGAGTCTTTGCTGATGAGCAGCCGTCCCAGCTCCAAGAGGTCACCACCGATAGGAGGGTAGAATGAAGAGGGAGAGACAAGATGAAGGGGAACCTGTGAAGTGTATGTAGGAAGATCACTCTCTCTCTCTCTCCTGCCCTTTCTCTCAGACCCTTCAGTCTCTCTTCCACTCCCCACCCCCCCTCTCTCCACATACAGACACATATATACATAACTTGTGTGCACCATAAAATTTACATACCTCATTAGTTTTCGAGTCCTCCTGATGTGATTCTGGTTTCCTGGAGCTGGAGTCAGGCGAGTAGAGAAAAGCCGACAGCTGAATATAACCCTGCAAGAAATTAATACATGTACATGTAGGTGCCTATAGCGTGGAGAACTTGGCAATCACTGTGTACCTTTGGAGGTAATTTTCCTTCCTCAATGAGCAGCAGATCTCCTGACTTGAGTCTCGCCTGCTCTAGAGTGATCGACTGTGTCGAACGGAACAAATGAATGGACAGTAAGTCCCACTTACTATGTAGTCACGGTTATGGTACCTCGTACCTCACTGTCGAGAATGTCAGCCGCCTCCCCACACCAGTTGGTCTTGCGTAAGTGCCACTCATCCCCTACACAGTGTAAGTACATAATAATTATTATACACATACATGTACTTATAAAACATAAAAATAGTAACAATCCTCATGTGCACCTATACATGTTGTAGTCAATCCCCCCCCCCCCCCCCCCCCCCCGGCAATTGACATAGCATTCCTGTGACGTTAGTAGTGCATAGCTCACCCACCAGTGAGTCCAGTAGCCATCGCCATGGCAGCACAGCACTCTGCTACAGTGATGCCTCGGTTCAGGATGACCTCTACAACCTCTCCAGTGGTGCTGACAGAACCCTCCGACGACACCATGCACTGAAGGGCAAGCTGCAAACACAACACACAAAGCTGAAGGTACATTCGATGTTATTCCTTTACCCATGCTACATGTATTTGTCTAAACTTCTTGCAGAAGTTTCTAAACAATGTCAGTTTTACTTACATGTATACATGACCACTAGAACTCAATCCTTATACTAGCTATAATATACATTACTCTGCACGTGTCATTCATTTTTGATACTCCTTTACATTAGCAGCCCCAGCCTCTATCACATCTGCTACTACTAATAATCGACTTTTACTGAAACCATAATATTGAGCAAAAGTACCATCAACAGAGTAAATGTCACTTTCTTTACATACATGGTATAATATTATTATGATGAGTCACCTCACCTGTGATTTGAGAGGTACGGGGCCTGGTTCCAGGACGAGGGTTGCCCCTCTGGCGATGTCCGCCTCCAGTAAGGTCTGGTCCTCGTAGAGAGGGGGGCCCATCCCGGCTAGATCCTCACTAACACGAAGACGACAAACAACTGGAGAAGTAAAATGTGCAACAATATTATTTTAACGTGATCTCTTAATGATGATGTAATGATAATTACTATGATAGATTTTATTACCATTTACAAATAAAAGATTATACATTGTATTAGGCATTACTGCCTCTTATAAGGGATACTAAGTACAATTATTACCAGTATAATTATTATGGACAGCAATTATTAGACTGCATGTACGTACACAAAACTGATTCTATACTATAATGTTATACCTTCATTCTTCATTCCGAGTTTGCTGAGCACCAAAGCCTTGAGGGAGGAGACGAGCTCATCCTTAGGCACCTCAACCGGTAGCACTGGGTGGGCGGAGCCTGGATCCAGCTGCGGCTGTATCCATGGTATCGGAGGAGAGTGATGATTATTATTGAACTACACGTAGTCCCTACTGTAATTGTATGCTAATGAACAGGGATCCCCCCAGAAGAAAATTCCAACTGGAGTGCTTAATTAAGTCCGACGACACTAGGGTGGCCCACCCTGCTTAAAGTTTGCAGCAGATGCAGATACGCGTGTAATTACTTACAGAGCAGTGGTCTTCTATGAGGAGGGACAGCACCTTGCTCTGTTTGTCAGCCACTGAGTGAGCTAGAGTCTTCACACTAGAGACGAGAGAAAAGATAATACTAGAAGTGCTACTGATGTCCTTCAGAGAAGCAATCCAAAGATCACAACACTTACAACATGATAGCAACATGTAAAGTGTATATACCTACCCCTTCTTCACTTCTCTTTCGGCCGCTAATCTTTCTCCATCACTGAACTGAAGCTCTTCAAGAGTCAATTTGTCCTGCAATGAAAAAAGGAACACAATAGTATAAAATTAATAAACAAAAACTCCTAGTGATGGGATTATCAAAATGGAGGATTGGTACACACCTTGTGAAGTTTCAAGGGAGAGGCAAGCTAATACCATTGGAGTAATAGGTGGATGTACATGTATACAATAACAGACTACTGTATATAATCTAATAGAATGTATGGAAAAAAATAATTTCAAAAATGCGCACTTTTCTGGTAAAAGGTCATCAATCGCCCCATGCTGTAGTGTCTCGGGCGAGCGCCCACTCCCGGGTAAGCACCCATGTACCACATTTCAAGGGGCCACTGTAGCAGCTTCTATACAAACGTATGGAATTTTGATCGTGTAAGCACCCATGCGGACCAAAATCGTGAGCTATGCTTAAGCGCCCATGGGCGCTTACCTGGGACACTATGGTATCTACACATTATGAGAATGCGTAAAATACTAATGATTTTCTTACGCTAAATTGGATCATACATTATAGTCGATTAACTACAGTACTGTACATCTTGAGTTACAAATTTCTGTAGGAACGACTGCATACCCAGTTAATAATATTATTATAGTGCACACGCTTTCAAAAGATAAAATTTTGTAGCTACCACTAACTAATGAAATTTCCAAATGTATGGTACTTTCAATAATACAACAAATTAGTAGGTTAAAATAGAATTTTTCCATAGTACCCATAAAATAAATACAAGCTAGTTCATTCAACTGACAGTCACAGGTTACCTGATAGCCATTCTATTCCGGCAATGTAACTGTCACAAAAGCTCCAGTACGATAATCCAGTGTTGCACAATGATCCTCTAGGTAGTACCAAGGGGGATAGATAATTAAAAGGCCTATGCAGTGGTTGTTTCATCACCTGATGTCACTAATCTACTACCGCTGTAGTCATGCAGCCACTAGTGACCTGGTCATGGTTGACATCACCCACAATAACAAAATTCCCTAGGTCACGACCCGGTTTCAGAAACGACCACGTGGAAGAGCAGAGCAGGGACTATACATTATCTTTCAGATGGACTGGAAACGCGCGCGTATGGCACGCCAAATGTAACAAAATTAAACGACGACTTCTTCCCGTTATATGACGACTTTCGTGGAAGTCGTCATATTCCATCAGGAAGTAGCAATATGACGCCAGACTCAAAATTGTGATTTTGGAGTGGGACAGGTGACCCTTTTACGCATGCGCATTTAACTTGAGCATCTCGAGCACGTTCGAGTACGCTTTCTAGACTTCCACACGCAATCTCAATCCGTTCGAGGGCATAGTGGCTGAAAGATTCATTGGCAGTGCCGTGTTGACGATTCAATGAACGCAGAAATGAAGATAATTTCTCAAAAAAATAGCTCCCATCCCCACATAGGTCCTCTTGTAGCCATATTAAATGTATCTTGGACTACAACGGCCACGCCCCACAAGCCGCACCCCATATACGCGCGCCGTTAGCCACGCCCATATGGTTCCCGGTAAACCGCCATGTTCGTTCGACCTTTGTATGCGCACGCGCATACCCATACGTCCCTGGCGCCGCGCCTCGATATCACATTCACATTCCATGGCCAGATTCCGGTGTCTGAAAACACCGTTGCGACTTTAAGACGTAAATAGCGACTTCTGGGAAAGTCGTATTATTACGGCAGGAAGTTGCAATATTACGTCAGGAAGTCGCGAAATTACGTCTTTATTTTTGTTACGTTTGGCGTGCCATACGCGCGCCGCCCTATTACAAAGTACACATTTCCGTTTCTACCATCCTCGTTACGGGCAAAAAATATCGCGAGCGGTAAGAAGCTACAAAGGCTGCTTAGAAACACCAACGGTGGTCGACCTGACAACGGAGTCAGCGTCTATGAGGGCGTCTACAGTAAGCCATAGTCGTAGTACAATGTGCTGAAAGCCATTTTTTGTGGTGAGTGTGCTTCTGAGTGCACTCTATGAGTGAAAACGCTCAGTATAGCTGTGTTTCATGTCCTGCCAACACTTTGTGCTGGATTAGCTCAGAAAGTGAAGCTCTCACGAGGTTCTACACAGCATGAGTAGTAAGCACCAATCTTGCTTTACTGGGTAAGCAGTATTCTTTTGAGCTGGAAGGTACTCTAGGAGCACAAGACCCCCGAAGTGTAAAATTTACTTGACGGAGATAGACACTTTTTGTGCTAGGTAATCTCATAAACTAAAACAGATATGAACATTATTCAAATGCCAAAAGTAAGTTTACCCATTGCTTCACTGGGTAAACAACATTTGGTGCGCTAAACATTATCTAAAAGTTTGCTGCAAGCCTTCATAGAAGTAGTAGATGGCCATATTGACCGTCTTGGCACCCCAGTCCAGTATAGTAGCAGTACTGTCAGGCATTTCCGGGTACACTTCCGGGCGTAACGAGGATGGTAGAATTTTCGCGAGCGTAATAATGTAACGTTTCCAGTCCATCTGAAAGATAATGTATAGTCCCTGAGCAGAGCAGCAATAATTCCGAGCGAAGCGAGGTCTCTACTCGGACTCAGACAAAAAAGTATGGCTTCACCCATATTCCTCGCGTTCTTGTAAAATGTTGTTCTTGCTCGCCATATCGAGTTGCTTTCCATCGCCAACTGTCAGATTGCCAGACATGGATTTCTATCTTCACAAGAACACAGAGCGGCTACAAGCCAGCAGATTTGCCGGATTTTACCTATCTTATTCAAAAGTTCGCGTCGGCTTTATATCTTCGCCCATCTTCCCGATAGCCTCTTGCTGCTTCTTTGTGCTCCTGACACACGTCAAACATGGATTTCTATTCTCTGAAAACTTAATACCACCAACGCTCTGCCAGTTTTGGTGAACTGTACTCCCTCGATGGCTCTAATGTGCGACCCACAAAAAATGGTCGCCCGTTGTTGAATCGTGGTTGCTGACACTTTCACCAACAGTCATAGATAGTAAACTACCTTGTCTACAATATAAACTGATTCCTAGCTTTAGATCTTCTACAAGTGCCGTTTAGTAAGCACTTTTGTCGCACCTATGTATCGCAAGATTTGTTTACCTCGCATTGTGGCACTGAACTGTAGGGAGTTCCCCGTAAGCACATGGGCAGTGTACCGCTAGTATGGGAGAAGAAATGCCAGTCAACGATGAGTCCCGGGCAACGCTGGAAAGCTGTCTGCCTCAACAGAATCAGCCTTTTAGCAGCCAGAAGGAAGACGAAGCGAAAGACTTGGTTCAAGAGGACACCGAAGGGATCGCGGAAGGAGTGCCTGCTTTTCATACTGGAGCAGCAGATTTAGTACCTGGAGTCAACAAGGTGCTAATTCCAGGGACAATGCAGTCTGAAGGTCAGTGAACTGTAGGGTTGTATCGCCGTCCATTTTCCAGTAGTCTGGTCAGCTACAGCTGGTCGATCTTAGGCTAAAATTCATTCTCTTTTTTTTTTCTCAATGTAGCTATGAATGGTGTTGAAGCTGAAAGAGACGATCCAAATGGAGGAAAGGAAGGGGATGATGAAGCTAAAGGAGGAGACAAGCTAATTAAAGAAGGGGGAGGTGACATGCTAGCTGAAGGAGAGGAAGAAGCTGATCAAGCTGACAGAGTGGAAGGAGAGATGCTACCCGAGGGAGGGGAAGGAGAGATGCTAGCTGAAGGACGAGCCTACCAAGCTGAAGGAAGGGAAGAAGGTGATGAAATGATGGCAGCCGAGTTAGTGATTGGTATAGAGAAGCCGCTTAATTGAGAGGATGTGTTGACTGCACTTGAACTGTAACAATTTATATTATAATGTATACCTTTTGTTGAGTTATTGATTCATGTAGATTATTGCCTAGAAAATAAATATCAATTGCTATTGCTATTGTTGATGAACGAATAGACAATGTCCATTCACCACAACATAAAGCTCTTCTCGAATCCATACAATAATTATCTACAAATTTGAACATCATAATAATTTCATCAACATTTCAATGGAGTCAGGACATAAACTGGACATGTGAAAGTCAAACTAGCAATGGCCAAGTATACAGGTGCCAGTGGCTTTCAACTTGGATCTATCGCTGCTTCGAGCAATGGGAAGAACTGATTCGTTGGATTGATTGCACATGTACAAATCTGTTAGCTTGCATATGGAATGGTGTGTCAAAAGCAACATTTGAGCGAGTTGAAATTGGCTGGATTGCTACCCAGCATGGTGCAAAGGTCTTCTATAACGAAAACGCAAATAACAATAACTGTATGATCGATGCTGGCAGGATGACACTTGTTTTGCATCCAATACGTGGCTATGGTGGTGGTGAGAAAATGATTATTATGCTATTTTGTTGGAAATTTATTGGAGCAATTCAACATAGTGCTTGGTAACCAAAGTATTACCAAGTACATTGTGCAAGAGCAGTCAATGACACCAACTTGAAAGGGAGTAGAGCATGCTTTGTTTATTGCTGCTGGAATAGCATGCATGAAGATAAACAACCACTGTGTGGCATGGCTAGGGATGTGAATGCTACTATTGAGGCAGACGCATGGGATGATGATGTAGATCTAGAGGATATCGATGACGACTGGATCAAGAAAGCTGTAGAGGAAGATTCTCCTAACGCACGTATACGCGTACATAGAAGCATACACACATAATAATAATACAAGTAGGCCTACACACATTCACCAAGATCTACACAGAAGCCGAGACCAAGGAAGACTCTGGAGCGACACAAGTATAAGGATTGTGGCAACGTGTTGTAGTCAACTCCGGGCCATGCATGCCCAGTTTCGGGGGGAAACGATATTGTCCCCTACTCTGGGACAAATCCCCAAGGACGAGTGGCTTGCACTACGCAGGAAAGAAGCTGGAATCACACCTGCTCCTTCCAATATTCCACACAATTCCCTGTGGGAGAAGAAATGGAGAGGTGAACCAAGGAAATACACATGCAGGCAACGTGGGGAGAGGATAAACACAGCAATGTCATGCACCAGTCATATCAGATGGAGTGGCAGGATCTATTGCTCAAACCCTATACACATTTGGGTTTGGGTTTGTATATTCCCCACCTGAGCGTTACTCACTGACCAGTGCACAGCAACCATCCTCCTCTACACTCTCTACTGACATTGGTTCTGAGTACGAGCCAGGAGCTGCTCATTCTTCCATAGTCTCAGGATAATTATTATGTTGCACGCTCTCTCAAGAGGAGAAAGAGACCAAGATCCACATGGAAGCTGAGACTGAGGCACCCATGTTAGTCTCAAGCCCAGACCCCACACTCCAGAAAATGTCAAGATGTACGATAATATAATATTATTTGAGTAAAATTAAATAAATGCTGCATATAAACTATTATAGTAGCATGATAGTAGCCATAGAATAATATTATTAGAATCTGATAGCTTATTGGTTGATACTCTTCAATAGAGTGTAGATTAGTGCATGCTTTCATTATAACTGGTACCCAGTCCCTTTGAGGCAAAGGGACTGGGTACCTACTAGGCTAGCCTTCCTAGCTTTTGTGGCAAAGGAACTGGGTACCTACTAGGCTAGCCTTCCTAGCTTTTGTGGCAAAGGGACTGGGTACCTACTAGGCTAGCCTTCCTAGCTTTTGTCAGTAGGGCTTTTCGGCTCAATTAGCAGATAATTGCTACATGAATGGCTAGTACTGTATCAAGTATTCCACACGACATTGTGCAGAAGCTCTACTATCAGAGTGGCTGGACTCTCCAAATTGAATTTGCATGCTGGTGGCAATGGCGTGAGGTCAGTGGTCACTATTAGCACCACCTCCAGCTTGTTGTTGGTACTCATTACTCATACGTGGCCTAACATAACAACCGGCAAACCAAACTGCATGACCTTGCTGCAACACGTGAAGTGGAAACATGGAAGAAAATAATACAGAAAAGCTGTCTGCCTTTGCCTTTTCAACGCCTGGAAGAAAACGAAGAGGGAGACTTGGTGCAACTTCAAGATACTATCATGGTAGCAATGAATGCTGTTAATAATACTGGGGCACAAGAGATGGTAATTGGAGTCAAGAAAGTGCCAATTCCAGAAACAGTGCAGTCTGAAGGTGAGCCATATGAACTGTAGCTAGGTGTAAATGAGCTGTCGTATCGCCCGAGACAGTGCACTCTCCAGAGTCTGGTCAGCTGTCCCATCATAAGCTCAAACATCGTTTCCTTTTATGTAGCTATGAATGATCAAGAAACTGAAGGAGAGGAAGTAAACTCTGCAAATAAGTCTAGACCTGGGACTGCATTTTTGTAAGATTAGTTGATTCTCATAACACTGTAACGTTGAACTCATTCATGCATAATTATGAAGAAAATAGAAGCGGAAGTAATAGGATCATGAAGAAGATAAAGACAGGGAACGGAGAGGGGCCGACGGAGCTGAGGTTGAAGGTGCATGTATACCTGTAAGAGCCAGTTAAAAATAGCATGAGGTATTCAGTATTGCCGCAATGCTCCAGGACGAATCCTATTGGAAGAGTGGCTTACACACTGTCACATCGAACTGAAGATCATAGTCATCAGTTTATGCAGGAGCATGACATTGTAAGAATCTAGATGGTCAATGATAATTAAGCTAAGAGAAGAGGCAACTACCAAATGTGGGCGCCTATAGTAAAAATGGACCCTTCTGCCACTATGTTCATTTTGCAAAAAATGAGTTTAAAGTTGGTGCATATGTAGGTCATGATGTAATGGTGCTACAGGGTTAAAATTTATACACATGGTGGAGTTGGGGTCAAAAAGTTTTTTGGTAGTTTCCATAGCAACGGAATCTTTATTTAATTAGCGCGCTTAGAGTACAAAGGTCAAAATGAGCACATGGTCAGAAGATAATCAATTCTGGAGTATCCCCAACAGCGCTCTTGAGGTAAGATCTGGCATTTATGACCGAACTATAAGCTAGATATAATGTCAGCTGATATAATAAGTCTACCTAAGCGCCTTCCCTTTCGTATTTTAGGTGTTTTATGACGTCTGAGCCATCTGGCTCTGAGAGTGAGACCGATGAGGGTTTCCAAGGATTTTCTACCAACTAGCAGTGCTGTACCCACAGTTAATGACACTCAGATACCCAAAAATCGGTTTAAGGACCTTGAAGGACTAAAATTTAGTCAAATTATATGCTAATTTCATTCAGTGTAAAAACTGGCATGTACCGTTATCATCATTTCGGCCATTTTAATACATTCGTGTGTATGTATTTCCTTATATACTTGCTTATATGTCAAAGTTTCTCCCCCACAAAAAAATTAAGTCATATAGTAAGAGAATTATACCAAAAACTCAATTTTGGTACCAGTGGCAGAAGGGACCATTTCTACTCTGGGCGCCCACAAATACATAGTGCTTATCAGATCCTCTCACCACACAGGTACTAGGTGAATGCTAATGTAATCAATTTGAATGCCATAGAGTGTTGGGTGAAGTGTGCTGGTTAGGTCCTGTGACACAGCTTGGCTGCTAGCAAGAGCAGTCAAGCATGCTTGAGCACGCTTTGAACATCACAGCTGTGTCCAAATACACAGCAAGCTACCAGGTGATTTTGTAAACATGGACAATATATCCTGTAATTATCTTATTACTGGTACAATACAACCCCAGGATTCACTGTACAACTTACAGTGCTGCGCCTAATATTTCTTTGTTGCAATCCAGCAGCCCTATATAGTTGCATCTCAGCCATATTATTATACAGCTGGGCTCTTACGAATGCGCAATACATCTTATGGCTTTAATAGATGTACAGATATCTAGCAAGACCATGGTGCATCTACATGTGCACGTACTATATGATTTAATAATAGCCGATTTTTAGTTCAAGTAAACTCTGGGAAATTGAGAGTTGGCTCAAGCAACTGTTATAGGCCACTGCAAGTGATATTTCTGTTTCTGCAGGGGCATCCATTGACTGTATTTACATCTGGTGGCTTGGATGCTGATCTATTGCCCGCTTGACGGCCAGCCGCCATGGTCCTTGGAAAAGACCAGGACTACAGAAACAGAAGTACAGCTTGGAGTGGCCGTACCTTGTTAGCGCCGAGAATGATCACGGTGGACTCTCTCCGACTGTGCCCCTCTGTCATCTTGACCTGGCTGATCGTCACTCGACCCCCAGGACCAACACCCAGCACATCGCATAACGCTACCTGGCAAGTTATTCCATAAAATTATCAGAGAGAAATATTATTATTAGTGATGCACACTATATGTATACCTCTTAAAAGAAAGGGACTAGAGTTTGTCAATCACAATACCAGTAGTATAAATCTATATACATATGCACACATTAGTTTACTAAATTAATACAGCAGGGGTTCCCCACAAATTAGCCATTTGCTACTGTATCCTTCACTTAGGCTACTAAAGTCCCTGGATTGATTTGCCAACATACTTTCCAATACAACCAAACTTAAAAATCACCACTGAACTACTTGAGCTTTGGGAACCCATGTACATGACATTGTAGTGATACAATACACATACATAATACATGGCAAGCTTATACGATCGCCTTCTTTGGAATTGCATGCAAGACGTTTACACAAACACTAATGACTTCCTTGACTAGCTCCTTACTCTCAACTCCTTAAGTGTGGAATTTTTGGGAAATCCCGAAATTAGCTCATACTCACAGTCCTCACCAGCTGTACCACTACCACCGCTACTGCTGCTGCTACGAGATGATGAGGAGGAGGAGGGGGCGGGGTAGGTCACATGCAGGAGGACCGGCTCACATGATGCCCCCACATGCACCGTTTCCCCGGCAACCTGCTCCCCGTCCCACACAAAGAGGTTGGAATCGGTGGTGATGCCGGCATCAGCAATGCTACGGTCATCATTATCTGCAAAGTCATAAACATACGTACACAACACGATACATAATGGATTTCAAGAGGATCCAATTTTTGCCTGGGGCACAAGGCTATGCTAAGGTCCTATTCATATTCAACTATGTAAGCCTGAGCTACATGTGTATCATGATAAATCACTTGGGGTACGTGGTTTCCCAGAATTATAGTAGAAGTGAGAATTTTCACATGGTCATAGGTTGAAATATGATGTCATTACCAGAGATGCACTCATAGAGGTGCATTCCAGCGGGGAGGACTTTGGCAGTATGGACAACAGGAGCATCACTGGATACAGCCTGAAAGAGAGAAACTATAGAGCCACATATAGATAGAGTCAGAGCTACATACATGTACATGTAGAGGTACATGCATGCACATGTAGACACATGCATGTACATGTATAAACACATGCATAGAGCCACATGTGTGTAGAGTTACATGCCTGCAGGGTCACATACCACATGCATGTAGAGCCATGCACATGTATGCAGAGCTACATGCATGTAGATCAGTACATACCTCAAAAATGGCCCCTTTCAATTCTGCAACGGTCTTTCTTCTATCAATACTGAGGACGGTCGGCTCAGCACCCTATGAATATTATGTGACAAGATGGCACACATGCAAATTTATGAAATGCCTGTTTGAAGAAAAGTCACTAAATTCACTATGTAGCTTGCCTATCAAACACCTTATTCAAACATGTACAGGTAGTATAGTGATTATATAGCAGGGTGTGAAATATTCATTATTACAGGGGCAATTGTAGAGTGTAGCTGAATGCATGTGCTAACTAGGTGTGCCATTGTGCATAACCAAAAGGGCTTCTTATAGCTTAGCTCTGACAGCCACTTAATTAACTATTGATAAGTTAATTAAGAGAGTGCTTCACTCAGCAACCCTCTGTGACCCTATCAGCACCCTGTACCCACATGGGTTGTAACATAAGTGGCTGTTAAAAAGTTGGTAAGGGGTCATCACTGCCAACCTGCACTGGTCACTGAGAGTGGCTGAAATAAGCTGAGAATTTGTCGTTATTTGAGGAGCTTATCAATGAATCCGAAGACCCCGAAGATCAGAAATTTTGGATCGCCTCTCAAACACCTTTTTAACACCTTGTCCAAGAGTAAACATTACTATAAGTGTAGTAGACAGGGCTAAAAGTGGCCAAAATGGCTAAAATCTTGCATTTTTGAGCTAAAAAAGTGATTCTGCCGAACCGTGGGAACCGTGGGAAAAAAAATTAGGAACGCTTCACGAATTTGCGTGTCATCCTTGCGCAGGGGCCATGCTAATCTTCTCTGTATCGTTCCAATTTTAGTATATGTAGTGCCGAAGCAACTACACTAGTCCCTCCCAGAAAACGCTATTTATTGAGCTGGGACAGGCAACCACAGAATGCAGTTGGGTAACGTGTTGGAATGTTTGTGGTGTGCGTCGTGGCTCCAATTAGCGCCCACTATCATCATTCCAACGTCGTCACATACCGTAATTACACGTAACAAGGGCTCTATGAATATTATTATCAGTACTCACAGGAAGAGACTGCAGGGCACCGTTGGCAAGGAAGTACTGGCTGGAGTGGTGCACGTGAAGTCTAACAGTGTTGATGGCTATGTCATACTGGAGCCTGAGAGGAGGGTGAGTGAGAGAGAGGGAGAGAGAGAGGGAAGGAGAGAGAGAGGTGCATGTGGAGTGGAGGTAGGTAGGGGAAGGGGGGACAAGGGAAGAAAGAGACAGGAGAGAAAGAGAGAGGGAGAGAGAGAGTGTGTGAGAGGAGAGAGAGCTGTAAAGGTTTATTATCTAGCTCAACAAGACAAAATGGTGAAATGGCTCTAGCCATGCATACACATACTAGAGCTGCTAGGCATGAGCTAGAACGAAGCCGTACATGTTACAACGCTGCCAAAACGTCAACAATGTAGCCTTATATGGAATTAGGGGAATACCCCGTGTGGTTTAACAGCCACTATAGAGAGTACAGCTGCTACAAACAGTGGCTATATTGACATTGATAAAAGAACAGAGATCCTAGAACTGCCACAACTTTACATGTACCACACTCCTTTCACCTTTCTTCCTCCAGCCTTGCCTTGGCAGCAGACACCTCCAACTGGAGTCTCTCTGGTACACCATACAGGGGGTTGCCCCTGGCTATTGGAGGAGTAATAAAAAAAAAAAGGCAGATCACACGCCTTAGAGCCCCTGGTAATGCATGAGACTATACCACTATATATGTATGTACACAGATTGTGATGTTTAAAACCTATAGATCTAGAGGATCCTACTAGTAGGAAACAAGGACATCTCTTTATTTGGGACATCCAGCTACACAGACTGAAATAAGGATACCTCCCTTAATCAGGACACTGTGTATGCATGGCCATGGTCCCAGCTACATGTACATGTACATGGAGAAGTATACAAAACTATCCCTGAAATGAGGACATCTGGACACTACTATTAGCTAGCAATGAATATTATCATTACCTTCTGGAGGTCTGGTGAGAGATGTTCGTCTGTAGAAGAGCATGTACGCACTCTGCTTGCCCTGAAACATTTTCTCAATGGACTGCTCCAGCGCTGGACCTACGCGAGTATCATTGAACTCAAACCAACAGTGGCCGGGAGGAGGAGGGGGTGGGGAACTGGGGAGGGGGGTATGGGTATGTGAGGGGGAATTAGTATGAGTGCGATATAACGTGTACCACAAGTATCGTGTTTAAAACACAAGATCTAATAATTAGTGCAAGAAAATTTGTGTTCTAGCTATATAGGACTTCTCATAATACATCAGTGTGACGACCATTACCAGCAAATCACGCTAAAATTAAAATTGTAATTATTTTTTAGCTTGCATTCACTCTATTAGGAGAAACACAGTATCTATTGTTCACATCTTCAACACCAAGATCCTCAAATTGAATTTCATTGTTTCAGTGCAAACAAAACTCAGTATGCATATGGCAGGGTTCATGCATAACAGAAGCTTGCAAATTCTGAAGCATTCCATAATTTTCTCATAACAGTGCTGTGCTGGCCATAATAATGTTTCAAAACTTGATGTACCTCTTTTCAATGGGGGGTTTCCTTGTCTCCTTCGCCACCTTTTCCTTTCCTCCCCCTCTCCCTCCACCACTTTCTTCAATCATTTCTTCACCGACCAATAGCTCCCCCAGCAGCAGACTGTCTCCACTAGTGTCGACATTGACCTCGGTGTCTGTACCTTCGACCTCTAAAGGACCTTCTATCTGACAGGGGAGTGTTCTGTGGCTATCGCCAATCAGTTCATTATCGGTGGGTGTGGCTTGATGGTTGCCGGGGGAGTAGGAGGAGGACGAGGGAGGGTTTTCGTCGTCCATTGTGCTGATGTCAGCAGAAGTGGTGGTGGGAGGGGTGCTGGCGGCGGTTACCAAGGATACGTGGTTCATCTCGTTGAAGCTGAACAGGTCAGTACAGCTCTTCATAAACTATAATTATGATCAAACAAAATGATCAATCAACTCCTCATTGTATTGTCATGTGATGATCATGTGACTCACTTTATTGATAGGTCCAAACTGTTTCTTGAATCTCTTATTCCACGTCACTCCAGTCTGCTCTTGTAGAGCCTGTGCAATTATATTCACATAGCCAAAAAATTGTACATCAATAATCCATGAGAAATCAAGCCTAGCTCAGCTACTAGCAATGCACATGTACTACCGTAGTTAATCGAATACAACACATGATCCAATTTAACGCAAGAAATTAGCATTTTATAAATTCTCATAACGTTTATATAATATGGAGTGATTGACGACCTTTACCATAAAAACACACATTTTTCAAAATTGAAATCATTTTTTTCCATGCGATGTATTAGATTAAGTACATGCACGGTGTACTTAAACTTCATTGTGGTA
The DNA here is from genome assembly GCA_963930775.1 of Cliona cf. orientalis. Lineage (NCBI taxonomy): Eukaryota > Metazoa > Porifera > Demospongiae > Clionaida > Clionaidae > Cliona > Cliona cf. orientalis. Next base: position 1,030,797 of record OZ005699.1, on the reverse strand, counting down.
GCCATACTGATGTTTAGTAGTACAGCTAGCCATGAACACTTACCTTGCATATTTTGTTAATGGAACCTGATCCTCCGAGCTGCTCCAGCAGTGCCTTGATCAGGTCAGCGGGGTTCTCGTACTCTATCAGATCAACCTTACCAGAGCTGGGAGCCGAGGGAAGCTGAACAACCTCCTCTGACTGCAAGAATAAGATTGAGACTGATATTAATAATAATTATTAATATTATGTTCAAATATAGCACCATGCAGATGAATAGCACTTATATAAGTCCCAAGATTTTTTTTTTCTAATCTCAGGACTTGAGTGGGGATCCAATCCACCCACTGCATATAGCTACAACTTGGAGAGAAATCTGTTTTGGGCTTCATCAACACTGTAATTCATGCCAGTATCTACACTTCTTTGCATACTCCACTGTCTGTGGTCCACCTCATCACTAGAGCCTTCTCAGACTGATAATGGATAGGTGCTAACAAAGCATTCAGTGAGGACAAAGGAGGTGGAGACTATTGTAAAAGTAGAGTACAACACTAGCTATATAGCACTAGGGCTTTTGATTAACACTGCTATTGTTACACTATTCTAAAGATAATATGGTCTATAATGATGGTCATTCTGATTTTCGCATAAGCAATGCTGTCCGAAAATATTTTAACAACGAAACATTCGCAATTTATGATATTTCCTAATTCCTGAATTGGTAGAAGTCGAACAGATACAAGATGAAGTGATATCGTTCTCAGTTGCTATCTGCATGAAACAAACGAAGATTCTTTGCGGACAACTTTCTGTTTGGTAAAACTTGCAGCAGATACAAGATTATGATTCCCCTAATCAAAAAGTTTGACTGACTAAAATCACTATACATGTACTATCACTCACAGGGTGAGTCCATGACCCCAGCGCATCGACATCCCTAATGATGGCGGTGTAGTGACCAGAGTGAGTGCTACCGCTGTGGACAACCACGGAGAACAGCTCGTACTCCTGACGACCCTGTACCGACTCTCCACTAGCCTCGCAATAAGGAGACATGTCCAACTTCACAGGAAACTTGAATTTACTGGTGTCCTAAAATAAATCATTCCATGCCATGCTCATAATTTTGATACTTTTTTTTACATACCTTGTATCTCTCCCCAGCGTTAAAATCGTACAGGAATCTCAAGAGGGCAAAGGTCAATATTGGTGGCAATTTGCGAAGATGACATTCCTACAGTTAAATTAATAATGAGCATCTCTATTATTAAATTTTCTAATTTCAAGAGTGCTCTTATAACAAATATTCACTGTAGATCGTGATACACCAACCAGACATTATTTTTCAATGATGAAAATTTAACTGAGAACTCGGTCATCGAAAAGATATAATCATAATATTATTATTTCACTTTTCATACCCTCTTTGCATCGACTAGTTTGTTGCAGTTGGAGCAGTGGTACTGGTTGGCTCCATCCAGCGTCTCAGACTCGATATAGGAATCCTTGAGGGCATCTTCTAGACCGGCCCGGCTCGACAAAGCCACGGGGATGTCCTGAAACTCCTCCTCTCTCTCACTCACCGTACCACAACACTGACACTTGATCTGGAACAGAGGGAAAAAATTCATGAATGAGTACTTGTGTTGGTGCCAGTTCATGCATAGTACCGTATACATGTACGTGGATATTTTCACTGGATAAAAATTTTGCCAAGCCCAACAACCTTTGTATTGCAGAAATATTAATTTTGGTGGAATAATTTTTGCCAATTGATACACTAAAGGTCGCCATATCCTCTATGTAATCATTAACACGGGACAAAGAAATTAGCGTTAATAAAATTTTTGCCAATGAGAGCAGGTGGCGAAATTGGCGAAAATTTTCTCCTGGTGAAAATTTCTGCGTATACGGTATAAGATCTACTCAGTGGTAATATTACTGTATGTGATATTAAATTTTATTGACAGCTTTTGTCTGTGAGTTCAGCTGACCTGTTGCACAGAAGTTCCATGGTAGAGGTTTGATATGAGCCTCTCTCCAGAGGTTCCCAGTAAAGACGACTCTATAGCACCAAACAGTATCCTATTCAGCTCCTGCACATCATGCTGCTGAAACTCCTATAATACACAAGTTCAAGAACATTATGCATAAATTTATTCAGCTCCTGCAAAGTGGCAAACTATGCTTATTATACTCTTGTTCTCATTAATATGCACAGTAAATGTATACAGATCTTGTGACTTTCTCTTAAACATATCCCAGCTGGGTCGAAATCTGACTATCTTTTTATAATTTTTAATTATACCTCATTACTCTTCCATCCAAAGCTGTTGGTCAGGGCGTCCACTTCAGCACTCTGCTGGTCTGACAGCAGAAGACGTACAAACAGTTTCTGTAGCTCCACAGGAATCTCTCTCACCTGCCAGACCAAGTATATCATAGCATGCAACAAAATTGGCAGAAGATCATCATTGAGAAGATTAATTAAATCTTTAATATTGTAGCTCGACAAAGCACGCACCATATGTTGACTCTTGTTGGCTCCAACTGTGTCTTCTGATTGAATACCGAGTTCGCTGTCATCAAGGCTGAACAATGCCTCTGTAATACATGTGGGCAAGTCATAAGAAATAACATTCGGTAAAGGATCGTTAATGATTTGATCACTGATTTTCTAGAGATCGCCGCTATAGATGCTAGCGCATAGCATGCGAGATGATCAATCTGGCCTTGTACTTTAGTAGCGGGCGTACCTCTAAACTCTGGAGTGAAGTGCAGCGTCTGTAGCAGGGAATTGAGGTAGCACGTGGCCCCCAGGTTGCTGAGGCCGCACAGACCGCTCGAGTTACGTGGAGCGGGCGGTCGTGGTACGCGGGAGCCCCTCTCCTCGCCTGCTCCGGGCTTCGACTGGAGATCACCAGCCTGAGCCTCCTCGTCAAACAAACCTTCCAACATTTTTCACTGGCCACTAGCGCGTGATCTGGAGGCGCTAGGCGTGGTCTTTCCAAACCACACCTTATCTCGTTCCCAGTCCCAACCCCAGCCCTCAATCCGATTTATAGATTTTCGATTCCAATTAGCTACAGAATATTCTTCCAGCAATGTCTGTTGACTTGGCTAGGTCTCACCCAAGCCGGGGTGCAAAATCAAAGCGAAGATTTCGACGAGCCCGTAAGATCGTTTTAGGAGTTCGTGATAACATAAGAGAGTTACCAAAGAAGATTCCAATCGTAAACGCCGTTATACAGAAGCGTAACATAAAAGCAGATTATTATGATCAGGAAAAGCAAGCACGTCTACTAGCTCAGAAGATACAAGGATCCCTGCCCCAAAAGCAACATCAGAGCGAGAACACACAAAATATACAAACATCTGGGCAGCAAAAGCATCACCAAAGTAAGAAAGCACAAAATGTACAGAGATCTGAGAAGAAAGACTCACGGCAGCATCACAGCAAGCAGACAAGTGTACAAAACGTACCAGTGCAACAGTCTGGGCAAGAGCAGCAAAGTATTAAGCCACATGACAATGTGCAAAGATCCGAGCAACAGCAAGGTGAAAAGTTACTAGGATCTGGAAAAAAGCAAGAGAACACATATTATTATTATGCAGGGGCTGAGATAAATAGGTCAGGCAGGGCTCAAATATCATCAACAGGAGAAGCTAACTCAAAGGTACTTGCATAGCCTCCCAAACCAACCCCCCTCCCACACACACACACACACAGAGAAAGGGCTGATGAGCATATTTTGGTTGTGCACCAGTATGATATATGGTGAAGGTCAACCGGCTCAAGCCGTGCGCCCCAATATTGTACGCGTGCGCGTATATGGAGCATGCGCAGTTTGTCAATGTGTCCTAGTTCGAATTTATGGCGGCGTATTCATGAAGGACTCTGGAGTAATCTCTTAGGTAATCTATGAGGTAATTATGAGAAAATTCAGGGCCTCGATGGAGCCTTTCTGAGACTCGAAATTCAGTGAATATGTAGAGTATCTTGCGCGTCTATCCAGCGAATACCTTACAAGCAGTGTGTTGCCTTCTCTGACGAGCAGCGACGGCCGAACTTCACGCGTTCTCTTGGCTGATGTAATCCCGTGGATATATATAGATAGCCCTGCGCTATATATAGCACGCACCATGAGCAGCGTGCCGCCGGACCGATCTGGAGTTCAGAAGCTGTACTGCGCTGTTGAGTTCTTCTCAGCTTTGAAATTTTTCACTATCAAGGTCGAGAGCTACTCTCAGACTCCAGATGATCAGAGTCTAGTCTGCGACTGCGACGTACTGTACCGTGCACCCACTATATTTACGACCTTTACCACATTCACCATTTCCACTATGCAGCTACCGTATACCGAGGACATGGTCAAGTTTTCATAGTAAACTAATTATACACGTATACTGTCTGCTACAGGCTGGAATAGCAGCTTTAATATTGAATATTTGACTGCATGTAGATGTTTTGAAAAAAAATACCTGCCTGCCCTACGTAAGCCAAGTTAATAATGTGGAGATTTCCCAATAGATAAACTGTAAAAATTTCACGTATGTATAGTGTAAGTAAACTGTTATAGTGTATACAATATGACTCCTCTTCCTCTTCTTATCATCCACAGATTGTGGGTGTGGTTGGTGGCAGTTCAAGGAGTGGTGGGCAACAGAGCAGGCTATCACCAGTACCGATCATTGAGTTCTTGGGAAACGAGGACGCCTCTCCAAGTTGTCCGTCCGTACCCCCACTGTTATATTATAGATCTAACAGTGACAGTCAACTGATATTCTCCAGATCTGACATTACTAGGCGTGATGGGCCAGGTGGACAAAATTCAATGTCATTGACAGCCTATAGCTCAGTGCCGAGCTTGATAGAATACTCCAAGGTACATGTACCTACGTATCCAAAGCACTGTCATCATAAAAATGCCATGATATTTGTTGGGGGGGGGGGGGGGGATTCTAACTGTAAATTATTAGCTACATTCAAGTCTCTTCCTCCCCCTATATACCACCTGCGGTTGACCCGGGTTCCCTCTCTGTTCGGTTCCCTGATGTAGGCCAACCTCCGAGCGAGGGCAGAGGAGCCTGTGAATCGTCTCGATCGAGAGGAGCCGTTCTTGTCAGGCAACGCCATGGAGTCTGCGATGAACACATTGTCTGAGGCTACTGTTGTGTATACAAAGCAGACGATACTTGGTCAACTTAATCCAGTAAGTCTGGCAAGATAACTATTGTCGTGCACTGTCATCATGAAATTACCATCATTTCAAATTTTGAGAGAGATGATGCGGAGGGGGTTTCAAATTATCTCTTCTATATAATTAGTCTACTGGCTGTCAAAAATGTTTGATAACAACTATAGATTTCAAATAGACTACCATAACCCTCATGTCCCCTTGCATATGTACTCTAAGGGGTTAATCATGACCAGCTGAAGTGATGGATGCACAACATACCGTATTTATTCGAATAGAAGCCGCACACCAAATAGTAGCTGCACCTGGAGCTCTGCCAAAGAAATAGTAGCCGCCCTCGAATAGTAGCCGCACGCATGCGTGAACACAATTAAGTGGGTGTGGCCACATTCACACGCCATGAACAATCATCAGTTCGAGGCAAAAACATGACAGAAGGCGTCCCTAGCTTGGTTCTGCATGCTGCTATTTTTCGATCATAATTATTCGAAAAGTAGTCCTGAAAAACTAGTCTATCACAACAATATACCACCAGATTGGCGCAAAGGTATCCCTCCAAAATAAATAAAAGCCGCCCTCGATTAGTAGCCGCACTCCAGCAAGGCTGAAATTAATAGTAGCCATGGCTACTATTCGAATAAATACGGTACTTATTCAATTGTATAGGACTACCTAACAGTTGGAGAAGATGGTTACTACTATGAGACTCGCGACTATAGCATCAACGAAACAGATTTTCTTGGCTCAGGAGGATTTGGAGTTGTTCGCTGGGCTCAAGACCAAACCACCGGAATGATGTTTGCTATCAAACAGAACAAAAAGGATGAGCTCGAGAGATTCAAGTCGATTGAAGATGAATGTCGTATTCTCTCTTGTCTTGCTGAGAACAATCATATCGTTAAGTTCTTAGGAGCTGTAATCGATGAAGTTACCACAGAGCAGTCCACTCAACCACTACGGTTGTGCAAGATGATGATGGAACTAGCTGAAAGTATTGCTTTTCCTGCATGTAAAAATGCAAGTATTGTCAGCATGAGAATCCCATGATAATTTTTAATAGATGGAAACCTAGCTGAGATGCTGAGAGATGAATATGGAGAGGAGGCCCCTCTCCCCCAGGACCAGTCTCTCTACTACCTCCAGCAGATCCTAGAGAGAGTCAACTTCCTACACCAGAGTGGATACCTTCATCTCGATATCAAAAGTGATCTCATTGTTTGTGTGTGTGTGTGAGTGTAAGTGTGTCACAATGGTCCAGGATAGATGAGAGACACATGGTTCACATAATCTACTATTGTCATAATAAGTATGGGTATATTAGTCTGCAGTGTATAATCGTATGGTATTGTTATTGTGCAGCTCGAAATATTCTCATGTTTGATGGTGGCCGCATCGTGAAATTGTGTGATTTTGACTCAGCTGTTGTAGCTAGTGAAGCTCGAGGGCATCGTAGAGGCTTCACCCCTTACTTTGCTGCCCCTGAGGTCTTAAGAGGAGAAGTGGCCAGATTTTCAGCCGATATTTGGAGTACACTCTGCGTTCTAGTAGAAATGTTAACTGCTAGGATGCCTTTCTGCTACCAAGAGATGGTGAAAAATATGGAGGCAGTGTTTTTCGAGGTAAGTGTAAAGTACACATCTGATTCACTAGCTATCAGTATTTTATTACAGGTCTATATGAAGTTATTATTAAATATATGGTAATCAGTTTGTTGTTAAGGGGTAGCTACCTTATTTGGCTTCTAATTTGTACAGTAACTACAATACTATGCATACTCGTACTGTTTTTAGTAACTCTATGAAATTCTAGGTACAATATGATGAATAAATAGTATTGTGGTTATGTTTTATTATTTTGTAGATTGGAAATTACGAAGATGACAGGATCAATGACCTGATTCCATTGTATGAGCTGGATATTGAACCTGAAGTCAAACAGTTATTCATTGACGTATTTCGTAAGGACCCTCAGTCACGTCCCCTTGCACACGAGCTACTTGATCGACCAATCATCAGCTCCGCAGTTGAGTATATCCGCTATTTCGATGAAATTTTCGATGAATTAGAAGATGCAGAAGATCTAGAAGCCCCCCCTACAACAAATTTTGAAGATAGTTTACCAATCACAGATATGCAGCAGCAGACTTCACTGATTTCACCCACATCACCCACAACATCACTACATTCTATGGTCCAGGAGGAAAAAATAGGTAAGGTTGGACTTCCATGCACAAATTCACCCTCATGTGGTATAATAATATTAAATAGCTGCATGACCTCCAGTTGCACTATATAGCTGTCATAGCTGTGTATATTTTATTAATTTAATATGTTCGTTCTTGTATTGATATATATAGGCGATCTGAGTTCTGAATTGTCCCTGATAATAACTAATGCTGAACAGTATTTATCATGGCCTGAATTTGGTCTCAGTCTCCACGTTCCTGAGAATTCCCTGCCTGAAGGTATAGAGCAGTGCTCCGTATCTATCAAGACTAGGACATTGGGAGACTACAAATTTCCTAAAGATTCACATCTCGTCAGTGCAGTCTATTCAATAAAATGTGTTCCAAAATGTCGGTTTTCCGAACCAGTTACTTTAGAAATTCAACACTGTGCCAAGCCAAAAAACACTCACAAACTCTCCTTTGTTAGAGCTATCCGATCTGACTCCAAAGAGAAAACATCGTTATTTCATGCTGTTGAAACGGGAGAGACCCCAGAAATGGATGGTATCTTGTACAGTTGTTTTCCGTGTAACGCTTCCTATGGATGTATTGAGCTAAGCAAATTTTGCCAATTTGGGGTCATCCAAAGAGATACTGATGAAAGAGACTATTGTGTTAATGTCTATTATCAAGAGAACGATGCAAAGAAATTTGGAGTATATTTTACCATACTCTGGAATACAAGTACTCACAAAAAAGTTAGCACAGTATAGTAATATTATAATTGTGCATGTTGATTTAGCTATTGTTTACATGATATATACTCATAGGTTCTTGATGAGCACTACCAAAAGAAGAACGCAGTGTGCCAACATGATCAGCCTGTGGAATTTGAAGATAATCAAATTAAACTAGATATTCCATTTCCGTCATCAAAAGGAATAGTCTCAGATGATAATGCATGGAGGATATTATCACTTACTCCTCCAGTAGTAAGATTATTATAATTAATTCATGGTTTATAGCTAGCCTTATAAAATTCATCTTTAATATTGTGATCAAATTTCAGATAGCGAAAAAGGAAGTAGACAGCTTTAAGGAAGGAAAAAGGATCCCTTCATGCCAGCTAATGGTCAAATGTGACTCGGAACAAGTAACTGACCTCGAGCTGCAACCTGTGAATTTAAAGGGGGCAAGAGAGCCATACAATATCTTCACTATCAACATTATAGGTAAAATAATGTACATTGTATACATACATACACAAATGTACTGTGTCTCTTGTTTTTCTTTCGGAATGATATCGATTAGCTGCAAATTCCAAGTGTTTCGCCAAGTCAGAGGAAAGATTCAGACATCAACAGAGCCATACTGATGCTTCTGAATCAGCACACACAACACAACCCAGTCTTGCAGAAATTTTGCCAGAACTTCAAGTCATTACAAAACCGCTTCAGTTGGGCATATTCTTAGATATTAAGTATCATATCCTTGAAGAGTTTAGGAAGGACCATCGAGAAGTCAGTGAACAAAGGACGGCAGTGATTGAATATTGGCACAGGAACTGTACTGAGTGTTCATGGAGAGCTCTGGCTGATGCAGTGGATAAGATGGGCAACCACTCAAAGTTGGTGAAGAAGCTCCAGGAGTTGGACGATCTTCAAAAATCAAAAACAAGCAACATACGTGCTTCAAAATCTGAGCAAGGTGACTGCATGACACTCTTATTCTGTATGTCATACATGTCTTTTATAGCACACTGTCCATACCATCTGACATAACATATTCAATTTGTGACATTTGTATACAATCAAGATGATAGTGTACAATTTTTCTACAGCTTGTATTGCCTCTGAGCCACCTGTTGTCGGCCCACAACATGATAAATTATCAGGTGATGAGTCTAATTAAGAGCACTATTATGGCTATAATAAAAAAAATTATAGATCGCCAGTCATGGTATTTTTTTATATAGGATCTCAGTCTAGTATCAAGGGCCAGTACAACAAAAGTAGTTCTGAGATCAGTTTCAATCTGCTGATTAGGGAACTTTCTAGTAAAGTTTCTACGGACTGGGAGGACATAGGACTATTTCTTGAACTTGAGCAAGGAGCCCTAGATGAAATAAGGAGCAAATCTTCTAGCCACACAAAGAAGTGTTTCAGAGAAATGATAAAGCTATGGCTGAGGCAGGATGATCCCCCTCCCTGTTGGTCAGCCATTATTGATGCCATTGAAGAGCTTGATTATGAATCACTTGCTCAGGAACTTAAAGATAAATTTCTTTGATGTTAGGATATTTATATAGTCTCAGTGCTTTTAATATTCTCACTATAATTCATATTGCCAATGTATGTAACCATGAATATGATAAAAGTTACCATGTTTGGAAGTAACATACTGATTAATATTACTGAACCAATGCAATCTTCGGCCAGATCCATGAATATTATGCAAACGTATCAGGAGCGCATGCGCGCCAGGTAATGCTAAAATTTAATTAAAAAAGCACGTGCTCATGACGAAAAGACCCTGGGGATCCATATCCCCGGGTACGGGACTTTTCTGTCACGCTATAAAAACAGGCACTGTTCACGGCCAGCGATACATATAGCTGGCGCTCACCAGCAAATATTTTTGTGGCTCCAGGTGCGTCAAGTTGATCGTGTACTTTATCGTGATTGCTTCATCCGACCGCGGTAAGTCATATTAAATTTGTGGCCTGCCATGCTTCACCATAGATGGTAGTGGGGCCAGGCCTTCCCCGGAGCCTCCTTACCCACCACTATTATAGTCTCGTGATAGCCTGCCTGGGTATATATAGGTATGAGACTAACCCACCACGTGCTCAGCAAGCCCTTTTCACAAGGTTTAGTTTTGTATTGTATAGATTTCCATAGAGATTGATCTACATGGCTACTGAAGGTCCTGAAGTGGATGTTCCTTGTCCTAATGAGGGTGGACAAAGAAATGAAGTAAGTTCAGTAGGATATCAATGATTTAGGGCCAGATCCGATTGAATTGTTTTTATCATGTCTAGCAGCATTTGGACGAAGATAAACAAGTTGCAGAGCAAAATGAACATGAACGCACCCAGGAACTGAGTCTCGAACAGAGAATCAAAGAACTTGAAGAAAACTACAAAGAGTTGGATCTTCTCGTTCATACCATGCAAGTTTCGAGTTATGATGGGACATTTGTATGGAAAATTCCCGAGGTAAAGAGAAGAATTTCCGAGGCAAAATCCGGAAAGACGGTCTCCCTCTACTCTGCTCCTTTCTACACCAGTCGTCATGGATACAAGATGTGCCTGAGGCTGTACATGGATGGAGATGGAAGTGGAAAGGGCACTCACCTCTCCTTCTTCCTCACGCTAATGAAAGGGGAGTATGACCCTCTCCTTCAGTGGCCTTTCAGACAGACGATCTCATTGGTCCTTCTCGATCAGAATAGGAAGAAAAATATTGTACAGTCATTTCGTCCCGACCCAGCCTCCTCCTCTTTTCAGCAGCCTGTGAATGACATGAACGTGGCCTCGGGGTGCCCAAAATTTGCCCCCCTCTCAGTATTGGACGACGACTCGTATGTGAAAAATGATACAATATTTCTACAGTGTCGAGTGGATTGCTCTGGACTTGAGAAGCTATGAATTATTGATTAATTTTTGTTATTGTTGTTGCTACTATGATACCTCTATTATCAGTTTTATTATTTTCAACTAGCTACAGCAATTATTATTGATCACCTCAAAAGAATAATCTTATCTTAGAAGTTCATCTCTGGAGCTAAGTTCAAAGTACGCTTGTGTTCTTAGTGCGCATGCGCAGTTGTAGAACCGGAACGCGCTCGATCAAGTCCTCGCCAATGCAATAATGGCCGCTCGTACCTCTCACAAGGTATCTTCTAACCCCGCCAAGCTTCCGGAATTATTAACGTCCCAACGGGCAAAGAAACGGAACAGAGACAGTATCGTGTCGCAATCCTCCTCGTCCAGGCTATGGAGTCCCGCATGTCCGAGTCCAGCACCCGCCGGCGCAAATCTATCCAGGAGGGAATACAGTAGGCGAAGAAGTAGTGGTACAAACTATGGATTATCATCAAAATATAATCCTCATGGAGCGTTGGAAAGTCCATCACCCCAAGAAAGAAGCACTGAAGGGAGGGAGGCTTCACCACTGCAGAGATTCAAGACTCTGGCCAACAAAGTAAAGAATCAGATCGTGTGGAAAAAAGGTCTACAGAGAGCAGAGGAAAATTTGAAGATGACCGTCATAGATGGATCCGGAATGCACGGTGAAACGTTAACGTTCAACGTGAACGCTTTCAAGCCCGAGATACAATCTTGGGATGGACTTTCCCCTAAAGCAAAAGCCATCCTTGTAAAACCATCATGGCTACGAACTGAGGATGAATTGAAGTTTCTTCACCGTTTTACAATCAGATTGAAGTGTTTCGATCGCTACCCTATGTACGTACGAAAAGAGCTTGCTAGAGTGTTGTACTACGAATCGTTTGATGTAGGAAGGGTGGTGATTCGTCAAGGAGACATTGGTTTCAACTTTTATTTCATTCTATCGGGGAGCGTCTATGTGGAGATGCAAGAGAAGGACCAAAGAACGGGAAAGAAGATAAACATGATAGTCGGTGAGCTGAGTTCAGGGGCTGCCTTTGGTGAGCTGGCCTTGCTGCATGATGATCGAAGAAGAGCAACTATAGTGTGTAAAGAGCACTCGGAATTCTTGAAAGTTGACAAACCAGATTTTGACGAAGTGCTAAAGAAAAATTACGAGAAAGAGTGGAAGGAAAGGATGGAATATTTCAAGAAACACCCCTTGTTTGAAGAATGGAGCCACGCTAATCTACACTATGCTGTAGAAAGCTCACAGACTGTCGAGTATTTGCCCAGTACTGTGATTTTGAAGGATCTTGCTATATATTCTGAAAATGTATTCTTCATTGTGAAAGGAACGTGTAAAGTCGTCCAGGAAGTTTACTTCTGGGAGCGTAATGAACAACAGTGTCCAAAATTCACCCAAGATACGTTCAAGCTCCCTCCACTATCAATTGGAATCAGGAATCAGAATGAGACCAACACACCAGATCAGTTCCTCCGCCAGGTGAAAAAATGGTGGGTACTTCGCATACTTCAGCCTGGAGACTATTTCGGTGTTGGAGAGGGAGACATAGGCGTGTCTGTAATATCCCACGAAAAAGCCGAAGTACTTCTCATCAACAGGATGGTGTTCATGAAGTGTGGTGGGGGAGGTAGATGCCTGGCCAGGATGAGAAGCGAAGCTGAAAAGCTTTACCCCTCGAGGAAGGTGGCCCTGCAAAGCTTCAATGAGACTAGGAGATGGAAAGAGTATAAGAAGCTGATGGTGATGGAGATCGTGGAAAGGCGCAAGTTAGCTGCGGCTGCACGTCACTGTGGGCCTCGTTCTTTAGTACTGCGGGATTAAGTTACAAGCTTAAGTACACAATATTATGTCATAATAATATTATGATAATAATTTTATTATTATTGTGTTAGCTATTATAGCTTGCATGGTCAGTAATGTCTGGAATAGCGCATGATCACTGATAATAAGAAGTCATTAATAATTTTTTTGAGTAATAATAATTATTTTGATTATCCATTTTCCAGTAATTGAGATTGGACTAATAATAATATAATAAATAATACATGTGCACCTATGTGAATGTCTAGCTGTCTCTATCCAGGATTGCAAGAGACACCAGACTGAAATGCTAGTCTCTGCAGCAGTAAAACACCTGCATAGAAGAACAAACATGCTTTGTAGGCTGATGTTGGCATTAATTTTGGGGGCTTCCCCTAGGCCTAGACCTCACACTACTAGGGAGCACCCCCATGGCAAGTACCAAAGTACAAGTCCTTAAAGATCTGACTATGGCGGTATATGGCTTCTGTTGATACTGACACTACGCAATTAAGCCAGCTAAGCATCCCCCAATTACTTCCCTTACAAGGAATAATATTGCTATGCATGGCATGCAGCCAGCGCCCAGGGAAATCCCAGGAAATCTCCCCACGTAACGTTTTCAATGCCACAGTGTCATAATAAAGCCAAGAATCTCATGACAACTAACTATAGCTATATTATAATAATTACCTTTTCTTGGACATTTTTCATATTTTGCTGCCCATTCACCAAGTAGAATGTTGTAGTATTTCTGTAAGAAAAATATTGATACCAGTACGGTAACCAAAAATGATCACGTAGACATCACTCACCTCTATTTCAAAAAATTTTCTATACCTATCGAAATTTGCTAAGGGGTAGACTCGCTCAAAGTGGCCACACCTTGACAGCTGAAAGGACAAAACAATTATGATATCGTCTTTACTTCTGTACATGTATATGGATCAAGCAAAACATTACAGTCAATAAATTTACCTCATCTTCAAAAAGCATTAGCATGCGTATATCATCGGGTGTCAGAGAATCTAGTATCCTCTTCCGTTCAGTCTACAAGCAAAATTGTTGATGAATTCATAGAGTCTGTTATGGTTGTTTTTTTTTAATGCACATACCTTTGGCATACTTCTTTGTACAAAGTGAGAATGCTGAAATTAGTAGAAAAGATGAAAAATCTATTATGATCTTAGGGCATAATATTATGCTGCATAACTTACCTTTATTCTCTCCTCTGGTGATAGACTCATAGTGTGATGAATAAATGGCTCCCTGCACATGCAGATTTAAATAATCATAATTAAGTTTGATGATGCATGATGGAAGTATAGCCAGCACCCCAAAGCCACTCCTGTAGTGGACTAGATAACACAGGAATGAGGCTATAAAAATTATACAACAGACTCAGTAATAATAAACTCCATATCTTTGAAATTTGAAGCTGTTCTCATACTAAATCACACCAATGTATTATAGGAAAGCCATGAGCAAAATCTTATCTAAGCTGAATTCTGATGTACTATCATAGTGATAATATACTTACTCTCCTGCTATCTGTTGCCTGGTTGGAAGGTAGAACCCAGTGATGTTGAAGAGGTCCCTGACCATCCTTCCCTTGATGTTGACGTCGAGCTGCGAGTTGGAGTGCAGGCTGGGGGAGATATTCACCTCCAAGACCCAAGGCTTCAGCTGCCGATCCAGCATGATGTCAAAACCAAACAGCTCATGAACACTGTGTCTATAGCATAAAAATTATCCGTATGCATACCGTTTAAGCTTAAAAATTTCACCAATAGACAAATTTGCCAACTACAGATACATAATATAGATAGATAGATAGATAATTATAATGTCATGCATTATAATATTATGCACCCAGCCAGGATTTGGCCATGTGACAAATATAAAATTATAAGTACATGTACTAATATTATATGGACTGTATTAATATTGTTTGCTGGTAGTAAGATTTAATAATATTATAATACTTGTGTGGAGAGTGTTCTAACCTATTCCTGACGAAGGCCTTGACGTAGGAGCTGACATACGGCTCAGAGCTGATGATTGTCTTGATGATCAGGTCTTTGATGGAGTCCCAAACCCTCTCTGTATCGACTCCCAGGTGGGTCCGCATGTAGCGCCACAGCGCCAGCAGGCCCCACTTGTGTCCCTGACACACTGTCTCATCAGTGTTGGGAGTGAACTCTGAATTCTGTTTGTTAATACTGTGAAGGAAAGAGTATAGTATGAGAGATAGCTGTATGTATTCTTGTCAAAGGAGAAAGAGAGAAAAGCAGAGAGGGAGAGGGGGGGGGAGGGAGAGAGAGAGAGAGCAGATCTGACTGACCTATAGTTTGTGAGATGCATGAATCTATTGGATAGATTCTTCATAGCAGAAGAGTATCTGATAAGAAAAAAGGATAACAACACAATCAGCGGTCATTACCAGAAGAGGTGTAAATTAAAAAAGGATAGCATATAATTAGACTCACTTGCAAGTGGCAAAACGAGTCAGTCCTTCCCTGAAGACATAGATGATGAGGGGATCATAGCTCGAGACGTAGACATACACCCTCAGGTCGAACTTGCTCCCGTTAATCAGAAACGGATCAGCCAAATACCTGTGACATGGGGTAATTTGAAATTAGTTACATGTGTAGTAAGTTTTCATTAAATGTTTTCATGGAATACTCTGACCTTTGTACAATCACGGGCTTTTTCTTTGGAATCTGGCTCCACTTGTGTGCTAGTCTGATTCCAATACCCCGAGCTGCAGCAGGCTGCAAGTACAGATAAATCAGTACTTAGCTGAAAAAATTGGTAAATACTTCGTGCATGTATATACGTATGATGATCCTGTACCGAACTGCTAAATTTAAACACTGCAAAGGCGATTTGGGACCCAAACACAGAAATTAATTTTATGCATATATAATATGGCATGATGATGGTTATTCCTACTGGCTAGAATAATAATTGTTATCTTACTGGCTTCAGTATCCATTTCTGCTTGGTACCTCCCTCCTCAAACTGTTTCTTGAGCTTCCTCGTGTCCTGAGGAAGGACAAACGTTTGCGGTACAAAGTCGCAGTCTCTCCGTCCCACCCTGGCCTGGAGTCGGGACAGATTTCGCCAAAGTCGGTCCTTTCTGCCGATCTGAAACGTCCCAGGGAAATGATTAACCTGCAAGATACAGAGCAGATTTGCGATCTTAGCTTGTGAACACACTCTAAGTTGGTAGTGGAATTGACTGATGCTAATGTTTTATTTCCAGAAGTGCATCATGCACTGACAGCTTATAAAGATAATATTATTCATCTGCTTGCCTTTTGGTGTTCTTTGATGTTTCTGAATGAAGGTGCCTTCATATGCTTGCCCCAGTAACCAAGCCAAGCACTACCTCCTTGTATCATGAGCAGGAGAGGAGAGAGAGAGAGAGAGAAAAAAGACAAACAGTCATAAGCAAATTTGACACAAGATAAATACTGACTTGTACACTTAGTGAAGCCGGCTCTTGCAATACAATTCTTAACCACATTAGGTGTTATGCTGCTCATTTTCCACTTGAGAAGAGCTCTCTGCTCTTTAGAAAGAGGAACATCTATGGTAAAGAAAGAAAGATTAACTGGTCAATCACACACACAAATTGTAGAGAGAGAGAGAGATCACCTCACAGTTTTCATCGGGCATAGGAAAGTGTATGGTGGGTGGCAGGCATCCTGGGAAGAGGCTGGGAGTGAGGGCTGGTGATGGTTGATCGCTGCCGCGTGGAGTAGAGACACCCAGACTACCCCCAACACCAACATCTGAAGCTGATGCTTCTCCACAAGTTTTAACGGCAGGAGTGCCAGGCTTTTGATCAAAACTAACTTTATATCTGGAAAGCCTCTCTTTTGTGGCACATGGGACACTTTTGCTCCTCTCTCTCTGCATATCTGCTCCAGGGCTGCCCTCTCTCTTGCTGGGCACGTTGCAGCTGCCTTCTACTATTTGATGATCGAGTGTGGGATCTCGACCGAAATCACGAAGTCTTCTTCTCTCCACTTCAGCTATCAGGTCGGCAAGCCCATTCTCTGTAGCAGCATCCACACCATGACCAATATCATTATTACTACTAGTACTAGCAGCACCATGATGGCGATGTTGTTCACCAGTTATTACCGAGTTATTAGACATCTCTCTTTCCGGAGCTGTCAGACCAGCACCATTTACTTGTAAGAAAGCTTTGTTGAATTGTTGTTGTTGGCGGTCACAGTGGTGATGAGGTGTCAATTCCTGTTGAACACAGGTCTTTAGAGGCTGCATGTGTTTGCTGGTAGCTGAGAAATTATCTTCTGCACTGGTGCTGTCTTCCACGTCTTGCTCGCTCATCAGTAAGTCGTCGTTGTTGTCGTCATCGTCGTCAGTGTCTGTGTCGAGATCCGTCAGCTCTTCTTCAAACAGAATACATTCCCCGTCCCATCCTGTACACGTAGCTCCTTCCCCCTCCTCGTCACTCAAGCCCCTCTCGTTAATTGGGTAATCGTATTCAGTGAAGGACGTATCGTTCGTGATGCAGTCACTCTCACTCCCTTCCTGCTGGAGACTTAGACTCTTTTCAAGATCCGAGCTCAAGCTGTCTACCTCGGAATCTCCATAGTCAAAGCTCCGATCACCTGCAGTGAAGTTGTAAGTGATTAAAACTTTTCTTTAAAAATGCATTACAACAATGTAGCTAAGTCTCCTACTCAAGGCTCAGGATAGTCCCACACTATACCAATGTGAGATAAATCTCAGTGTAAATGGGATGTATAGATTAAATTGATTTACCATCATCAGAGGCAGTAGACAGTGAAGAGGTTTTCCTAATTCTTGACACCTCTCTTCTCACTCCGCAGGCCCGATGATTGTGATTCAGACTCCTCCTACTTCTGGTTTGTCTCTCCTCACTTTTGCTGCAACGACACCTCTTCTCTTCATGTCTCTCAGTACTAGGAGCTGGAGGGATGCATTTCGATTTTTTGGCACCGTCAGCTGCACTCAAAGATGCAGTAGTCATGGGGAGATGAATTTCAATGGATCTTCTCTTCAATTTTGGCTGCAATTTTGTGGCATCCCTGCACTTTCTGCACCGGTAGTTAGAATCAGGAAATAAGCCGACTTCTTCAAATTCTGCACTGCCACTGCCCAGAGTAGAAATCGAGCTCTTTCTCAATCCACTTTCAACCTTTGGTAGCTTGTCCAGATCAAACTGCACTTGAGTGATTTCAATCTCACTGCCACCACAAGCTGTCTTTTCTGAAGCTGAGCTACTTCTATGAGCACCGTGGCTATGCAGTGAGGAGCCACCATGTGAAAATTTTCGTTGATGAGCAGCACTGTTTCTCTCTCTCGCACACTTCTGACTCGTGATCCCAAGTCGCTTGTCAAGAAGTGGCTGCTTAGGCGAAGATTTGCTCGGAATTGACTGCTGCCATTTCTGTTGGTCTCTCCTAGCAAGATGGAGGCTAGTCAGGCTTGGTCCCGACATCAGCTTTTGATTCTGCCTTGCAGCAGCTGCTTTGTGCAAACTGGAGCCATTTTGTTGTGAACCTGCAGTGCTAGTGGTATTTGACGTACTAAGTTTGCTGCTTTTCGATTTGGTGAGACTGGTTGGGAGTGACTGTTGACGCAATTGAGAGACATTAGGGCGAGCTCTGCTACTACCACTCGAATTGGCGATTGTTGAGGGCCTCTTGCACTGTTTTCCATTACTCAGCGTTGTTGCAGAAGACCCTTGTTTTGTAATGCAGCCCGGAGACTGCCTAGAAACGATTTGAGACGTACACGTTCGATTTATAGAGCTGGTTGCTTGAGGACGATTTTTAGTCTCAATAAACGGATAAGTGTCTGCTCCTGGTCCCCCACTTGCAGGAACGGATCGCTGGCGTACAAATTTATCCGAGAACAGTCGCCTGCCGTAATCGTGACTGCTGATCGGCGGGCCGCTGCAGCTGCTTTGCATCTCGATCAGCAAATCAAGTGCGATGCAGATCTAGATAGATCGGATGTCACTCTTGCCTTCACAGAACAAAGCTAGATGCAAATCAGATGAAGATCAGTGCAAAATTCGTGTTTACATTTTCTTCTATCACCATGGTGACAGTGTGATTACGTGTAATTGGATCGTCTCGACCTTTGACCCGCTTACGTGGCGCGGCGCAACGAAACCAACAATGGCGACGAGAGCAGTGGATGCCGCTGCTTCACCAGAAGATAAAGATGGCAACAACACAACTAATTCATCTCCCTCTCAAAGTAAGAAGCTGAACAGAGGCGTACAGATCTCTCTCCTTGCCGCAAAGAATGACAGCCTGGGTATATGAAAAATTATTGGAAATCTTTCTTTTGAAATAGGTCATCAATTTGATTTCTTGAACTGGTTCTATTGGAGCCTGTGGTGGCAACAGTACTCATACAACTGGGCAGTGTATCAGCAACAACAGAGTACAATGGGGTACCAAACCCCCAACCTACAAACTTTGTCATCGGGTGACGCAGGAACTGGACCATCACAAACGGATGATGGTGGAACCGGAATGAGACCAGAGCAGGAATTTGGTGGTAATAGAGACGCTAATAGCAATCAGGGCGAACAACAGCAGCAGCCAGTGCAACAGCCATACGCATGGGGACAACCACCGTTCAACCAGCAGTGGAATTGGAATCTGCCTCAATTTGGGATTCAATTCCAGTTCCCAAGAGCGAGAATAGGACAAGTATATCTAAGAATGACAGCAGGTATATATGTCTATTCATCACTCTAGAATACAGGTCTTATGTGGGTAAATGACACTATAGGTTACGAGACGTTCATAGCTCCATTCTGGCGAAGATGTGCTGCTGAGCTGATAGATACACTGCTGTTCAGCTTTCTACTCAAGCTCTACCAACCAGACATTGATCTTAGGTGAGTTAGTGACTTTTGCTCCCCCTCCCCCCCCCCCCCCCCCCAAAAGAATTATATTATTCTTATATTTAATTATTATTATTAGGATTCCAGAGATTGTGTTTAAAGGGTCTGATGTGTGGGATCAGATGAACGATGAAGAGATTCTCGACATCAAAGATATTCTCATGTGGTTCCTCATCTCCTCCATCATGGAGAGGCTGTTTCACGCTGCACTAGAGGTACATACTTTTTTGCTGTACGGTCCTTCCTTAGATTCTCCTGGCATCAGCTTGATCCCAGAAATTTTGAGTAGAGTGGTCTTCTTGTTCATTTTGGTCAAAGATAAAATGTTTTAACATTCCTGTATACATTTTACTGACCACATCAAAGGGAACTGAATGCAAGTACAGCAGTGCAGTGCCACTCTACTCTGGCCTAGGGAAACCCCTGTTAATTATTAACAATAAAAGGGTTGATGGAGATGTTTTTTTGAAAGGGGGGAGGGGGGTTGGGCGGGAATTGAACTTACACTTTGATTCCTATCTGTACTACTGTATTGTACATGTACACACTCTGATCTGATAAAGGAAGGGTATGCTTACATCAGCAGTGTACTGTATCATTTATATTATCCATTGTTTATTATTCACACTTGTGGTCCTTGTTTTGATGCAGACCGTGTGTCTGATTCTGTTTTCTTGCACACCTGGCAAGTGGCTGATGGGTCTGAGGGTCTGGAGCTGTTCCACTGCACACCTCACACGCACCACTCCGGGATATTCTCTCCGAGTGCACCCTGGTGGAAGACTATCGCCAATTGCGTAAGTCAAAATAAGTGATGTACTATATAGTACTAGTAGGATGCTGATAATCTGACGAAATGTGAAATTGTTCAGTATCTAATCTCTCTCCTCACTGTCCCTCCCTCCCCACTCCCCCCCTCTCTCTCTCCTCTCTATCTCCCTTCCTCTCTCTCCTTTCCCCCTTTGTTCTCTCACAGAGCCTTCTTTCGTTCCCTGTTCAAGGCATCTGTCAGCTTATTCATTCCATTGGTGATCTTCTTCCTCCACATGAACAGTGGCCGCACAAAATACGATGAACTCTTTGGTTCTATAGTTGTCGACACTTACTCTCTGAAGAGACCCATCTATTCCACCTCGTCGGGTGTTCAGGGTGGTTACCATGGAAACAACCTTAATCAATATGCAGCGGCTGGCGATGTGAATAATAACATGAACATGCCCCCTAATCCGGCAGGAGAAGCGGCTGCCGTTAATAACGGGCCTCAGTTTCGTGTGGGCTAACTTTGTATAATTATGATAGGAGCGCAAGCATTGCATTTCTGTCATTATTGACAAGTATCAAATTCGTTATACTATAATTATTATACATTTCAGATGATCAATTTTCTTGTGATAATATACATGTAGTCCGTGTCCTCGATTGTACATAGCATGCTGTTAGTAGTGTTCAGTCACATTATCTCATGATTGTGACATCAAACATACTTGTGCAAAAGAATAATTATTGTTAAAATCATCCCTCCTCCCAGGCCGAGTCGCCGCAGCTTCGGTGATCTGTATCGAGTGACACTGCGGACATTACTGCAGGCACACTTCCAGGGATGGGGGGTATTCGAGGGAGATCCTGGGCGGCCCCTAAACCCTAAATGTCCAGGGCCATGTGGTATACTAAAATCGATGTGTTCTACAAGCAGCCTACCCTGCCTCACAATTGACATCACACAGGTATGTATAGCAAAATTTAATACTGTGATCCGATTGGTCACTCAGCTTGGAGGCCCAAGGCATCCCAAGCAAAGCGAAGTGAATTAGTGGACCGCCAACTGACCAATCAGATTCCTGACCTACAATACCTTACAATTATTACCTTATACCTACATTACCCTATAGTTGTAACAAATACTGTGATCCGATTGTTCAGAGGCCCGAGGCTGTAGCATCCCGAGCAAATCAAAGTGAAATAGTGGACCGCCAACTGATCAATCAGATTCCTGACCTACATAATTTACCCTACAATACCTTACAATGACTTACAATACCTACAATACCTACATTACCCTATAGTTGTAACAAATACTGTGATCCGATTGGTCACTCAGAGGCCCGAGCAAAACAAAGTGAAATAGTGGACCGCCAACTGATCAATCAGATTCCTGACCTACATTACCCTACAATACCTTACAATACTTTACAATACTTTACAAGCGAAATATTTTACTGGCGAAAATAATATCCCGATCTACGATATTTTATGATAATCCTGCATGCATGTGCCATTGTATATAATAGGTGGGAGAGAGGGTCAAGGATAGTCATCTACGACAGCTCTGGTGGCCTGAACACGTACATCAGGATGGAGAATGGAGAGGTACTGAGGAACCAACTAACATAAGATACTTTTGCTATACTATGACATGTATAATTATAAGTGTCTTTGAAGAAACTTGGTATGTATAATATGGCATAGTCTAACATGTTCAGGACCGTGGTAGCTGCTTTCATCTGCTCAAGAGCTACATTTTGGTTTTTGTTCCAGCTCCATAGCTCTTTCCGTTGCCGAGATACACTTTGGCGCGCCGCGGTATAGAATTAATGATATTCATAGCTTTTAATTAATTACGTCACAGTCTGTACATTCCAACGTGAAAACCATACGCGTTTTGCTACCCCCTGTCCCAGCTCAATAAATAGCATTTTTAACCCTCGGCGCATGCGCGAGGGTTACGGTAGTCGTTCTGTGTGTGAGTGAGTGAGTGAGTGAGTGTGTGTGTCTGTTACCGCGCTAGCTGCTACATACCTGTTTTATACGTTGAAAACAAGGTGCCATTAGGCTTTTCGTCGTAGATACAATATATGCATTGTGTGGATTTCGTTGAAAATGCTTTGTTCAAAAGTTCTGGCGACATTTTCTGACCACCACAGCCTTCTTCGCTTCTTGTCGAGCTCTGGCTCGATGAAAGAGATAGTAGCCGCTTCATTTCAAGAAGATTAGTGAGTAGTTCAAGCGATAGTTCTTATAACTCGACTGACTCATCACTAGTTACAGTAGGCTATCCACTTCGCTTCTTGGCTTTACTTTGTGCTAGATCTGCTGATCTGGCATGCACGTGGTACTATTACGTAATACCGTGCAATCAGTAATGCATTCTTGTGGTTATAGTTACTCTCTACAACACTGCCATCCGCTGCAGGCTTAGCTAAACATGTAGACTAGTCACTACTGCAATAAATCTCACAGCGCCGAGGGTTTAGCACCAATGGTGTTCATCTGGGAGGTACTATCGATAACGGGGCTAGACGGTGTCAGGGGTATCCCCTCTGGCACCTGCAGCTGAAAACTGCACATGGTCCTGGGCATATATGGCTTAGGGGTCGCCCAGGTTCCTCCCTTGAATACCCCCCATCCCTGGAAGTATGGCCAATTGCGGTAATGTCCGCAGTGTCACTCCCAAACGGATCACCGAAGCTGCGGCACCCCGGCCCGGGGGGAGGGATGATTGGGACTATTTTTTTTTTTTTTTTCAAATGATCCTAATAGTAAGTAATATTTATTGAACAGGCCCCACTATAATAATGATACACACCAAAATTGCTAATTTTACCAACATCCTTTTCACCTAAATTACTAATTTTACCAATTTTACCAACTTTGCCAACATTACCCGTCGCCTACAGCTCACCAAAATTACTAATTTTACCAATTTTGCCTTGTCACTGCCGTCACCTACAGTTCACCAAAATTACTAATTTTACCGATTTTACCAACTTTATCGATTTTACCTTGTCGCTGCCGTCGCCTATAGTTCACCAAAATTACTAATTTTACCAATTTTGCCTTGTCACTGCCGTCACCTACAGCACCAATTTTACCAATTTTACCAACTTTACCAATTTTACCTTGTCGCTGCCGTCACCTTATAGTTCACCAAAATTACTATAATTTTACCGATTTTACCAACTTTACCGATTTTACCTTTGTCGCTGCCGTCGCCTACAGCACCAAAATTACTAATAATTTTTACCAATTTTACCAACTTTACCAATTTTACCTTGTTGCTGCCGTCGCCTACAGTTCACCAAAATTACTAATTAATGTTTATCAATTTTACCCTGTCGCTGCTATTGCCTACAACTCACCAAAATTACTAATTTTACCAAGATTATTCTTATTGCTGCCTCGCCAAAATTACTAATTTTACCAAGATTACCCTTGTCGCTGCCGTCACCTAAAGCACCAAAATTACTAATTTTACCAATTTTACCTTGTCACTGCCGTCACCTACAGTTCACCAAAATTACTAATTTTACCGATTTTACCAACTTTACCGATTTTACCCTTGTCACTGCCGTCGCCTACAGCTCACCAAAATTATTAATTTTACCAATTTTACCTTATTGCTGCCGTCACCTACAGTTCACCAAAATTACTAATTTTACCAAGATTACCCTTGTCGCTGCCGTCACCTAAAGCACCAAAATTACTAAATTTTACCAATTTTACCAAGATTACCCTTATTGCTGCTGTCGCCTGTAGCACCAAAATTACTAATTTTACCGATTTTACCCTTGCCACTGCTGTCGCCTACAGCACCAAAATTACTAATTTTACGAATTTTATCTTGTCACTGCCGTCACCTACAGTTCACCAAAATTACTAATTTTACCGATTTTACCAACTTTACCGATTTTACCCTTGTCACTACCGTCGCCTACAGCATCAAAATTACTAATTTTACCAATTTTACCTTGTCACTGCCGTCACCTACAGTTCACCAAAATTACTAATTTTACCAATTTTATCAATTTTACCGATTTTACCGATTTTACCGATTTTACCCTTGTCACTGCCGTTGCCTACAGCTCACCAAAATTATTAATTTTACCAATTTTACCTTATTGCTGCCGTCACCTACAGTTTACCAAAATTACTAATTTTACCAAGATTACCCTTGTCGCTGCCGTCACCTAAAGCACCAAAATTACTAATTTTACCAAGATTACCCTTATTGCTGCTGTCACCAAAATTACTAATTTTACCGATTTTACCCTTGTCACTGCTGTCGCCTACAGCACCAAAATTACTAATTTTACCAATTTTACCTTGTCACTGCCGTCACCTACAGTTCACCAAAATTACTAATTTTACCGATTTTACCAACTTTACCGATTTTACCCTTGTCACTGCCGTCGCCTACAGCACCAAAATTACTAGTTTTACCGATTTTACCTTGTCACTGTTGTCGCGAAAGTTACCAATTTTACCTTGTCACTGCCATCACCTACAGTTCACCAAAATTACTAATTTTACCAATTTTACCAATTTTACCGATTTTACCCTTGTTGCTGCCGTCACCTACAGCACCAAAATTACTAATTTTACCAACTTTACCAATTTTACCTGGTCACTGCCGTCGCCTACAGCTGACCAAAATTATTAATTTTACCAATTTTACCTATCGGGGCTAGACGGTATCAGGGGTATCCCCTCTGGCACCTGCAGCTGAAAGCTGCACATGGTCCTGGGCATATATGGCTTAGGGGTCGCCCAGGTTCCTCCCTTGAATACCCCCCATCCCTGGAAGTATGCCTGCGGTAATGTCCGCAGTGTCACTCCCAAACGGATCACCGAAGCTGCGGTGACTCGGCCTGGGGGGAGGGATGATTGGGACTATTTTTTTTCACAAGTATTATGTTCAAACTCATGAATTATTCACAGTATTGCCCTCCTCTCTTTATTATGGCCACCCTTCAAATCTGACCAATCATGGGCCTTTGAACTTGTAGAAGAGCGCATCTTTCATGCCATCCAGGTTAGGACACAGGCTATATAAGGTAAATAATCGTCTGGAAAATATTTTTCGTTGTATAACAAGTATGTTTGATGTCACAATCATGGGATAATGTGACTGAACACTACTAATAGCATGCTATAGTACGATCGAGTGCCAGTTAGTATAGTGCGCATGCGCAGGTGAAGACCACATCCCTCACTGGAGGCCAAGAGTAGCTGATCAAATTGTCAAATTCACCGTGTAATGGCGAAGTTCTCACTCCGCTCGAACGTCGAATCTACCACCAGACCATGACAAAGAGCAGACGTCGCCTCTCGCTTCGCTCGAGGCTCGGTGGCCTGCCAATCCGAGCAGGCCTGTCGAAACGCGCGGCGCTTGCGCCGCTCGCTCGAGCTCGAGAATGCATCTCTATGGTCCCTAGGCCTTGGCAACCTCGTCTGTGCACACGGCACAACAATTCTGACCAATCGTGAGTCTTCTGAACTTGTAGGAGAGCGCATCTTTTATGCCCTCCAGGTTAGGACACGGACTATATAAGAAAATTGATGGTCTGAAAAATATTTTTCGTTGTATATATATAACAATACCTACAATACCTACATTACCCTATAGTTGTAACAAATACTGTGATCTGATTGGTCACTCAATGGCCCGAGGCTATAGCATTCCGAGCAAAATAAAGGACCGCCTACTGATCAATCAGATTCCTGACCTACATTACCCTACAATACCTTATAATACCTACATTACCCTTAGTCTCGAATCCAGACCCCTCCCTTTCCCGCAGCGCTGGATGTATTGCATCACCAGTGTGATCCGATTGGTCACTCAGAGGCCCGAGGCTGTAGCATCCATAGCAAAGCAAAGCGAAATATACCGTATAGCGGGAAACTTTCGAGGGAGAAAACTTTCACGAATTTCGCGATTTTTCAGCCATCCGCGAAAGTTTTCTCCACGAAATTCTAGGCATGCCACACCCATTATCCGATCAGTTTTTGCATTCCGCGAAAGTTTTCTCCGCGAAATGCTCCTTTCCTACCGATCTGCGAAAGTTTTCTCCCTTGAAAATTTCCCGCTATATGGTATAGTGGAGGGCAATACTGTGAATAATTCATGATTTTTGAAAAAAAAAGTCCCAATCATCCCTCCCCTCGGGCCGAGTCGCCGCAGCTTCGGTGATCCGTTTTGGAGTGACACTGCGGACATTACCGCAGGCATACTTCCAGGGATGGGGGGTATTCAAGGGAGGAACCTGGGCGGCCCCTAAGCCATATATGCCCAGGACCATGTGCAGTTTTCAGCTGCAGGTGCCAGAGGGGATACCCCTGACACCGTCTAGCCCCGTTATCGATAGTCCCTCCCAGAAAATTCTATTTATTGAGCTGGGACAGGGGGTAGCAAAACGCGTATGGGTTTCACGTTGGAATGTACGGACCGTGACGTAATTAATGAAAAGCTATGAATATCATTAAATCCACACCGCGCCGCGCGCCAAAGTGTATCTCAGCAACGGAAAGAGCTATGGAGCTGGAACAAAAACCAAAATGTAGCTCTTGAGCAGATGAAAGCAGCTACCGTGGTCCTGAACATGTTAGACTATGCCATAGTATACATACCAGGCTTCTTCAAAGACAACCTTACATGTATGATTGTCACATTTATACTCAGACCGAAAAAACGTATTTCGATAACGGTAATAGTTATGGAGCTGGAACAAAGACCAAAATGTAGCTCATAATCTAACGAAAATATTTTTCAGACAATCAGTGTCCTTAAAACCTGGAGGGCATTACTGTGAATAACTCATTATCTCATCATTGTTACATCAAACATACTTGATAATGATATTATTATTATGGATGTTTTACACACTGATGGATGCATAATAAGCTTATGCTTGCATATCTAGCAAAATTGGGGGGAAATACCATTAGCATAATGAATGCCAAAAATACCTCTGTGGTTTAATTGCCAAGTGTTTTAATGCTGAATATACTCTTGTACAATTTGTGATAGTGTCTGCAGTGCTGTGTGCATTTTGGCCATTTCTTGCTGAGTGTGCTGCTGCATTTTGGCCATTTCTTGCTGAGTGTCTTCATGCATTTTGGCTAGTCTATGCATGAGAGCCAGAGTCTGCTGCTCACTAGTACTAGTAGCACTTGGGCTCACTGTCTGTGCTTGTACTTCTTCAGTAGTGTGCCAGTGAGCGTGACTCTGATCATCGTGAGCCTCCTGAGGGGTGCAACTGATACCCTGTAACCACAAAATCAAAGAAATTTTGTCAACCCTCTGATGGTACAAATAACCTCGTCTCCAGGATCCTCCACACGTGGAGAGAGGTCTGGAGATGAGACTTTGTTTTACTGGTACTATAAACGTAGTCTCGTGCGTCAGCCCCTCCTCTCTAGATCTCTTAATTTGTGTAGGAGGGGCTATCCATGTGGCCAATCTTATATAAAATTATAGTTAGCTATAAATATTATTATTTTACGCTTACTTGACTTCTCTCGAGCTCATTTACCACTCGTGACAGTTCTTGCTTCATATTGACCATTTCGTGCATGAGAGCTTGACTCTGCTGCTCACTGGGACTCTGACACGAAAACAATAATAATTATGTTATTAAGATAAAATAATAGCCACCCATAATAATTATTAATAATTATTATTTACTTTCACAGGATTGAGCATGTTGGCGATGTGTTTTGCAGAACAGTAGTCTTCCCCCCTCATCAGTCGCATAAGTGGGGCAAAAAATCTCCTCACGCGATTTTTGTATGGTTTGACATCAAGCTGCTTATCCTTCATGTGGTGTTGGATCCTGGGCAAAAACCAAAAGTAGTCTTCGATGCCCAGAACCAGATCAACCTAAAAATTGATGATATCACTGATATATACTCATTACGAGAGAGACTTAGTCTATTATATACCCTGAGGGCGAGTCTTGTCAGAGCTGCTGCATCAAGTATGCCCTTGATATCGTCTACTGCAAGACCAACCTATAGTGTTTGCATTAAGTAGGAATTCAGATAGACATGTACACTTATGCATTCCTTGAGCACTCCCTGCGTGGTGAATGATAATAATATTATAGACTAATTATTTTCTCATATAATATATCGGCATATTAAACAAACCTTTCAACTCTTCTTTGATATGGAATTAATGGACCATACTAGCTACATTGTATAATGTGATCGTATACTAGATAGATCCTACTCATGCAATCCATGCTCTCAGTTTAGTATCTCATGTCATGCCTTGATCTTTTTGTGGAAATGATACACTTGGCTGTATTTCTGTTGCATGCATACATGTACACACTTACCAATAAATTTGTGAAGAGGATTGGCATAAGGATGAGGAAAATGACCCACATTACGTAAGAAATGGCAGGGAAAGGTACTCCTGGAGGACTGGATATTGGGTCGTCTGTAAACTGACGGAAGATATCATCATAACCGAGCTCTCCGGTAGCCATCGTCATCGTCTTCCACATCGAAGTGAAGGGGCTGGCAAAGGGTGAGCGGGAAAAGCGAGGAATAAACTGGTTGAATGCCATGTAGAAGGTGAGAGCAAACGTCACTACGAGCAGGACCGTCAAGAGGATCACTTTCAGGAATGTCTTGAATATAGCCTCAAACATCAACACATAGATGCCAGTGTCTGTAGGCCCAGAAAAACATGCACATTCATGAGAAATTTAATTAATTTCTCCCTTTGATCATGAAAAAATATTTATATGCCCTAACTGCAATCCCCAGTCTAAGTCTCTAAATAATATTACAATGATGCATGCACTGTTCATACACAGGCCTTCTTTTCCCATGGCATGCAGATGTGCAGCATAATACATGAAACTGGCAATAGCTATTGTAATAATTTGTGGCCTTGCTACGGTACCTAATATTCTCATTCGACGCATGTAGAGAAGGAGATCGATCCACACCAGAAACACTGCCACAATTCCAACTTGCCACTGCCAATCTCGAGGACAAAGGCACTCCCGGTCAAACACTACCGCAAAGATGACGGCAGAAACGAAGAGGGGCACTTCCACCAACGTGCAGATGCCAAAGTCAGCAAAATAGAGGTGCACCTGGCGAATTAGCCACAAAATCTCTAGAAGTAGTCGAATGGTGGAGAACAGAATGATGATTCCAGCTGCAATCTTGATAAAGCGAATGTCATGGATGCTTAGACCTGTATAAAAATGATTAATGCCCTTAATTAAAAGCTTAAAACATGCACTTCAATGCTATATATAAAAATGTATCTTTACCACATAATCCACAGATAGGATCGATTGGAATAATACCATCAATAGCATCTCTGACAGTTTCAGACATGTTGCTTGAACAAAGGAATTTCCCATCCACATATGCAGTGTTATTAGCAAGTATAATACTCTCATCAGTAAGGTAGCCCATCACCATTGCAGCCTCATTTGGTGCTTCAAGTTGAGACAGATTCAGTGGAATCTGCTCTTCAGCTTGAGCAATGTTGAATCGGCCTGAAGAAACCACTGTACCTATATTATAGTTACAAAAAGTCAGGCTCCTCAAAATTATATTTCAGCATTTCATGATTAAAACACATTCTATTTATTTCATCCAATTCTCTTTTGCAAGATTTGGCATTAATAATTATTAAGTAGCCAAAATTTTGTGCCCAGCTCTTGACTTAGCATAAAAAACTCACACATAAAAAATTTAATGCTACGGTAGCTTATACATACATACATACATGTTGGTGAGAAAGGGTTGAGGAGCTCCAAGGCAAATGCTGTCAGGAATATCACAAAGGCAATGTGACAGATGAGCAACATGTAAAAGATAGGCCTTCCAAACTTGTCCCACTTGTGCTCAATCAAATTGTACACTAGTGGATGCTTCAATAACTCAGTACGCTGACTCTTCACCTGCATACCAATATGCGCATCTGATCAATAATACAAAGATCCTATGAGGCTATGATACAATTTTTTCAATACCATTATCTTTAATGGATGGCTCAGTCTGCTGTGCCCCCAGCAACGCAAGTACTTTTGCTTCCTTCGTCGCAAGAAATGCAAACCTTTCTGTTTAACCCATTGCCATTTGCTCTCAGAATTCCCAGCCTCAAGCTCTTTTGGAGTAGTCCTTAAGCTTTCTACGTCTGACTCATCTTTCCACCTAAAATACATACACACAATATTATAATACATGCAAGTCGTCTTGCAAGCAGATCAAAATTTCACAAATTGGCTATGAGATGGTTATATTATTATACATTTCTTCAACCTAGCAGGTCTTTCCACACATATTAAATTATTATTTCTTATTTTTTGTGGAATGTTGAACAGCAAGGTGTAGTTGGGATAGCTATAATATTTACCCCACGCGCATGCGCAAGGGGTAAAGCAATCGGTTTGTCTGTCTGTCGTCGTCATTGTCGTTGTTATCGGCACGAAAATCGCCAGATCTCGCGTTCTAGGCATCTATGGGTGCTATAAGCACAACCAATCAGTAGATATCGGTGAAAAACTGGTTTATACGCGCTTCAAATTGCTCAAAAAGGCTTACTAGTGCTACAAATCGTGCATTTTTAGTTCAGCATGCCTGTGTTTATTGACCACACCTATTCTTTTAAGTATGCTGATGCGACTGCGCATGCTCAAGCGCGGTGTTGGAAAGGGTCGTAAAGTAATAAAACAGCTATGCGGCAGAGTGTTGCAATACTACGCTACAGTGGCTACAGAGCGCGCGGGGTATGTGCTCTATAGAGCTCTAGTTGGGGCGAGCCTGAGCGAGCCCCACATAGACGAGATGAACGCTCGCAATCCATATATTATTATTATTATTATGTATGGTACGTCCGTCACGCGAAATTATATACCCAGTGATCTCTACGGGCATAAACGCGAAATATTCTATTGCGCATTCTCATGCTTGGGACACGGGCCGTATATACGTCGTTCTGATTTAGCGAATTGCAAATTTACACTCGTGCTTGCATTGATCAAGCAAGCTCAGTGCGTGCAACATTGAGAACATGACGGGAGCCTGGGGACGAGGCTACTCAGTACCGGTACCGTACGTGTACTGCGTCGTACTAAGAGAAGGCTCCAAAAGAGGAGAAAGCGAGGCAGAGCTCGTTATCAGCTCAACAGCCCAACGGGACCAGCTATTAAAGAACGCGATAAAGATAGATTAGACGTGCTGCTCACTGATGACTCTGAAAACAGAGGCAGTCGGCACTGTAGGATGGAGGGGAATAGTCTATCGTACAGCTGTAGACCTACAGGCCTACACGACACTATATGAGACTGTCTGTCATTGTTTGCTTGGATCTGTATCAGTGGTCTTCAAGATCTATCGTGCTATGGCTTTATTAAAGTTTTCTAGTCGCAGCTCAGCTAGACATTCAGAGGCTCAGCTCAGGCTCGCCCCAAACAGGCCCTGCATGACACTAGTATTATTAATCCTCGCCGCAAAGCGTAGGCGGAGGGTTACTGCAATTGTTTGGCGATTTTTGTCCGTCCGTCCGTCCGTCCGTCGCAACCCTCCCTTGCTAAATGGTAAGGGTCGTCATAGAGAAAGTACGCATTCTAGGTCTAGGTATATGTAGCATAAAGGAAGAGTGGTCATGTTAAGTCCTGCCCATGGCCAGTGGAGTAGTAGTGTGTAGGTGTTGCAACTTGCCAGTCTGTGTTTACATGGCACCTACCTCAACTACATGACTGATTGCCATTCTGTGCTTTACTGGTCAGTTGTCAATGCAATGACAGTGTAAACAGGCAGTGGCTCTCAAGTGCATAATTCAGTTGAAGTATATAGCTATGTCACGTAGGCCTTCAGTTTATATAGTGGCATAGCTTCCTCCAACTCTTACTCTATAGCTAAAAGAGAACAGCTAGTACCAGAACCCTGTTTAGGTGCAGGGTATGTAGTTCAGTAGTACCACAACCCTGTTTAGGTGCAGGGTATGTAGTTCAATACTCCTGGCATTGAACATGCATAGTATTATTAGTGAGCCATACTATAATATTATGTACATGCATGTAGCGGTGAGGGTTCTGCACTCCTGTGCATTCATTATACTATGCAACCATATACATTGTGTTTAGTATGAAACCATGGCTAGTACTCACATTTTGGCAAGATCTTTGTCTTCTATGAACTCATAGTTGAATGTCACAGAGTACTTTTTGGAGCCTGGTTGTAAACTCTCTTTTGATTTGGTAATCGTACATTTTTTCAGCACCAATTCTGCCACATCTGTGGAGTATTCGTGACAATAAAAGATAATGGTATCACAATTTGTTTCAGTACTTTAATATGTATACCTGGAATTCTTTCTATGAGTTTTCTGAACGGAGTAGTTTCAGTACCATTTTCCATTGTAATGTGATTGCTTAATGCTAGCTTCCACTTTGGGCTATTGACGATGGCTTCTGCTACATTGCTGAAGAGATCACAATGAATAATTAAAAAGTGGTACCACACGGCTTTGCTAACTCCCCCCCCCCTCCAATAATAATATTATTACGGTAAATTCACATTATCATAGATTCTGAAGGGATCTAGCTATAATGGCATTTCCCCAATCCAAGGTGCAACTAATATTATTATAATACTGTTTAAGAAGATAGCTATTCCTTATTAAGCTATTGCAAACCTGTGGCCATTTTCTATAGCCCAGTCAAGAGCATTGAATCCACGATAATCTCTGTCGCTGACGCGAGCACCGTACTTGATGAGCGTCTCTACGGCAGTCACATGACCCTCTTTAGCGGCCAGATGAAGGGGTGTGGTGTTTAGCTTGTCCTTGGGATCAATATCTGAGCCAGCCTTGAAATTCACCAGTCGTTCGATGACTCTGGCATGACCATTAGATGCTGCACAGTCTAATGGTGTCCATAAGACTTTATTCCTGGAAACAAAAACAGATGGCAGAAGAATTATTCTTCCAATAATAATATGAAGGGCTCAGAAGCAAAGTGGGCTAACCCCGAACTAAATGCGGGGAATTGTCTAAAATGGACTAAAATCTATACATTGTATTCTACTAAATTGCCAAATTTTTCAAAAATGTCAATTTTTATAGCTCATGAAACACATTGTTTAAGATTCGGGGGGCTATAGTATAAATCAACATTTTGTGGGTTAGCCCACTTCTTAATTTAATGGATCATACATGCTAGCTAGTACCATGTATGGCCAATAATTTTATTAATGTCGCATACCTTGCTCCTATGTCTGCATGGTTCTTCATCAAATACAGAGCCACTTCCTCATAACCATGCATGCAGGCAAGGTGTAGGGGTGTGTTGCCATCCACATCAACATACTTCATCAGGTCACAATTGTGATCAATAAGCATTTTCACAACACTGTAATCAATATGTAATTAATATTATTATTCTCATGACATTTTAAATTTATCATTGTGGCTAATAATGAAGTCTCAAGGGTATAATAATTATATAATAATAATAATAATTGCTTGGTCCTGAGTTGTAAAAGAATACTAGCTATAGCTAGCAATGTTTACTGTTGTGGTTCTGGGCCAGCTTTATTTAGATATTCAACATAATTTAAAGCAATAGTATAGCTTGTACCTCTTTTTGGCTCTACAATTGTATAGCTACTGAAATCTATAGCACTTACTCAGTATGCCCATTCTCAGCAGCAAGGTGCATGGCTGTTTTCCTGCTTAAATTGGTATCCACACGAAATCTGTCCTGGTATCTCAGAATCTCCTCGATGGGCTTGATGTGTCCCTTCTTTGCGGCAATGAGAAGTGGCGTGTTCAAGCATGTGTCAGCAACTGAGAGCAACTTCTTTCCTTCATCTCTTTGTAAGATTATCTATTTAATTGACGAAAGTTATAAATTATTATTGCACACATGCACCTATTCTGATTATGCCACCAAGCAAAGATATCAATAAAAAAATGTACTTTTGCATGCCAGCTAGCGCTCTATATTCATGGTCCCGGTTTAGAAATCGATAGCACATTGGATCTATACAGGAAAAGGCTAATTGTTATCATACCAACTGACCTTCACCAAGTCAGGATGATTAGACTCAGCAGCAAGAAAAAGAGTACTGTTCTTATCTTTGTTCTGTACTGCGATCATTTTAGCACCATCTCCCTTACTCATTAGACACTCAAAAGCTTCTTTCTGGCCAAACTCTGCTGCGGTTAGCAGCGGAGTGTAGTGGTCGTTGTCTTTAGCTTCTATGTCAGCATCACTGCAATCAAGATCATGCATGCACACACCAGTACAATAATTAAGTAACAGGTTTTGGAACACACACAACTCTATATCATATCAGTTATACTTACTTATCCAGTAGTAGCTGTATCATTTTCACTTGACCACACTCGGCAGCAAAGTGTAATGGAGTTTGGTCATATCTATCTCTGACGTTAACATTGATGGTTTCATCATGTTTTAAAAGTGAGTTCATCACTCCTATACAGCCATGTTTCGAAGCTATATGCACAGGAGTCATGCCGTCATTTTTGTGCGCAAAAACATTAGCTCCTTTAGAAAGCAAGAATTCTACGACATTGGGTTGATCCTTCTGGCAAGCAAGATGCAGGGCAGTTTCTCCCTCTTTATCCTTTTCTCTCACCAATGCTTCTGGATTATCCGAGTGATCGTATAGCTTTTCGGCAATTTCAAGGTGACCTCCTCGACAAGCAAAGTGAAATGGAGTGAGTCCCAAACGATTCTTGATCACGAGATTGATCTTCCTCTCCCCCTGACTTCCCAACCCCAATCCAACAGATTTCTCAGTCATCTTACTCAGTAGCAGATCAAAAATTATCTTCTCTCCGTGAAGACAGGCCTCGTGGAGGGGAGTATCTCCATTACTGTCTTGCATCATAACGTCAGCATCACACTCTTCAAGCAAGCTTCTAACGCCCTCGAGATTTCCAGCTTGGCAGGCAAGGTGAAGTGGGGTAATGTCATAACTATCCTTTGCATTCACCTACATGCATGTATACACACAGATCTAGAAAATGTGCTACCTAACTAGTAACCATTAATTTTATAGACATGTTGGGAGAAAGGATGCATGCATGAAGTAATTATTGTGGATGCTGGTTCAATAATAATATTATTGTTTGCATTAATTGCGCTGCCTTATTAATCATTTGCAATTAACCTTCCATGATTATGTTTGTGTTTTTGCTATAGTAACATTTTTATAGGACTTACATTAACATCTTCGCATCGCTTGAGGTAGCCTATAATAGTACTAGTGTTGGGCCCACTTGAATCTGGCACTACTCGGTCAGTATCGCAGCACGTCTGACTCGCCGGCTTTTGAGGTATAAGGCGTGCAGCAAGGTGGAGAGGAGTGTATTCCTCTGATATTGTCTTCACTGTCATATCTGCAAAGAAGATATTATAGGGCATGCGCACTGGTTTAATAGCTACCATACAATGTGTGTATATAGCTATAGCCTAAAGTTAAAATTATTTGTGGATTTGAGAAGAGCAGCAAAAGTTCCATGAAAATTATTTCAAATCCCTGAAGATGCAAGGTGTATAACTATAAGTTAGTCTACAAGGGCTGATCCAGGGGGGTGGATAGGGTGGCTAGCCACCCCCCTTCACCAGTTCTTTTATGCAACGTAGTATAGGAAATGTCCACCATTATTAGCCAGCCACCCCCTTTGCGCGCACCAGTATGGTTTACTATGGGTAGCCACCCTGTCAGCCACCTTCTATGCAAATTTTCTGGATCAGCGGCCTGCTAGATGAATCTTACCAGCCTTTCCGTCCTTGTGTAGCATTTGCAAGATTTTCAGGCGGTTGAATTTAGCAGCATAGTGGACTGGAGCATAGCCATGCTTGTCCTGAACCCTGACCCTCTTCTTATCGTACTTCAGCCATTTCTCTACTTCATCCGTATTGCCATCTTTAACAGCCTGGCAAAATTTTCACAAAAATGAAATATTATAGCTAGCAGTGGCGGATCCAGAGGGGGATCCAGGGGTGCACAGGAACCCCCCTTTTGGCTACACCTAGCACTAAGAAGTATACTGATGATAGGTAAATGGAACCCCCCTTTCTGGCTACAGAACTAAGAAAACTGCTGCTATGGCTCACCTTAGAATGCTTTAGAAGAAATTCGTTCGAAAACAGATCGATTGGACTGAAAGAGCTGGTAGACTGTCTCAAGAACGATCGAAAGTGGGCGTGGTTTTGCCCAAAAGTGGGCGTGGCTTCTAAAAATTCGCGCGCGCTTCGCGCGCAACAGTATATTAGAACCCCCCTTTTAGAAATCCTGGATCCGCCACTGGCTAGTACACACATTATAGCTTAATTATTAGTTTTGGTGAAATACTGAAATTGATCATACAAGTACTGATTCAGAACTGAAAAACAGAATTGATTGGTGGCAATGGTAGCTATAATTTTATACTGAATAGGCCTATGAAGCTAGTTGCTGTCACAAGTTTATACACGATAAAACAGCTACACTGTATATAGCTACATGTATGCAGGCTATGTAGCTGAAAAATATTATGTAGTATTATACCTGACACAGGCTCATTTGTGGTCCCTCACGGCCCAGGGTGGCGCCTCCGTCGGGGTAGGAATTGGAATGATGAAACTCGCGTTTGCATTTCGTCTGCGAAGCTCTACCACCGTCACCCTCAGTGCTAGAAGATTTCTGAGCGCCAGGATCGGACTCACTCTTACGAAACGCGCGTTCAGTGTCGCCTTCGGTAGCAATGGAGAATTGTATATGTGCTGTGAGTCGGGCGCTCTTTCCTCTAGCACTTTTCTCTTTCACATCTTTAAATTTCCGTAGATCTCCACTGGGGCCACCTCCTCCAGAATCAGCGTCAGTGTGAAGATCGTTTAGCTCAATTGTTGTCGAAGTCGTCATGACCAGGTAGATACGTACTGCAAGTGTGTGTTGATAATCATATCCTGAAATAGAAAACTGTTCGTGATATCGATCATGGCCACCTGCGCACGCGCACGCGCGCGTGACTGGCATAACTGGGAAACTCCGTGAAGGTAGCGCCGCTCCAAAACGGAAAAGGGCGGCGGTGGGATGAATTCGAAGAGGAAAGAAACCTACTATATACATTATTACGTTATGTCATGTGCACAAATTCCCAGGTTTTGTACTAAAAAGGATTTCCTCATAGCAACCGTCGACGCCTCTCTATTAAAAAAATTTCTTTGTACAATGCACCCATTCCAATACACTTTCCTCAATCCTTAATTAAATTAGTTTCTTGGAAAGACAATGGCAGGAGCTCATGATTAAATTTAGCAATATTAAAAATGATATATTGATTGAAGCTGATTAGTGCCTTTCCATCAATGTCCTCTACACCCACCAGCTTTTATTACTATGCATCATGATCAAGGAATCTACAAAGCTTGGCCTAAAAATGATATATTGATCGAAGCTGATTAGTGCCTTTCCATCAATGTCCTCTACACCCACCAGCTTTTATTACTATGCATCATGATCAAGGAATCTACAAAGCTTGGCCTAAAAATGATATATTGATCGAAGCTGATTAGTGCCTTTCCATCAATGTCCTCTACACCCACCAGCTTTTATTACTATGCATCACGATTAGCTAGCTATATAATTCCCATGTCAATAATCATCAAGTTTGGGACAGGTAGCTAGCTATTGAATTTTGCATACAGCTCAGCTAGCAGCTGTGTACTATAGAGTAAACCGAGTCACATGAGAGCAGCTCAGCGCATGCAAACACTATAGAAAAGCTACTGTTGATAAACCATCACCACTGGTGAATTTTCAATTTTAAAGTGTGACTGGGGACAAACATGAAGTCATGAACATAACAATAATATTATTATAATATTTGTGGATGAAAGCATTTTTATGGGTACCAGGGGTATTATACAAAGTGATAAATAACCAAGATACTGTAAATAATACACTTTTGAGATTGCTGTAAGAATACATGTACATGTTCTTCGACCGCAAAAGTAGGAAAAGGTCGTCAAGAAAATGAATTGTAAACATGAGTGAGGTGCATGTGGTACCGACCATAATACACAATACTGGACCAAAATTAAGATTTCCTTATGTCGTGCTTACCAAAATATGAGCTTTCCTACACTCATTTGTCAGATCTAGAGGATAGGGCAGAATTTTTTGACTGAAATTTAATGTGTAGAAAAGTTTGCCCTATCCTACACAAGTACATTTCCTATAATAATTATGCATGAAATCCATTATTATGACATTTTTTCGTCCAGTGCAACAACATACCACTAGCCTCAAGCTCGTCCCCACAACAAAAGTTAGGGGATGAGGCTAACCTAATATTATACTACTTCATACATTATCATTATTTATACTGACAGTTTTTCTTAAAAAAAGTGCTAATTTAAAAATTTCTACATCATATCACATCATATTATAATATACAAAAATATGTCGTGTATATAGGAGTACAAAAATAAATCCAAAGCTATAATCATAGTTCCCGTGCAGAGTCAAAAAAACACGTTCTTCTGAAGACGGTTGGTCGTTTCTGGTGACATCCTGTATCCAATATTCTCATATCCTCGTCCCACTTCATAGCGTACCCTGGTCATGATGTCTCCGAGGGAAGCATGGGTAGAAAGCTCACAGAGAGCCTTGCATAGCTCAGCAACGTACCAAGAGCCGTGGTCAAGGTCTCTCCATGCCACAAAGCCAAGAGGGGTAGCAAAACCAAAGAAAAAATCGGCAGTAGCCGGTATCTCGGTGTCGGAATCGGTAGCAACTCGCGTTGTTCCATCATCGGTAGCTACGCGAACAGGCTCGCGATCGGTTGGTTGAGGTGGATCGTCACCTGCATCTGTACCGACACGAACAGACTCCTCTTTCATCTTTCCTCGACAGGCTTGCAAAAAGAAAAGCTTTGGTTTACCGCCGAGAGAAGGGCAGTGGTTCGCATCCACCTTCTTGGAGAGATCGTCCAAAGATACCATGACGCTGTCGGTACCGTAGACGTGACCTTCTTTCCCGTGCGAGAGAATGCAGCAGATAAAACTATCACTACGGTCGTGACTCCTTTTCCCCATCTCTGTCATGATGCCCAGCATATCCTTGGAGTCAAGATTACGATGCACTTCGACTTTGTAGCCAAGAAATCTGAAAGCGTGGGTGAGATTTCGCTCGTCGATTGCGGTACCTTCACGATCTGCCTGCCTTGCGAATTGCTCATTGTTGATAATCAGCGCAACTCCGTGAGGGAACGTCTTCATGCTGTATTCGTCGACAGCAGTGGCTTTGTTCCCGCCTTTTGGATTTACCAATCCGAAGCTGAAACGGATCGGTTGAAGATTCTGGCGATCGAGGTTGAAGGGGTCAAAGTACTCAACCTTTACCTTCCTGTTGCTGCCACCGTCGATGTCAGCAGTTTTCCTGTCCAGGACATTGAACTCTGCAATGAAAATAAAGTTCCTAATCATGATGTAATAGGCTACATGATAATATTGTATGTCTGTATGGGAAATCATTCTTAGAAAAGGAACCCACCAAATTGAAACTATGCCACTATTAATTTTTACCACAAAATATACCCCAAATGCTGTAACTTCCCCTGTACTGATGTTTTATTACATTCACTGTGACGGCTAGTACAATCAATAACTTTACATGTGCAGTGTATAGTATCCCTATGCAGGTGACCAGCACATAGATATTAGCTACATGAGATGCATTTCATCAATAGCCTATATACCCTATGGTCAACCATATCCCAATAATTTCACCATGAAAAATTGCTAGCTAGGCAACAGCTAACAAACTATAATTTTGCAATTTAGCTGAGCTGTTCTAATGAATATTTTTGCTAACTTATGTATACACTGACAGTACAATAAATATTGATGACCTGGTAAATGTACATACCAATGATTTTTCCAGGGGGTAGTGGTGGTGGGGGAGACGAGGATTCTGTTGGCTTCAGCTTTTTCACCGGACTAACACCAGCAGTGGCTGCAAAAGGAATAATAGCGAAAATATTTAGTATTATTGATCCATTGTTGGCACACTGCTTTCGAAATTTTAGGGAGGCCTCAAGGAAGGGAAACCCCTATGCTCCCCACATATATACCCTCCATTTAAAAAAAATCCCCGGTGCTAGCGCTGGGGCTAAATAATTAAACACCACATAAGAGTTAACTGTTTTATTAATCCTTCAGTTAGCTAAGTCAGAGTGCCGGCCATTCTTTGATACAGATCATTAATGATGAAAAATCAAGGGCTTATGATTACAAGACCTTGCAAATTCCTATAAATACATGTACATAGGTGTTCTACCAATAATTAAGTTCTAAGGAGGAGTCTAATTAAGCAAACACTTGTTTAAACTCACGCTGCTATGTACATTGAACTATTATGTACATGTCGTAAAACTCACCAGGGTGACTTCTGGCGATCTTTTTCGCCTGGAGTTTGTTCTCGGCACCAATAGCTGCCTCCACGACCTTCCTCCAGCAGGGATAGCCAAACTTCCCGACATTGTGCTCCTGCCGAACCCATGAGACTATGACATCATTCAGAGCGCTGGCGTTGTCCCGCGGGTGATTGTCTCGAATCTCCTCGACCTTGTCGGGAGCTAGACCAAAGTAGATGGCTATCTGGTTGTATCTGGCCTTGAATTTCTCCAGCGCCTTGTAAACTTCATTGGCATATTCTTCATCATCTGTGAGAAAAGGGTGGGGAAAAAACCCTGAAGTATTAATATTCATACAATCTGCTAACACCAGTGCCCCAACAGACTCTTCACTATGCAATCAAGCTCATAGATGTACTTACTATGTCTGAAGACTAATTTTTGCGAAGGGAAAACTAGCTAAATCATAGATTATGAATATATAATCTATGGCTAGGCTAAATATAGCGCCTCAGCTTTAGCTAGCTAGCTTGTCACGGTCTAGATCTAGTTTCACTCACCAAATTCGGTATCATCTACCAACGTCAGATCGATATCTGTATAGAGAAAAGAGACGGGAGAGAGGAACATAATACTACAACAACAAAGAAACAAAGGTTAGCTGCTTACCGGCCATCGTTAACCTTCACCATCAAAACGGTGACGCTGCGTTTGTGAGCTTGCTCTATTATTTTGGGAATTCCCCTAGTAGTGGGCGTGACCTGTGATGGCACCTTTAACCTTACGTTTTGTGTCTGGCAATACTGGCAAAATTAATCTCATAACTTTTACACATTCATGTATTAAAATTTATGGTACCAGAAATTTGTATATGAAAACAGTATAACGTACACACACAACATAATTTTAAGGAATTCCACTGGGCACAGTCAGAGTGATGTAATCAACATAAGGCAACCACTTTGCCCTCTGCGTCTGATACACAACCGTCCAAACTATTAGTGCAGCAGTCCATATCACTGTCCCTATCATAGAGCCACCGACATAGCGCCGAATCTTCGGGTTGGCGTCCCTCCTGAGGAAGGCTTCTTTGAAAAACCAC
The DNA here is from genome assembly GCA_963930775.1 of Cliona cf. orientalis. NCBI lineage: Eukaryota > Metazoa > Porifera > Demospongiae > Clionaida > Clionaidae > Cliona > Cliona cf. orientalis. The sequence continues at coordinate 988,791 of OZ005699.1, read as the reverse complement.
AGACTGTTCACCAGCCAAAAGAAGGGCAGCAGGAAGAACCCGAATATGAAGTATTTTCGACAGATCGCCACTTTTTCTTCTTCCGAAGCTTTACCCAGGTCCATACTGAATGTTAGGGCGCCAAGATTTCTGCTATCTCGTCCTTCTTTATCCCAGTAGTGGAGAACAGTTTCTTGATCTTCTTGTTTTGGTAAACACAATGACGTAATCTTTGATCAGATATATCTCAACGTATATTTCTAATTAATGCGCACCACGCATGTTGCACCTAGTACCTCCTTGGATCCATCTGAAACTGCCTTTCTTCCTACGATCAGACGGTAAGAAACTCTTGCTACGCTCACGATCTTTTCTATATCATCCATAAAAGTTTCATCAATTAAACGCATGTTTATAATGCAGACGCGCGATTTATGCTCTAAACTTGGCTTTGGCGGGCTAATTGAGTGCACATGTGCATAGTACATGTACATGATATGTCACATGCATGTAGGAGATGGACGGAGACCTGTACGATGAATTTGGGAACTACATTGGTCCGGAGTTGGAGAGCGACGAGAGTGAGCCGGAAGAGGAACGGGACTCCGACCAAGAGTACGAAGGTCAACAAGGCGATGAAGATGTACGTTTAACAATAATATGAATACAATATATTAATTATTAGTGGCGTATTTACAACAGATCATAATTAATACTGTAGATAATACATGTGTGTGTAAATGCTTGAATCTTGAGCGTTCAGGTTGTCTACTAGTCACTGCGAATGCGCGGTCACATTTTTTAACCAATTGTAAGCATCAATCATACCATCAATTGTAGCTCCAACCGCATTGCCAATTATCTCTCCATAGGTTGGATCTGTCATAACTTCCAATTTTTCCTTCGTTTTATGTGCTGTTTCGTTCGCCTCCTGCGCCTGCTGAGCCACAGTCTGAAGTTTAACAACTGTAACTATTGGCACCAGCGCCGTAACGACAGCATATACTGCTACAATGGCCTGCTTTATGTAGTGGCTGTTCTGCATGACTCTTACGTGTGCTTTAGCAACTTTGTTTGCCATTCTTTTTGCCTCCTTTGCCATTCGTTTCGCTCTCTTCTTTAGAGTTTTTTTCTTCCTTGGAAACCAAATGCGAAAGGTTTTTTTGACCTTCAGTTTGAAAGAGTTGAACCACCTTTTTACAGCTTTCATGATGGAGTAGCTGAGAGAGATGCTCTGCTTAGTCACTAACAGGCCTTCAACTAGTTGTCTCTCTCTCTCTCTCTCTCTGTCCTTGACAACAAATCAGAAAATGCTTAGTCATCCATCCAGCCCACAGTTTACATAGTGTGATTGTAGGGAGCATCCCCAAACATTAGCAGTAGTAATTTGAGGCATTTTGATTAGGATGAGCTGGCTATCTATTGCCTGTAGAGACTGCAACTAACCTTTGTACTCTCTTTGCAACGCTATATCATATTATCCCATTATTGAATAGTCGTACATAGCTTGTATTATATTCATTGTACATGTATACTGTGTAACACAGTATATATATTGTTATGTACCTGTACATGTACATGGTTATAGTTCCAAATTTTTGATGTGTAAAATGTTCTTTTTTTCAGGATGAGCTGGGTGAGGGTGAAACCATGGAAACGGGGGAGGAGCCTGAATCACAGGAAATGGCGGTCGTCTTGCACGAGGTGAGTTACCTTCAAATTTTAGAACTTTAAATATTTACATGTATTATACATTTTTCTCTCTTAGGATAAGAAGTATTACCCAACTGCTGAGGAAGTGTATGGGCCGGAAGTTGAGGTACATGTATGGTGCTTACATGTACATGCATGTATAATGTTATTGCTTACTACATGTACATGTACAGTATTCTTGCCTTGTACATGTATTAGTAATTATAAGGGATCATCATTTGGAGTCTCTGTAAATTATATGTTGTATGAGTACATGTACATGCACCTGTGGGTGTGGCTATAGCATATGTACATGTAGGCCAATTTTGTACTAAAACTCTCGCAGTTTATTGCTACAAAATATTCATATGAAATAAGTGTACAGTTAATCAGTGTTCATGATTGCTATACTCTACTAGAATCTAATTACATCTCATTAATTTTTGTTTTTGGCTGCGGTACATGTACAGTAGCTACAGTTCACTACACTGTTCTAATTATACGTTCAAGTCTGTAATTTTTTCTCTCAAAAAAAGCCATTAACAATGCGAGTGAGTTACTTTGTGCACACGACACAGTTGAGCTCCTGGTGATTGTTATAAGGCGGGCATTCTAGACCGTTGCAGGTCGCCTCGACGTGATAGAACTGCGCCCCTCCCGTATCGCCCTCAGTCCCTGGCACAGTTTCGAGATCTTTGTCGACACATTCGTACGTCGTGCGCTGTTCGTTCGGTCGTAGGAAAACTGCCGAGTGACTCTGCGACATGAGGTAGCCGTAATACTCTCTCGTCCATCCGACTTGACAGGTTGACCTCGCTGGGATCATCACGACAGCTGCGCGGTTCGAAACGGTACACACGGCGCACGGGACATTGGAGTGGTCGTGCAAAGCGGAAACCGGATTATGGTATTCGGTTCCAAATATCTCGCTGAAGCTCTGCGAGCCTGGCTCGTAGGTTAGATATTCACTATAATCTGGCAGATCAGGCATGCAGAGATAGTTGCTGCCTCCTCCTTGCGTATTGTGCATATTTCCCCCAACTCTTCCAGAATAGACAATCTCCGTACCTTCAACATCGGGGCATGTGCTCGCTCCGTATCTGACGTAGGTGGCTCCGCCACTCCTGGGTCCCTCGGGGCCAGGTGGACCTGCTGATCCAACGTCCCCCTTGGCCCCCGTAGGTCCTGATGGTCCCGGTGGTCCAATATCTCCATATTCCCCCTTATGACCTCGGGGGCCAGGTGGACCAGTATCTCCTTGGGGTCCCGCAATTCCTTGTGGCCCTTGAATTCCATCTGCTCCAGGGAATCCAGGGGGACCCACTGGACCAACATCTCCTTGTTCCCCCTTCATTCCTGTGGGACCCGTGGCTCCATCGTCTCCGATGGGCCCCGGTGGTCCCTGGGGACCCTGGGGGCCTGGTGCTCCATCATTTCCGTCCACTCCGTCCTTTCCCTTGAGTTTCTCAAGGATCAAGTCGCAGACTTCTTCATTTTGCTGGTACCTGGCAGCTGCATAGTGCACAATAATTATGCACATACAGCTTATACTATGCCAAATTTTGCATTATACAATAGCTACTGTAGCTGGACATTTATAGGTATATAGTATTATTATTATAAAATGCCTTATTCTTGCTGTACGCTGCATGTTTAGCAAAAAAATTTTAAAAAATTTGGGGAGAGTTTTTTTTTTTTTTTGCAATCTCAAGATTTAGGATCAAACTAGAAATAGTACTTATCTCAGTCATGCAAAGGTAAATAGATAAAGCCATTCAACATGCACCTTAATTGAAATTCAAAATACACATGAGGGGGATTGTAGTGGGTAAAAATCAATCTTTATCACTTATTGCTGCTGCTACTCACTGTGGTAGGCTTCTGCAGTCACTAGAAGCAGTGCTGCCGAAAAAAGAAAGAATAGTCCTGATTTCATTCCAGCTAGTCCTCTTGGGATCAAATTTTGTCTTTTCTTCGTAGTCCCTGGTGCCTTTGGTGAGACAGCTATAATCAGCAGAAATGTCCTCCTTTTTATAGAGCCAGTGTGCTATTACTCGAGCATGCTTCCAACACGTGCATTTTTAGGGTGTGTTGCTTGCCCGGGGTGTCCATTCTGCAATCTGATTGGTCGAGAGGGTTGTCACAGAGTCACAAAGTGGATTTGGTTGAGGCTCACAAAGTGGATTTGATTGATCAACAAATTTAATGGGGGGAGAGATCTAGAGTTCTTGATAGTCATACAAGTATACTCTATGCATGCATACAGTGTATGTACATGTACATGTACATGTATGTCACAACCCATGAACATGTGTACAAGTGTGTCATACATGTACAAATGTATCACTTCTAATTTCTTAGGAAGTTAGTGGAGCGACCTTGTCATCTATAATTTGTTCCATTGTCTGTAAATCCTTTGTCAAAGCCCATTATTTTTATGCCCGTCACCTCAGCCCAGGAAAGACGGTAACTGTTACTGTTGGTTCAAATTTTGCTGTGGTTTTTCCGTTACCTGTGGTCCATTTAGAATTTGTGAACGTTTAATCAAGACCATTAGTTGTGCCTTTTAGATTTTACTGTAAATGCACAGAGTGCATATTATTGTATATAGCTACGTGGCCACGTCACTATAGTGCATTAATTTTGTGAGGTTCATATAAATGTACATGTAGCATGTTTCTCTCTATCCCTCTCTACGTTATATCTCTCTTCCTCTCTCCATCTCTCTCTCCCTCCCTCCCCCTCTCTCCATCTCTCTCTCTCTCCCTTCCCCTCTCTCCATCTCTTTCCCTCACGCTTTCTCTCTCCCCCTCTTTATATTGTGTCTCTCTCTCTCCCCCCTCCCTTCCTCCTCTCCCAGACCATTGTTCAAGAGGAGGACACTCAGCCGCTGACAGAACCGATCATTGCTCCCGTTAAGAAGCACAAGTTCTCCCACGTGGAGCAAGAGCTCCCAGCTACCTCCTACGAGGTGGAGTACCTTGCCGACCTCATGGATAATGCTGAGCTCGTCAGAAATGTGGCAGTCGCGGGACAGCTGCACTGTGGCAAGGTATAATAATATTATACATAATAGATTTCTTAATGAAGTATTTTAGGATGGATGATGTGTGATATTGCTTGGATATACATCTCTCTCTCTCTCTCTCTCTCTCCAGAGCACACTACTGGACTGCCTGTTAGAGCAGACACACCCCGAGTTGCTTCTCAAGGAAGACAAGCAGGTAAGAAAGGCGCTTAATTTAACGAAATGAATGGTACAGTTGTATGCTACAGACTATTAATTTTACTGTGTATGATATTTTATTTTAGCTTCGATACACAGACATACTATTCACAGAACAAGAGGTATATACAGTGTAAAATCATATTATTATATTATTATATTGTAATTTGTACATGTACATGTATGCAGATGTTTGCGATATTATTACATGTACTTCTACCACACCTAGTTCTCAAGTCTAAGCCACCTATATAAGTGGCTCTGCCTTTGCTGGGATTAGGTCTGCCTGAGCAGATAATGGGACAGTTGGTTGTCCCTCAAGTTTGGGATTGGTGGTAGAATAATATTAAATATATTATGATAGAAGATCTGGATAAATCTACTGAATCTTCATGTGTCCGTCGTCACCCGCTAATTAGCTCTATTGTTTCCAGAGGGGTGTGAGCATCAAGGCCACGCCCGTTTCCCTCGTTCTGCCCGACTCAAAGACCAAGTCTTTTCTGATGAACATCTACGACACTCCCGGTCACGTCAACTTCTCCGATGAGGTGACAGCTGCCTACAGGCTCTGCGACGGAGTGGTGCTCATGATCGATGCTTCAGAGGGGGTAAGCAACACTAATTAATGCCCCTATACATGTAGGTTTGCATAATAATAATAGAGTTTTTGAAAATTTTGATAACAAAAATGTTTGCATAATTGAATTTCCTGACTACAGTGCTGCATACATGTACATGCTCTAGGACATTGTGGGAAATAATTAACACATTAATTTTCAACTCCGCTGGTACATGTACATGTACATGTGTAAATTTGTTTTGCTAAGCCTTGATTTTGCTTGGAGAGAATGGATATTTGCCTACTCTTGGATGTAATATTAGTTTCATACCTCTCATCCAGGTGATGATGAATACTGAGCGATTGTTGAAACATGCAGTACAGGAGAGGCTGGCCATCACTATCTGCATAAACAAGGTAAGTGTAGTTAGTCTGAGTGCCTTTCAAAATATTAGGACATGCTTCAATCATGTAAAACTACATGAACATTTTAAAAGCCTTAATATCTGAGCAAGACAGAGGGAGAGAGAGAGGGGGGAGGGAGGAAAGGAGAGAGAAGTCCTTACATGTATGTTAGTAGTGTTTGTCATCTTTTTATTAACTTGATCACAGATTGATCGCCTTGTTCTTGAGCTGAAGCTTCCCCCCTCCGACGCCTACTTCAAATTAAAGCATACCATCGATGAGGTCAACAGTCTGCTCAGTCTCTACTCGGACAGCGAGGACACGCCCATCGTCTCCCCCCTTCTCGGGAACGTCTGCTTCGCCTCGGCTAAGTACGGCATCTGCTTCACTCTTTTCTCTTTTGCCAAACTCTACGCCGACAATTTTGGTTAGTCAATCTATTTTTTTGTGATTTGCACCAATTAGAGCTACAGTTTTATTTGTATGCGCATAAAAGTACCGTAAGAGGACTGATTACTTCTGTGGTAATTGTACTTCGATCAAAATGTGTGATTAGTTGTGTTCTGATATTGCCCATCTATAGTATTTCTAAGGATTTTGCAGTATTTTATGTATAATAGTAGAGATTTGCATTTCTCTCATTACTGTTATGTGTTTGTGACAGGTGGAGGATTTTCAGCTACTGATTTCTCGAAGCGACTCTGGGGTGACTGCTACTTCAATCGGGCCAAGCGAACATTCTCCAAGAAGCCCCCCTCCATGGATGCCCCCCGGAGCTTCGTGGAATTTCTCCTGGAACCCCTGTACAAGATATTCTCTCAGGTGGTGGGGGACGTGGACACTACCCTCCCTCAGGTTCTGGACGAGCTGGGGATAGTCCTGAGTAAAACCGAGATGAAGATGAATATCAGACCTCTACTGAGGTTGGTCTGTCAGAGATTCTTCGGAGAGCACACGAGTAAGTCAAGGAGAGTTGATTGCATACAGTGTGCATAAAAATTTATAACTTCTACATAATAATATTATTAAACATGTAGCTGGCTGATGGCAACCAAAAGAGTATAAAGTACATTTATGTGCCAATCTTCTTAATCCATAGGTTTTGTGGACATGTGTGTTCAGCACATCCCCTCACCAGCAAGAGCCGCCAAAGCAAAGGTAGACTAGAAGATTTCATTACATGTTTTCACTTCTCTCTCTCTCTCTCTCTCTACAGGTGGAGCACACTTATACCGGTCCTCTCGATGACGAATTGGCTGAAGCCATGCTGTCATGTGACCCAGAGGTACGTACATGTAAGGCAGGACACACCTCGTAACTTCTACTATTGACACTCTTTAGCATTTAGAATAGAGATTTCTCACATGACCCTTAGGCTGATTTCTCCTCCCTAGAATTTGCCTAAAGAATACTGGTACAAATTATTGGGGCAATATTATTCTCCAGAAGAATCAAGAATGATTGATAATAGATAATCCTGTATTAATCACTGTTTATAGGGCCCCCTCATGATACATGTCACCAAGCTGTACCCAACTCAAGATGCAACTGTGTTCCATGCTTTTGGTAGAGTCATCAGTGGAACATGTAAGTTGAGAGAGAGAAGGGACAAGGGAGGGAGAGAGAGAGAGAAAAAGAGAGAGTAAGGGAGAGGAAGAGAGAGAGAGATGGGGGAGCAGGGGAAGGAGGGAGAGAGGTGGGATGGGGATGGAGGGGGAGAGAGGGAGTGGGAGGGAGGAAGGGATGGGTGAGTATGATTATTTTCTTCTTCTACAGTATATGCTGGTCAACAAGTTCGCATTCTTGGTGAAAATTACTCGCTGGAGGATGAAGAGGATTCCAAAATTGGACAGGTTAGCCATGTTGCTATGGGAGGGTGTGTGGTCTTAATGTTAGTACCCACCCTTGGGGCATGTATGGAATGTTAATTAATGTGGAAGTCCCTTGATATGGCTCTAATTATCAGCCACAACATTTTCTGCCATTTCCTGGAAATAACATACCTATCATTCCACCTGAGACTTCATGGTATGTGCAAAAGCAATTTTAAGTTAAATAACATTATTATGTACACGTACATTAATTGTGAGCATGCATGTACATGTACATGTGCATATTATACATGTACATGTAGGTTGGTCGTCTATGGATCTCGGAGGCTCGCTACAGCATCGAGATCAACCGAGTGCCGTCTGGTAACTGGGTTATGATCGAGGGGGTCGATCAAACCATCACAAAGACAGCCACCATCACACAGGACTCTGGCTGTGACGATGTAAGTATAAGCAGTATGTAGCTATAACTGTAGTTAGCAATTTTTGTGCGTAAAAATAATGTTGATGTACAAATGTACATATGTACACGTACATTAGTGGATGCTGGTATTTTAATGAAAGAATATAGCAAGTTTTTCTCTTAGAAATGTCAAAAATAATCAATTTTTTGGTACGTTTTGCTGTCTTGAAACTCAGCAATGAATATCTCATGTTATATCTATTTCGCTGGTTGATTTTGTTTTGTTGCACGGTTTAGGCTCAAATCTTTCGACCTCTGAAATTCAACACTCAGTCTGTGGTAAAGATCGCAGTGGAACCCGTCAATCCATCGGAACTGCCGAAGATGTTGGATGGACTGCGAAAAGTGAATAAATCATATCCCCTCCTCGTAACAAAGGTACGTGCTTGTGAGATAGCACTAATACTACATGAATATTTACTTGGGTCGGTCGGAAATAATTTCCAAATTTCAGCAAAGGTTATCAAATGTGCAGAAGTTACTGAATGTGTGTGTGTATGTGCAGCTGAAGGGTTGAATATTTTGCCTCTCAATAAGGTAATTTTAATTTAACCCTTAAGTGGGAGGGTAGGGGTAGGCTATCGTGCCCATGCAAGCACCATCTTAGTCTTAAAATGTTGATAGTTACGAGTTTGAAAAACATGTAGTCATACTTACCAAAAGCGTAGCCTACTACTTAACATTCCCTTATGTCATAATTATGTAATATGATTAGCTCCTTAAGTCCATAATTATTGCTCCCTACTGTTTCAGTAATCCAATTATCAACTTATGCCAAACTACCCAGTTAGTGTTACATCCCACCTATGCTCTCCTCTCCATGGTTACGCTGTTGCCCTCTCAATAATAACAAAACTTTTCCTTTGGTATACATGGCAGCTAGTACCTTTTCTTTGGTATACATGTAGTACATGTGCTATAATATATACTTTGAAAAAAAAGATGGCAAGTTTACTTTTGTGCCTCTTCTGAAGCTTTTCAACGGTTTATGTTCTCATGTTGATAATTTCTAGCCCTTTCCATATCCCATCCTTAAGTGAAAGAATTCCCGATAGGAATGTGTTGATCTCAAAACCATTGCTGGGCCCCTAGGAATGCACTATCACAGTGTTATGTAATGTAATATAATAGCTATATGCACATCTCCTGCATTCCAGACTATATAGTTACAGTTTAGCCTGCTATATACACAGAGTAGAAGTTTAGTATTGTCTGCGGTTCAGAATTAGTTTTGAATGAAGAAAAAATTCACTTAAGGCGAATAGTTTAAATATTCCTATCCTACAGCATGTGTGAATGAAAGGGGATACTGGTAATATCTAATTTTCTTGTTTTGCCAACAGCAGTACATTTATTAATACTGCACAGCGTGTTATGGTCTGGAACTAAGCAAATAGTTGATCCATTGTATGGCTGGGATCGTTAGGCAAAAAAGTCCTATCCATGCTATTCTATTACTGTCGCAATAATTAATCCATCAAGTTTAAACTCTTACCATTTTACAGAAATTCTCCACCTTGATGTATTTTGACCCGGATACCATTCTGCATGATTAAGTGTATAAGTAACTTATTAAATTTTATGGAATGCACAGCACAGCACTTCTGGGTTTTTTTGTGTGTCTTGCTGCTGGAACACACACAGGCTGTTAGATATAATACGGGAATTTTTTTTGTACAGAACCGAAAGATTGTGCACAGAGGAGTGTTAGTGTGTGTGTGTGTGTGTGCATAGAAAGGTATTTTAAAAGTATCCCCTACATAATTAATCCTGTAATCAATAGAATATCTGGAACTTATTCTTGTCACGCTTTTTGTCCTGACAGAACACACACAATTGAAGTCATTCAAAGAATGTACAACACTTGGGAAATTCTAGCAAAATTTCTGTATTGCTGTGTCTATTTGAGTATGCCTATATTACCGTATAGCCGGAAATATTGGCGGGAATTAAATTTGGTGGTTGAGCCCAAAATCGCTATTGCAAGAATATTATCGGATTTAAATTTGGCGGTTCGGTACGGGATCGCCATACGTATATATGCGAGTAGGAAATTTTTGTGGATTTTAATTTGGCGGTTGTAATATAGATCGCCAAACCGCCAAATTTTCCGGCTATACGGTGTACTCAGAGTTCAAAATCTTCTGCACTCGCTTTCTTCTCAGGTTGAGGAGTCTGGTGAGCACGTTGTGTTTGGCACTGGAGAGCTCTACCTCGATTGCATCATGCACGACCTCAGGAAGATGTACTCAGAGATTGGTGAGAAATACATAAAAATTGTACCGTCACTAGTGCAAATATAATGTATTATAATTATGTATATGACATCATTTGCAGACATCAAGGTCTCAGATCCGGTGGTTGCGTTTTGTGAGACGGTCGTTGAGACATCATCGCTGAAGTGTTTTGCGGAAACACCCAATAAAAAGTATGTCCTGTACTCCCTCACACGCCTCTTTGATGTATACTAAATTTGCAAGGTTGTATAATTTAATACGATAATTACCATCTCCTACATGTACATGTACATACACAAGTTAAAAGTGGACACACACATACGCAAATTCTTTCATGGTTCCTCCCTTCCTCTCTCTCTCTCTTTCCGTCTGTCTTTGTCTCCCTCCCTCTCCCCTCTTTATACACCAACAGAAACAAGCTGACCATGATAGCTGAACCTTTGGACAAGGGACTAGCGGAGGACATTGAAAACGAAGTGGTTCAGATCACATGGAGCAAGAAGAAGATAGGTGAATTCTTCCAGACCAAATACGACTGGGATCTGCTGGCCGCTCGTTCTATCTGGGCGTTCGGTCCTGACACCACTGGACCCAATATCCTCGTGGACGACACTCTTCCTTCAGAAGTACATAATATTATTATGTGTACTATTGTATACACAAATAATTATATACAGTACATGTAGCATGCATGCTGCCTCAAGAGTGGTGCTCCATTGTAAAATTTCATATTTCTTCTGTACCTCTAACGTTCGTATAGGTGTGCTTATATAATAGTTATCTGACAGTAATTGGGGTGCATGAGATGCATGTTAGAATGCACCCCAATAGTATTATTACTGTCAGATAACTATTTTGTTGGTAGTTGACCGCTGTTCATCATTGGCCTACTTTATGATGCCCCAACCCCTTCCTATAACCAGCAAATTGCCTATAAAAATTTTGGTTGCTAGGCAACTACCAACAAATGTATTTATTAGTGAAGTATGGATGGCATTCCTTAAGCAATGTTTTGAGTGATAATTGAACTGGCCACAGTTTAACCACTATGCTAGCATCCTAGCTCATAAACACTTCTCACTGAATAGCTGGATGAGCTATGAATATCATTAATGGCCACTAATATACCACTTGTAGGTTGATAAGAGTCTGCTTGGTTCTGTGAAGGACTCTATAGTGCAGGGGTTCCAGTGGGGAACCAGGGAAGGACCTCTCTGTGATGAACGTAAGCTACTTCATTCATTCCAAACACTGTACACTGTGGGCGGAGCATGATATTATTATAATAATAACCTAGCAACTACCGTATAGCTGGAAATATTGGCGGGGAATTAAATTTGGCGGTTGCATACACAGTCTATATAAATATTTTATTAGAGGCTCGTACATATAAAATTTATTAAGTATGTATTTATGAGCAGGTTAGTTGTATTGATAACTCTCAATTTACAGCCATTCGCAACGTCAAGTTCAAGATCCTGGATGCTGTCATTGCTGGAGAGCCAATCCACAGGGGAGGAGGTCAGATCATACCAACTGCTAGGAGAGTGGCTTACTCTGCCTTCCTCATGGTCAGTATAGTAAACATGGTATCATATTGATAGCTGCGAGCTAGATCGTGTTACACCAATCAGGCATGAGAGAAATGCCTGATTGGTGTAACACGATCTAGCTTGCAGCTATCAAAATCAGAAGTTCGCTGAAATGTACATGGTATTGAAATTATTCTTCTGTCGTTAATCAAGCATTTAGTGCATGCAGAAACTGTGAAAGTACCTTCATAGCTGCATGCACATATATGCATGCTTGTACTGCTGCTATGTCATCCATGATGTCATAGATTTGCACAAGGGTGGTCAATGTAATTAATTTTGTATGAAATGCCAAAAATTTCAGTTATGACCTGGCATACCTGAACTGTGTACACACAGATGCAGCTAGGCTAAGATAGAGCTAGAACACTAAGTAAATGAACAAAAAAAATCACAGATGACTGAATGTACAAGAGCATAGTTAGCATATGCATTAAATTTTGATTTAGGACATAATAATAAAGAGAAACTCTAAGTGATGTACTGACTGTTGAACCTTGTTCACTGCATCAGTTTTAACTGATTTTCGGTAGTACCACTTCTGCACTCGCTAGTTTGTTAGTTTCTTGCAGAGGCGTGATGGTCCTGGTAATCACAACACTCTGTGCAGACATCTCTGGGACCGTGGGTTGATATGCATCGATCGAGTTTTCGCTTTCATCCCTCTCTCTGATGAGAAGTAGTTGTAGCACTGAAGTATCAGGAGTTAGATTTATGCTGATTCGAACTTCTTCGTGGATACCAATTTCGATAGTAATTTCGCTCATTGTTTCTTTTACTTCAGTTATGCTGCTGAATAGAGATTGGTATCACTTGCTGAAGAGTTTTTGCAGTGCTCTTACTTGCTGTTAGCATGTTACCAGCCTGTTTATTATATAGAAGTTCGATTATAATGATATTCATTACTTTGTGGTCGGTCAGTAACAATAATGTGATTGGTTCTGCATATTGTATAGTCATGCAGGGTTTTTACCAGCTACGTAGGTGTAGTATAGGGTATTGCACCTAACCTCTGTGTGTAGGCCTAGCAAACTATGATTGTTACTAAATTGCTGAATACTATCATAGGCCACCCCACGGCTGATGGAGCCATACTTCTTTGTCGAGGTCCAAGCACCTGCCGATTGTGTTTCGGCCGTTTACACTGTATTGGCACGGCGACGAGGTCATGTGACCCAGGACGCTCCAATCCCGGGCTCTCCCCTGTACTCCATCAAGGCCTTCATTCCTGCAATTGACTCGTTCGGGTTTGAAACTGACCTTCGAACTCACACGCAAGGACAAGCTTTCTGTCTCTCAGTATTCCATCACTGGCAGGTATATGTAATATATGTGTGTGTACTGTATTGCCACGGTGATAATTTAGAGCACCTTCAGATGTATATATACCTGTACATACGTCACTTTAGATCCTAGTTGTACATGTACATGTAACAAATACTATGATCTGATTGGTCAGGAGCAGGTATATATCTATTTCCCATAATTTATTAAAAAGTTCATATAAATTTTCCGTATAAACCTATAAAAAATTGTTGCCAGGCAGCAGTTTATATGTCAAGCTTATGGGCATTGTTGCATGCTAGGATCTAAAGTTGTTAGACACTGTTTAGTCGGTTTCTACGTGATTTAGAAGACCTTGGGGCTCAGTAGAACCTCGCTTCGCTCAGGATTCTATGTAGAGCCCTTTAGTCTTCTTAAATCACGTAGAAACCTCCTAAACAATGTCTAACTATTTTTTATGGTTTGCTTTTATGGGATATGATTTATAATAATAGCTAGGTAAATTCCTCTTGTTTTCTTGTGGCCCCACTCCCTCTCCCCACATACATACACACAATTATAGTATTATTACAATGATGATAGTTCCAGTTCTCCCTCTTTTGTGGTGTAATGCATGCAGTGGATAGTAAGCCTAGGGCCCTGCAACAGGAAGAGGGCATACATGTCACTCTTAGCAACCAGACAGTGGCAGTTAATAATAATAGTAACGGCTGCTGTCATTAAATTTTATTCTATTTTTAGCAGTTTTGCCAGGTCTCCTATTGGTTCTCCTTTATAATATTATGAGTCTAGTCCAGGCTCCATTAGTTAGCTTACACAGAAAAATTAATAATCCTATCATATGTTTTTTTTCTTTTGTGGTGTAATGCATGCAGTGGATAGTAAGCCTAGGGCCCTGCAACAGGAAGAGGGCATACATGTCACTCTTAGCAACCAGACAGTGGCAGTTAATAATAATAGTAACGGCTGCTGTCATTAAATTTTATTCTATTTTTAGCAGTTTTGCCAGGTCTCCTATTGGTTCTCCTTTATAATATTATGAGTCTATAAGCCCTTGCTATAATAACAATCCAGATTGTTCCTGGTGATCCATTGGACAAGTCGATAGTGATCCGTCCTCTGGAGCCACAGCCTGCTCCCCACCTCGCCAGGGAGTTCATGATCAAGACAAGAAGAAGAAAGGTAAAGGATGCACATTAATAATAATATTGGTACTGAAGATAGGCAAAAAAACATATGATAGGATTATTAATTTTTCTGTGTAAGCTAACTAATGGAGCCTGGGGCCATGTACCATTAGACTAGGGGCTCATCTTAATCTTAAAATCATCTATCTTCTATAAAGATTTTATTGTAATTCTAGGGTCTTTCAGAGGATGTGAGCATATCCAAGTTCTTTGATGATCCCATGTTGCTGGAACTGGCTCGACAAGATGTCATGTTCAACTATCCAATGTGATGCATGCATGTGTCACCTTTGACATGCCTGCACGTGCAACTAGCAAAAAATTTATTATCATGTACAAATATAAAATTATGACTTATATTATTATAGCTCTTTACCAGTAACATCAGAATCTGATTTTAAGCAAAAATTACAGTAGTATTCACGACATTGTGAGGGTATTTAAATTATTATGATAGATACAAAGAAACAAACTTAATTAGCATTAAAAGACTCACAATAATTATTAGTACATGTATGTAGCTAGTAATGCATGATGCAAAATTAATTAACACAGATTAACAATAGACTAGGTATGAATCATAGCAAGACTTGTGCATTGTGAGTAATAATATTATATGTATACAAAGTAGCTAACAGATTCTAGTAACTATAACTACTATAGGATAATGATTATGATACAGAAATTAATTTAATAGTATGGCATTGCTTCGATCAGCTAATTATAGTGAGCGAAGGGGTCAATAGGAACAAAATAATAATTATTATAGCTAATATAGAAAATCGTGTTGTAAAAGAGCTTCAGCTGAGTGGCGAGCAAAGGGGTCAACAGCAACACAACACTCAATGAATCGAACAGCACCTTTCAGCCAGCCAACTTCCTGAACTAGGCTTGGCATCTGCAGAAAGTGTATATAATATGTGCAATAAATTAATGTTTAATAATGTGGACTATAATACAAATACTGGTAGTCAAGTCGTGCATAATAATTAATATTACTTACACTTAGGAGTTTATCAGTTACAAGTCTGTCCACATTGAAGCAGTCTGGTCGTTTATGAAGGCCTTCGTGCATGTAGCGTTGATGATAATAGTGGAGTAGAAGGAGAGCCATTTCTCGTTGAGAGCTTGGTCCAGTGGCTCCGATGAGTATTCTCAAGGTTAAAATTCCAAGGGACCATATATCACTTCTGGTGGTGATGGGAGGATAGAACACATCAGTGACATTGCTGATAGCTAGCATGCTGCATTCAGGGCTTCGGAATCCATTAGTACCGACAGGAACGGTGACATAATGATTATAAGATGGCCGAGATGAGGAGGTTTTAGATCCAACCTGAGTGAGTGGAAGTTGTTCATTTTCATCTAATTCAATAGCAGCATCGAAGTCACATATCTGGACTTGATACTTTGAGTCACATCCACATTCTAGTGGATTTGTGCAAGAACAATAGAATTTGAGGAGAATATTACTCCCCTTGATGTCTCTGTGGGTGATACGCAGAGAATGGAGATATCGGATTCCTAGGAGAATTTCTTTCAAGAGGTACTTTAGATTGCCCCTTATGATGCCCATCTTTCTCGTGTTGTCTCTATGTTTCTTGTGTAGCTCCTTGATCGTCAACTCTCGCTTGTCAGTGAGCATCCTAGCACAGTCTCCGCTCATCTGAGGCATGATGTGGTAGCAGAAGTGTCTTCTCTTATGAGCAGGGTTTTCCTCTCCATACATGAATGCAAGAAGCTTGATGATATTTTTGTGTTTAAGTTTGACGATAATAGCAAATTCCCTTGATCTGTAATTTGTTTTCTTGTACACAACACTCTTGCCACCTATCATACCTCTAAAAATTTGCCCATTTCCTCCCCTTCTGATTTGGTTTGTCTCGTCTGGTAAAGGGTGTATATGGTCAGAAGGTATTTGCTCTGGAATGGAAGTGAATAAGACAGCTCCTGGCTTAATACTTGATCTTGTTCCTTGTGCTGGTTGTGAGGGAGTCATGGCAGTCATTTGTTGCTTCTGCTGTTGAGACACTGCCAACTGCAGTTGAAACATTTGTGGTGAGCCTGATCCAGATGATGTGTTCATCCCAGATTGACATTTTGGAGACTGTCGTAGCTTTTGCTGTCTTTCACGTTTGGATTCTGCTTCTATCACTGAATTATGACTTGCCCCAGCAATTATCACTTGTGGTAGTATAATTGTGGTTTTCAAATTTTGCTCACTTGGCGGAAGGGGCAAAGATGGTCTCACCATTTCAGATGCAATTGGGGCTTCTTCAGTGCACACCACAAGATTCTCATTCTCCATTATATCTGTAAGGCCAGTTCCACTTTTGCAAGCTTCTTCAATAGCCCCTTCACTTACTGTTTTTTGAACTAATGCTTCGCTCATCATGATAATGTGGTGAATTTTCGATTTGTACGTAAGGGTGACTCGTCGTAAGTACGGCTTGAGCAGGACTACAAGTTCTATTGCTTTGCCTCCATGAGAAGCAAGATGTACACCATGTTCTTCTTGCAGTTTTCTTAATGTCTTTGCTGAATTGACTGGAAGGAAATGAGATGGAAGGGGTGGATCAAATTTTAAATTCTTCTCAAGATTCTTCTGAAAACATTCACAGCTAAGAAAGCTGACATATGCAGGATTGCTTGAATCACCCTTTAGTCTCATTTTCTCGGCATACATAGCAAATGCCCTTTGTAAAATCTCACGTATGGCTTGACATTGAAATCTGTTCATCACTTGAGCTGTCTTATTTCGTAAATCTGTAAATCTTTTAGCATCTCTTTGCCGTTTTGAGGTTACTTCAATGCTCACTCTTGGTGAGAGAATGATAGATTGTTCCATAGAAGGAAACTGAAATTTGTTTAGTCTGGCAGCAATGTAAGGCTCTAGTTCATCACATAACTTGAAATCTCTTGCATGAATATTCCACTCTTTAACTTGAGAAGAGTTTACCATACTGGCTATGGTCCATTTATGCTTGCTAATATCATCACGAGAAAGTTTAAGTTTTAGATCACTTCCGAGCTTTGCTACAAGTTTCTTCCACAGGTCGTTATCTTTTGCTTCAGCGATACACAAAGTGAGTGTCAAGCCACAAGTAGAACCTTCCTTGTCCATGCAATAAGCAATAAACTCCATCAGAGTGTTGAACATGAGTTTTGTTGGATTTAAGTCTAATTCTGAACTCTTTCGCCAAGTTAATCCAAATAAGAACTGCACTGTATAATGGGATTGGCAAAGAAGTATTGAAGCATGTTTGCAAATTAATTCAAGCTGATCCAATGGAGGCTGCAAATGTAGGTAAAATCCAGCAAGAAAATCTCCAATCAGTGGATGAAGATATTCAATAGTGCACGAGTTTGGATCAGAGAAATCAACTAAAGCACTTTCTACTAAGCCAAAGTTTCTGCAATAATTCAAAAGAAAATGAGTTATTCAGGCTGAATGCAGATAGAAATCTGCTAATCTCTTCGGGACTTGTTAACTTGTGATGATTGATTTGCTTTTCAAAGGCTAATTTACATAATTTCTCAAAATTGTGTTTAATCCCATTTGGTAGATTAAGGAGTTTAAGGTCACTATAACTACTGCCATTTTTCTCTCTCTTCAGTATCTCAGTTACAATAAACATCAGCAAGTCTGTAATTGTATCACCAGAGCTTCCTTGCTCAAAATACTTATTGACTAGCTCACTTAACAGTGGTATTTCACACATGCTTAATAAAATGGTGTGCTGCTCAAACATGGAGGTAATCCAGTGATCTTGGAATTTCAATGCAGGGCCATATGCAAAACCATTTAGTTGAAAATGGTGATCAATCTTTGGATAGAAAGCTTCTCCAAGGCTAGACAATCCTGAAGGTCTGGATACCACCATAATAGAGGATTTTGTAAACTTTTTGCGGAATAGAACATCAGCAAATATTGTTGTTTGCCATTCACTTTGTTGAACAAGGTGATCAAATTCATCGAAAATCAATAGAGCATCTGATTTCATGTCTTCAATTTCACGAAGCTGTGATTCACTGGTGTCCAGTATTGTGGATAAATCTTTCAATGTTTGCACTTGTTTACAAACATCACAGTCAAGCTGACAATATACTATTGCACAGAAATCATGTAGCCTTTCACTGAGCAATAATTGCTGTACTAAAGTACTTTTACCAGTTCCAATTTTTCCTTCAACAATGATCATCTGACATTTAAACTTTGATTTGGTTAAAGCAGTAATGAGTGTTTCATCACCAGCTGAAGCAGTTTGAGATGTACCAATCACTTGGAGACTTAGAGGATCTGTTGACCTCTTCTCCAAGGGAAATGCTGGTGGATAAGTCAACAGCTTCTGCTGTTGCTTATCAACACTTAAAACTGACAATTCAGAGGCCATTGAAATTTTTACCGATTTAGAAGTTGTCAGTGAGTGGGATACCTGATCTGTAGTGGGTACACAGGTACAATGTCATGTGACAGCACAAAGGTTATCATTTATATGTGTACAAGAGTCAAATCAAAGTACAAAAGGAAGTACTATAAGGTCAAACGTACATATATGCATGATAGGTTTAGTAAACAATGGCCATCTCATGTGCTATGTTATGGTCACGTCATAATCAATAATTATTAACAAGTATGTCTTATAATTAAATTTTAGGTCCTACTCAGCAGATCAGATTCTATGCTTGTATAACTATGATACTATTATAATATTATTTGGCATAATATGCATGTTCACACAATAATATTAACCTTGTAGCAGTGTAGATTGATCATGAGGTTGATCACCATCTGCTTCCACTCGATCATAATGAACACCATCTTTCTCCTTAATTTTCATACTATGATTGAGAGTTTCTTTCAATTCAGATTTCAATTCAGCACTGATAGGATTACCATCGAGATGAATGTCAGTTAGGTTTGGAAAAATTAAATGAACATATTCGATAAGATCTCTAGCACCGTCATTGTCAATATTGCAATTTGCAAGGCACCATGTCGTCAGTTTATCTGCGTAGACTTTTTCCTCCAAGAGTTTCGTAAGAAGAGCATTTAAATCAACTGATGTTAACTGACAACAACGAGACGATAAAAACTTTAGATATGGGCAAAAATGTATGAAGCCCGTCAAAATTTGAAGACCATCTTCAGTGAAGTTATTCCAGTCTAACTTTAGCTGAGAAAGACCACTATGTTGAGACATTTGCAAAAGATGTTGATATATGAAGTTAGCAGTAATACTTGTATCATGGCTGATACTCTCACTCAATCGGCAGTTGATTAATGAAAGTTCAGAAAGTAGACAGTGAGTATTGCTCAACAATTGACTGATAGATAGAAGAGCTTCCATTCCCAGTGGATTTTCATCAAGATGAAGTCCACCTTTAAGCAGCATTCCTGAACTTACTTTCTCAACAAGATACTGTATTCCTTTGGAAGTGATATGATTTCCTTTCATTTCCAGACTTTCAAAGCTGCACCACTCACCTTCACATGACATTGCATTAATAAAAGCCTCAAAGTCCTTGTTTCCTAAAGTGGTTTCATTTACAAGGAGTCGTAAGGGCTTTGATGATAGAGTCATTGCTAGAGCCTTAGCACATTTTTTGCTTATGCAATTTTCAGAAATATCAAGCAATTGTATCCTATTACAACAATCTGAAATGATCTTCAAGAAATCTTCCAAAAGCTCATCATTTGTATTCCTATCTTCAGTCAAGGATCCTTGGAGTTCCAATTCTTGTATATCAGTTAGAGCACCAGACATTATTGCACTTCCTAAGGCATGAATACCAGAGACCCCAAGAGGATTATGTGACAATTGTAATGACTTTAGTTCTGGCATAGCTTTGACTATGAATTTGACACCATTTTCTCCAATTTGGTTATCATGAAGATTAAGTTTCTCAACTTTACTTGATACTTTGGAAAAGATATACTCAATGTCATCATCAGATAGTTTGTTCCCCGAAAGAGTAAGGTTCTTAATTTCACATTTGACAATGTTGGCTAATGCATCTGCTAGCATACTTAAATCTGTTTGATCAAGTATACAGCTACTAACATCAATGCTCAAATAATTGCAATCCTGAATATGTGAAATGGCATGAATAACAGCAACATAATCAAAGGATGTGCGAGCGATAAATGTATAACTTAAGCAAGCCTCTTTCATTAGCTGATAGCTAACATCTGTATCTTCTGCTTCAAATGCTAAATGACAATGATCCAAATTGGACATCTCTGTTGATACGATGCTGGTTTTGATGGTATCAAGAGATTTAGAATCTGCATGGCTATGGGTGCTCAATCCAACGAAAAATTTCCAAATTTGCCCAAAATGGCTACAGCCACCATACAATTTGTAAACTTCATTCTGCTCTGGAGCAGACATTTTTTTAGCCACATGCAAAGCAGCAAGATACTCTTGGAGGGTCAGATGGAGAAACTGATAGCACTTGGTTTTTTCAATACCACACTCAAAACTATGGAACAATTTGAAGCGAAGCACAGTATCATTCCACAGACTCTCAGAAGCTACTTCTTCCTGTGAAAACACCTGACAGTTCTTTTTGGTCATAGAAAATGCGAGCTCACAAAGATTCCACCATGTTTTTTGCACATCAGGTGATAAGTCATCAAAACCTGCAAATCTGTCACCAACAACTAGTGTGAACACATATTCCTCGTACAACTTTGTCAGAGTGTTGATAGTATGAAGCTTCTCTATACCAGCTGAACGATACAAGTGGCAGGCAATGGAACAGTTGAGGGGAATGGTGCACATACCTTTGAGTATTGGATTGCTTTCTATCTCTTCCATGAGACGGTGTTCCTTTAGTGGATCATTAGACTGAACGTATTTCTTGATTGTTTCTTTAATGAATCCAAGTATCACAATATGTACATCAATGGCTTCCAATGGAATACCCGTAGCCGAAGGCCTTGATGTCAGTATAACTGATGCATGACTGAGAAGACCACCAAAAATAAGCTCATATGGAAGTGCACCTGAATGTTGCTCCTTTTCATCAAGTTCATCCCAGCCATCAGCGATGATAAGTACACCTTCTCCATCATTTTCCTTCAAGTATTCCAACAGTGAGGAGCATAAAGATGCCTCACAGAGGATTTGAGTCAATGCTTGATATAATGGCTCAAAATTGGATACTGCAGATCCCCTACAAGTGGATTTGATGTGGCAAAGTGGAAAGAAGAGAACCAACTTGAATTTCTGAAATATATCATGTCCATCCATCCACTCTCCCATAAGAAAATGACATAGGGTTGTTTTTCCAATACCTGGTGCACCTTCAATGAGGACTTTCTTGATATGTTCCTCCCTTTTTTGCATTGTTGCAAAGGGATCAAAACCTTTTTGCGATTCCATCAAGACTAGCATTTCAGAATCCATCTGTCTTCTAGACTGAAGAAAGATTGAGCAACCACTAGATCTTCTAGCTACAAGAATGCGAAGAGCCTCTAGGTGACGATGAGACCAACAATTCATGAGCGGTGACCGTTTACAGACTGCTTTGACTGCCTGATCGATATCAAGAGAAGCCATAATTTGATTAGGAAACCCTGTTACACGTAACCAGAAGCTTTAAATCTGCAACTGTAGTCAGAGCTGAGTCCCAAAACTCAGTGATAAGTTTCTCTGTATCATAATATACCATAATAAATATGTAAAGCTATTGAAGATCACTTTGTAGCGCCAATCATATAAACAAATCTTCACCCATGCATGTATGCTAGTGTTGGTAACAGTGCACAACAAAATGACAAGACTTAGTATACTATCTTAGAATGATGAATATAACTTAAAATTTAATGGTCATGGTGCTAACATGTGACTGTGTAAGCATCCAATGGACCATCATTATTGTAATACCATCAGAATCTGATTCTATAATACTATATCTATACCCCATAGTTGCCAAGTGTCCCGGTTTGGCCGGGACAGTCCCGGAATTTGGCCCTATGTCCCGGCTGTGCCCCGGTTTACCTGATTTTGCAGTATTGTCCCGGAATCTAGCTTAGTTGCACAAATGGAGGTGTGGCACAAGAACAAACTCAGTATATTATCGAATTTCAGTCCATATATTATTGTATCTCAATGTTTAGTGGGTGTGGCAGTACATAATCGCCGGAAAGTGGGTGTGGTCGCCCAAAAGTGGGCATGGTCCATAAAATTTTGCGTGTGTTCACTCTATTTTCTACTTAGTCCCGATCTCTCCTCCTATAAACTATGACACCCCTAGTAGCTATTCTGTGGTTATAAGGTAATCATAATATTATGGTGTAGTCTATGATGAAACCTATACTATAGATAATCTATGAGTTAATTAAGAAAAATTTAGGGCCTCAATAGAGCCTTTCCAAGATTTGAAAATCGGTAAAATTAATAGCTATGTAGAGCTATATTATATGTAGAGCTATGTAGAGTATCTAAGTAACGCGTGTTTATCCAGTGAATACCTTACAAGCGCGTGTTATCTTCTCTGACAGTACTGCTGGCTGATCTTTACGTGTTCTCTTGGCTTACGTAATCCCGTGGATAAATAAAACCAGCTTGCGATAGCAGATCATGAATATTACTGAACGGCCACAACCCGGACTGATCTGAAATTTGGAAGCTGTAGCTACTGCGTTGTCGAGTTTGTCTCTCAGTGTGATAGTTAGCATCGAAACTGGTCACTATTGAGGTCGAGAGCCAGCCTCAGACTCCATCTGATTCTCTTTGACTGAGGCGCCGGAATCGATGTAGGCTGTGTATGTACTATATATTGATGACCTTTTACCACATACACCAATTCAATTATGCAGCTACTGGGTATAATATTATTATGGTCAAGTGTTTTTTATAATTAAATTAAAACTGGCTTTTGTCCATATAGCTATATAGTACACCTATGACACAAACAAGTTGCAAACACATGTACAGCTATTATAATATATAGTGCACTCTGTTGATACTGTGATTGTCATACTGCATACTTCCAGGTAATAGGGGAAATCCCAGGGTATCTACCTGATTGCAAGGGCGGCACCCGAGTGATGTGGCCATACAGGACACTACACTTTTTTTGCCAAAGCAGATGAAGCTGAGCTTAATTATGAAATTTTATTTGTATCATTCTAGCTAATATTATTATTATTGTGCAGCTATCATTGAGCACTAAATTGAAGTTCACGAGTACATGCAGCATCACACTTACTAGGCTTCATTGCCAATAAAAAATTATTCACTTCTGTGATTCAGTGCTATTCATGGTAAAAAAATTTTACTACAGATTCGAAGCTTGTAGCTAGTACATATTATTGATAGCACTTGCTAATACAAAATACCCTATGTGTTGTGGTGGAATATTAAATCATAAAAAAAAATGGTGGCATGCATGCTTACGGTGTAGACTCGGTACGATTCGCTGTTGCATGTGACTACGTACCACTGTTCATGCATCTTAATTTCTCAACAGTATCCAATTGCAATTGGGATGGTTCCCACCGAGTGCATGGGTATTATTATTATCAACAGTTATATGGAGTTCGAGGTTCAGACTTGGCCATGGGAGGTACTGGGTACTGTAGCTAGCCGCCTATCCCACGCGCCCTAGGCCCTTGCGCCGCGTGCATTTTTAGGTAGTAGCTAGAGTATTATAGCCTGCAGGTAGCTGCATACGTACCAAATCCAAGCTGGACAGGCGCAGATGATTTTTGGAGCCACCGGTATAGATCCTAGTTCATATAGTTCTCAACGAGTAGCTTTGTCACTGTACATGTGTGGGCGTGATCATATTCAGTATGTATAACATAAAATTATTAAAGCTTGTAAACAACGCACTGTGTGATACAATTATGTTAAAATTCATGACTTTGCCAATCATGACAATTATAACCATTGTGAGTTTTCAAATTAATTCATTGTTTCTCATCCCCCTGAGCCCAAAACTGATGAAGGCGGATGGCTGGAAATGGTATAGTTTAATCTAGGAAATGGTCGTCAAATCATATGTTCAGCAGTCTAAATTGGAAATTGGAAACACATGCGGGCGGAAATCAAGGGGGGATGAGAAACAATTCAACTAATTGGTTTGGAGTGATAGTTTAGTGACATAATGACCGCATTGTGGCAGCAGATCTGGTCACACCGCGCCGTCACTGGCACATCATTAAGGCCCGGGCTTTTCCATTAATTTTAATAGTGATACACCCCCACAGAAGACTCGCGGCCATATTCAATATATAATTGCTTCTGAATGGTACATTTATGCCATTTTAATGAGAAATCAGTTTTTAATGAAATCTTGATACCCTATAATTATAATGAAATCTAGTATAATAATTACAGATGGTTACCATGAAGACAATAATATAGAATTCTGGCGGGAGGTGACCAGAAGCAATTCGACCCGAGTTAAAAGCTAAAATGTTTTATGGACCCAGATGTGACTTATATTAAGTGAGCTGCTTCAAAAAAAAACCAAAAAAAAAACCACAGGGCAGAAATAAACTGAACTGTACCACTTCAATGGCAACCTGGAGAATGGAAAGCTCGCTCCTTGTAATTATTATTGGCATCAGCCATTCTCAAAACTTATTATTCATGATGATAAATAAATAGATAAATAAATAAATAGTATGATTGAAATAAATGTGGATAACCTGAATGAACTGCTATAATTTAATACAGAAAATCGTGCTGTAAAAGAGCTTCAGCCGAGTAGCGAGCAAAGGGGTCAACAGCAACACAACACTCAATGAATCGAACGGCACCTTTCAGCCAACCAACTTCTTGGGCTAGGATTGGCATCTGCAACAGAGAAGGGATATCAATCCAAGTCAATGATGACATGCAACAGTAACGATCCTGTAACAACTATAAGTTACCAAGGATATAATATTATACAATCACATATTTAATGTAACTTACATTCAATAGTTGATCAGTGACAAGGCGGTCAACTTCCATATACCCAGCTCTATGCAGGCCCTCATGAATATAACGTTGTCGGTAGTAGTGGAGAAGAAGTAGGGCCATTTGTCGCTGAGATCCCGGCCCATTAGTTCCAATGAGCATCTTCAAAGTGAGAATTCCGAGTGACCAGATATCGCTCCTTGTAGTGATGGGAGGAGAGAAGGCGTCTGGGGTGCCTGTGACAATTAGCATGCTACATTCTGGGCTACGGAATCCTGTGGTGCCCACTGGAACACAGACGAACAGAGCTTGTGACGGACGAGAAGATCGCGAGCCAAACTGAGTGGGTGGGAGTTGTTCATTTTCGTCAAGTTCAACGGCAGCATCAAAATCGCAAATTTGTACTTGATACTTTGAGTCGCATCCACATTCCAAAGGGTTTAAACACGAGCAACCAAACTTGAGAAGAATGTTACTTCCTTTGATGTCTCGGTGGGCAATATGGAGTGAGTGCAAGTGTCTAAGGCCTTGAAGAATTTGCTTCAGTAGATACTTTAGATTGCCCCTTATGATGCCCATCTTTCTGATGTTGTCTCCATGTTTCTTGTATAGTTCCTTGATCGTCAACTCTCGCTTATCAGTGAGCATCCTAGCACAGTCTCCGCTCATCTGAGGCATGATGTGATAGCAGAAGTGTCTTCTCTTATGAGCAGGGTTTTCCTCTCCATACATGAATGCAAGAAGCTTGACTACGTTGCTGTGCTTGATTTTGGTGATGATGGCATACTCCTTTGATCGATAGTTGGTCTTTTTGTACACCACATACATGCCACTGATTGTGCCTTCGAAAATCTGCCCGTTTCCTCCACGTCTTATCTGGTGAGATTCATACGGTGGCCCAGAAGGGCCATCCACCTTTGCAATTTTCAAAGTTACATTTTGTAAACTTGCAGTTTTTCAATTTTGCACTTTTGCAAACATGCAGTTTGTCAATCAGGCACTTTTGCAAACAAATTTACATTCAGTTGCTATCAGTCTGCATAGAAGCAAAGAAATCCATGATCGGTTTATCAACTTGAAATGGGAATGATGCCAAATAATTCTTGATACAAGACTACACTGTAAAAATTGAAGGGTTATTTTAACCCAGTTTGGGTTACGCAGGCTGCATACATAAGGTGCTTGGTGATCTCGGAATGCATTTGCAAGTGCAGTCTGTAATTGGATCTGGCGCCATTGATCATCAGAGGCTAAGTGGTTTCCATGGCTGCTTCAAATGCTTGGTGGTCAGTTAAAATTAATGCAACTGGGGTAACCCAACTGGGTTAAAGTAATCCTTCAATTTTTACAGTGTAGTGAAAGTTGGCCTCGAGGTTGATGCAGCCTTAATGACAGGGGGTGTGAGCTTATGTCATCACAATAAGGTTATCAATATTATAGCCAACTTGTGTATGTGTGTACGTGTGTGGGGAATCTCATGGCATACACATCACAATTTTCACCTGCTCTTAGATTTAGTTTGGCAAACTGCATATTTTCAAAAGTGCAAGATTGAAAAAAATTCAACTTTGCAAACGTGAAAATTGAAAAAAATCCAATTACAAGATGGACAGCCCTTCTGGCTTCTGGGCCACTGTAGGTTTGTACAATGCATATGCATCTCTACGGTGGCCGAGAAGGGCCATTCCAAACTTCCAATTTCTCTTTTTCTTAGCTGATCGGGTTTGGATTGTCAAAAATAAAGGTTTATAAAGTGCATTGTTGGCAAACTGCATGTTTGCAAAAATACAAGATTGAAAAAATACAAGTTTGCAAAAGTACAAAGTAGCAAAATTCAACTTCAAAATATTATGGTATGGAATGGCCCTTCTGGGTCTGGGCCACCGTAATCAAGGCTGCAATGTTGGGTATGGTTTATGTCCTACAAATTAATTATTAATAGATGTGATTAATGGTGCTGCTATGACATTGTGGTGTGCACC
This sequence comes from Cliona cf. orientalis, assembly GCA_963930775.1. Classification (NCBI taxonomy): domain Eukaryota; kingdom Metazoa; phylum Porifera; class Demospongiae; order Clionaida; family Clionaidae; genus Cliona; species Cliona cf. orientalis. The sequence continues at coordinate 961,431 of OZ005699.1, read as the reverse complement.
ATGGTTATATGATGTGCATCTGTTGTGCATACACATCATAATTTTCACTAGATCTTTCTGTACGTCCCTTACTGTTGGGGTATAGCTACTGAATGCAAATTGATAAACAGCAAGTTTGCAAAAGTGCAAAACTGAAAAACTGCAAGTTTACAAAATGTAACTTTGAAAAATTGCAAAGATGGATGGCCCTTCTGGGCCACCGTAGATTCGTCTGGTAAAGGGTGCATGTGGTCTGCAGGGATCTGTACTGGAGTGGAAGTAAATAGTATGGTACCTGCTTTGATACTTGACCGAGTGTGTGGTGATTGCTGGGAAGGAGTTGCTGTGGTAGTCCGTTGGTGTTCAGAAGTCGTCGGTTGCTGACCTTGAAAATGTGGTGAATAAGCGAAGCCAGATCCATAAGAGCCATTTCCTGGTTGCACTTCTTCACCTCTTGATGTAGTTGAGTCACAGTGAGGAATCTCACTGGGATGTGATACCTCATGGATGACAGAATGAGGGGTTGGTACGGGAGTTGCTTCAACCATCAAGGCCGGCATTTGTGGAACAACTGTGCTTGCTCTTCTGCTGATCTCTGATTTCGATGGAAGTGGTAAACTGGGCCGTACCATCTCTGACAATGATGTAGGAGAGGATGTTTCTTCACAATATACATTTGATGCTTCGCTTGACTCGATGGTAGACAATGAACTTGATATTGCTCCTTCACTGACGACCGTCTGAGCTAGTTCTTCGCTCATTAAAATAATGCATTGCTTCTCAGTTATGTGGGGAACTGTGAGTGTTACCCTCCTCAAGTACGGCTTGAGAAGAATGACCAACTCAATCGCTTTTCCATCATGGGTGGCCAAATGTACCTTGTTTTCTTCCTGAATCATTTTCAGTGTCTTCTTTGAGGTGACTTCCAGGAAATGGTAGGCAATGCACGGATCAAACTGCATGCTATCTTTCATTCTTTTCTTGAAGCATTCACAACTCAGGAAACTCACATATATGCTGGATTGCTGGCATCCCCCTTCAGCTTTAGCACACTGTAAATTTTGAATATCCGTTGAAGAATCTCACGAATTGCTCTGCATTGATAGTAGTTCATGACCGTAGCTGTTTTATCACTAGCCTTCTCAAATTTTTCTCCTTCTTTTCGTCGCTTCACAACAGCTTCAATGCTATGGCCAACCATAGAAGATACCGGTGACCTAAAACCCTGTCACAATAGCACGCGAAAATTTGGGTGCCGTTTATGCCACTTGACCCTATTGGCTATGCGGATCCACATGTGCTGCACAAAGCTATCCACAGAAAGTCGAATGTAGTGATCACCTCCAAGACTTGATGCTAATTTCTTCCAAAGCTCATCATCCCTCGTTTCAGCAACACAAAGTAAGAGCGTGAAGAGGACATTATCTCCCTGTACATCATGTTGGCTGGCCGTAAGGTGATAAACCAAGAACTCAAGCAGGGTAGAGATCATATATTTTGTTGGATCAAATGTTAACTTTCTTCTCCATACAAGGCCAAAGAAAAGCATCAGCCAATAGTAAGAAGGGTCGGGTCCAGCTAGCATCTGAGGAACATGCTTGTAAAGGAGATCTAGCTGGTCTAGTGGAGGTAGCAATTGGATGTAATATCCAGCCAGAATCTCCTGTACTAGGGGATGGATGAACTGGAATGATGAAGAATGTGAGGTATCTCCCGTAAAGATTGTTTCAAGCAAGCCGAATGTTTCATTTGTAGCCGGTGAATACGTACCTGTGAGAGTGAAACCGGATACAAACCTCTGCTTCTGCTCTGTGCTTCCTAAGAGATGTTTTGAAGCCAAGCTCTCGTAAGCAAATTTGCAGAGTTTTGAAAATTCGTCAAATATCTCCTCTGGTAAAGAGAACAAGTCGAGGCTCTCTGTAAAGCCATAAGATACCGGTTCTAGTGTGCCCTTCATGATTTCAGTGATAACAAAGATACAAACATCGGTTAATGTACAGCTTGCATGTTGCTTACTACGCTCACAAAAAACACAGAGTAGCTTGGCGATAAGTGGTATTTTGCACATACTAAGAAGTACAGGGTGTTGCTCACATAGCTCAGTGACCTTGGAATCTAACTGGGGGAAGCAGATCTACCTTGGGATCAGAGAGCCCTTGTATGCGGTAGAAATAATCCACTTGAACGTGGCTAAGTATAGGCGATACTCCAGACGGTTGCGTTAAGAGTAGCTAGTTTTGTTGAATTTGGGAAAGTTTTTCCTAATATTATAATTCCAGCCAATACTGTGCTCTCCCAGTCATCCGCCTTAAAGAGGTCACCAGCTCCATCGAAGACGATAAGTAGCTTGTATCCCGCATCTTGAAATCTGAACTCTAGTTCCGCAAGTGGTAGGCTCAATTCCTTTGCAATGTCCGTAGTTGTTTTGATCTTCTTGCAGATGGTGCTATTGAGCTGAATGTGCAGAATGGTTCTGTACGTATCTAAACAATTATTCTCAACAAGAAGCGAGATCATGGTTGTTTTTTGGTTCCAGTGAATCCTTCTACAAGAACAGTATGCTGAGAGACTAGATCTGAACTGAATTCTTCTATGCCAATGGTACTTTGTTCAGCGATCGATTCTGCATGAGTTGTATTACTTCCTACAGGTAGCTTCACATGCCCAAAAGTTAGTTTCCACTGGTCTTCAAGCTTCTTTGTTGGTCCAATTGATAGAATACGTTTTTCTTCAATGATATAGTACTTGACATATGGCTCCTGCATGCAATTAAGGTACAATTAATTTTTTATGTTTTATTTTTTGGTTGTTCTACATGTACGCATGATGTGGAGAGTATATTGCAAATTCTTTTTATGCTTCTCATCAATTCCATACAATGTCACGTATATATTACACACACGCATCTGGTGCATGCATGATTATAATATTATCAACAGCATTATGTTTGATATAGGGAGTGCATGTAACTGCCATACTATCCTGCATGTATACACCTATATTACAGCAAATTATAATGACTTATAACCAATTATAGTAACGACCACTATCTGAGCGTATTGATGTAATTTGCACTACCTATAACCTGGATTGCCAGATGCCTATAGCTGATTAGTACATTCTCTAAGTCCTTGGTCACATCAAAAAATGTATGGCATCATGAACACATAACACGGCAGCACGAAACCAAAACGCAAAACGGTTTAATACGAAGCCACGCCCACTTAAACTTTCTCCATAGAAGCTTAATACAAGCAAAAATGAAGCTAGCGGCGATTCCGAGGGACCGATTTGCAAGGTTAAGGCCTCGATAGATAGCTTTTTCATTGAGCTATCTACTGCAATTTGTTTCATGAGAGTATTCCTAGCCAGAGCCGAGATATTCACGATCTACTGCAGGCCCTTGGAGGTCTGTAATCGCTCCAACTGCACGCCCACGCACATTTACGTCACGTAGGCGGGGACCAATGAGATCTCGAGATGCAATCTTTGTGACAGGGGAAGTACCTAGGTGCTCCCCCCACCAAGTACGTATGCATGTAACGTTGTATTACCCCGCGCGCATGCGCAAGGGGTAAAGCAATCGGTTTGTCCGTCTGTTGTCGGCACGAAAATCGCCAGATCTCGAGTTCTAGGCGTCTGCGCGTGCTATAAGCACAATCAATCGGTAGATATAGGTATTACCCCGCGCGCATGCGCAAGGGGTAAAGCAATCGGTTTGTCCGTCTGTTGTCGGCACGAAAATCGCCAGATCTCGAGTTCTAGGCGTCTGCGCGTGCTATAAGCACAATCAATCGGTAGATATAGGTGAAAAACTGGTTTGTACGCGCTTCGAATTTCTCAAAAATGCTTACTAGTGCTACAAATCGTGCATTTTCTGTTCAGCATGCCTGTGGTTTATCGACCACACCCACTCTTTTAGTATGCGGATGCGATTGCGCATGCTCAAGCACTATGTTGGAAAGGGTCGTCATATCATGAAACAGCTACATGTATGCCTCAGAGTGTTGCAATACAACGCTATAGTGGCTACAGAGCGCGCGGGGTATGTGCTCTACAGAGCTCTAGTTAGTGTATACGATTGTTCAGCCCTTATCTATTTTGTATGTATAATATGTATACAGCGAGAAAGCAAGAGTAGACTTTCCTTGGAGTAAGTATGGTGAAAATACGTATTCGTCACTTGAAGCAGATCTTGAAGCATCCATGATCAAATGCACTAACCAAAACTGCTCCTGGGAAGGACCTGGACAAGTTTACATGGTAATAATATTATAGCTAGCTATAGGTATATTTACTCATGCATGCATGCATGCCTGCGTGGTAATGATGAGCGTCAATAATCAAGAAATAATATATTATACATGACACACACACACACACACACACACACACACACACACACACACACACACACACACACACACCGTCACACACACACACACACACACACACACACACACACACACACACACACACACACACACACACACACACACACACACACTCTCTCTCAATTATTAATGCATGCATGATGATAGGAGCACATAGCCTCTTGCAAGTTCAAGAAGGTTCCATGTCCTAATAAACCGTATGGTTGCCACAAGCTCCTACTACAAAGCCAGTGGAATGAACACTTGGAAAGAGAGTGCAGGATAACTCCGGATCCAGTTCAGCATTCCAAGAAAACGGTATAGCTACGTATAATAATTATAATACCTCCTAATATCTATTCTAGAATGATAAGAGACCTCCTTCATCGACTACTAATACAGCAGGGGCGGATACAGGGGGGGGGTGCTTGGGGTGCTCAAGCACCCCCCCTCCAGCCAAGACAACATACAGGCTTCTATAGACATAGCTACTTCTAGCACCCCCCTTCTAGTCAAAAACCTTGATCTAACATACATTTAGCTATAAAATATGACTGATAAACCTGTCTGTAAAGACAAAAACTCGAGTTCCACTGATTTCTCCACGTTTTCTGGTTGTTGCCTCGCTTAGCGGCAATTAAGTGGGCGTGGTTTCGTAAAAGGGGGCGTGGCCAACTTTTTCGCGCGCAACTATTCACTTTAGCACCCCCCTTATTGGAGGCTCTGGATCCGCCCCTGTACAGGTACATTCATTATACATGACATGTAGCTAGATTAATCGATGAGGGACCTTCTTCATATCCATGCATTCTGCAAGAGTGATGGAAGCCAGCTGCAACAGAGTATCACTTCCTTAAGCTATTATTTCACTCTTGCAACTGCCTTATATATTTTCATACTATAATATTAGTATAGAACCTTTCATGGCAAATCATTGGTTAACTGCCTGTATACGTAAAAAGGTCAAGCCGGCAGGATAATTCATAGACCCTTCTACAGGAATACATAACATAATATGCATAGGAAGATGATTAATTTTGGTAAACGGGTGCTCTGATGCCTATGACATTGTGTACACTAAATTGATAACATAAAAAAGCACTTCAGAACAAAGTGTGACTTTGTGCATGTTCCACTCAGAAATTTCATGAGTGCACCAGCACCCGATGCACCCGTGCTTCCTACACCTGGTCCAGTGCATAAAACCAACACGTAGAACATACAAGACATAAGGAAGATGACTCCATTTAAAAGTTCTACATAGCTAATCACCAAAGTGAATACAGTTGAACACTCTTACTTTGTTCGTATAACAGTCCTGGCTTTCTCGATAGTGGAATTGAATGAAAATCACCTCGATCTAGCTTGAAGTATTATAGCCAACCATGATTATTTATCAAGAGAGATGCTTTGATATACACAATGTCAAAAGCTGATCCTTCCCAGTAAGCCACAGCCAAAACAAACACAGTCAAATGCTCTTACAGTGGCACCATTCGTAACTCAAGTACCACAATCACCCACACAAAGACACAGATCCTCTGCATGATGGCTTAGAAACCACAGGAATTCCAATTGCAGATGCAGACCATGATAGATTAGGCCATAATTTTGTGGGAATATTTCCTGAACCAGTTTCTGGTGCACACACTAATGGGAGTCCTTTCAATTACACACATGCACTAGACAAAGCATGCACCATCCTCAAGTAATCTGACAATCAGCTTTAAATTCTGGAGCAATAGTTCACACCACTATTCCAGAAGTATTTGCATTGGATCAAATCTACCCCTTATCTGATGAAACCAATTTTATACGAAAAGGCGGGAATGGTGAGATCTTTTTGGGGGTATTTGGTGGCATTGAACTGATATTAAAAAGACATCGTACCGAAGTAGGGAATTAACTATTCATAGCAAGTTGCGCAATATGAAATACATACTGACTCACGTTCTGAGGGGGCTGGGGTACTTGCATGAGCTTAAAATCATTCATAGGGACATGAAATACTACAATAAATATATCATGCAGATTCTATAAGGATCTCAGCCTGTATTGTAGTAGAGAAGTCTTGTAACTACAAGCACTGAAACATTTCAGCACTGACGGATGAGTTGCATGTGTCTACATATCTTGCTATGTATGTTATTAAATTTACAGGCTGCAATGTTTCCAGCAAACGTTCTAGGGCCTGGAAGTATGATGGCCTTTCAAGTACTGGCTGAAGAATGTATAATCCCACCATGTACTGACACATAACACAGCCACCAGATCATTGTGTATGTATGCAATGCCATGTAAATCCACCAACCTATATATGATACACATTGAATCTTTCATGTCTGTCAAAGATTAATTAGCTTTCTGAACCAAATTTAAACGGAGTAGAGACCTGCACCCGTGACATAGCCGATGCCTATACTTATCCTCAACCTTGCAGTGAAAAAGTGATTATGTGCAATGATAATATATTCAGCATAGAATATAGAATTTTTGTAACCTAAAATCATGTTAATCATGAAATTCTGATACAATGTACCTAAATTTGGATGTGCAAAAGCTCTGACAGTGTGCCAGTACCTTTCAGTAAAGAAAATCATGCTGTAATAGTGCTTCTGCCGAGCATCGAGTAAGGGGGTCCACTGCTACACAGCATTCAATGAATCGAACAGCACCTTTCAACCATCCAACTTCCTTAATCAGCTGGGGCACCTGCATAAAATTAAAAATAATAAAATAATCTTAAATCTTAGAATTGAAAGAAAGTACAAAAAGAATATCACAATGACTTCAACTTACATTCAGCAGCTTGTCTGTCACTATCTTGTCAACCTCCAGATACCCTTCTTTATGTAGCCCCTCATGCATGTAGCGTTGTCGGTGATAACAAAGAAGCAAGAGGGCCATCTCTCGTTGGGAACTTGGTCCTGTGGCTCCAACAAGCATTCTAATGGTCAGAATCCCCAGGGACCAGATGTCACACCGAGTGTTAATGGGTGGTGAAAAGGCATCACTAGAATTGGATACTACTAGCATACTGCACTCCGGACTTCGAAATCCGTTGGTGCCCACTGGTACGCATACATACTGTATTCGTGATGAAGGAGAGGAAGTGTGGGGAATTCTTTCATTTTCGTCCAGTTCAATTGCCGCGTCAAAGTCACAAATTTGCACTTGGTACTTGGTATCGCATCCACACTCTAAAGGGTTTGTGCAGACGCAGTGGAACTTGAGAAGAATGTTGCTCCCCTTAATGTCCCGATGAGCGATGTGGAAAGAGTGTAGGTAACGAAGTCCCTGAAGAACCTCCTTGAGAAGGTATTTCAAATTGCCACGAATGACTCCAATTTTTCGAGGGCTGTCACCATGCTTCTTATGTAGCTCTTTGATTGTCAAATCTTTTTTATCCGTTAGCATACGGGCACAATCTCCACTCAAGTGCTGCATAATATGGTAGCAGAAGTGTCTCCGTTTGTGGGAGGGATTTTCTGCTCCATACATGAAGGCCAAAAGCCTCACTATGTTGTTATGCTTCAATTTAGTGATGATTGCAAATTCTTTGGATCGATAGTTCGTTTTCTTGTAGACCACACTCACACCACCAATTGTTCCACTAAAAATCTGCCCATTTCCACCCCTTCTCATTTGATGTGATTCATCTGGCAGTGGGTGAATCTGATCAGAAGGAAACTGATATGGCATAGAGGTGTACAGGATCGCTCCTGGCTTTATGCTTGACTTTGGATTCACCACTTGTTGAGATGAGACTACTGCTACAGTAGTAGCAGTAGCAGTAGCAGTAGCAGTCTGCTGTGTTTGCTCAGAAGCTAAAGGGAGATGTTGGTTGTACTGAGAAGAATAAGGAAAATCAAAAGTTGGTGATCCACTTCCAATGTTTTCATGTTGCTGCCTCTGGCGTGTCTCTCTCTGCTCAAGTTCTCCATGCACCAAGTGACTTTGAGGTAATACACTTGGTGTTTTGATATATGGAATTACTGTACTGCTTCTCCTGTTGTCTTCCAAACTGCGAGGTAGCGGTAGCGCTGGTCTCACCATCTCTGAGTGTGCATTGGGAACTGTTTCATTCAAGATTAGGTCAAATATTTCCTGGGTAGACTCTGAGGTAGATACTGAGCTAGAAATAGCTCCTTCTCCAATTGTATGATGTGCAAGCTCTTGACTCATGAACACAATGCAGTCTTTCTCAGACGTGTTGGGGTTTGTAATAGTGACTCTCCTTAGACATGGCTTGAGGAGGATGACCAGCTCAATAGCTTTACCATCGTGAGTTGCCATGTGAATCCTATTTTCATCTACAATCCTTTTCAATGTCTTCTTTGAAGTTACTTCCAAGAAGTGATATGGAATGTATGGATCAAATACTAGATTATCCTGCATACTCATCTTAAAGCATTCACAGCTAAGGAAGCTGACATACGCAGGATTACTGGTATCACCTTTCAAATTGATTACAGCAAACTTCTTTAATCTTCGTTGAAGGATTTCACGAATTGCTCGACATTGAAAGTGGTTAATAAAGGCAGCCCTTTTATCACTAAATTTAGAAAACTGCTCAACTTCTTTTTGCCGTCTTGAAGCTGCTTCGATGTTCATCTTTGGTGAAATTGATACCATTTCACCCATATCATGAATCACAGTTTTATGAAGACTTGCACTGGAATATAGATCGAAACTTTCAAGTTCCCTGCAAGCACTAAAATTACTTGCATTTATATTCCATTCTCTGATATCGGAGCAGCTTAGCATGCTTGCTATAGTCCACATATGCCTTTGAAAGTCGTTGACAGTAATCTGCAAAGAAATACTGCCTCCAAGATTTGAAGCCATTTTTTTCCATAGCTGATCATCTTTGGTTTCGGCAACACACAGCATGAGCGTAAAGATACCATTATTATCCTGGCATCTTGTTACGCAGTCAACTAAAAATTCAAATAAAGTGGTGGACATGCACTTTATTGGATCGAAGTTTAAACTCCGTCTCCAGGAAAGACCAAAGAAGAATTTAAGCCAATAGGAAGAGGACTGAGATAGCATCTGAGAAGCATGTCTATGAAGCACGTCAAGTACATCTAAAGGCGGTAGTGACTGTACATAAAAACCAGCAAGGAATTCATGCACCAAAGGGTTAATAAACTGAAATAGGGATACCCCAGCTGTGTATATTACTTCAACTAAGCCAAAGGTTTCATTGGAAGACAAGAAGAAAGAATTACTAAGACTGAAACCCGATACAAATCTTTCTTTTTGTTCTGGGGTAACTAGTAAGTGACTAGAGGCCAAGCTATGGTATGCAAACTTACAGAGATTTAAGAAATCCTCAGCAATCTCTACAGGCAGAGAAAATAAGGTAAGATTGTCGGCAATTTGATAAGATAGCTGCTTTAGTCTTGTTTTAACTATTTCTGTTATTGCATGCAAGCATACATCAGTAATTGTTAAGTTATCGTGCTTTGTGTTAAGGTCGATTACTAGTTTAGCCATCAGTGGAATTTTACACATAGTTACAAGTCCAGGATGCTGCTGGCATAATTTATTGATGCACTCATTCTCCGGGTTAGATAGCATCATTAAGCTTGGATCTTGAAGTCCTTCCAGGCAAAAATAATGATCAAGGGTTAGGTGCTGTAGTATATGCACCACCCCAGAAGGTCGCGTCAGGAGCAGTTTAGCAGCATTTTGAAATTCCTTTCCTAACAAAATTTTAGCAAACACTGAGGTCTCCCAATCATTTCTCTGGGTGAGCTCAGTGACTCCATCAATGATAATGAGTGAATCACTTCCTCCATCTTCAAGCTGGCTTTTCAATTGTAATACTGGCAAGCTCAATTCTTCTGCAACGTCTGTTAATGTTCTGATCTCCTTACAAACTTTGCTCGTAAGATGAATGCACAGAATCGTTAGGTATCGCTCTAAGCAATATCTGTCAATGAGGAATGGTACTAGAGTTGTTTTTCCTGTTCCAAGCACCCCTTCGATAAGAATGTTTAGTGATGACCGATCATTTAATTCCGAACCAAGGTCCTCCAAGCTAACACAATGCTCTGAGTGTAGGTCAGGTTTAACACTTGCTTCCTCACTTCTGGATCCTATTGACTGAAGCTCCACACTTTTTAAACAAATCTTACCTACACTCTGATTCAGATCAGTAGCAAATGTTGGTTCAGAATTTGATTGTCCAATCACCAAAATCTTTTCTAATTTGCTGGTCATAAACTTCCTGTAAGGGAGATATAGCTAATGAAGTAAGTTAGACCATTTTCGCTCACGACCTTTACCTACTCGACAAAGCGGGTAAAGGTCGTCGGACGAAAAAGGGTGATGTAGTAGTATAGTAGCACAACACAAAGCTAGCATTTTTCTCAAACCATCATTACCTAACATCATATTCATTCAGATGTGGTTTGCACATACAAGCTGGCTTAGACTAAACCGCTTTCACTTAATCGCATTGGCCTTAAGCCAGCTTAAGAACGTTTGAAACTGGTTTCAAACCACCTCCCAGATATGGTTTACAAACCTGGTTTGGAAGGTGACTTGTAAAGCAATTTAGGGCGTATATTATGTTGACGATCTTTTACCACATGCACGTTTTTGCCATGCAGCTACTGGGGATATGGAAGAGTTATATGCGCAATCACAAGACTATATATGTACCAGGTTGAGTGCAGTCTCGTGCCCAGCCCCCTTCATGCACATGCGAGAAAAGGTTTGGTCAAAAGTGTCGCACTTCTTTGTCCTTGAGGTACGTATATTGTGGCCCATTCAGGTTGCAGAAGTGTTATCACATGACATTAGTGGAATGTATACATCACAGGATGACGTACATTTACGCTACAGTCACATATGACTTTGGTATGCAATTATGCCGCTATGTATTCAAAAGAATGCCATTTGCGAGTAGAGCGGGTAGCTAAAATGTTTACGTTTGGCCAAATCTGAAGCTGAAACAGATGAATCATGGATTTCAACACGCTTTCACATTTTCAAGGCTTTAGTTTGTGACTTACATTTTGTACAGTGTTATATGTGGGGCAATACGCCCATTTTTTGTGCACACGCAAACGTGTCCAATCTCCTCTGGTATACATGTGTGGTCTGTACTTACGCGTGTGTGCTTGGCCCATGCACGCGGTACGGAAGTGGCGGTTAGTTTCCAGAGGAGACTTGACCTTTGGCTAATAATTAAATCGCTAATGCAGGCTTTCATGAAGGTTTTTAGAGGATATCATTGCCATTTTTGAACTCGGCACTATTGATTTACAGGGGAGTCCTTATTAACTTTTAGGATGTTTAATAATGAAAAGCTATTAATATTCCTATAGATCTAAAAATTGCTCTGGTCGATTCAATAACCTATTAGGCAAAGGTCAAATCTGTCCTACCTCGAGTCTCCTGGTTATTTCAGAATTACGCCCATTTTAGCTCTATTTTGCGTAGGAGGGGCTGGCGCGTGAGACTAGGCCATCCCATCAACTTAGCGGCAGTCACGGCTCTAGATCAGGCTTCAGGCTGGGGCCCGCACACGTATCAACAGGGCTTTTAAAAAGATTGGCCGTCTAAATACAAACCACACTGTATATATATGGGTAATGCTTGCCACGATCATCACTGAGAGTAGCCATAGATAAGGGTGTAGCTTAGTACTACTGAAGCTGTGACTGGGTGCATGAAGGTAGTGAACTTACTTAAAAATGAGGATAAACTCGGCTCCAAGTCCAATTTTTCAAGCAAGGAGCTTAATTCTCTCGGCGTTCGATTACTTCCTCTTGATCGTGTGACGTCTAGTAGTGTCTAGCTACGTACGTACGGAAATGATAAACGTCATAATAATATTATTGAATATCAGCGCCGAATACACAACTAGCAAGTACCTAGGCTGTTAGATGGTTGCTGTAGAGCTCGAGCGTGCTTGAACTGCAGTATAAACTTTGCTTCAACTGTACCATGCGGTGGCAAAGATATGAGGTGCTTAGCTATCTATGGCTTTTATTTGGCAGCACTATTGCACAACCGCTGGCATGAGATCATGGTCACGAGGGAGCAACCCAGCCTAAAATCGTGCACGCACGGCTTATGGACCATTGAACTCCTTCATTGTTTCATTACGCAAGAAAACCACAGGTCCAGCGTAAGAGTTTATTCCGAGTCTCCACCAACTATGTGGTAGCTAGAAGGTCTGTGAAGGGAATGGAGCTAAATGGAGCAAGACTCGTGCATTATGAGTAATACAAAGTAGCTAACAGATTCTAGTATTACACTATAACTAGGACAAATTATAATAACTATACCTTTAAATTGAATCCGAACTTGATTTGGTGACGAGACTTTAGTTTCCCGTCCACCCATAATTGCAAAAAGGATGTGGGCGGGCGGTGTACTGTGTATTATGTATTACTATGAATCTCATTAAAATTCTTATGAATCTCATTAATATTCCATGAATCTCATTGACCTTATTGACCTTGCCGAATTGAAGACTATATGCTATCATCATAGATCATACAGTCTGAGCATGCGCATTATATGACAAAATGGCGGATCAGACACACCCACTCGCAGAATGTGCTGTACACGCCCACGATTAAATCGTCCTGATATTAAACACAAAACTAGCGTGCCACAGACGTGCGCGCTAGAAAATGGAGTGGATTTATAATCAAGCTAAAGTGAGAAGTCCAGGCAACATTGAGTTAGCCCGAGAAAAGAAGAAGATAAGAAGATTGAAATTTTTGCATTTTTATGATTTCTTTACACAGCTGGTTCAGGCATACCCGATTGTTTCCATGGACGGTTTGGGGCTTGATAGATAGGTATTTTGGTATAGATTATGAATGTGAAAGTTTAAAATCTTAGCATTTTATTTGCTCTGAGTTATTTACTTTTTTGTAATGTATTACATATATGGCATATCCGAGCCATCCCTACCTATAGAGTCTACCGACTCTATGATAGATAAATTCCTCTTGTTTTCTTGTGCCCCCACTCCCCCTCCCCATATACATGCACACAATGATGATATTATAATAATTATAGTTCCAGTTCTCCCTCTTTTGTGGTGTAGCTAATGGATCACAGTAGCCTAGGGTCTGCAACAGGAAGAGGGCATACATGTCACTCTAGCAACCAGACAGTGGCAGTTACTAATAATAGTAACGGCTGCTGTCATTAAATTTTTATATTGTTTTTAGCAGTTTTGCCAGGTCTCTCCTTTATGAGTCTATAAGCCCTTGCTAAAACAATCCAGATTGATCCTGGTGATCCATTGGACATCAAGTCAATAGTGATCGGTCCTCTGGAGCCGCAGCCTGCTCCCCACCTCACCAGGGAGTCCATGATCAAGACAAGAAGAAGAAAGATAAAGGGTTACACATTAATAATAATATTGTTACTGATAGGCCAAAAAAAAACATGATGGAATTATTAATTAATTTTTTCTGTGTAAGCTAACTAATGGAGCCTGGGGCCGTGTACCATTAGCCTAGGGGTTCACCCTAGTCTTAAAATCATCTATCTTCTATGTAGTAGAATGATATTAATATTGGCATAAAATTTTTATTGTGATTCTAGGGTCTTTCAGAGGATGTGAGCATATCTGGCTCGACAAGATGTCATGTTCAACTATCCAATGTGATGCATGCATGCATGTGTGCACGTGACCTTTGACATACCTGCACATGCAGCTAGCAAAAGTTTATTATCATGACATACAAATAATATGACTATTATATATAATAAGGGGGGGGGGCGCCAGCCCCTGGAACCTCCTCGTTTCCTACGCCACTGCTCTACATTACTTATTTACCTTACATCACTCTACATTATCTTGTATACATTACCTGCTTTACCTTAGATTACTCTACATCACTTACTTTACCTTACATTACTCTACTCTATACTGTCTATACTTTACCTGCTTACTATTCAATACGTTACAAGTATGTTTGATGTCTCAGTAATGGGATATTAAATGTGACTGCTATGTATACAATCGAGTGCCAGTTAGTACAGTGCGCATGAAAATTGTCGTCTTGAAAAATATTTTTCATTGTATAATAGTGTAATAATAATAATATTTTTGCTCTTTATATACCAGTAATATCAGAATCTGCAAGAATTACAATGTCATAATATTATAGTATTCACAACATTGTATGATAGATACAAAGAAACAAACTTAATTAGCATTGAGGACTTGCAATTGCAATTAGTATGTAGCTATAGTAACAAATGATACAAAATAATAATATTATTAATTATTAACACGCAATTTAAATTAATTAACAATAGTATGAATTGTATATAGCAAGACTCGTGCATTATGAGTAATAATTAATGTATACAAAGTAGCTAACAGATTCTAGTAACTATATATAACTAGGACAATAATAACTATGATACAGAAATCGAAAAGAGCTCTGATCAGCTACGTATATAGCAAGCGAAGGGATCAACAGTAATACAATAACAGTAGCTACAGCTAATATAGAAAATCGTGTTGTAAAAGAGCTTCAGCAGAGTAGCGAGCAAAGGGGTCAACAGCAACACAACACTCAATGAATCGAACGGCACCTTTCAGCCAGCCAACTTCTTGAACTAGGCTTGGCATCTGCAGAAGGTGTATAATTGTGCAATAAAATTAATATTAACAATGTGGACTATAACACAAATACTGGTAGTCAAGTCGTGCATAATAATTAACATTACTTACACTTAGGAGTTTATCAGTTATAAGTCTGTCCACATTGAAGCAGTCTGGTCGTTTATGAAGGCCTTCGTGCATGTAGCGTTGACGATAATAGTGGAGTAGAAGGAGAGCCATTTCTCGTTGAGAGCTTGGTCCAGTAGCTCCGATGAGTATTCTCAAGGTTAAAATTCCAAGGGACCAAATATCACTTCTGGTGGTGATGGGAGGATAGAACACATCAGTGACATTGCTGATAGCTAGCATGCTGCATTCGGGGCTTCGGAATCCATTAGTACCGACAGGAACGGTGACATAATGATTATAAGATGGCCGAGATGAGGAGGTTTTAGATCCAACCTGAGTGAGTGGAAGTTGTTCATTTTCATCCAATTCAATAGCAGCATCGAAGTCACATATCTGGACTTGACACTTCGAGTCACATCCACATTCTAGTGGATTCGTGCAAGAACAAAAGAATTTGAGGAGAATATTACTCCCTTTAATATCTCTGTGAGTGATACGCAGAGAATGGAGATATCGGATTCCTAGGAGAATTTCTTTCAAGAGGTACTTTAGATTGCCCCTTATGATGCCCATCTTTCTCGTGTTGTCTCTATGTTTCTTGTGTAGCTCCTTGATCGTCAACTCTCGCTTGTCAGTGAGCATCCTAGCACAGTCTCCGCTCATCTGAGGCATGATGTGGTAGCAGAAGTGTCTTCTCTTATGAGCAGGGTTTTCCTCTCCATACATGAATGCAAGAAGCTTGATGATATTCTTGTGTTTAAGTTTGACGATAATAGCAAATTCCCTTGATCTGTAATTTGTTTTCTTGTACACAACACTCTTGCCACCTATCATACCTCTAAAAATTTGCCCATTTCCTCCCCTTCTGATTTGGTTTGTCTCGTCTGGTAAAGGGTGGGTGTGGTCAGAAGGTATTTGCTCTGGAATGGAAGTGAATAAGATAGCTCCTGGCTTAATGCTTGATCTTGTTCCTTGTGCTGGTTGTGAGGGAGTCATGGCAGTCATTTGTTGTTTCTGCTGTACATGTTGAGACACTGCCAACTGGAGTTGAAACATTTGTGGTGAGCCTGATCCAGATGATGTGTTCATCTCAGATTGACATTTTGGAGACTGATGTAGCTTTTCCTGTTTTACACGTTTGGACTCCACTGAACTATGATTTGGCCCAGCGATTGTCAATTGTGGTAGTATAGTTGTGGTTTTCAAATTTTGCTCACTTGGTGGAAGGGGCAAAGATGGTCTCACCATTTCAGATGCAATTGGGGCTTCTTCAGTGCACACCACAAGATTTTTATTCTCCACTATATCTGCAAGGCCAGTTCCACTTTTGCAAGCTTCTTCAATAGCTCCTTCACTTACTGTTTTCTCAGTGAACCAATGCTTCGCTCATCATGATAATGTGGTGAACCTTCGATTTGTATACACGTAAGGGTGACTCGTCGTAAATATGGCTTGAGCAGGACTACAAGCTAAGCTCTATTGCTTTGCCTCCATGAGAAGCAAGATGAACACCATGTTCTTCTTGCAGTTTTCTTAATGTCTTCATTGAATTGACTGGAAGGAAATAAGATGGAAGGGGTGGATCAAATTTTAAATTCTTCTCAAGATTCTTCTGAAAGCATTCACAACTAAGAAAGCTGACATATGCAGGATTGCTTGAATCACCCTTTAGTCTCATTTTCTCTGCATAGCTACATTGCAAATGCCCTTTGTAAAATTTCATGTATGGCTTAACATTGAAATCTGTTCATCACTTGAGCTGTCTTATTTTGATTAAACAATAGTGGTGCATCCAAGGTCAAGTATAAAGCCAGTAGCGATCCATATGGAATGTATCAATTAAACCACCTATATATCCTGCATAATTATTTTGAAGTATTCACAGCTAAGGAGGTCGGAGGAAAAGAAGAGGGTGATTGTTTTGGCCCATCTCATGTGCTTTGCTTCCATTGTTGAGCAATCCATAACTTTCAATGACGATTAAAGAATTCGAACTTTGCTATAATCAAATTGAAAGGTGATGCCAGTAGCTAATCCTGCATGCTTATAATTTATAATTATTATGATCATGTCAGCTTCCATATTGCTGGAACTGGCTTCACAGGATGTCATGTTCAACTATCCAATGTGATGCATGTGTGTGGCCTTTGCCATATCTGCAGCAGCTGCTAGTACAATTATCACGTACGGTGCCTGTGACAACTAGCATTATGATACTACATTCTGGGCAAAGTCCACTGCTAGTTCATGTATTTCTTGTTACCGCTCACCTACAAGCAATCACTCCCAGATGAAGCAGTGGTATCTAACGTTCTGATGAGTCGCTTTTTACAGCCATATAAAACTATCGTCTTTTTTTTTTTTTTATTTCTTGCTTTCATAAATAGCAAAGGATGCACAATAGCCAAAAGTATATACATTAATTTTAATAAATAAATTATGCTAAGCTTCTGCTCCGGAAATCGATCAGTAGCTATAGCTTCTTGGCTGCTAGGCTGCTTAGCTGCGCTTGCCTCACCGCTCAATACAACTAGAGCTCTATAGAGCACATACCCCGCGCGCTGCAGCGTCGATGCATGTGAGACTAGACGGCTTGAACTCCATGTATACCCAGGCTGTTGACGACCTTTACCTACAAATTGTGCCAGGTTGTGCGCATGAGCACAAAGCACATGGTGGGTAGTGTTGATAGGCGTGGCCAACAAAAATGCAGTATTTGCAACGTTCATGGACCTTGTCAAACGATTCGAAGCATAATGAAGCTAGTTTTTCGACGATATCGACGGCTATGCTGTACTTACGAGTCGCTCAGACGTCTAGATCTCCAGATCTGGCGATTTTTGTGCTAACGACAGACAGACGACAGACAAAACCGATTACTTTACCTCTTGCGCATGCGCGCGGGGTAATTAATTAACGGTACATGTAACATGTTAACAGTACTAGAACGTTAGCATGAGAGCGAGCACGTGCACGCTCATTAATGACATGTCGACATGATATGCAAATTAGATGCAAATGATATTCATGTGATTAAGCAGTTGGAACAGTATGCCGTAGGGGAAGTACCTAGGGGAAGGCCCACTATAGAAACTCCTTTTGGTATATAATGTGCACGGTGAAGTGGAATATTCGCTGAACGAAGTAATCACCATGGCAGATCTGTGTTCTTACTGCTCGGCACATCGTTTTAATAGTCCTATACAATGCACAGAGCGACCAGTTTCCAGTGGAAATTATCATGATAAAATTATTATGTAAGTGAGTATCTTTCATCAAGGGCTTTTAAGCGACTGGCGCTCGATATTAAAGCCCTTGTCTATTTGTATGCATATTCAGCGAGAAAGCAAGATTAGACTTTCCTTGGAGTAAGTATGATGAAAATACGTCACTTGAAGCGGACCTTGAAGCATCCATGATCAAATGCACTAACCAGAACTGCTCCTGGGAAGGACCTGGACAAGTTTACATGGTAACTATATAATATATAATATTATAGCTAGCTATAGCTATAGGTATATTTACTCATGCATGCATGCATGCCTGCGTGGTGATCATGAGCATCAAGAATCAAGAAATAATATAATATCATACGTGACACACACACACACACACACACACACACACACACACACACACACACACACACACACACACACACACACACACACACACACACACACACACACACACACACACACACACACACACACACACACACATGCACACACACACACACACACACACACACACACACACTCAATTATATATTAATGCATGCATGATGATAGGAGCACATAGCCTCTTGCAAGTTCAAGAAGGTTCCATGTCCTAATAAACCGTATGGTTGCCACAAGCTCCTACTACAAAGCCAGTGGAATGAACACTTGGAAAGAGAGTGCAGAATCACTCCGGATCCAGTTCTGAATCAGCATTTCAAGAAAATGGTATAGCTACGTATAATAATCAAAATACACTAGCTCCTAATATCTGTTGATAAGGGACCTCCTTCATCGACTACTACAGGTACATGCACTACCATAGTACATGATACTGTACATGTAGATTAATCGATGAGGGAACTTCTTCATACCGATCATAGTATAGCAAGAGTAACAGAAGCCAGAGTATTAATTACCTCCTTAGGCTATTATTTCACTCTTCATGATCAACTGCCTTATAGTATGAAAAATTTTCATACTAGAGCCTGTCATGGCAAGTCATGTAAAACCCAGAGCAAAAAAGGTTCTTCAAGCCAGCGGGACACCCTTCTACTGTAATAGGAACACATAACATAGGTGTAGGAAGATATTAATTAATTTTTGGTAAACGGGTGCTCTGATACCTATGTGTACACTAAATCAATAACATAAAAAAACAATTCAGAGCAAAGTGTGACTTTGTGCGTGTTCCATGCACTCAGAAATTTCATGGGTGCACCAGCACCCGATGCACCCATGCTTCCTACACCAGTGCATAAAACCAACACATAGAACATAGAATATTGTGTATACGTAAGAATGATGACTCCATTAAAAATTTCTACATAGCTAATCACCAAAGTGAACACTCTTACTTTGACTTATTAATTAAATTTACAGGCTGCAATGTTTCCAGCAAAAGTTCTAGGGCCTGGAAGTATGATGGCCTTTCAATTACTGGCTGAAGAAAGCATAATTCCACCATGTACTGATACATAACACAAGAACCATCAGACCAGTGTGTGTGTATATAATAATTATGTATGCAATGCCATGTAAATCCACTAACCTGTATGATACACACTGAATTCTTAACGTCTGTCAAAATTTAATTAGGATAGCTCACTGACAGTGTGACAGTACGTAGCTATATATGTATCTCTAGATCTCAGTATAAAAAAATTATGCTGTAATAGTGCTTCTGCTGTATCGACAAACAAAATTTAACATTAAGACTCATAATTATTGCATTACGTATACAGTACATATTATTATCTATAGAGCTAATAATACATTATACAATTAATGATTAATACAAAATTTGAATTGGTTAGCACAAAATTTTAATCTTAGCAAGACTTGCATGTGCATAGTGAATATTGTATACAAAGTATATAGCTAACAGACTCCAGTAGCCAACTAGGACAATGAGAAAATTTTAATATAGAAATAATATTATATAATACTATAGCTGCTAGCTAATACAGAAAATTAAATCATGTTGTAAAAGAGCTTCAGCAGAGTAGCGAATAAAGGGGTCAACAGGAGGCTCGCTACAGGTATAAAGGAAACAAATCAGGTACTGGCAAGAGTATATAATAGAGAGAGAGGGAGAGTATCCTACTTCACTATGGGACTGTGTTACAACACTTTACGGGGGTCATGACCTTTGTAATGATATTCACAGGCTTGAGGCCTCAGTCCTAGCTGTTTGTGGGCATGTAGCTAAACTTCATGTACTGTAGAGCACTAATGCAGGTTGATGCAGCTGCTACGTGATGTTGCAGGACAATCTGTGAAACCACTTTGTATGTGAATATCATTACAAAGGTCATGACCCTCGTAAAGGGTTGTAACACAGGCCCATAGTGTAGTAGGATACTCTCCCTCCCTCTCTATTATATACTCTTGGTACTGGGGATAGGCCAAAAAATGTGCATACACACAAGTCTCTAGTGGGGTTTTACTTGTACTTGGAAAAATAGACATTTTGGTACAGTTTCACGTCCGTAGGGGGTGTAGAAGCCGAGATATCGATGTCCTAGAACACCAAAAAATCGTCAAAAAAATCGTAAAAAGTTCATTTCTAGGACATCAATATCTCGGCTTCTACACCCCCTACGGACGTGAAACTTGCACCAAAATGTCTATTTTTCCAAGTACTTCGATATGACATTGAGTTTTCATTTATGGGGGGTACAGAAAAAATCTGAAAATAAAAATTTACCCCACTTGTTTTGAAAAGGTGTTCTTTAGAAAGAACTCATTGAGAGGATTACAATGGTATATTTTTCCCCATGCATATCCTCTATGGTATTGGAGAAAAAAACATCTGAAAATTCTCTGACAAGGAGACCGCCTTAAGGGCATGGTTTCCGGATGTCCGCTATTTAGAGGCAGTTTTGCATTGAAAAGTCACGTTGGGAGCTTGGATCTTATCCGCTGTCCGGAATCGAGAAGCGTCCGCTTCTCGGAGGTTGCTAATGTACTATAACTATGCTAAATTCAATCGGTAACACGGCACTTGTCCGCTGTAGGGAGGTTGTCCGCTTCTCGGAGGGTCCGTTATCGGAGGCTCGACTGTATAGTGTTTTCTTCTTTATACATTTTTATCGAGTGTTTGAGATTGCGAACCACTGTTCAGTCATTTCTTCTTTGAGTTGCACAATTATACAGAGAAGACAATGGTTGCACCAAAGGGTGCATGCCTTAGTTTTGTAGCACTGTAGATGTTGATCATGAATTGGCATGACCTTTGTACTCTTGAAAAATAGTTGGTGAGCTGGTCATAAATAATAATATTATTATAATTATGTAATCATCTTATATATATTAGCGCTATATACTAGCTATAACATTTAATTTAGATCAATATCAATGTGCACGTGACTGCGCATAGTCTAAGACTTAGCTTACATTGTATATAGGCGCCGAGGAAAACTGAATCTGTAGTTTAGCTATCATCACCACCCCATGACATGATATTCTCATTTTCTCAAAAATTTTATTATAATACAAAACCACAAAGGAAGCATAAAATTAATTATTATTATTATTGTCTCATTTTTATGGCGCAATAGGTATACCTATAATGTTTTGTAGCTACTGGGGCCTGGAGAATCAACCAGCTATAATATATTATAGTAGGCGTCAAAAAACAATATTATTCTATAGATATTGAATCACCCATCAAATCTGAGTCAATAAATGCGGTCTTCATAATCAATTTTATCTTCATTGCGGCTTGATTGGCGTACCATGGCTAATAGCACTGTCATGGTGTCTGAAATTACAATAATCATTATGACCATCATAAATGATGGTAGCATCTTAAGTTTCAGTAGAGAAAATCATGCTGAAGTAGAGTTTCTGCAGAATGTCGAGTAAGTGGATCCACTGCTACACAGCATTCAATGAATCGAAGAGCACCCTTCAACCATCCAACTTCTTTAATCAGCTGAGGTACCTGTACAAACAAAACCAATAATTATTCGCTAAATAATATAGACAATCATGGTATATATAACTAAGTCTTACATTGAGAAGCTTGTCGGTTACTATTTTGTCCACCATCAAATAGCCTGGCTTATGTAGTCCTTCAGGCATGTAGCGTTGCCGGTGATAAAAAAGCAATAGAAGAGCCATTTGACGTTGAGTACTTGGCCCTGTGGCTCCAACAAGCATTCTTGTTGTCAAGATTCCCAACGACCAGATGTCACATCGAGTGTTAATGGGAGGGGAAAAGGCTTCGTTGGAATTAGAAATAGTCAACATGCTGCATTCTGGGCTTCGAAACCCATTAGTGCCGACAGGCACACAGGTGTACTGAGTATGTGATGACTGAGGAGCAGTTTTTAATGAGACTAGAGTATGGGGGATTCTTTCACCCTTATCAAGCTCTACTGCGGCGTCGAAATCACAAATAGTGACTTGGTACTTGGTATCACATCCACATTCCAATGGGTTAGTGCAGCCACAGTAGAATTTGAGGAGAATATTACTCCCCTTAACGTCTCTATGAGCTATACAGAGAGAGTGCAGGTAGCGTAGTCCTTCAAGAACTTGTTTGAGGAGATATTTCAGATTGCCACGAATGATGCCCATTTTTCGGGCATTGTTGCTATGTTTCTTGTGCAGTTCCTTGATTGTCAACTCCTTCTTATCTGTCAGCATGCGAGCACAATCTCCAGTCTGTCGAGGCATGATATGATAGCAAAAATGCCGTCTTTTATGGGCAGGATTTTCCTCTCCATACATAAAGGCTAACAGTGGAACAAGGTTCTTATGCTTAACCTTTGTTATGATGGAGAACTCTCTTGATCTGTAGTTCGTCTTCTTGTAAACTACAGCCATGCTACCTACTGTACCACTGTATATTTGCCCATTACCACCCCGGCGCAGCAGAAGTGTCTCATCCGGAAGAGGATAAATGAGATCAGTGGAGAATTGTGGAATAGAACTAAATAAAATGGCTCCTGATTGGATATTTGATCTGCTCTGAACAGCAGGCATTGCAGTAGTTGTGTGAGGTCGATGTTCTGAAGTTATCGGCTGGCACTGATTAAAGTGAAGTGAGCCAGAGCCGGGTGATCCATGATCAGCTTTCTGTTCATTACCTCCATGGGGATCACTACGCTGAAGTGGGAGTTGTACTTGCTCAAGCTGGGGTAAATTGTGCTGCATCATTGGAATGTGACCAGCAGCAGTTTCAGCAACAATTATAGGTGGTAGTACCGTACTGGCTCTTATATTCTGCTCAGAATGGGGTGGAAGTGGTAATGGTGGTCGCACCATTTCAGATGTGGTACCCAAAATTACTTCTTCAGTGCATGTGTGAAGACCCTCATCTATCACATCAAGGTCAGCTACCATGCATGCCACAGCCCCTTTCCCTCGTTCTGTTTGTGCTAATTCTTCACTCATTAGCACGATGCAGTACTCTTTTGATTTGAAGTTAAATTTTACCCTTCTCACACATGGCTTGAGGAGAACTACAAGCTCAATGGCCTTACCATCATGTGCAGCTGTCAAATGAACTCCATGTTCCTCCTGCAGTTTTTTCAAGGTCTTTTTGGAGGTAACAACCAAGAAATGGAATGGTATGTTAGGATCAAACATCAGGTTGTTTTCAAGCTTTTCCTGAAAGCAATAACAGCTCAAGAAACTCACATAGGCAGGATTACTAGCATCTCCTTTCAATTTCACGTTTTCAGCAAACATTGCCAGAGCCCTCTGAAGAATTTCTCTAATGGCCCGGCACTGATACTGATTCAATAATGCAATTTCCTTATCAGGGAACTGTGCAAATACTTCGATACCTTTTTGATGCCTAGCTGCAGCTTCAATGCCAATTTTAGGTGAAAGTTCAAGAACTGATCCATCCATGGATGGGCTTTGAAAGTGGTTCAGTCTCACACCAATATATGGCTCAAGTTCCGAGGCAATGCTCAAGTCGCTAGCATGGATGTTCCATTCAAATACACTTGAATAGCTAATCATTGTTGCAATTAACCACTTATGCTGACTGATGTCTTCAGATGAAATTTGCAAGCGAAGATCCCCACCTAGCTTTGAAACAAGCTTTTTCCAAATGTCATTGTCTTTTGTTTCAGCGATACACAGCAATAGCGTTAATGAATAACGGGGATATTTTTGTATCTCTAAAACACTAATCAGAAACTCCAGTAGAGTTGAGAACATCAGCTTCATAGGATTGAAATCTACTTGCTTTCTCCATGAAGTACCAAAAAAGGATAAAAGCCAATAAAAATGGTTTCGACAAAGAAGCTGCTGACCATGACGATAAATAAGGTCAAGCTGATCAAGAGGTGGTTGGTATTGGAGGTAAAATCCAGCCAAAAATTCTTGTATTAGCGGATGAATAAATCGAAATGCATGCTGCTTTGAAAATATGCTAATCCCGCCACATCTTTCTACTAATCCAAATGTACCGTTTCCATTGATAAAGAATGCAGAACTGAGACTACAAGAAGAGAGAAACATTTGCTCTTCCTCTATTGTGAGCAGATTCTTGTCATTAACCAAGGACTGAAAAGCAAATTGACAAAGACTTATAAAGGATTCACACAATTCTTCACTGGGCAACGAAAAGAGATTTATTTGTTCACTAAATGGATGGCCTATTCGTCTCAGTTCTCTTTCAATCATGCTAATGATAATATGCATGCAGACGTCAGTGAATACGATGCCATCTAGCTTCGTTTTATGCTCAAAGAATTCAAACACCACTTGATTAATAAGTGGTATTTGACACAGATCATTGATATATGGGTATTGATCACACAATGAAGAAAATTCCTCATGTTCTGCTGCAAAGATTTCGTCCTTTTTTAAGCCTTCTAATACGAAATGGAAGGAAATTTTTGTGTTATCCCATAAACATTGCAACCCCGAAGGTCGAGAAAGGAGCAATATCGCACAGTGGGGAAACATATCGCGTGATAAAATACGTGACACTATCGTTGCTTCCCACTGCGGCCCTGTGTTCACAAATTGATCAAAACCATCAAATATGAACAGCACTTTTTTACCACCATTTTCAAGATCATTTTGTATCTGTGATACAGGCACATGAACAGCATCAGCAAGATCCTCAAAGGTTTTCACTAACTTTCCTTCATTGCTATCAAGTGCAATGAACACTATTTGAGTAAATAATGGGAGCAGTTTACTCAAAATGTTGTGTACAATCGTGGTTTTACCAGATCCAGCTACACCCTCCACAACAACAAATACAGATGGCTCACTAAAACTTGTTGAGATATCAGCAATGGTATTTAGAAATACCACACATGAAGACACCCCATGTGATGATAGGCTATGCTGGCTAACTGTAATGATACAAGGTGCCACTACTGACTTTAATCTTGTATCACCTGTCTGTGATTGCAGCTGATCACCAACACATAGAAGCTGGCCATGGCCACATGGATTCCGAGTGGCAGGCTTTGGTTCCAGTTCCATGGTCACAGTCCACTTCGACTCGTACTACTTCCAAACTGAATTTGATAAAGATGAGAGTGATATTGCATCACTGATAATATGCATACCCAAATAAGGAGCTATGACTGAGTCACTCCTGAGTAGCAGCCATACAAAAACGGTTCTCGAGCTCGGTTGGAATTATGTGAACCGAGTCAGCTATCCTGCCCACCGTACTGATAGTATAACCACTGTGACCCGTACCAACTGTGATCACAACACATTTTTTAAATTCCTTACCTTTTGAGGGAGTACACAGATGGTAAGATATTCATGTATTGCCTTACAAGTCTAGATTTAGTCGACTCAGCGTATCGTATCACGTGCCAAAGCACGTGATTGACATCAACGTTTGCTGAGCTTAGCTGCTAGCTATCAGTCAAGGCGTTGGTAGCTTCTTGATACCTAGTTATACAGCGTATGCATTCCCGCATCGCTATACACTAGAACTGGCCTTTAGATTCAAGACCCTAGCCTGTGTTGAAAACTTTAAGTTGCTTTGCTGCTACTTTGATATCCGTGAGAATTGTCTCGCGAGCCAGCCCCTCCTACGCAAGTTGCGTAGGTGAGGGGCTGGCTCGCCTCAGAGTGCATGCAATCCTGCATATTAATCCCTTCTACTATCTATATGGGCATACTAATAATCTCAGTCTGGCGCGTGAGACTAAGTGGCTATCATGACAAATCGTGTCACGTAGTAAAAATTAATCTTTTGACATACCTCTGTTATCGCCCGCTGGCACTGTAGGCTGAGTCAATGGCAAGAACTGCGTTCAGTGCAGGAGCAATCATTGAAATACATGCTCACTGCAAGGTCAAGCTAATCGCGCCAGTCATTCAAAACCAATTATAGTATTATACAGACTGATGTCGATCTGCTGATGCGTATAGACTCGAACGAGACTGCGTGTAATTTTTTTGGTAAAAATTGTGCATGCCACATGCATAAAAATCATGCGATTATAGGGGTTAGCTACCCTAGTCTATTTTTGACAACGCGAGTCCGTATACTAGATCTAAATTTAGTAACAATCACCGCTTATATCGTGACACAATGCCTTTAACAGTTATGATACTAGCTAGCTAGATAATAAATAAGGAGTTAGCTGCTAACAGTTGCATTTGTAGCTATACTCAACAAACTCAAGGTCCTCATCATCCAGTCCTGCATAATATACTAGCTGTTTCTTTGTCAGTAGGGATGTATAGTCTATATTCCATATTTTCTGTTATTCCATTATAATATATAATATTATTATGATGAAACTCAACGAGAAGTATAATTATAAACAAGAACGAGCCTGAGGCTCACGGTAAATTTGCAATAAGCCATGGCTATGTCACATCTAGATAGCTGACAATGAGGTAGCTATATGCAGAATCCCGTGCCCGTTTAAAAGAACAACCAACCGATTAGTTTCAAAGAGCCTGTGCATACTGGGTGGAGCTGCTAGATCTGCAGAGTGGTGTCACTGTGCATTGGCATTTAACCCAGGCTATATATACGCATGCGCATGCGCAAGCAGCTGCCGCTAGCCATGCCCACGCTAATAATACCTGGCATTATCATAGCATCTTCGAGTCTCTGGTTAATTTGAACAATTAATTTGTCACAGCACTTGGCCTAGAAACTGGCAAGTACAATCACGGTAGCTAGCTATAATTTAATTAATACAATATAATAATAAGCATGAAAAATATCTGAGATCTGAGCTTAATAAAGTCTTAGTTTAGCATTTCGTAATATATACTTCTGGCTATTGTGTATCCTTTGCTATTATTAAGAAGCAAGAAATATTATAGACAAAAAAATAAATGACATTGCTGTAGCTACTTACATATAGACTAATGCCGATGCATGCAATCTATACTATTCTATATGGTATAGAGATAAACAAAACACACCAGCCGGATAGCAGTATGTATGGTATAGGCATCTGGTTATTGATTGTCCCCCCACCCCCCCCCCCCCCCCCCCCCCCCCCCCCACAGTTAGCATTAGATTCAGTATGTGGATCAAGGGTAGCCTCATCCCCAGCCTGAGGCCATCCCACGTTTTCAATGTTGAAACGTGGGATGGCCTGGGGACGAGGCTAGATCAAGGGTCTCTGTGTACGGCACTGTGACAATCATCACAATCATATTTCGATATTGTCAGCCCAGAGTGTAATCTGTTATTTACTTGGGGAGATTTTACGTGAGGTCAAAGTTCACACATAAATCCTCACCTGATTATTGTGTTCTCTGATGCTATTATATGGGAAGATTTTACATGAGGTCAAAGGTCTCTGTGTATGGCAGGATCAAATTTCTATAATGTCAGCCCAGAGTGTAATCTGTTATTTACCTGGGGAGATTTTACGTGAGGTCAAAGTTCACACATAAATCCTCACCTGATTATTGTGTTCTCGGATCCTATTATATGGGAAGATTTTACGTAAGTACTTTGACCTCACGTAAAATCTTCCCATGTATACAATCCATTTAGCAACTGGGCTTTCATTACATGTGCCGTAAAATGTCCCCATGATTAAATCAAGGTGCAAGTCACGTAAAATCATCCCATGATTAACCCAAGGAACAAGTCACGTAAAATCTTCCCATGATATAATCATGGCAATTTCTATACTTTTACATAAACATCTATTTGACCATTACCAAGTTATGGCTGCTTTTCAATGATTGCCATGCAGAGGTCGATCGTCTGGAATCATTACCCCGCGCGCATGCGCAAGGGGTAAAGCAATCGGTTTGTACGTCTGTTGTTGTCGTCGTCGGCACGAAAATCGCCAGATCTCGAATTCTAGGCGTCTGTGCGTGCTATAAGCACAACCAATCGGTAGATATCGGTGAAAAAATGGTTTGTAGACGCTTCGAATTTCTCAAAAAGGCTTACTAGTGCTACAAATCGTACATTTTCTGTTCAGCATACCTGTGGTTTATCGACCACACCCACTCTTTTAGCATAATTTAATAGTATGCGGATGCGACTGCGCATGCTCAAGCACTGTGTTGGAAAGGGTCGTCACGTCATGAAACCGCTACATGTGTGCCTCATAGTGTTGCAATACTACGCTATAGCGGCTACAGGGCGCGCGGGGTATGTGCTCAACAGAGCTCTAGTTACCAATAGTATAGCTATGGCAAGCATGCATGCACTTTGCATGCACGAAGATAATCCTGCAGTGTATACTAGCTCCAGTTGACCAGCTGCTCAATAGGTCCTTGAGTGTAATAATTGTACAATAATGATCATTGTTGACAAAGATAGTATAGGTAGCTATTCACTGCATGGAAGAGGTACTAAAAAAATTGGTTATAATGCAGGATCAGAATAGTCTATCTTTTATCATGTATATTGAATAGTCACAACTATAGCCTTATACCCAGGCAGCAGGCCCCAAAGAAAGGAGAAGGATTCGAAGCTACTATTATCTACACTATTAATACATTCTACTTCGGTGCCCCATGCATTGAATATGCATGCATGCTGCAGCTCGAGTGCCCTTGAAAACTCAGGTGCGTTAACTTAAAGGACTGGGACCCGTGCGATAATTTAATAGCTATCTAGCTATATTAAGAGATATATGAACTACAATCAGTATTACAACTTTGTGCAGAGTGGGCACTGATGATCATTATTAATTAAAATTAACTATAATAATAATATTATTATTATGATGATCATTATTAATTAAAATTAGCTATAATAATATTATTATTTATTATACTTGTTAGTCTAAGAAGGGTATACACATATACTAAGCTGTTCACGATCAATACCATCCTTAATATCTCTCCCAATTATTATTCATTCTGCTCAGATAACAATTTAAATTGCTTTCTTTCTTTTCATACTCAAGCTTCAATTCTGGACTGCCAGTAAAATTATACACATAATTATTACTGAATTTCTCCACTGTACTACTTATGACATTATAGCTACAGGTTGTGACTTTTATCTTTGATTCAATTTTAAACTAGAGCTCTATAGAGCACATACCCCGCGCGCACATTGCGCAATCTATAGAGCTGCTTTTATTGCTCCTTGCCGTTGTATCAAAGGCTTATAGACCCCGAGAGCCATCGGTTTCAATAGCTATAGGGCTCTTGGTGATATCTGTCAAAACATCACTGACTCTCTCTCTGCACCAGGTGTAGACTAGGTAGATATAGGTATCTTACATTCTGATTCAATGGGCCTTTGCATTCCAATCAGTGGATAGCTTACCAGCCAAACGTATGGCACTAGCATTATTGACGATCTTTACCATTACATAATATTCAATGTTATGCGCGTGAGCAGAAAGCACAAGGCCTTCATGCATAACGCATTGGTGGGCACTGTCGATAGGCGTGGTTACGAAGGCTAACAGAAAGGCACCATTTGTGACGCTCGTGGACCATATCCCTCGATTCGAAGCATACTGGAGCCCGTTTTTCGCCAAATTCGACTGACTCATTATGCTTACTAGTCGCTCAGGTGCCTAGACCTCCAGATATGGCGATTTTTCTGCTAACAACGACAACAACAACGACGACACGACCGATTACTTTACCCCCTTGCGCATGCGCGCGGGGTAATTACTGCTAGAACAGTAATATCAGGTGTTCCCCAGGGAAGCATTCTTGGCCCTCTCCTGTTTCTTCTATATATAAACGGCTTACCCTCCTCAATAGTGCACTCCGAATCATTTCTATTCGCTGATGTTACCAAATGTCTCCGACCAATATCTTCCTCAAATGACCATTTCTTGCTACAATCTGACCTTGATCTATTATCCAAATGGAGCACAGAATGGAAACTTACGTTCAACGAGACCAAATACTCTCTTCTATCCATCATCTCCTGTCCATCTGCCAATCAAAGTGACCATCAATATCTCATCAATGGAATACCTATTTCCTCCAGTAACCAGCAAAAGGACCTAGGTGTGCTAGTGTCTTCAGATCTATCGTGGTCCCACCATATTGCTAAGATAACGTCCAAAGCCTATAAAATACTTGGCCTGCTCCGCTGCACATTCTCCTCATCAAGTGATAGCTATCACCACCAAAAAGAGACTCTATATCTTCCTTGTCAGATCACAACTCCTCTATATATGGGTCTCAGATCTGGAGACCACTCCACCTGCAAGGACATCAATCTGATTGAGTCTGTCCAACGTCGTGCCACCAAGTACATACTCAATGATTTACACATCTGACTATAGATCTAGACTTGTTAAGCTCAATCTTCTACCTCTCACAATGTTGCTAGAGTTCAATGACATTTGCTTTTTCATCCAATTTTTAAAACACATCTCACCTAGCAACTCTTTTAACATCTCTAAATACATCTCGTTCAGCCAAAACCACACTAGATCAGGAAGTTTCAGAAAGCTTGTCCAGCCACTCATCAGATATAACAGAGATAAACAGTTTTACTTTAACAGGCTACCACACCTATGGAACTCTCTCCCACCATTCGACCTGAGTCTCTCCTACAAAACCATCAAATCCAAACTAAGACATATCTTCTGGAACGAGTTTATGGCAAATTTCGACCCTGAAAACAATTGCACTCACTTTTACTCCTGCCAGTGTCCATCCTGCTTCTCCCAGCCAAAATCTCGATTCACCTAGTTGTGTCAGCACTCCGGCTAAACTGAACCACACATTGTAATTATCAACTTATTTACCATGCATCTCATTCTTTGTAATTTTAATTTTAATCTCCCTTGTTTTGTCAGGCTGTTACATCTTGTAGCAGACCTTCAGCTGCCAGTTGTAAAGCAATAACAATAATAATAATAATAATAACACTCTAAATTCTAATTTGGCCCACTACTGCGCCGAGTATCACTAAATTTAATTAATAGTCACATGTTCAGCAGCTAGATTATGAATAATAATAAGCGGCGTGCACTTAGCTGCTAATCGCCGCAAATTCATAGCTCCGCCCACTTTTTCCAATACCGCTAATAGCGTGGCTGATCATAGATCATATAGACTACGTACCCGGGATTGGAAACTGCTCACGTGAGCAATAGAGTTAATGCAATCCATGGCGGGCACTCCGTGTCCCCTAGACCGAGGCAGCTGAACATGGCTCTACTGCAGCCTGTGTTAGTGCTGTAGCTAAGTGGAGACAACGAAAGTAAAGCTCTATGATGGAAGAATACTACTAGCAAAAATTTTTGAAGAGCGCAACTATCTACGGCAGTCTTTTCGGGGTACGAAGTTGTTCACTGCTATTTCAGTCGCCTTCGCCCATACTTGCCCCATAGGACGCTGTACAAAACAACTTTTGGACCTGTATCTCGAGTCCCGTGGCAGCAGCTACCAAAAACTGAAGTTCTAAGTCAAAATATGGTGCCTCTGCACTAGGATAGCCACTATTTGGAGGATATACTGCTACCGCTGAGCCAGAAACAGTCAGAAGCACAAAAAAACGCTGTGTCTACAGTGCCGGTACCGGCACCGCAATTTAAGCGTTACAGTGCCGGTAAGTCCATATAAAATACTGTACTCTTACGTAGCCCTAGTCCCCGCCCCCTCCTGCATATGGCAATATAAATTTGTACATAAATTTGCCGGCACTCTAGACACTTCCACAAAAAAAAGACGCCATTTTGAAGTCGCCTCGTTGTTGGGACTAGAACACCTCAGATACTGAACCAAGGAACTTCTCGTCACTATAAATAGTTAGAAGAAGCCCTTGTCCACGAGGATAGCTAAGTTATAAGGTTGTACGTGTTTCTATTTAGTAGCTATTGTTAGAAAAATGTGTGATTTTTGGCCATTTTTTGTGATTTTTTCGCAATTTTTGTGGTTTTCCGTGCGACACACGGATTGCACCAGTGGACTCTATTGCTCACGTGAGCAGTTTCCAATCCCGGTTACGTAGTCTATATGATCTATGGGCTGATCGACCACAACCACAGTCGTGCATCAAATCCTGGTATGCGTATGGCGCTCTGCCCCTACTTATAAAAGTTATATTGGATTAATCAGATGGGGAGGGGGAGTTAGTCCAGCCGCAGAATGTAGCTACGCATCATGATCCGCATAGCTAATATAGCCTACGTATAAAAGCGCGGCAATCTGATGGTCATGTGATTCAAGGAAGCTACAGTACAACTAGCTAACTTGAGGTCTATAGCCTTGATCAATTTTTAGTTGGCACAAATGGACGCCACAGTACCGCCGAGAAGCAAGCTAAGGGCTTTAATATCAGCAAAAGACCGGAAAGGATCGACAGTACGCAAAGCAGTCTCGAGTCAGTGTGGAACACAACAACCCGGCGGGAGCATTCTACTCGTAGCTGGTTTTGCCGATGAAGGATCACTAGTTGTGCATCAACTGTTCGAGGAATACGATCAACGAAAGATTCCAATTAAACGAAAATGGCCGTTGCTCTGTGATTTGCACGATATTCTAGCAAGCTCCAGCAGAGTGAATTCGACCTCTGACCTCCTCACAAATCTGCCCCAGTTTCAAGCAAACGACATGCTGAAGAGGGAGGTACTGAGTGACATACAGAAAAGTGAAGGAAGAAATACTGTTCTGTTCGTAAAGAACTATTCTGCAAGGGTGCTGAGGGAGGAGTTTTTAAAGAAGCTATTGATGGGAAAGGTGATGACAGGGAGCATGATTGTTATTGGTCTCAATTATGCTGCTGTGGAGTCAATTACTACTCTTCTCGACTCGTACAGTCAAGAATTTCAGCTATTTGAAGTTGAAGGGCTCTCGGATGTCTTTGAGTATATATTGTTGAGCGCGCAAGACCTCAAGGTGAAATCAGTGGATAAATTACTCGATTTCATTAGAGCATATCAAAGTTTGGAGGAGCTATGTAGAAACCCTCAGATTGCTGATCAAGTCCTGAGTGTTTACAGTGATAATGACTGTCAGAGTCCGTCTACGCTGTCAGCTGTGTACAAAGCACTCATTGAGCGACTGATTGCAAAGAATCAGCCTGATTCGATATCAAGATCCATGCAGGACTTGAATGGCCTGGACGGTGATACAAAGGACCACTTGCTCGCCGTGAGCAAAATTGCGTACATCAAGTTTCAGCTTCGCCCGCTAACACACTACAGCAAACAGGAGTTCTCCTCACTCTGTATGAATGAGCGTATTCCAGGATCGGAATCAGCATTTGGACTCGGGTTGGTACAGCCGTTCGTCTTGAAAGGTAAATACACCTTTTCTTTCTTGCATTTGACTATACAGGAGTTCTTGGCTGCATACTATTTAGCCTCCCAGCCACTATTTGATAGAGCTTACCTTTTGAAAAATTATGTGGTCAGAATGCAACAGCTGTCAGAGAGTACTAGTGAGGATTGGTATGGGAGTGGTATGCTTGGTTTCTTTAGTGGTCTGTGCCATACCCAGGATATGGTATCCTTACCTCTAAATATTCCTAAGGTGGTTCTTTTGCCTTTCTTGGAGGAGATAGCTACAGTTCTTAAGGTAGAGGAAGACTCTCATTTTAAAAAAATGCAAATAATGACTACCTGCTTGCACGAAGCTCAAGAAACTGGTACCATTAAGAAATTTGTATCTAAGAGACCAGAAATGTTCGCTATGACGTACCAGGGTAATAGAATGCAAACAGAACCAGAATTGCAAGTGCTGGCTTACATTATGGCACATTCCGGTCTGGTCCATTGGAAGATTGCGGTGCCCTCTCAACAAAGACATACTGCTGAGTTTTTGTCAATGCTTGTTGGTGATCAGTTACAAAAGACCTCGGTTTCAGCTTCAAGAGTTAATGTCGAAATTGAAGCAGTGGAGGGGTCTACATTCACAGTACGTCCACTGCATCCCCCAAGCGTTTCTTCCAGTAAATCAAAGGCTAGCATATATTCAAAGATTATGAGGGAGTTACTGCATAGATTGTCGCAATTGTATTCACCTATAAAACTAAAAAGTGATGCAAGTAGCGCATCGTATATCTCACTGTTAGCTTGTCAGTGTCTTGAAGACGCAATGAATGATCATCGTTTTCTTGTTTTTGAACCTATAATGGCCACGCACTGGCTTCCTGTGAAATCTAAGAGCAAGACGCAAAGCACGCACGACACGTTGGTTCATATGCAGCGACACCATGATGGACAGTATGTTGAGCTGGTTGTAATGATGACCCCATATCCCCACCGAATTAGATTTCTTGTTCCAGGTAGCAATAGCGAAATGACAATTGAGCTCTCTTCTAGTAATAGTCCTGACTTTCTTTCAACTGGTATAGAAGAGCTTTTTAATTTCTCTGAAACTGCGGCCGTACTATCAACAAGTATCGATCAGTATGATAGTACTAGGGGTACGATGGTAGTACCTGAGCTCCCTTTGCCAAAGCAGACAAACTCAAATGCTCTCACAGTTGCTCCAGATGCGCCGGTGGACAGTAATAGACACAATGTACACATACATGCACCAGATAGAGTTGAACCTGATGGAGGTCTAGATGCCACTCCTCTTCAGGTGCAATCTTTTAGCAATTTTCATAGTCAACAAACTTTTCTTCAAGGCAGATCAAGGTTTGACGATTTAGCTGGAGGGAGTAGGAGCAGGATAGGCAGTCCGCTTAATCGATCACACTTTGACTCAAGTACTCAGCAATCTCATCCTCAACCACTGCGACAGTCGGCTCTTAAGCCTGGAGTAGTCCTGCATACTCGGATACCAGATATTTTTGCCACTGATGTCCAGTATCCACTTCCAAATGAAGACCATCTTGTGCGTAAGGGGGGCAACGGAGAAATATACTTGGGAGTATTTGGTGGTAACGAGTTCATAATTAAGAAGACTTCCTATCGTAGCAGGGAATATATGATCCATAGCAAGCTTAATCACATTAATATTATTGAACTTCTTTGTTTAATGATGGGTGAGAAGCAACCATCTCAGCGTAAAAAATATTTTTGTTATCACTTTTTACCGAAGGCTAGTGGAGATTTGGCTCGTCTCTGTGTTGATAATGAACATAACACCTTGAAAGAACTTAAGAAACGCTATGGACATGATCCTCTTAAGTACGGTCAGATTCAGGGAAACCTGAAGTACATTTTATCACAAATCTTACGAGGACTTGCTTATCTTCATGGTCTGAACATAGTTCACCGTGATTTGAAGGCTTCCAACATCTTAGTAGTCTTCGGTTGCGGTTGCACTAATCCACTGATGTGTACTTGCACCAATAAGTGTGGGATAAAGATCGCTGATTTCGACTCGGCTATCGAACTTGACAAATCTGGACAACTA
This sequence comes from Cliona cf. orientalis, assembly GCA_963930775.1. NCBI lineage: Eukaryota > Metazoa > Porifera > Demospongiae > Clionaida > Clionaidae > Cliona > Cliona cf. orientalis. Next base: position 925,399 of record OZ005699.1, on the reverse strand, counting down.
CCACCTTTGAATAGCTCTCGAGGAAACACTTTTATTGTCGTGCCGGTGGGCACAAACGGGTACCGCCCACCGGAATGCAGTCAAACAATTGTTGCTACAGACCCTTCCATCATTGATCCACCTTTGACAACGAAGGCAGACATGTGGAGCTTTGGAGTGCTCATGATGAAAATGGTCCAAGGACAGTATGGGCCATCATCCCAGCGAGAGGTGAGTGCACATAATATTATTATGTCCATGCTAGTGGTATCACTACAGGAAAGTCACTAAAGAGGGGTAGAGTTGCACAACACTGCTCTTAATTAAAAGCCCCTTTATATTTGATAATATACCACAAATATCCCTTGATGGTTAACCACAGTACAGCTCCTGGATTTATTCTAAAATGGTTATCATGCACTGTATAAATAATATTGATGATGTTTGCATGTGTGCACTAGCTTGAGTCATCTGTTGATGATGAGCTAGCAGATTGAGCTTTGATAACAGTCACATGAGAATGACTCAAATGGATATTTAAGTAAACATCTGACTCTATTGGGGATACTTAATTTTCCTTCATTGGCCATGTATTCACCCATGTGTAGCTATCTACACTGTTGCTGTACTGTGAACAAGAAAGGAAAAGGAGCACAGCAAGGCATATAAGCATCACACTTGGAGAGCTGAGTAAAGTACTGAAGGTAATATTTGTACCGCCATATGCACATGATCAATCATGCATCCATACTGGACATGTAAGGATATGTAACTATGATTCTAATACATTGAGGTATACAAGGAACCTGACTAATAATAAGGTAGTCAGGTGTCATGTCTTTAAATTATACTTTACCCCAAAATTAGCTACATTCTGATTACTGTTGTTTTCCCTACATGTATGTACAGCTGTCTACACTAAGGGAGGACTTGACCTGGAACTCCAAAGCAGTGGATTCAATTACAGAGTGTCTGCAAGTAAGTGAACCTCTCAACAAATCAGACAAAATTGAGTGTGATAATTTACTGTCATTGCAGGTCAACCCAGAGCTGAGACCAAGCCCAGAGAGTCTTCTCAAGCATTCCTTTTTGTACTAGAGAGGGAGAGAGGACTGCTAGCCATTGCACACCGCCATGCTAGCATGCTACAGGCATCCCTCATGTTTGACACATGCGCCAAGGAGGTGGGTATACATGTTTGCATGTGATGTGCATCCCTAACTGTTTTGTCTGTTCTTATCAATGGGCTATCAATAATAATTGATCTATTGTGCCTTTTGTGTCAGTTCCTGGCCCATTGTCTAAAAGATAGTGGTAACCTATTTGTGGTGAAGGGGCTGGTAGGGAGTCACATTGTGTTTTCCAAACTCTTTACTGATAACATCTGTGCCATATCTGGTGTTCTGGGATTTTTTGTGGGTAGTGGTTACTATTGTTTCAATATAACTGTACTATGATGAAGTGAAATGTATTGTATGTACATGTATGTTGGTTTACAGAAACAATTTTCAGTGTATTGCAATTATAAGGGAATGATTGGCTCAAACCATGAGCTTACCCAGAGGAATTTCAAAATGTTCCTTGCCCAGCGAGCAAATTTGGAGAATGGAGAGGGGTTCGATCCACAGCCGATAATTAAACATCTATCGCACCATGCCCTCTGGGATACAAGGAGTTATTGACAATGTGATGCTAAATGAAAGGAACAAGCTTGAGGAAGCAACAGTTGAATGCATATTTATTTATTGGCTCAATGGTTGGCCTGTGGCTGACATAATCCACTGTGATGCATGAGAAATCAAAAGGCTCCTGAAAATGATGTGTGTATACTCAATGTGGCTTGTGGAAGCCCAACTGTATCTGTACACAACCACAGTATGTCTAGTGGACCAAGATGTGTACCAAAGACATTTTGTGGCCAGATAACTGTCCCTGTGGCCTGTGGCTTCCCAGTTCAATGGCTTTGTGAAAATTGTGGCTTCTTGCATATATAGACTCAGCCTTTAGATTTGTAAAGGAAGTGGCAATTGTTGGCTGAAGTCTAGACCCTTGCACTATAGTTCTTTCAGAATGGGGAGGGTCTGGCCCTTTACTGATGCCATGCACATGTAATGTTTCAACATGTGACACTAAACTCGTGATGAGTGATTCAAAATCTTGCTTGAAGGTGCTGGGTACCAAGGAAAGCCTAAAGGAACAAATGTAACAAGTAAAGCTAATACTGTAGCACAATCTCCCAAAAACCTTGCCGTTCACTTTCTATACGCCCGATAAAAACTGATTGGTAATGCAGTCAACACTGGATCCAAACGATACAGACAGCGAGCCAGACCTCCCTCCTTGTGTTTATCCAAATGCTGCCAATATGATAGTAGGGTCTAGCTGCATGAGTACTTATTGGATGAAGCTATTTGGAATGAAGCTATGTGCTTGTGTATATTATTATTGGAAGGGTTATTGTAAATCTGCACAGCTGTAAACAATTCTTAGTATAACAAAATTTTGTGTAATTATGACATGTTGTGTATTTTACTGGATGGCAAAGCTACGTTGTACATAAAGCCAGGAGTAGAAAGCATAGGTAGTAGTGGTTTACCTGAGACGGTTACTATAGTAAACCACGAGGGCGAAACCTGAGTGGTTTGCGTAGTAACTGTGAGTATCATATTCTAACTGCCAGCTATGTAAGTACATACCAAGTTCTAACTTCCAATCATAACTATTACTACCTGTGGTCTGGGTTCGATAAACTACAAGCGGTACCTTTGATCTGTATGGCTTCCATGATATGTATTTGGCCAGGTAGTAATCCTCCCATCATATAATCATAGTTTGTTTATGGTTGCTCATGCCTGCAGTAACACCCCAACACACCCACATTCTACAGGGTTTATCTGGGGGTGTTGCATGGTTGCTACAACAACTAGTGCAGGTCATGCCATTGCCTGGGTGGTGGCTGCTGTAGTTCTGGGTAGTGATGTTAGTCTCCAAGTTCTGATTCCTATGTGACAGATCTGATCTAATTCCTCTGAGTGGGTGATCCTTTGAGTATTGTCAGGAGTACATTGTACATAGGAGTATCATGGCAACACATAGTAGTAGTACAAACATCTCTTTCCAGAATTGATATCACACAATTTTGGCCCATATGGGTGCTTACCCCTTGAAATGAGGTCACCAGATAATATCTTGACCACACACCCACTAATACTCTTGCTAAAACCATGAAGCCATTAAGTTCAACATTGTGTCTGCACTCAGTTACAACTTAAGTGCCTTTTAATGATATTCACGCCCATATGCAACTTGTCTACTGTGCATGTGCTCATGTGTCCTGTATAATCTGTGTGTTCATTGGGGGGGGGGGGGGGGGGGGGTTCCCTGGGTACTTCCCTTATCATAATGACCTTGATCATACCATATGCATAGTATACCATTAACCTCTTGTTATTGTCAATCTGTTTCTGATGGTTCACTTGACAACTCTCTCTCTCTCTTTCTTTATACACATAATATAGGTGTGTTCGTGGTAACATGCTGATGTCATAAAATCAGGGGAAAGCAAGCACAAACACATGGATAAAATTTAACTCCATGACTTGATCTGAGTTATTCAAAAGTCATCCCATTCTCATAGGAAGAGAGCATTACTACATAACAATTATTGCCATGATAATAATGTACATGGTGGCGAGATAATCTCAGGACTGGTTTGGTGGTATCAACACAATTCTTCGGAAAATCAGAATTCTAGCTGCATCGTTTCTCATTGTACTGCAATAGCCTAGCTGCAATAGATCGATGCTGTGTATCAGTATATCCAGCAGCTGTGTATGGGAAGACAAGATACCGGTAACGTTTGGTTTACCACATCGTATAATCTAGGTCCTGAACATCTGTTAAGCATGACATTGTTTCTGACTAGCTACCTGGATGTAAGCATATGCATCTGTATGAGTACATAATTATATACACTTATAGAGTATTAGCAGGTGTATTATGTGATTTATGTTGGATCATGAGTAATAGTATTACAATAATTATTATCATAGTAATTCAATTTGCAAGATAGCTTGCAAAAATTTGTTCATAGTAAATTAGGGGATCTTGTGCAACATGATAGGGTATAAGAGCATAATATAATGAGCATGAGATCAGTAGTACAATTATAGTTTGCTTCACATACCAAGGAATGAATAGTATGCATACGTGAGCAAGGGTAAAGCAATTTATTTTGCTGTCTGCATAAAACCATACTTTTCTATGAATATGATCATTAATGGGCATTCCAGAGGTTGCTAGGAACTGTCCACATGTAAGTTGATTTATTAAATGCAGGTGGTGTTTTGCATACATTGTGTGTGTACTCGTAGCAACCACAGGCAACTAGCATGACATTATAACTTTATATCATTAATAATTAATGCATAGATGTACAAAAATCATGTAAATAGCTAATATATACTTCATGTACACCCTACACAGTGTGGCATAATATGTGACCAGCTATGAGAAAAGGGACCATTTGAGAGTTTTTTTTATTCGTAGTATGTAGCTTGTTCCATGTATGGAGTAATGTACTGTACATGTATCTGATCCGTTCTGTTTGTGTCTATACATGCATAGGCTGTAGCTACTCACAACCAGCTACATAATTTATTGAAAGCAAGCTAATTAGGCATAAAAATTGACAGTGGAGTAGGAACCAGGGGGGCCAAGGGGGCCACTGCCCCCCCCCCCCCCCCAATATTTCAGAAGGGGGGCCTGGCCCCTCCAATAATCAGGCTTGATACAAAACCCTTGTGTATGTTTCTTCCAATATATCAGATTTCTTTTGTTTAAATACGACTTTCATAAAAAAATAATTGAGGTCACAAAATTCACACCCACAACTTATATCGGTGGCCCCTGCAACACATGATTGCTTGCTACTCCACTGATTGAATACTATCATCGTCCACAAATGGTCCCTTTTCTCACATAATATTATTATGACGATGGTGACAGCTGGTGCTGGCTTAGCATTGCAATTTATGGTCATAATGACATGTTGGATCCACAGTATACAGTGCATTGAGAGCAATCCCAAGGAAAGGGATGCTACCATGCAGTTGAGTGACTTGCTGCCTTACACCATGTACCCCACCGTAATAAATGTTTAATACAGTTGCAAAAAATATTCAGCTTTTTTGACGATTCCTTACCAGATTACGGGCAGTCGAAAGTGTATCACACGCGGACTTGAAAGAGGCTGGGCACGAGACTATCAAAACTATATATACAACCCTGCCGATTTTGATTCTGTAATTTTTGTGTACTTGGCGTACTATAATTATATAGCACTGCTGGGTTAGTCCCTGGATTTCTCCCTTTTGAAGTAATCTTTATAAAAGTGCACATTTCAGTGTGCACTGATGTTGATGGGATGCCAGTGTAATAAGCTACTCTGCATGCGCACTAGCTCACAACTGACATGTCTTCCAGAAAAATTTGTGCTACAATGACTTATTGCTTCGAATATTGTGGTGAGCCCTATACTATAGATCTATATTATAGCTACTAAGTCTATAATATGTTATAATAATTTGCCATCAGGAGAAAAAGTGAAGGACATCTTACTGACAATGCTTGAATGGCTTCGTGTGGTGATAAAGAATAGTGAGTTACTTAAAGCAGCTTGGGATCTAGTTCATCCGCTTTTGGAGAGGCACCTGAATGCTGAATGGCTGAATATTGTCGATCTGGCATTGGAAGGACTAACAGATGCAGCAATGGCAGCTCTAACTGCTGCTGAAGAAGCAATCAAGAAAGCGTTCAACTCCAATAAGATATTCATGGAAAAGATTCGAAAGCTGGATGAGGGATATTATCCTGGCATACTCAAGGCAACAGCTGGTCTTGCAGTTACAGGAGCAGCTGCAGGAGGGGGAGGAGGTGCAATAGTTGGGGGACCAGTTGGAGCAGCTGTAGGAGCTGTTGTGGGAGTGACTGCTTTTGCAGTTGGTGGCTTTCTTGCTGCAGGATATCATGCTGTCATGAAGCAAGAGAAAGCTAGATGAATAAACTATACAAACCTTTCGAACATTACTGTGACATTAAATTTATAACAATAACCATGCACTAGGCAGTGTGCTTGAATAATTGTATTATGCCAGAGTTCTGTTTTTAAATTAGCTGAATAGCTATTCGTGTACATCCCCTGTATTAACTGTACAAAAACAAGAAAAGCACTCTACATGTGCAGAAGCTGATCACAGTATGTAATTCTATAAATTATTATTATAGCAATGGTTTTACATGCATTTCACCTAGTATATACCGCAGCTATACATAACTGATTGACATTGCCATGTTCTGCTGTCTATTATGTAGCTATAATAATAATATTATAATATTATATACCGGAACTGTTACACTATAATTATAACAGTTACTATAATAGTGGCAGCATTAAATTTTGTATATTATAGCTCAATAATAACAATATTATTATTGTCATAAACATGCATAATATAGATAAACAAATAATCTTGAATTCGGGATTTTACCTGGGACTCCCCCAACTAACTATAACTGTAGTACGTGCTCATGACATGGATTAAGGCATTGATATTATAATTATGGTGCATGTGCCATATGCATGCATTTTCGCAGATGATCATGTTTAATAAAATAATCATGATGTAGTAATGAATCCTGTACTGCAACACTAATGAGCTTTAGCACAATAGGAAATTATCATATCAGATGAAAAATATAATATAACTCAGAGACACACAAAACTTAATTTTGACTATAACATAACTTTATTAATTTTTGATCCTGATTATCCTGACATACAGGCCAGTACTTTGATACAAAGTCACACCACATTATTAAAAAAATTTAGTAAACCCTACAATGTCATGATTAAACGTTATCAACAGATCCGCTGGAATGCTTGTGATCCATTTGTGGGTGGTGGTGGGGGCTCATCCTCATGGTCACCACTGTCGTCAAAATGCTTCCTGGAATCTGCAGCAAGGTGAAGGAAAAGCAGTATGTGAAACTGACGACCATTTACCTAATCAGCTCTAATCGTCATGCACATGATGTAGGGGGCTTTCAGAGTGATCACTAAATTAAATGGTATTACAGTGGATAATTATCATTAAGTATAATATCCCTTAATTATAATTATGTACCTGATAGTTCATTGGAGGTTGTTGAGCTGCCGCTCAAGCTGCTGGTTGCACTCTGAGCATCACACTGGATACCAGCATCACTCATCTGTCTCCGAGCAGGAATGGGGGCGGAGCTTCTGGGAGGATGGGAGGGGCCTAGACTCAAGCCAGACAGAAGGTTTTGCAGTCTGTTTTTCTCCTTTTCCGGTGTATCGATATCAGGACCTAATATGGACATAACCGATGATGACATAATCACCTTTAACATGACATCATAGTATCATGCAGTTCCTCGTATCCATGGCAATTATATCACACGGCAATTGATTCCCTAACGAACGTATAGTTACTATCCAAATTTGGTTATTATGTAGATTGTTACGGTCCTGAATAGCTGTCGGGTATGGCTACAATGTATATTATTCTCATTTCCAATGAAGTGGAACTTGTGTAGATTCTATTCCCATGAAAACGACAATCGTTTTCCACTCTAATGGTGATGGGATACACTTCGGACAAAGGATGATCTTATACCAGAGTACAAAAATATTATGATTATGATGATATCAATACACTCTTGATGATATCATGGCGTACTTGGTTTCTACATGTACCAATTATTTTAGTGCGAGTGTATACTTGGGGGATTTCCCATCCAAAGCAGTACCCAGCCAATCTACACCATAGTCAGCAAAACAACCTCGTTTATGGAAAATAATGCTGGTCCCCAGAGTTCAAAAGGTTGAGCCATTATTCCCAAAACCGATGGGAACCATCCCAGACAGTGCCTTGCCTACTCATACAAAACCAGTTATATAAGTACATCAATGATTCAAATGACAGAGAGGTGCATAGCAACCGAGAGCTAAAGGTGGATTTGTTCTTACCTCGATCGACATAGACTTCTGATGAAGTTCGTCTGAGTTGGGGCCTCCCCATTGGATTGACCCCATCGACCTCCGTGTCGGCTTCCCACGGCTCTTCGGTCCCGCAAGTGTCGAGGTGCTGCAGCGAATGTCTCCTCTTTCCAACGTAACCGATCGACGGTGCGCTGTAGCTGTGCGTCAGGTGGTGAAGTTTTTTCGGATGAATCGAATTCGGTCGGTGGCGTTTCGCCACGTGATTCAGACCCGATGTGGCTCGGTTTTGGGACCTGAAACTGGAATCGGACCGTTTGGTGCTGGACGATCGCCCGCCAAAGCTGTATGACCTTTGAACTGTGATGTAATCGGGTACTGGTGAGGGCTGTTGAGGGAGAGAAGAGAAGGCCAGGCTTGGAAAGCCACCGGATTTGTTGATTGAGCTGGAGCGTTGTCTACTGTAGGGGTTGACAGATGCTGCTACATGCATGTCCATATGATGCACTGGAATACACACTGTATGGAAGAAAAATAATATATGACGTAAGAGTTGTATCACTTTTCTCTCTCTTTCTCTCTCTCTCTCTCTCTCTCTCTCTCTCTCTCTCCTTCTCCCTTTCTCTCTCTCTTCCCTTTCTTCACTCCTTCCCTCCCTCCCTCCCTCTCCTTCTTTCTTTCACTTACCACCAGCTTGAGAACATTCCCCAGCAATGGCTGCCAAAGAATCCTCAAGTCCTGAGTCCTGATGGGACAACCTCTGCTGCTGACTGCCACCACTCCTACTGCTGCCACTGCTCAAGCTCCGGCCAGACATCTGAGAAGTGAAAACAGCGCTACTTCCAAAACTGCTCTCCAAATCTCCTCCCACTCCGCTATCTTGGGAGCCTCGATTGCGGTCCTGTAGTGGGTTACTGCACGGAAACTGTGGTAGCTCGCTCACTTTGTCCCCCAGAGAGTGCAATGATAAACTCTGACCTCCAGACGAGGAGCTCAGTGAAATGTGCTGCGGCACGTCTGCGATTGGTATACTGTCGTCACATTCCACGGCGGGGGAGGCTTCTAGATCTTCCGCGTCTTCGCTGTCGTAGCACTCGTCAAAGTAGCGGCCGTAGTCGACTGCAGAACTGATGATTGGTCGATTGAGGAGCTCCATTGCAGTAGGACGAGACTCGGGGTCCACCTGGAGCACATCGACGAAAAGCTGTTTGACCTCAGGGTCAACGTCGAGGCGATCCAATGGAACCAGGTTATTGATGTTGACATCGATATACGACCCAATCTATGAAGAGAAATATAACCATCATAATGTTGTCTAGAGGATATAGTTATCAAGTTCTAGAACCAACTTCAGAATGACCTAAGCACTTCCGAAGTGATGCAACTACTTACCAGGAACATCATTGCCACTTCGTTTGTCCCAACATGGTGATGGCCAGGATACCTGGCTGTTAGCATCTCTATCAGAATGCAGAGCACGCTCCAGATATCGGCCGAAAATTTGGGCACTTCCCCCTTGATGACCTCGGGGGCCGCAAAATAAGGGGTCAGACCTTTTAGGCCCTGCATGGAAGTGACTTCACCAACAGCAACCGCTGTGCCGAAATCAGTCAGCTTTACAGTGCGGCCTCCGTCAAAGACAAGGACATTTTGAGCTGTGCATGTGTGCGTGTGCGTGTGCGTGTGTGTGCGAGTAGTGATTCTTACTGGCATATGTACAAACATTGCAAATTGGTGAATCATCAAAACATCTAAAATTGAAATTTTGTCTATCACCCCCACAGGAGAATCATAATCATATTTATTGCAATCAGGAAGCAGGAAACAAGTGGTATTTCCTGCCAATGTGGACCCCACCCAAAGAAAATCTAAATATTTGGACAACCATACACGTACATGTACCTACAGACAGAGGGGGGAACAAGGAGAAAGGGGGGAGGGAGACAAGGAGACAGACATAGAGAGAGAGAGAGGGAGAAGGAGAGAGAGAGGTCCACATACCTTTGATGTCCAGATGAAGGTATCCACTCTGATGTAGAAAGTTGACTCCCTCTAGGATCTGCTGGAGGTAGTAGAGGGACTGGTCCTGGGGGAGAGGGGCCTCCTCTCCGTATTCATCCTTCAACATCTCAGATAGGTTCCCATCTACAAAATCAAAAACAAAAGATATGAATTAAGCAGCTGGATAGACAGATATCTCTAACAAATTAGCTAGCTCAACAAATGTATTTATTCAATGTGGGAGGTAGGGGTGGTTTTATGAAGTTTTGACTACTTCAGACATATTATTAGGATCGATGAACCTGTTACAAATTTGAGGATGAATGGGCAATCTGCATCCCACATGAAAACCGTACAAAAACAGGGAAAAGAAATAGCTCGACAGATAGCTCCGTCACTAGGCAATTAATCAATCGACATGCATGTACATGTATGTACATGCATGCATGATCGTACGGATGCAATAATCACTGTCCCTCAGGCTACAAGTTGCACACTGAGAAACACTGGAACTTGAAATAGGAACTGACATAAAGCATTTTGTCTTTATTTGGCATACACAACAACGTACACTCACACACAAAAACATGTCTACAGCGCTCTCTAGAGAGTTATCGATAATAATAATATAACGTATTAGACTTTCACAGAGCAGCACTTTTACAGGAGGCAGGAACAGCTTATAGTCTATTAACTCTCTCTGTCACAAATCCACTTAATATGACAGCTACACGCCCATGAGTGAGTGATTAATTAGGAGGGACTTACTCTCAGCTAGCTCCATCATCATCTTGCACACCAGCGGAGGCTGAGTGGGTAGCTCCCCCTCGTCAATCACAGCTCCGAGGAACTTGATGATGTAATCATTGTCAGCTAGACGAGAGAGGACATGACACTCGTCTTCGATCGACTTGAAGCTCTCGTTCTTGTTCTGCTTGATGGCGAACAATTTGGCCGTGGTATTGTCCTGGGCACAGAGGCAGGACCCGAAACCTCCCGAACCAAGAAGATCTGTTTCGTTCAAGTTGTAGTCTCGGATCTTGTAGTAGCAGCCATCTTCACCAACGGTTAGATAATCCTACATAATAATAATAATTGGGTGAGCATTGTTACAGTAATGGTATTATTATTATGAATGTATCGTGTTAAATGTATTCTGTTTCCATCATATTTTACATACCAATCATGCTATTGTACACACATACACACGCTACAACTATGCATGCATAATATTATTATTACATGCGCAGTTTGTAAAAAAAAAACTTTCACAATGGTCACACAACTCTTTTATGTTCATACTTTAAAACCGCATCTATGCGATACGTGATACATGGGCCACATACCGTACATGCACACAATCAGATACTAGAAACAATACATTTTCCAAAGGCTTAATGTGTATATTATTGCAAAGTTGTGTTTTCTTGGGGGGGGGGGGGGGGGGGGGGGAGGTTGGGCAGTTAGGATGGATGAAAGAAGGTACACATACACAAGCCGAGTACACTTCTCATAGACAGCGTGTGTATGTACGTGGGGGTGGGTCACTAAATTTGGGGGCCGTTGTACAACATTACTACTACTATTATACTCACATCCTCCCAAACTTCTCACAAGCAGAGAGAGAGAGAGAGAGAGGAAGCTTCCCACCCGCTCATCCACTCACCCACAGACTACGTACATACACACAGGAACTATCTCACACTAAACATCCGGCTGTAGCTACTATAGCCACTCCACTAAGCTACGGGTCTATACACACATACACAATGCCATCCTCTAGAACCGTTTGACAGACACGAGTGCATGAATGCTAAGGCCTCCGCATTATATTATTTGAACTGTCGTGTACATTTATAATATTATGACATTGTAGTAGTGCTTGTCTTGTCTCGCTACATATAGAAGGTCAAGGAATATTCACAACACTCGCTCACGAAGCATGATACAACAAACTTAATTACACAAAACTGTGTTGACGTAGTTTGGCACACGTTTCCTAGCTGCTACGCTATAAAATCATAAGGATATCCGTTGACTGTTTTGTCGTCATACCAAGGATCCTGAAATTCCAACAATCGACTCGCATTAATTAATTATCAAAGAACATGCCAGCATTCCTGAACAATTAAGACTATCAATTTACGCAGAATACCAGTTAGCAGAGAAGACTACACTGCATGCGTTAAATACATACCGATTCTTTTGATCTCTACTTTCTTTCCTTTCTCTCGCCTTTCCCCTTCTCCCACCCACCATCTTTTCCCTCCCGCTCTCTCTCTCTCTCTCCTTCTCACCCTCTCTCCCTCTCTCCCTCCCCCATTTCTCTCTCCCGAAATGAAATGCTCACACAGACTTACCGATTTAAGGGCGTGTAGCATCTTCTGCTTAGGATTCTCACGATGCACAGTAGACTGTTCTTTCATTGAGCTCAGTTTGGCCTGGGCTGAGTCAGAGGTGGCCATGGAGGTCTGTCCACCTGGCCCATCAAACTCGCCGCTGCGTAGTCCCGTGCTGCCAAAGCTGGAGAACTGAGGTTGACTGTTGTTGTGTGAAAGAGGCGGGACGGACGGACAGCTTGGGGAGGCATCCTCGTTTCCCGGGAACTCGGCGATCGGCGACAGCATGCTGCTCTGTTGTTGCCCACCACTGCCGCCACCCACCATCTGCTGGTGGTGGTAGGCGGAGTTAGAGGTGGAGTCGTTGCTCGACGACGAGAGGGACATCGGTCCAGGGTGGGTGGGGAGAGTGTTCGGTGGGATGGGCGGTGGCGGGGGCTGCTGATTTTGCTGAGTCAGCAAAGATGACGGCTGATGCTGCTGTTGTACATCGCCCGACAAGAGTGGCTCCTCTCGATCGAGACGATTCACGATCTCCTCTGCCCTCGCTCGGAGGTTGGCTCGTGTGAGGGAACCAAACAGAGAAGGGACCCCTTTGGACAGGATCAGCGCCGACATCGACATGTATCCATTACCTTCCTCCTGCCCCTGCCCTAATTGCCCCTGCCTGTCTGCCGAAGTGAAGCTACTAGATCGTCCAATCATCCGCATCCCCGGTCGTGCCGCATTAGCACTCATACTCATCGAAGAGACAGCTGGTTGAATGGCGGAATCCTTCTCCACCGGGGCAGAGTGGTGGCTACCCTCAAACTGAAACTGCGCAGCTGTCGTGGTGGCAGCAGAAACGTTCGTTGTGGTCGTCGTGGCCGACGGTGGATACGCTGCATACGGATACAGCTGCTGCTGTTGTCTGGTCGCTCGGCACATCGGCACAGAGCAGTGCGCGTTGGTGCAGCTGCTTATGTGCTTGTTGAGCATTTCTGCAAAATGTGAGCACCGCTCGCAGGTGTGGTTGAAACTGTGGTAGTAGTTGTTGAAGTGTTGGGACATTTGACGGATGAAGGCACAGTAGGGGTGCTGGCAGACTGACCAGCCGCCCAGGTTCGACTGACGACACTCGTAGGCAAGAAGGAGGAGATCATCTTGGAGGTACTTACGGCCATCCATTGGCTAGAGGTGGGGAGGGAGAGTAGGAGAGAAAGAGAGAGAGAGAGAGGGAGAGAGAGAGAGAGAGAGAGAGAGAGAGAGAGAGAGAGAGGGAGAGGGAGAGGGAGAGAGAAAGAGAGGTGAACATCAAATTTCATAACAAAAACTAGTGGTCTATTTTTAGTAACCATAGATCTATAGTTGATTGTGTACATAATTAGTAATCACGCAAAGTTTAGCAAATGGAGTCAAACGTTTGAACATTAAAACTTTGGAGATTTGAAACATTAAGAGCAATCATTGCATGTGACTCAGGACACTTGACTTAACATCCGTTCGATAACAAAAAAAACATTCAATCTCTCTGTCTCTCTCTCTAACCATTGTACTATCAAAAATGAGAAAAAAAAAACTTCCATATTAGCGAACACAAACACAAGCAACAAGACTTACGCTCATGCCCATATAAGGTCAATTCGAACGACATCGTTCAAGCTCACGGTTATCGTTCCTTATCAAAAAACTAAAAACACGACGAATCACAATTGTGATTTTTACGCTACCATATACATACGTACGTACATACATACAGCTGCCGTACGGTCATACTATATATGCAAGCAAGCTGCTTTAGGCAGCCGGGCAAGGAGGCGGCTTATATGCCGAGCTGGCAGTTTTTGGTTACCTTCTGTGGAGAGGAAATCGCAGTGCATGAATTGAAAACCTGAAAGTATACACGAGCGGCGAACACATACAACTGCCAAACAGCTTCAAAGAGCGCAATTGAGGAAACACCCATATAAGGGAACAATCGTAGCAACACATTATAGGTATAGACGTAGGCATATCATGTGTACATATTGTAGAAATACACAACTCGAGCTACAATATAATATTAATGTACATGTATGTGTGTGTGTGTGTGTGTGCGTGCGTGTGTGCGTGTGCGTGTGTGTGTGTGCGTGCGTGCGTGCGTGCGTGTGATTGTGTCCACGCAGTCAGCTAAAATGTTCACGTACCAATCACGTGCTTCACTATAGACTACTACCAACTACATTGTACATGTACACGACATATACATGTACTGTACTATATTATTATACACTACTACTACAAGAAGGTAAGAAATCGTACAGAGGAAGGTTTCACTACAAATACCGATTCACACAGAAGACCGACAGGGCAGCAGCAAGCTTAAGAAGAGGGCCATAATCTAGGTACATATAATATACACAAACAGGTAACTTAGCTGACCTTCACGGGGAATACTATCTCTGAATAGGTGTGTGAATGGATACATGCATGCATGTAGTTGTGCGGACATTGGGTTATTTTTTTTTACCATCTTAGGTTGAAAAGTGATTGTATACTATAATAGTTATGTCTCTCAGTATAAGTCTCTCTATCTGTCTCTGTGTCTATCTCTTTCTCTCTCTCTCTCTCTCTCTCTCTCTCTTCCCCCCCCCCCCTCTCTCTCTTTCTTTCCTTAAAAGGTAATGAGAACCTAAAATAATATACACATCTCTTCCCAAAGATTCACAAAACGACTGTCACATGATCAATACTAAAAACCTCATGACAGTGGACGTACATGTGCAGATCCTGATTAAGCCACATATCTGGCAAGCAATATACATTAATTCACGTCATGTCAGCCATGGAGGCTGCTGTTAACTTCATGTGACATGCTGCTTACTACAGCATTTGTATGCTGTATCACAGCCACCGATTGTTGAATTAGCCTGAAATATTTAGGGGGAAAGAGAAATTGCATCCCCAATTAACCAATCAGCGTATATAGGGGTTAATTACAAGTCATTTGTAAAAAAATCCAGTACTTACATAACATGCCGGTCAGGATCACTCAAGCACATCATTTCTTCAGCATAACCATAGCAACTGCCAAGCATACACATACATATGGGAACTAATATATACCCCCCTTTATACATAAAGTATTGCTATATAGCTACCATGCCCCACACACACACGCACACCTGCATGCCATAATACAAAAATATACCACTGTACTACAAGAGTATATTATACCCTACTGTAACAATAGGTCCTAGGATAATATGGAGGGTATGCAACTACTAACAATGGAAACTATGTGAACAGCAATCTGCAATACAATCGTTTCCAAGAAAAAGTGGGAAGGTGACCATCCCACTGGCGACCTATAATGGGCCCCATGAATATTGGCAAAGAACACAGTCTATAGTATGGCAGGGTGTTATGATATTGGGCAGATTTTGGCTGTGAATATCAGTAACAGTACTACCTAGTTCTTGATAGTGTGCAGGAAATGTCTACCAATGGTACTGTATCCAATATGGGTAGGACACTACTCCACATACTAGAGTACTGAAGGAAAGCGGGGCAGGGAGCTTTCCCTGGCAGGTATTGGTGTATAAATAGCATCAGGTGAGACCTAAAAATAGAACCAGCACCAAAGTAGGGATGCCTGTGATAAAAGTGTGCACTTTTCTTTGTGGTGCAGGTTTTGCTAGCATGCATGTACAACACCAAGTGCTTAATCATTTTGCATGGAGTAATCAATCAAGATCATCATAATATTCACATGCCTATAATAATATATTTATATACCATAATTATCACGGTACTATAGTCACGACTATACATATAGGCAGTTAAGATTTCACCACATAATTATTGTGAGTGGGGTAAGTTGAATGCATATATTATAGCATTAATATTACATTTCTCCTTCTGTGGGTGAAAAGTTCTTAAAAATACAATTTCAGAACCATTCTCCTACTTACAGTTACTCCTTAAAACAAACATATCTATTTTCAAGGTACAAAACTTAACCGAACGTTCTAATTATAATCATAAGGGGGAAAAAAATCATTTTAGAGACAATCCTGCTCCAGAATACTATCGCCCCAGTAGGTCAAAGGGCAACTATGGTTTCATTTCCAGTACACAGAACAAACTGAATACAATAGTTTAGTAAACAAGAAGGAAAAATAATAGCACTGGCCGCCCGTTTTGACGTCAAACACTTCAACTGTTACGCAGGCATCACAATAGTTGTACATACAACACGTCATGTTTGTAAGGAGTTGACACAGATGCATTGTATTCCACATACGTAATAATTATAATTATTAGTGTATGCCGTCTAAGTAGCAAAGAGTACCATATATAGTGCTACGAGTCTTCGCGAATGCATGAACTTTGCCCCAATTTCACACAACAGGGCTCATGGATCTATGTAACATTATGGGTAACAGGGTAATGTATCTACATGTAGCATTCTTGAAATCACAAAATTTAATGGATAAATAAAACAACTGCCTTGCTTCTATAATAGTGCATGCACCCAGGGATAAAAATACAAGGAACTAAACAATGCGTTTTGTCTACACAATATATATTATAGCGCTCTTGAAATCACACAAGGTCAACATGATGATATAATCAATACTCGGTTATCTCATTCGTAGCCTACACCATGATCACACACACACACGCACACATACATGCAAACGCCCACACAAGTATGACAGACATTACAATATTTGTGTAATCACCGAATTTATGCTAATTGGTATGTACAAACAGTGCCATTTAACTTCACTGGAATGTAGTGCACGCACTCATTAGTGCCTGTCATCAGACGATCAAAACAATTATCATACTGATATGCAGAGTTATTTTGACATTGTATATACTTCTGACATGAGCCTCTGTCAACCCCAGGCCCAGTTGATACTGACATCTCTCTCTCTCTCTCTCTCTCTCTCTCTCTCTCTCTCTCTCTCTCTCTCTCTCTCTCTCTCTCTCTCTCTCTCTCTCTCTCTCTCTCTCTCTCTCTCTCTCTCTCTCTCTCTCTCTCTCTCTCTCTCTCTCTCTCTCTCTTTCTCCCCCCCCTCCCCTCTCTCTCCCCCTCCCTCTCTTTCTCTCTCTCTCTCTCTCTTTCTCTCTCTTCCTCCCTCAATCCCCTAATGGGCACGGAGTTTCAAAAGAATCCTGTACACCTGAACACCTGACTGAGGTGCAGTAAGGGCATTCATAAGGGTTCAAAGGTAACATTCTCCCAAACTGAGCACAGACTGATGGTGCAAATAGGTATGGCTTTAGCTTCTTTGGAATAGCATTCCTCAGACCAGGTGACTTGGGACCAATCTGTCCCCCATTTAAGCTCGTCCTTAATGGAGTGCTAAGTGGCTGGTAGTGGTCCTTCCCCACTTCTTAGAGGGAATTCCCCCTAGAGCTATCCCAACTGGCTTGGGACTAGCTAACCACAGGAACATGACAGTGCAATATTATTGCTGATGGAGGCCCCATAAGGAGACCAAAGAGGTTTTCATCAGAAAAACCATCCATCCATATACCCCAGGCCTAAAAGGTGACCCTGTTTCCTCCCAGCAGCTTTAGCTGTCCCTTGTAATCCTCCCCCCCCCCCCCCCCCCCCCCCCCCCAAATACATGCATATCTGCCCCAGAATCTTGAAGACAAGCTATAGGAGAGATTGGTCCAAGTATGACAATACCATAAACAAAACAAAATGACAGTGCACACACGCTCTTTCCCCGTCACCTTATCCCTCTCCCCTCTCTCCCTTTCCCCTCCCCTCCCCCCCCTTAGTTCTCTTTTCACTGTTTCCCACAAACTGAAGTGAAGGTACAAATTGAAGATATCATCTTTGGAGTGAGAGACACATACACACACACAATGATCAATCAATAAGGAAAATAAAGAATAATAGGTGAAATATAATAATATTTTTGCCTTCCCAGTATAACCATTCTCCTAGCTTAAAGGAGAGGTCATTTAAACTGAAAAAAAATAGCTAGAAAAAGGTGAATCTTAAGACCAAGACAATAATTATTATGAGATAACACGGAAACGGATGGCCCTTTGATGTGCATTGGGACTAACCTCAGATATATAAACTTGGCAGACCCATGGCCCGTCACGTGTATACACAGAGAAGCTCTCGAGGTATCAACAAACGACAGCGCTCTCTTTGTTTCACGTGCCTTGTTGTTGATAGATAAGCGTACGTACAGACACTCGTGTGCACATGAAGAAGCAAAAGCTATATACTATAGTAATTTTAACCTACTGACATATACTTGAACACTGGTGTATTGAATTTCCAACACTTCTACTACAGTACTAAGGTAGTGAATGAAGACCTTTTCAGTGACGAATAATTTCGATGTACATTCTTTGTAGCGATACAAAGTTCCCACTCGCTGTACACTGTATGCGCGTGCTAGCGCTTGCACACGTACACACACACACAAAAGCGTGTACCAAAGTGTTACCAATGTATGAGCTGACAATCATTCACACGTAGCAACAAATTACCACAGTATTTCACGCTACAATGTATACACGTTCACCTCAGGGATGGTAAAATGAGCTATAATTTTAATATGGTCATGCAAGCAGTACTCACCGAGACTGTTTCAGTAGGTAAGCTTCTTAGCCCGTTGTACTGAGAAGCTGTGTGACCTTCACGTGGCTGTAGCACGGACTGCATATTGATGTCGTCAGCGTTGCGGTTTCTATCCCTGGCGATATTGTGCTCGCTGACGAGGCTTTCGGATTCGGAAGATGATATCGATGGATCGGTCTGTTCTGTGGCGGGTTTCGACGGATCTTCAGCAGACTGAGAGGAGATTTGAACCGGTGTTCCTCCTATTTGAAAGTTAGCTGCCGCGTTTTGAAGTCCCCTACCAGACGGTGTTTGCGGTGAGCTTCCGTTCGAGGTTGGAGCGACTGTAGGACTGATGTACCCTGAGTCCGTGTGCAGAAGTGGCCTCTTCCCCGGATCTGTGCTAGCGAGTCCGAGTTTTGATGTACTAGGCGGGCTACTGGTGCGTTTGTTGTCACTAGTTGTTGCTTTCCTCTGTGCTTGCGTGGCTGCCGCGTTGCTATTTGACCGGCTGGCCATTCTAATGAATATGGCAAAAGCGTGCTTATTAAATTTGCGCGAACAGGCGATCGGTTTCTGACGTTTTATGGCTGGCTTGCGGTTTGGCAACTATAAAAGCGATTATTGTCCAGGGAAATTCCGGCCCAAAAATTGAATCCCAAAATGTATGCGCTGCACGTCGCCCACGCACGAAATCGGCCCCTTTATACGCATGCGCGTTCAAGCCGTTCGTTCCAGCCCCTCCCCTCTTGAGCTGTGTGCAAAAGATTGAAGTGGCGCGCAACGATGTATGTTGGCTGCGTAGCCTTGCTTCTCCTTGCGATTGGACAGGGGACGGATGGAATTCCCTTGGCAAATTTTTACCCGTTTGGAAGCGGAGCCGGCGATTCCAGACTCCCTTCAAACGACGATGGCTCTTCAGGATCAATCACCCTGAGTTTCACATTTCCATTCTTTGGAACCGACTACAGGATGGTCTACGTGAGTTCCACGCATTGCAATTACTGCGGTTACAAATTGTTTTGAAAGAAAATACAAGTATCTCCTATAGATCCGTGTATATAATTAGACGTATGCTTGGCTGGGGGTGTAAACTTGATGCTGGACCTTTGTCACCCGGGTACTTTACGATAAACATCCAGGCACACCCCCTAACGCAATATTCATAGTTATATTATTTCAGCAATAGACTGCTTTTAATAAGTACTGTGGACATAAAAAATTTCTGTTTTTTTTCTGCAGGTGAACAACAATGGAGTGCTCTCCTTTGAAAGTTCCGTAAGACAGTTCACCTCTGATCCATTTCCACTCGTTGATAATCCAGATCTGATGCTCATTGCACCTTACTGGGCCGATGTAGACACAAGGGGAACGGGGACAGTGTGGTACAGACAGACATCAGACGAGTCCTTGCTCTTAAGGGCAAGACGAGAGATAAGGTCGGCTTTTGTGAGTCAAATGACCTTTCAACCGACCATGCTGTTCGTTGCCACTTGGGACCATGTGGGGCACTACAATCGACAAACAACTCGGGTAAGTAAATCTCATAATATTATTATCCTTTAGTTTTGTCCCCAGGCCACTCCCAATTTTTCACAGTTCAATGCTGAAAAAACACTTCATTATCTGTGTAACATTGAAAAACTAGGAGTGGCCGGAGGATAATCTTGTAGATTGTACAGGAGAGAAAAGTGGATATTTTCTCTCCTAAATTTTTGCCTCATTGTACCAATATTAATACAAATTACATAATTGTATACATTTTTGTAGACCAATACATTTCAGTGTATCATGATCACTGACGGAAGGCGATCATTTGTGATCTTTCTCTACGCCGACGGAGAGATTCAGTGGACAACTGGAGATGCTTCTGGAGGAAGAAACGGCTTTGGAGGGACAGAAGCTCAAGTGGGATTCAACGCTGGCGATGGTATTCGCTTTGCCAGTGTTCCAGGGTCTCAGACAAGGGACATTGTGAATATCGATACGAATAGTAATGTTGGGATACCTGGTGTTTGGGTGTTTCGTGTGGATGAAGAGGATATCACTGTGATGAGGGAATGCAGTACTGATTCATCAGGTATTGACACTTAGTTAGGATTGATAACTACATAATATAATTATAGTAGGTCTAAGTATGAATTTTCAAAATCTCAGCAACCTTCATGCAGTAAGTATAGAATTTGTATAATCGAAAGTTGTTGATTTAAACATCATCTTTAGCACGCAATAATAATATTATTATACCGTATATATATACACAGTTTTGAATTTTGAAATTTCCGCTACGTATACATATGCAGTGCCTGCAGTGATTGGCCCTCGATTTGGCAACCAGTTGGGAGGAACAGCAGTTCACATTACCGGACCATGTTTCAACGAAACTGACAGAATCTCTTGCATATTTGATAATCAGCCGGAACAGGCCGGCTACTACGTGAACAATCTGACAGCCATTTGTGTGTCACCAAACTTTAATGCGATCGGTTGGAAAGATTTCACTGTCATGGTGACTAGGAATGGTAACCTGGCCTATAGAACTCAGAGTCGTTTCTATGCAAGTAAGTGCATGATTGGAACCATAGCTACCTGTACACTAGAACCAAAATTACTATCAAGTGCATATTAAATTTCATGACTTTTGATTAACAATTTATAAATGGCCCATTATACTGGCAACTGAGTGCACGATCTGGACTGCCAGCTTAATTTATTGATTAACCTCCTGCATGTGTGTTCATGCATGGCATTGCAGCAAACAGTGAAGAGAGTACAGATATCACACTCAATGAGGGTGAAATGGTTTTGAGTGCTGGCAGTCGTGTCACTATGCGTTGGGATCCAGAGTCCCTCCTACCACTAGTGCAGGCCTCTTCATTCACCGTAGACATCAGCCTGTTTCGATATATCAACGAAACACAGACTTGGACACACTTTTTGAGCATCGCTCAAGGACTCCCAAATACTGGAGTTGCTGTATTTACTGTGCCATTCAGCAATGAAGTCCGGCGAGATATTGACCCAGTGACTTTGCAACTCTCCATCAGTCGACCTTCACGTCCGAGCAAAAGACAGACGACGACATCATCGCTGGTGCGAACGGCAGGAAGCTTAGTTCGTAGAACGGTCTACGTCTACTATGTTGGATCCATTAGCCTGAGGCTGTTGTGTACTGCGTGGTATTTCACTGAGCCTTCGAACATGGGTGAACGTCTACTCAGTCAAGTGCCAAACTGCTGTGCAACAGAAGAAGGAGCACTTTTGCCAAACAGCGATTTTGTGCGAGACGATAGGCTGATCTCATTCTTCCATCCTGAAGCAGACACCTGCTTTCGACAAAAGCCCTCTACTATCACAAGGTAAGACCTTAATATTTCACGGTTCAATTTATGCAATACAATATTTTTTCCATTGTCTAACTATACAGTGGATCTCCTGGGCAGCAGTGTTGCTACAGGGACGGAGTCCTGCTTATGGGTCCAGACTCAGGAGGAACTGTCGATCGCTATGCACCAACTGACAATTTGGGTGATATATTGTTGCACCAACTCCACGATGTGCTTCCCTACCTGTACTGCTGCACCGGAGCACTCAGTAGCTTCACCTGTGGCCTTTACTATGAGAGAAGGCCTTCAAGTAGAGGAGATACATGCTACAGACCACCTCCAGGTCAGTGAAGCCACTGCTGCTAGCTAGAGTCTGTTCTGAATTTTTCCTACTACTATAAAGGAGATAATAGGCATAGATACATGTACTCTTGTCAACAGAAGCGTAGGAAGATGGTTCGATAAAGGGGGGTTTATAGATCTATAGGCAACAGCTAGTGTAATGTGTACATAATGTACAAATTATGCAACTATATTATTATAATATCAGAAAACATAGGGGAGCACCAGCCCCCAGAGCCCCCATGGTTCCTACAACTATGCTTGATAATACTAACCTTTAATGTTTAGAATTGGGCATAGAAATATTTATAAGACATAATGCTCTCCATACAAATATTATTATCATTTTATTGCATAGCCTGTGTTTACGGTGATCCCCATATTGTGACTCTGGATGGATTCAAGTACACGTTCAACGGTCTGGGAGAATTTGTACTCATTGAGACGAGTGGCGATCGCTTCTCTCTCCAAGGGAGGATGGTCCAGGCAGTCGACGGCGAAGGAGTCCCCATCTCAGCTACCGTCTTTTCAGCCATTGCCGGCAAAGAGTTATACTCTGATACCGTACAGTTCGAACTCGCTAATAACGATGAGGTCGACGTTTTAGTCAATGGTGAACTTCTTGATTTTGACGGACTTCCAGAGCAACAGTTTAACAATGTATCAGTGAGGACTGGAGAAAGCAGCGCAACGGCAGTGTTCTCAAGTGGCGTGTACGTGGAAGTCAGAGCAGCTAACGGGATTCTATCGACTCTTTTAGTGAGTTTGGCCGACAGTTATAGATCACAAACCTCTGGCCTGATGGGTAACTATAATGGAGATATGTCGGACGATCTTCAACCTCGTGATGCACCAGTCCCCATCCCTCTGACATCGAGTCTGATGGATATTCACAACACATTTGGAGTAACTTGTAAGTCAGGAACTGTAGCAAATGCAGAATCAATCACTGTCAGTGTACCGTAATACTGTAGATACTTGATTTGCTGCTTTCTCTCTTAATTTAGAATACATTGGCTTAGATTTTGAGAGTCAGAACCTATTAATTTTACAGACCACTTGTATCCTTCCCATTTTCTAGGGATCATTGACAGTCCTGCAGACAGTCTCTTTACCTATGCCAATGGACAAAACTGGAGCACATTCTACCAGCCAGACTTCACGCCAGCCTTCGATCCAATCTTCACCAGTGTCGAACTGGAGACGCGGGCTGAAGCCATCTGTGGAGACGACCAGTTCTGTAGATTTGACATCGCAGCCACCAGCCGTACCGATATTGGGCTCACTACCCTCCTGGGGGGTGTGGAGTTTGACGCAATTGCTAACATTTCTCAACAAGGTACCTATATCATCTGTTAAACATGTGAATTAATAATACTATTTTGGTCAATCTCAGTTGAAATTATTTTATCTAAACAATCATTGCTCTTATGGAAAGGTGAAAGTATACTAGACCACTATCTGTATGCTGCAATACTGTGGTTGGTTCAATTAGTTTTGTGTGCATGTACATGCATGTGCATGTGCATGAGCACATGCGTGTACTTATGACTATAACCACAATTTGTCAACTGTAGATGATGCAAGAGCTGGCATAATAGTAATTATACCTATAGTGAGTGCATAAATAAAATTTAATACTGGGATTATATCACCGTAGTTGTATACTATTTATAGCACACTGCTTGGCCTCTGCATCCGTGGCGTAGCTACTCTTAATTGGATCTAGGGATATTGTCAGCCACATCTTTCGGTGTATGGTCAGTAGTTTAATAGCGATATTCCAAAGAGAAGCCTCAGGAAGACCAGCTGGCCATATTATGTCAAAGGCCCTGTGTGTTTTGACAGAGCATCTGGTGTGGGAGAGTATAAACATCACCAGCTAGTACATTTAATTTTCACTAGTCAGCACTAGCTTCCTTGTTGTGATACACTGATATCCATGGCAACTGCAATACACACCTTATGCCATACATGTAACTCATTGATCTTGAAGACAATACTTGTTATATATACATGGTATAATATATACATGCATTGGACAAACATGGCCGCTATGCATGTGATAAACACATACCTACACACACCCACTGCACATGTACACTGGATCACTGCACATGCACATGCCACACTGCCATACAATGCATCATTACCAATTTCAGCATGCAACATTGAAAACCTGAGAATTTAGTTTGGAACTAGACTGGCATAATAACATACATTAAAAGGATTTGGAAGCCTGGGCCTGAGGCCATGATCGTGCATCCACTACATTAATTTTTTTATCTTTCCTATATAATACAGTAATTTGCAGTCCACCGTGTGAATTCGGCATCTGTGTTAGCGACAACTACTGTTACTGTGCCGAGGGTTACACTGGAGATACATGTTCGGACAGGATAGTGAGAGGGTGCGGCGAGATAAACCCTTGTGAAAACAGAGGAACATGTTCCCTCATCGGCTCCTCCTATATCTGTTCCTGCCCCGACGGCTACTCTGGATTATTCTGTGAGCAAGGGATTCGAAATGAGACTGATCTCCCAATGTGTACTTGTAGTCGTGATGTGGAGTGCAGTTTGGTGGGACAACTACAGAACTCACAGCTGTAAGTCAACATTATGCGTTTCTTGTTACTATCTATAGCCCTGATTGGATACCCCCTGCTACTATTAGATTGAAGTGTCAGTGTTTGCACAACTATATGCGTATATGTAATGGGTGGGGATGAGACCACAGCCAATATAGCAGTATCTTTAGATTTAATGCAGTAATAAGCACTGTTATAATAATGCTATTATAGCACACTGCTATAATATAATTATTATATTATTGTCTATACTACAGCACACCCACAAGTAGTGAACTAAAGTGTACAATTCAAGCCACACCAGAGCCTGTAAACAGAGACAAGTTTATTATGTAAGTTCGAACATTAATAAGATTATCAGTAGTACCAGAAGCTCCTGTCGTCAATCAAGCTAAATATAGCTACTGCTGTGTACATTATTGAGTTTCTTTGGCTGTTTTTGATCCATGCAGAGACAGCACATTCAATTTACGGTATCTATCGCCAGGATCTCTTACCTTCTTGGCTTCTATTGGTGCCCTGCCCAGGTAACCAGGTTGTAATGGATATTGTAACTGTCCTGATTTGTTGATCTATGTGCTGAATTCTGCTTTTTTTATCTTCTTCTTCGATAGGGATGTTGGCTTCATGTCGTGTGTTATTGAAGGAAGTGCAGTCCAGCCTTTCCTAGAGATTCTAGGAACAGAGTCTATCTCCATTACGTAAGGACACTCTGGACTTAAACACTGATACCCATCTCTCTCTTTATCTCTCTCTTTCTCTCTCTGTCTCTCTCCCCCTCTCTCTCTTCTCTCTCTTCTCTCTCTCTCATTCCTCACGCTATTATAGGTACACCAAACCAGATGGTTCATTTGGTTCACTACTCCTCACTATGGACAGTTTGCAAGATATGTAAGCCAAAAAGCTGACATGGCACTGTACAAGTACACACATACACACTGTGCCGTAATGATTATCCTACTAATTGCAGCATGTCAGGAGATGATGATTTCACTCTTGGTGTGGATCTTGACCAAGTCAACCTGTGTTCTCTTCAAACTCTCCTCCAGTGGGGGAGTGCTCCACAGCCGACTCAAGTCAGCACATGCAGGGACCCGCTCGCTATCGGTGACAGCAGAGCAACTGACAGTATTGCTTATTTCCCCATCAGATGCCCACAGTTATCCTAGTTCAAGTACAGTATAGATATACACTATTTGGTAGGATCATTTTTGTACTATTATAACTGCAAAGTATAGTAACAGTTCAACAGATTTTGACACATACTTTTAACTAGCTTGCTGCCTTAATAATAATATACTCATTATACAAAAAGTTAATTATTATTATTATGGAATACTGAGTTCAGTTTGATTGTTCACTGATGGCAGATTCTGAAAGGTAGAATAACATAGTGCAGGGTTATTGTGGGTTCTTAATAGTCTTATGTCATGATTCACTTCATAATGTAACATTGTAATAGGCTGGCTCACTGCCGGCCAGCACATTGAATGGTTTGGTGGCTCCCCCAGCAGCAGCTATGACATGTACAGTTGCTGCTCTATTTTGAGATAGCACTGAAGGCATTCTGAGTTTAAATTTAGGCCACTGATGGTACACATGTCGATGGGGGCGGTGAAACCTTGTGATTGGTGGCTCCGCAGTTTGGGCCACACTAGCAGGGAAACATGGGGTGGGAGCTGTCACAACCAATTCACATGGCAAACCATTTTCAATACTTTCTTGAGCACTTTCCAGCCCCAACAAACCATCACACCCTATAGGTACTCCACTCCAGCCCAAGAAGCACTGCTCCTGGGATGTGATCTTGAATTCATCATCAGTGGCATTAGTACTTTCACTGGCTGAATCATGATCAGTGGGCCAATTGCAATCATACAACTCAAGAAAGTCAACGAAACTGGGAATTGGTGCTCTCTCATGAGCAGTGAGCAATGAGACAATGTAGAAGCCACCAGTGAGGGCAAGAGAGACAAGGAATAGTGGTATCAATGCCACATTGATATCACTGACAGCGGTGTCCTCTGTCTCTGACACCTCAATGTCAATTTCAGACATGAACAGAGGGAGGCGATCTAGAAGTTGCTGCAGTTGGATCTTCCAACTATAATAATCATTGAAGTGACTAATAATATTATTCAGTGGGGTGCATCCCGTAATACCAACCTATTAAGCTTGGATACTATAGATGGATTCCGCAAATCGATTATCCCGCGGCGCTAATTAGCTAAGCGGCCGAAGTCGACGTTTTACGCCTACTGCCGTTCTCAGGCTTGTAAGAATCGTCTTGGATACCAAGACCGACTGCTTGGAGCTTCTCTTTGTATCGATTCTTCGCTTTATTGCTCAGACCTTCGAAATAGTCGCTCGTTTTCGAAAAAAAACTTGACACGTTTCAATACAACAATATGCAGCATTGGCCTTTTTGCCCACAAAGGGTGTGGCAGTAGGCGTGGTACGTCGACTTCTGCCGCTTAGCTAATTAGCACCGCGGGATAATCGATTTGCGGAATCCCTCTATAGCTAAAACTCACCTGATACAAGATTCAGTCTTCAAGTTAGTCAGGAGAAATAACAATTACTTAGTGATCTGTTGCATGTTAAAGCATGCAAGTGGCACATGGTCACTGCGTGCAGATCTGCTCATTGCATGCAGCATGGGCTATATACATTTTATTATTATGAGTAGTCAAAATTAATTCTCGAGCTCTCTAACGCATGCGCATAATGCGCACGTTAATTTTAATAATTAAAATTAATTTAATAAAAACGAGTGAGTACGTGCAGTGCGTAGGTGTACGCCTACTGTTGACTAGGCTGATATTAAATTTAATACTATAGCTAGCTAGCTACCTCATGATCATGATCACGCATTCTGGACTCGATCATAGCTATTGCTGTGTAGCTACGGACTGCTGATCGATTGATCACTGAGAATCTGATCTACAACCAAGCCATAGGGTGAGATCCACACTGCTATCTAGAATTGCATTGACTGACTGGCTTTCACTATTGTTAAAAGTCTCTCCATGCGATGGTGGGTCATGTCAATCATAATAATATTCATTGTGCATCTTCACAATGTCATAATGAACTCTAATGAATCATAGTACACCGACAATGTCATGTGGAATATATAGATAAAATTTAATTATACCATAGATAATTAAGACTATACATAGTCTTTGATTATCTATGATACACAGACTTAACAGATTATCTATGATTATATTATATAGAAACTACGACTTGCAACGTAGACAGACCTGCTGGGAATTCGAACTTTCACATGATGAATAGCTTTCGGCATAACATGGTGGGCTTTCCCATGATCTCAAGATGTTTATAAGACGTACGCTAGAGCAATTGACTTCAGTCTTTGACCAGTGGAGTGTTGACAAACAAGCTGGAAATTTGAAACTAAAATGGCATTGCCAGGATACTCTGATACTGTAGCTGGATCGACCTGGGACTCTGGGAGCACATTATCACTTTAAGTTGTGCACCTTCAGTTATGGATTATAAACTCATGGTCAGGTAGGTATAATAATATTATTATAATACTGTTTTAATTTAAAAATCAAGCTATATTTACACACTAAGTATAATATAGAAAATCAGCTTTGTAATAATATTATGGCAACAACAATTAACTCCAAGATTCTTAAGAAATATAGCAATGCGTATTATTATAGGTAGCTAGTAAGCCGTATTCTGCTGGACAGAGTGCATTAATTTTGCTCTTCAACGAGCACTCGCTCCAAGATGTAGTCTGGTCTCTGTCTCACTGGTTCACGTAAGGGGATTTCAATCACCGGCTGAGATCTCGCGTTGGACAACAACGTGGAAGGAAGTTGTGGATTCGAGACAGGCTCATTTTGACCTTGAATATCCGGATCCATTTCAACCTTCTCATCAGAATTACAATCATTCTCCACTATATTGTCGTGCTCAGCATTTGGATTTGGATTGCTATCTGACAATGGACCATCATGATCACCCACAATATCTTGTGTGTCATGCGTACTACTTGGTCCTGCTTGTGAGTCGACAGATTCAATTTCATTCGGGGATGGAGGAGACTCGGGAATTTTTGGTAGCTGAGAAAATTCACCCATTGTTGGAAATGGACCCATCGATGAAAGTGAATCCATCCTTGAATTGTTGTCCCCCATTGATAAAAATTGCTCCCCCGGGCCCAAAGATTCAAAAGCTTCATCGACATCACCCAAACTAAGCAGGCACCTATCACCAAGTGATGGTAAACCTCCAAGATTAATATTTGTTCCATAATCAAGTGAGTTTGGTTGGCCACCTAGGGAATCAAATCCACTGTCTAAGTGTGAGTTGCCTGGTGGTATCATATTATGCTGAAACACTGGATGTTGTACCACAGCAATTGATGATGGTGGGTGATCATGACCTTCACGAGGTGTGATGGCAGTAGTACTACAAGATTGTTGGGTGATCTGAGAATCATCTGATCTGCCACTATTGTGGCTTGATGGTGTTACCTGATCCACGCTATTTGTAGCCATATTTCTCCATAATAATTATTAATTATTGTTCATAAAAAAATAACTTGATTGGGTACCACTTGGCTCTTTTTCTCGGT
This sequence comes from Cliona cf. orientalis, assembly GCA_963930775.1. NCBI lineage: Eukaryota > Metazoa > Porifera > Demospongiae > Clionaida > Clionaidae > Cliona > Cliona cf. orientalis. The sequence goes on along the minus strand of OZ005699.1, from coordinate 895,628 downwards.
TTCAGACTTCTTGACTGTTCAAGTGTGCCAAACAATAAAATTCAGCTGGGCCACAAGTATGCCAGAGCCGTAAAATTAAAAATAATGACGTAACCATAGACTGTTATGGGGTATTTTAATGGGACTTACCCAGGGGCTCTCCCCTATACATGCCTTTGCATCGCAAAATCATGTGCAATTGAAATGAATGCCATTATAGTCTATTAATAATATTGCTTCCATACCTATAAATAATTTGGGTCTATATATGGCTCCATCCTCTTTTTATAGCCCATCGTGTGGCATCCACTACACATCAAGGGCCACACGTACTGTATTCTGAATGTGCTTAATTATTATGAACTTCACAATTATATTATTATATATAGCTGCGGCAGTGCATGCCTAGCTATTAGAGGATTGAAAATTCTGGTACCTACTCACAGTATATATTATTATAATAATGCTTTACCCTAAAGATCCACTGAGCCTTAACGAAACCTAATTTTGACAATATTATAGAATTTTTGAAGTTTTTACAAGACCTACAAGAGTTATTAAAGTAAGTGCTTTACTAGACTAGTATAGGAGTCTATGCTTAATAAGTGCTTTGGTACACTAAAAAAAATTTAATTAGTTGTCTGCAGTTGCAATTTTGGCGTTTACTTTTAAATTTCATACTACTAAGAAAATTGACAATATAAAAATGATATAGCTATAATATAGTACTGTGACAATAATTAACAGAAAATTTCCATAATATTATGATTATCATGTGTTTCATAGATTTATTTTAGATGCCATACTAGGGTTAAAGAGTAGTCTTATAGGACTGGATTGATCTTGGTGAAGGGAATTCTGTATCATGACCAGCTATCATTGTCATAAAAAATTATGCACACACTATATGAATAAGAACACAGCTGATTCTTATATGCTGCACTAAAAGCCCTAATTTGCAATCAGTGTATGCTGCGTTTCTTGTATTGGGGGTGGGTAATCTTCCATAAGATTAAAGTCTGGTGAAGGAATGCCTCCAAACTGGTTGATGAATGGGAACAACAAAGGTTGATTCAATACAACGTGTGCATATGCTTCCGTATACGTAAGATATTCTTCAAAGTCAGGATTGGTCATTGAAACGGCATGTACAGGTGCTGGCAAATCCGATTCACTGGTTACAAATGTTTGCTCATGATCACTGATATCGTAATTTTCATCTGAAGCTGTGTGATAAGAAAGAGATGAGTCGGAGTCCATTTCACCATCATGAGTAGATTGGATATTTGCACCACTTGGGGAAGGTTGAATATCTCTTCTGTGAATGTTCTCATCATAGCTCATCCCAGAAATAACATGGAAGTAGCTGATAGTCAAGCCTATGACCATAAGCCAAAAGACCAATGGGAAATACTTTTGTTGAATTTGTAGCATCTTCTGATGGACAACAATTGAAATTATGTCATCCGAAAGAAGGAGACCCTTCATTGTGCTGATCATAGTATAGCGGGTGTACAAGTGAAGGTAATTGGAATTAAACTTTCGTAAAGGACAAAAACTGCTGGATTTATTGCTGTCTTGATCGTCGTTATCAGCAGGAGCACATTTATTCAGATGGGTGTCATCCAACTTGGAGCATCGGTAGCGGCCGTTAAGAGTGGGTCCAGGGCGTTTGCATCTCATTAAATTTTTTTGATTATAGGCGGCCATGGGATGAAGAATCATTTCTGTTCCAGCAGCTGGTTTTAAGCTATATATTGGCAAAGATGATAGTATCGCCCAGTCCATACCAAGCATAGCAAGCAGTGGAGCATTATCGCCAAGAATCATTTCATCGTTATCTGAAGATCTCTCAGTGATTCCGCACATGACATCATCACTGGTACTTATAGCCATAAGGCTGGAGTCTTGATTGATTATGCTAGCTGCATCATTTGAAATCGAAGGTTTTTCATTGGTTACCAGAGGGCAGTTATTCCCACAACAAGGTGAAAAGTTTATTGCTACAAATAGTAGCACTAAGAATAGAATAAAGCGATGCCTAGATCTGTATCTGCAATCCTTCACATTAGGTTGTCGCATGTCCACAGATTCATCATTGTGAGAAACATTGGTGCAGTCGAATTTCGTCTCGTGACTGTAAAACTTGAACGATTGATCACATGCTACATGTGCACCTGTGTGATCGTTATTGCGGCTATCATTATGATTTGGCATAATTGATTGAGTTATACATGCCATGGCGTAACGTCTGTGACTCGTAATAAAATTGCGTACATGGATCGTATTAATAACTTAAAGCTATTATTGTGTCACAATACATTGAATCTCGCAATTAACCGGCACAATAATATTATACCAATGGCTCACTTATGTATCAATATTATTATTTCATAGGCAGTCAGCTGCAGGCACGTATGTATAACTTCCTTATGTTACAGTATAATAGCGGTTGCACTGAAATAAGCCCAACACACAATGTCATGTAGCTATACACACAGCTTGAAGCTCCTGATATGGTGTACAGATACCTGTGGATATATAGATTACGATTGTGTTTTTAAATTTTATCTTTATATTAGCTATGGTAACTATGATCATGAATGTAATATACGTATAATATACATACACATCTTATAGCATGAGGTATATATACAAGGAATGCTTAATTATATAGGATCTTATACTATTATTATTATTATGTAATACAGGACCAGCTGGTTGGAAATTGCAACTATATCACACATAATCATATCTATATTTAATGTGTGAGATCATCTATGAATATCAATGAGGTATGTATATTATACAGCTATACAATATTATTATACCATTGAATAGACGTATAATATTATACTAAATTTTCTAGTCAGCCTGTGCCGAAAGTCTGATAAACAGCTATAGTATAATAATTATTATTATACACGCATAGGCTATATACACAGTGCACAGTACTGTGTATACATAAATGCATAATACACGTGAGTTTGATATAGGTATACGTAGATTATGCATGATGTAATACCAATAAGAACTGTATATTATAATACATTATTATGGATGAGAGTGACGGTGCAAAAAAAAGGTTTCTATATAAAGCCAGTCAACTTGACTCGGTTGGTACTGGTATGGCTAGCTATGAAGTGTATGGTCACATATTTCTGACCATAATTATTATTATAAAAATAATAGCAGGCTGTTATAATTATGTGAGCGTACATGTATACACTGAGCAAAGACATTCTGAGACTCATGCAGTGGATGGCATTATACTTCGCTCCAAGAGGATCAGTTCAATGCCGTAAGTTGAAGTGATGATGCACACACCATGGGAAGTGATACTCATAATCACTGTGACAGTATACCGTTATAGCGTATAGACATACACATACATTGGCATGCATGAAGCAGCACTGGCAAAAAGAAACGCAGTTTGCCAGACTGGAGCCTATTTTCATAATTGTATTATATAGTACTATATTATAATTATATCATAATGCAGTTTTGAGTTCGAATTCTACACTCTAAGTGTTTCTTCCCCAAAGGAAGCTAGCAATAAGGCTTGCGGGAGGGCAGATTATGCATATTGATAATTATTATGATCCCTCTAAGGAAGATTATGTATTAATTTTAGTAATATAGCTATCTCTATCGATCCTAGCTTCATCATGCAGCTCTTTCAGAAGTAAGCTAAGGTTATATAGCTCACGGTCGTGCAACCGTCAAGTGAATCATGAAACAATCAAACAAAAGCATAGCTGTTAGGCACCGGACCCCGGACCAATATTCATGATGCTGACACGTAGCACGTCAGCATAATTCCGAGCGGGAAGCTCCTGCACATTCTATTATGTAGGGGGTGGGGTCTGGGCACGAGGCTATCTACCGCGGCATTATGACTCAGCAGTCGCTCTCTATTTTAATATAATAGATATCATCAGACTATGGCGTCTCTCTCGACAATCGAAATAGCCTCGATTGTAGAGCTGATCATTCAATATACGGACCCCGGTAACGCACTAGTCGTCCCGACGTGGACTGCGCGCGATCGATCTGCCGCTGAACAAGAATTTGACCCCCCCCCCCCCCCCCCGCCGCCGCCGCCGCCGCCGCCGCCGCAGAGCTGCTAGTGAGTCAGTAGCCTCGAACCCAGGCTCACTCAGTCAGATATATAGCGGCGATGGTATGCCCTATCTACATGTACATGTATCAAGGCATCATACATAGCTTGGCGTAGCCGGGCCCTCGCGCGCGTTGATGGTCCCGCCAACCTTAGAAAATATCACACTCACCAATTGGTTCGCGTCGTTGCTGCTAAATTTAGGTAGTAGACAAAGTTTATCCACAACTTGTACATCTACATACCGTGTACCCGTATCTAGTCGCCTACTGACACGTAGGCTATATAGCTACAACCCATGGCCCATGCATTGCTATATATATATATATATACGGTGACCATGAATTCATGGTGTAGGGAAGTGACTACCGGTACATGTACATCTGGTCATGCATACATGCTGTGTCACATGGCATACTCCCACACATTGCCCATGTGATAAAGTCTTTGGATTCAGTATAGTAAATACACCAGATATACGCTGAATCAAAACTGCATAGTGTAATTTACAGCCTAAACAAGTGTTCACTAAAAAGTAACAACCGAGTTCTATAATAATATTATACTCAGTATAGTTCCAACTTTGTACAATTATTTCTTGAGTTTGTGAAATTTATACCTTTGTGTTAAAGTATAGCAGTCTGCAGTATCGCTGACTTTGACCAATCGTATCATCAGTCAGGACACTACACATAACTGGAAACGAGGGTCTTCGATTCGCATACAGGGTGCTTCCACTGATAAACACACACAAATTATTTTCTGGTATATCGTGAATAAGGTTGAGGACACTCTCGTCACTTGGTGAAGGATAAGGGAAGACCCTCATTGAAGGCTTGAGTAATAATGATGTGTGTTCACAACACTCTAGTAATGGCTCAACTGGCTGGAGAGATATAGCATCTGCTGGCTCATTGTCATTCTGTTTCTTAACAACCAACTCATCCCGGGTCCGATAGTTGGGTGATCGAGGTGTTTGTTCTTCTACAGACGGAATGACTTGAAAATCTGAGGGATGACCACCTACAGTGTTATCAGTACTTGGCGTCAGGTACACTATTTCATCTTTCTTGATAGAGGTGCGCCAGGATGTGTCGATCTTAGTAGCTGCCACTGGTAGGGTCTGATGAGCTGTGGGAAACTGATTTTGAGTCTGTGAGTTAGTTCCCAATCCTGAATCCAATGTACGACCTTCGCTACGATCGGGAAACTTCTTGTATGCTGTGCCGGGACCTCTGAATTGCGAAGGAGGATCATCATCTTGCTGCTGTTCAACATCCTCTTCTTGTTCTTGACCAGTGGTAGTATTCAACGAATCAGCAGCATTCAATACATTTGGGACAGAATGGAGAGGAGGGGTTTGCTGATGCTGGTAGATATCAGTATCTGTTAGGACGTGGCGTACATTTGTACTGGGACCACACAGAAGCCTTGATGATGTGAATACACAGTTGGATTGAAATATCATGTGCATGTGATGATCTACAAAGTCACATGAGTGTGTACATTCCCCTTGTGATGCAATATAGTCATGAGTTTCCTGCCTATTCTTCTCTAGCTCAGGTGATGGATAAATAAAGGGCTTTGGTTCAGATGTAGACATCAGTGAAGGTTCAGAGACATTGAGGTCAAGTTGTGGCCTGGGAGATCCAGGAGGTGTTGTGCGAGGTCGTTCTCTTCGCCTTCTCTTCAAGTGAAGCTTCTGGAGACCAGCCAATTCCTCTCCTTGACACATATCGCGAGGGGTCTCTTCCTCGGACACAAGATGGTCTGTACTACACCCTTCTGGAAACGTATTGGAACTAGCACTCTCTTCACCACCATTCCTGCGTGGCTTTGAAAACCTCGTACCTCTAAATAGTGCTGGGGTGTGGTCATCCAAGCTAGAATCCAGAAAGTGTGGTGAAGATTTCAAATCCAGGGGGGTTGTACGGAGGTGTACAGTAGAGCATACGGACTCAGTGTCAGTGTGCAAGGATGGCTCTTCAGGCCGGGGAAAGCAGAAGCATAGTATCAGGAGTACGATCAGTAGGAGCAGAATCCAGTTAGGATGGGAGTGGAAACTCCTCCCACCAGAGGATGGGTCCTTGTCTTCATCCTCATCACCACCACCACCATCATTGCTACTTCCTCCAGGTGAACTTGCTTGTCGTGTGTTGTTAGGTTGAAACGAACACTCTCGTTTGCTGGATCCACAGCCCGGCTTTTCGGTGTCCATGTTTCCCGTATTCGTTGGGGCACTGTTGTCATTTCTGTCACATGTAGTTGGCCTTGGCCCCTTATCTTTGATGGGCTGTGGGTGAGGGGATCCTTGCTTGCGATAACACCGTAGGGAAGTGTGGCTTGAGTGCGGCCTCTTTCTCCGTGGTTTGGAACGTTTCACCCTTCCACCGCAATGTCGACGCTTTCTGTGTTTCAGATTTCTTTTCTGTCTTCTTATGACTACCTTTAGCTGAGCTGGCTGTCGCAACAGAGCAAGATCCTTATGACGACCATTACCTGACGGCTGTGGAGAAGTTGCAGTATCAGGCAGATGTCCACTGGTGTCTGACGTGGATTCTTTCTGACCAATAGGGCATGGCTGCTGTGCGGAAGCCACAGAATTGACATGGGATTTTCCCTCTGAGAGAAGTGGGGAACTACCGTCAATGTCCAATTGCTGCTGTGAAGAAATGGTGCTGCACAATGAAAGGTCGATAGCGTCTTGGTTCGACTGATGCTTTACTGGCTGGTCACCCTGGTGTAGCTGCTCTTGTGAAGGAATTGCAGGTGAAGGTTTATGTTCACTGGAGAACAGATGTTGTGATGAACCCTCCCTCCGATCATCAGCACCCGACTGTTGGTGTGAAGAAACCATAGTGCAAGGTGAGTGGTTGTCGATGGTGTTTTCATTCGAAAGTAGCTGTACTGTATCCCCTTTAGGTGGGTCATCACTGAGGGAAGCTTGAACGGAGAGAAGCTGCTTTAGGGGGTTTCCCTTTCCATCGTCTACGGCCAGATGTTGCTGCGTTGTTTGAGCTGGTGCCACCACACAGTGGGGTGAGGGAGAGATACATGCAGAACTGTCATCTGGATGAAGAAGCTGTGAGGATCCCTCTCTCTGATCATTAACATCAGACTGCTTCTGTGAAGGCAGGAGATGGATGGGTGGAGAAGTCACAGTATCAGGAAGGTGTCCATTGGTGTCTGAAGCGGATTCTTTCTGACCAACAGGACATGACTGCTGTGCGAAAGCCACAGAATTGACATGGGACTTTCCCTCTGAGAGAAGTGGGGAACTACCATCAACGTCCAATTGCTGCTGTGAAGAAATGGGGTTGCACAATGAAAGATCAACAGCATCTTCGTTCGACTGATGCTGTACTGGCTGGTCACCCTGGTGTAGCTGCTCTTGTGAAGAAATTGAAGCAACAGCAGGTGAAGGCTTAGTGATGGAATGTTCATCGGAGAGAAGATGTGATGAACCCTCCTTCTGATTATCAGCGGCCGACTGTTGGTGTGAAAAAACCACAGTGCAAGGTGAGTGGTTATCGATGGTGTTTTCATTCAAGAGAAGCTGTACTGTATCCCCTTTAGGTGGGTCATCACTGAGGGAAGCTTGAACGGAGAGAAGCTGCTTTAGGGGGTTTTCTTTTCCATCGTCTGCGGCCAGAGGTTGCTGCGTTGTTTGAGCTGGTGCCACCACACAGTGGGGTGAGGGAGAGATACATGCAGAGCTGTCACCTGGATGAACCTGTGAGGGTCCATTCCTCCAGTCATCAGAATTGGACTGCTCTGGGGAAGAAATCACCCCACGAGGCAGGAGATCGATGGAATTATCATCCACACAGCATTGTGGTGGATCATCCTTCATTCTATAGGTGTCACACAGCTGTTGCAAGGAATGTGGCGGGAGGTTTGAAAGATTCTGTAGTGGATTTTCCCCTTGATAATCAGTGCTTATTGGTTGTTGCTTGGGGGATGAAGAGATCGGCTGGGAATCAACTGAGTTCTTATCGGGACCACACAGCGATGCATACACACCGGTGTCCGCGTGTTGTTGAGGAGAAACAAGTACTGGAGGTGGAACATCATCGAAATTCTGTTCTGATTGAACTGGCCGTAAGGGGGAATCTTCCTTGCGATCGTAAGTCTCATCATAATCGTTACTAAGTTCACATTCAGAGCATGGCTTTAAGTCTGTTTGAGTCTTACACATGTTGTCATCCACCTCACTACGTTCTTCCCTCTGTAGATCAACCGTAGCAATACTGGAGACAGTCTGGGGTACTGGCAAAATGGCGGTGACAGGATCAGAGCCACTCGACTCCATTCGTGGAGTTGAAGTGCCGTTGTTATGTGCGGCGTCATCCCTATCGAGTGTGCAGGTGTCATTAGCTAGCGCATCCATAGTCAGATTGTTGTCGACTTGAGCTATACTCTCCCAGTGACACTGCTGTTCATTGTTCGTACCCACTGCAACTTCGTGAGCTCGAATACACTGCATTGCTGTATGTGACTCGCTCGAAGCAGTTCCATCAAGCTTGCAAACGATATTTTTGTCTCTGGTCGGTGTCCTGAGTGTACTGGCCTGGCTAACTGAAGAAGTGTTTGGCATAGAGTTGTTTTGTTTAATGTCATGCTGATGTTTCTCATCTCCCTCTTGAGGCCGATCGGATTCGAGCCGATCAATAGCATTGGGCACTTCATGTTTCATTAAGGACAGGACCGTCTTATCGATATCATTTTCACCAGCCTCCTTCAAGACAGGTGGGTACGAGTTGATGTCGTTCAAATGCCCTTTCCTATGATGGAGAGAGTGTGCATCGGAAATAACACATGTACATGTACTGTACATGTAGGTGATAGGATATGAGAAAAGGGGGCCATTTTGCATCAATTTCTACATTAAAGCAAGTCGTGCCAACCTTCTAGCTAGACTAGTGTACAAGATCCTGCAATGCTCCACCTTCCTGACAGTGCACCCCATAAAGCATCATACATATTACGACACAGTGAACCATATCCCTCCCTAGTCAACATTATTAGTCTCGTTCCGAGCCCCAATCCCTACAAATTTGTGTTAACACGATCACTAATTTGGGCTGAGTAAAGAACTTGCTGCACCAATGTGTATGTGTATGTGTGTCTCCAACTGCTATGATGTCATTGTATATGTTCCACACCTCCTCCCAGCCCACTACACATACAAACAGAGAGAACAAATCAACGTACCCAGAGTATAATTGCTCAGGGGAATTTTTGCCTTCTTGTCTATCTTTGTTCGGCTTTTTCTTTCCAGCTGTCATTGCGCACTTCCTGAGGATGTTAGGGATATACATGACACATGTTTTTTATACAGCTACAATAATACAAGACGCCGCGGCATACACGTTCCCGCGTTTATTGAAATTTTACCGGGAAAATAGGTGTAAATTTTAGCAAATAGTGCGCTATGACTGAATATAAGACAGTACTGCATAGCGCCAGTCTGGCATAGCGCAATGTCCGGCAAAATACCAAATTATGAGCATATGCATCCTCACCTAACAGCTCCTGTGGAGAAGATGATGCAATTGCGCAACACCCTGTAAAACAGCTGAGATGGCTTTTTTTTGCATTCCGCGGAACCGGAATGTAATCATTTGAATATTCAAATCCAATTAAACTTTGGCCTGGGTTCACTGCTACCTTACTTGGTGTGTTGCGCGCTGGTGTGTTCATAAAAACGGTGGTCACCGGTGAAATGGTAGGTCGATGCATGTTGATCTGTGGGGTAGATGTATGGGATTGCCGTATAGATCTGTGCGTAATTAGCAAAAATACTGGACGCAACTTTATATGTATGGCGCCAGTGCATGAATTTGCATGTGTTCTGCACAGCTGATGCAGCATTCTGGTCAAGTATTGAGCATGCGCAGATTATAAAATTCACCACGCCAAAATTGAGCGGCTCAGATGCTCGAGCAAGTTGAGTTTCCTTTAATATTTTGAGGTACTAAGCCTGCTGTTGGAGGGGTGTGGCAGATATGCTATAGCCAGATTATCAAAATTAAATTTAAGTTTAATGGCTGCAAATAATTATATTAACTGCCATTCTACTCTTGGGGCCGCTAGAGCCTGACTCCAGGATTAATGGCTATAAATCTTTAGTGCTCCCTTCTCGTCAGTTGTATAAAATGGGTGTATAATATAGCTGGGCTAGCGCTATACATGGAATCTGGTGATTATTAAAAATATTTCTGTGCCACACCCCACTTGTATACTGGATAATATTCATGACTTGTTATAATAATGCTATGTACGTAACATCAATGTATAAATTATTATTATAATAGTATAATGATTACACTTTAATAAAACCAAGATTATAATAGAAGTTCATGCAACAATTTGCTTTAATAACAATAATATTATTAATGGGTACAAATAATAATAACATTAATACAAGCTAGGGGGAAATGTTTTATCATAATACCACAAAAAAAAACATTGTGTTTACTTATTATTATCAGTGCATATCTGTGTGAGTGGCAGGGCTATCTTCTTCGACCTGTGCCTGAAAAGGCATAACATTTCCAGGGCCTGGAAGTAGCGCTGGGAGCATCACGGCCTGTTGAGGGTTAGCTTGAGGAGCCTGTGGTGCTTGGGCTACTGCAAGACGTGCGTTCGCTTGTTGAAGTTGAGAGAGGAGTTCCAACAAAAGGCCGTTGATCTGTTCAAGTCGTGGCTGTAAACGAAGAAGTGAGTGGCAAGCATGGTGAGCTCTCAACTGCCGCAGCTCAAACAGTCGGTCTCTGATGTTGGTGTGCAGCGATAAATTACGAATATGTTGGAACTGTAGTTCGCACACACGCCATCGATGAGCAATACGACGCATTTCACGAACGATGTCACGCAATGCGAGTTGGATAGCCTGAAGTTGGTCATTAAACAAATTGTTTTGCGATCGTCGCAGTAGGTGTGATATTTGGTCGTACTGCAATCTCATCTCTACCACAAGGCCACGAAGTCTTTGTTGAACTATTGCTAGTTGATGTTCATGGTTGACTAATGCAGAGGCACTACTTATACTAGCTGCTTCAACATTGGCTCCAAAGCCCAGTATAGCAGACCCGGTGATAGAATCAGTTATGGGAATTTGAATAGAGCATGAAGCTGATTGTGGCGGGTGATTTTCGATACTGGGTACTTGAGGCTGTGCTAGATCAGCATTATTGTCATGCTGCAGTCTCATCGAGACCTACAAATGACAGTAATGATCAAATTAATTTTATAAGAGTACAATATTATATGAAATTATTATAGCCTCATCTCCAGATTATTCTGCATGTAGCATGAGGGCCTGGGGACGAGGCTACACTGATTCAGAAACAACTATAAATGACTTACTTCCTCTTCAGCTTGCTCTAAAATCTGTGGACATACACAATGTATAGGTTGTGGTATGTTTTCATTCTCATAGCACTGTAGGAAAGTAGATACCAATCAACCAATAGGCTTTATAATAATATTTTATCTACCAGCATGCATATATACCTCAAGTTTTTGTATATACGAACTTTGACTTCCACCGCTCCCAGATGGTGACTTATGTGGTACTTGCTTGTTTCTAGGGGGCTCACTGGATGCCCCTTGAGAATGCAATAACTGCTCTGAGGACTTGGTAACTAATGCAGTAGGCGATTTCGACCTTCGTACGTATCTGTCAGTCTCTCCACCACTCATTATCAAAGGAGGAGGAGCATCAGAAAAGGGTTGAACATTCGTAGCCCCATTGCTATGGGATGTTTCATGGCTGCTTGTTGGATTTTGAAGAGATGCTTCAGCTCCACTATGACCACCGTCAGTGTCAGAATCACTGTCATCTTCTGAGGAAGTAGAAGAAGTGTCCGACTTTTGCGTCGATGGCTTTCCTCCTCGAAATAGAGCTACTCCTCTGTCCAATGGTCGTGATTCCTCAAGGGGTTGACGAATAACCGATGCTTGCTTCAAACTGCGTCGTGACTCTGTGGAATACATTTCTGTACGTTGGTACTTGAGAGAACGGTGTACGGTGGAAGTATAAGGCATTAAGCCTTTCCTGAGACTGATCCTGTTCATCTTCTTTCCCCTTAGCTGACTCCAGAGAATTTTTCTATACAAATAGTGATGTTCTGATCTGTATAAGCAACGTTTAGGAAGAGGTCCACACCTATCCTTCCTAACTAATCTTTTGAGGCTGTTTTTGTTCAGTGTGCTACTGCGTCTTGCTGGAGAGGTGCGACTAAAATGAGGAGAGGGAGTTCTATTTACCGCCTCTTCTCGGAGATCATTTTGACAGTGTTTAGGCATCCCTATGTCAGAAACTGTACTGATTTGCAATTGCATGCTACAAGGTAGCAATTGCAAAGCCTCAAATTGTTCTGGGTGAAGACGGATACAGCTTAGATGCAACGGGATATTGTAACACCTCTCAAAATAATCTTGATTAGGAATCATAGACGGTATGACCACTGAAGTGGGACACCTTTTACTGGGAAATGTGTAACCACACTGAAACAATGAGCTTGAATTCACTTCAATTTTTTCTTTGTCATTCATTGATGCCATAGTAGTAGTAGTTATTAGTTCATCACCTATAGCTTGCAAGAGCAACTTTTTGATTCTCAGAGGAATGCCTGTAGACATGTATAATGTCGTACTACAGGATTGTAGTGACAAGGAACTGGATACTGCTGTGCATGATGTAGCTACAGTAGTTGAAGCAAGGGATAGCATGCCGTCTATGTAGACTAAGTACGACGTCCAAGTTGAACGTGATAACATTTGAAAACCAATCATCTCACGTTTACTGGTACCATACACAAGCAGGATTTTCTTCAGGTTAGAAATGAAAGAGTTTATTGCAATTAAGAACTCGCTCAAATTCTGATGGTAACATATCGATATTGGTAGCGCTACGAGGGTGTGGTTATAAAATGAACTAGTGTCACAGAATCCGGTTAAGGTAGACGACTTCAATGTGCATACAGTGGTATCTTTTGATGGGCTACTGAGCTGTTGTGCAGATAAATCAGTGATCATCCTGGACCTGGATGCATAGCCATTTTTAGCTTTGCTGACTGTGCAAGTGTATGCAAGAGACTCAAAGCGCATGACAGTAGGCTGTTTGAAGCAGTCAGCAGGAATATCCACAATTCTGAGCATTTTGATGAACATAGCCTCTGTTGGTGGCTGTAGTGACTTGGGCAGAGTGGCTGAGGGGTAAAAGGTCGAATGCACATAGATGATTTTAGCTGCTCGACTATCAAACTTTGACTTAGCATGTTGTATAGAAGAGCCTGCTTTATCATGATAAAAATTATTCACAGGCTGACGGGGTGAACTATTGGTGTTGGCTGAGAAAATTTGCATAAGGAAAGAATTGCCTTCTGGGAAATGTTTGAGTCCATGTTCAAACTTTGAACCCAATATTGCGGACAGTGTGTTTCTGTCAGTTTCATCCACTATCCGAGTGGATGCCTCAAAGTTAGGTGCATCTTGATAATTTCTTAAGTTGGCTCGAACATTCCAGATCATTAGTTCACCAGTTTCCATAATGAACTATAGGGAGTATAGTAGCGTCACAAGTATACCAGTACCATAGTTACTGTATGTACACTAATCCGCCATACATAATTCAATTTTAGTCAAGACCAAAGGCCCTGAGTCAGTTATCCACAAGTTTGATGGTTAATAAGCCTCTCATGAACTTTATAATGTACTGTAACAGTGATTTCCTCCAGTATTATAATAGAGTCTATAGTATAGCCATGCGCACTGGTGCTATCATAATAATTATAGGCACTGATTTTAAGGAGCAATCCACATGGTTAATGACATGCAATCTGAGTCTATAGCACCCTTTAATTTTTCAAGGGAGTCAACAGCATATTGATGTAGCTCATATCTTTGCCCTTAATGTATGCTTAGCAGCTATAAGCACTACGATACCTGTATATACCCTTACAGCAAAGGTAGTATACATGTACCAATACATGCCAATCTCCAATGTATACTATACTATTTATACTGCATAATAATATAGCATGCATGCTATATATAGCAAATAGTCACTTGATCACGTGCACATAGTCATGTGATACTATATTTAGAAAGAACTGCTAATCACAGTATACATGTTAACCACAGCTTTGACAGTATATATACAAGGACACTTATTAATACCAGGAATCTCAGTAATGTCAACTATGTGGGATTTTTACTAGTAAACAAGTGAACTGGAAAGTTTATATAGTCAATATTATAGCGTAGGTAATCACAAGTCCCAAGAAGAGTTAGCTAGCCACAACTGATTGTGCAAACTACACGACTACTTTTGTAAAGATATTCACAGCCCTGAGTATGATAGAGTAGAGTTGGTACAATCATCTAGCATTTGCTGTGCCGGACTTGACCAAAATATTGATGGCAAATCTGTTTTTCTCTCTCTGTGTTGTAGGACTTGCCTCTACCATGAAATCATCAGTTACGTATACGAGGCACGATCATAGTGACAGAATATACTGTAGCTAACGAAGAAAGAATACTACCATCTCCGTGTATTTCCCCCATGTCATTGAATATAATTTATTAAGGAATCACGTAAGTATAGCCACTACTATAATTATTATACCCACGTTATCTTATTGCTGACTCTGATCAGTATTCAGTATAGCGTGGTATAAACAATGTTATTACATGTACTATGATGTTACACCCAATGACATACAAGATTGTGTACATGCAGAAACCACATTGTCATGCATAGAGCTGTCCCTGTTATACCCATACAGTACTTCTCTGTAGACTAGTACAGAGTCCAATTAGGGCTTGAAGGCCTGAGGCTGTAACGCCCCAAGCTATACAGCGCAGCGAGTCGAGAGTGGCCTAGGGATCTCATAGAAGTCATCGCAAGGATGGGTATGGTCAAACAAACCTTATGTGGTCGAGTCAGTATTGAGTATGTGACCAAATAATATTGTGTGGTTTGGCCGTGGTTTGCGCTACAGTCATTAATATAGCTAGCAATAGCCTTATCGTCGTATATATGCCAGTATAGATCAACCACGTAAAGTTCTAATTATAGTGCTGCTCTAATGTTAGCACCACTTGGCATTGGATAATATTAGTATTGTTTTAATTATAGCACAAAGTACAGTCCGAGATGTGAAAACTGGCGCCTTAAGTAATTTCTAAACGTTCTTATGGGAGCGCCAAGCACAATTATCTTTTTTTCTTGGTACTGTAGTTAGAACTTTTACAGTAAGGCACTTAGTAAACCTGAAAGTTCTTAGTTTGTTAGAAGCATCAATTTGACCAATCAGATTATAATCAGTCTTTTATAGTTCTGTGTACACCATGACAGTTAGTACCTGTATCCAATCATGCATTCACAGATGTAAACCTGAAAGTTCTATATAAGTTTGTTAGAAGCATCAATTTGACCAATCAGATTATAATCAGTCTTTTATAGTTCTGTGTACACCATGAGTTAGTACCTGTATCCAATCATGCATTCACAGATGTCTAATACTTTCTTGCCTTATTTTGATAACCTTCTGTCATGCGTTTCAATCATGCGCACACATGCATATGCCATGCACATGCACACACATAATGCATTACAGATACATGTAGATGTATGTCTCATTATTGGAAAAGTATTATTTTTCTTATATAGCCCTAATTACTATTATTATTTATGCCGAGATAGCAATCTATAGTACAATTATTAAAAAAAATCAACAACACATATTATATATTATCAATTATTATATTATACAATGGCTATAATATTATTATAGAGAGATACATGTAGTGTTTGTAGCTATTACAGTTCAGAGCCTATAGCTAGCTATGCATGGTTGGCATCATGAGGCACTTCCGGTATCCAGGATCCCTTGATCATGAGTCTATGTGTTACTATATCCCTCATGCAATTGCGTATATAATATAAAAACTATCAACTATCATGACTAAGAAAACTGGGCCGGTGGAGGGGGCTTTCACGTTAATTCTGCGCGCCTTGAAACATTCTAACTTAACAAAAATCCATGTTGTCATTTCAATATTACGTATGATAGTATCATAGTTATTTTTCTATACATGTGTAAGTGATACTCACCCAGGATGTTATTCCTGAAACTTGTAAACAGTATTTGTCTGTTTCTGATAAAGAGAAGATATATGCACCTTAAAACTCTATAATAATGTACAATGACCATCTCTTTAAAGTATTATAGAAATAATGCAAGGGGGTCACTCCTATAGGCCCTGTGTCCAGAGCTGCGACCGCGGTCAAAATGCAGTCAAATGGTCAAGGCACTGTTTGGGGATTGGTCAAACAGTGTTCTGGGCCCTATCTCCAGCACAGCTTAGCGGCCAAGAGGCGTGGCCGAGATTTTGCATATGCATAGTTAGTTGATAGTCAACAGGTGAAGGGCAAACATTCACTGTGGTCAAGCGGTCAAGGCCATTTTTAGACTGTCAAAAATCTTGACTGTGGTCACAGCTCTGGACACAGCGCCTATGGGAGTGACCTCCCCTAGCCCTTGCATTAAATGCAGGTATATAGCTACACAATGATCTAAAAGTGATTTATAACAGAATGATTGTTCGCTTTCACACTATAAGCCATACAATGCGACAAAGATCATCACGCCAAGAAGAGCCTTGCTTACCTCAATTCCCAAAACTAATGTCGTATGGTTGTCTGCACTCTTAAACTCGGTTACAGCAAGCCTGAACAATAGTGACACCAAAAATTCAAATATCTGTGTGTAGTGTGGTGTGCAGTACACAATACATGATGGGAGCACTTCCAATAGTCAATTTCAGTCTTTCTTCCGGGCCCCCCCCCCCTTGTCCGGCCGCCGATAATATCTAGTAAAATTAATGTACATAATTATAATTGGGGCGAGCCTGAGTGAGCCCCACACTAATCAGTACTACGAGAAAATCGCTGTACTTATGTATATATGTATGTATGTATGTATGTATGTTTGTATGTATGTAGCAATACGTCAAACACGTGCTCGCTAGCTCATAGCGCATGCGCATAATTATTGCGGTAAAGATCGTCAACGTTGGCCGCGCTACTAACTCTAAATACAGCTCACCAAAAGATGCAGCTCGCACCCATTCGAGTAGACGGCTGGAAACAAGAATAGGTAAGGCATCAATACCAGTATCTACAGCAAAATTGAAGGCTAGGCCTATAGTCTGGGTGCAAGGACTACTAATTTCAGTAGCTAGCTAGCTAGCTGTACAATTCTGTAGCCACATACTAGCATTGTAGCCAGTCAAAGCATAGATAATTAAGACTGGTCAAAGTAGCCTGAGTGCTGCCTCAGTGGCAAAACTCCCAACGTACTGGGGATGAATGCATGCTCCTCATCCCTTGGTCTTTATAGTGACAATATAGACCGAGTCAGCTGAGCAACAGATAGCTGCTTGTACTTAGTAGTCTCGTCCCCAGACCCTCTCTTCCCGCGCACTGGAGGGTCTGGGGACGAGACTAGCTTGTACTAGAGGGGCATCCCAATCCTCCCCCTCTACTATTTAATAAGTTTATAATATTATGAGCGAAGGCTCGCCCCCTCGATGATTTACATCACCCTAGTAATATTATTATCATGTGTCATAAGAAGCTGGCTCCGGGGGCTAGTGCCCCCCTTATTTCTTATGGAAAATGTGTATAACTTACCTTGTATTACTAGCTGAAACACACCACTACATGAAGCTACTTTGTTATGGTGAGCGTTTAATAGAAATGCTTGCAGAGTGCATTATTTGGTAAGTAGCAATGCTACTACACATGATGCAGCAATAACGGTTTAATGCCGGCCTGTAGCTTTTAATAAATAAACAGGTAGCTACTGGTCCTATGTACTATATAATGTTATTCTGTGTTGGTAGGCCCTTGTGATCCAAGTAGCAGCACTACTGAGGGTGCTGCAGAGATTTCGTTCAATCAATCGGTCATGGTTAAAATGTAGAGCCCCCCTTTATCAAATACCTTCCTATACGCCACTGCATCAAACCTCCCCCAGGAGCCCCCAATCAAAATAGTCAGCCGGTCTTGACATTAAAAACTCAACCCGTGAAAATCGTCGGTCATGTGACCCCAGATCAACCATAGTGAATTTTTCTACGGTATACATTCTCTCTCTCTCTCTCTCTCTCTCTCTCTCTCTCTCTCTCTTTCTCTCTCTCTAATCAGCATCTCTTCCTTTCGATTGATCCTACACTTTCTATCTCCCTCCCACCACCTGTATGTATGCCACCACACGGCTGGCTCTGTCAGACTATGACTTACTTCCTGCTCTCAAAACGGTGTAGTCGCTGGTTTCCCTCCAAATTCGATAGATCGCGATAGCTATAGCTGTGGCTGGCTAGATCGACCACATTTGCTATGATGTCATTTGCATGTTGCTAATTATAGCTCTTTGGCCGGGCCCGGGCCGCGCCGACCGCGGACTCGCGATACGCGATCGCGACTAGACGTGTACGTCTACTATAGCTATAGACCGTACTATACTATACCAGAGGAGGTAGGACAGGCTTGACCTTTGGCTAATAGTTCACTAATTAAATCGTTAGTAGAGGCTTTCGTGAAGACTTTTAGAGGATATCGTTGCGATTGTCAAACTCAGCGCTATTGATTTAGTGGGGAGCCCCTCTTAGTTAGCACTGTAGAGCAATTTTTAGGTCTTTGGAATGTCAATTACTACTTTGATTAACATTCCAAAGGCGTAAAAATTGATCTATAGTGCTAACCAAGAGGGGCTCCCCCACTAAATCAATAGCACTGAGTTCAAAAATTGCAACGATATCCTCTAAAAATCTTCACAAAAGCCTCTACTAGCGATTTAATTAGTGCACTATTAGCCAAAGGTCAAGCCTGTCCTACCTCCTCTGATACTATACTAGCAAGCCGGCGCCGCGGCTGCGGTAACCCTGCCAACGTTACTCTATTTAATGCCCGCTTTAAAAAAAGATCAGGACCAGCTTCTTGTACTACCAGTACTGAAGAGCCAGCTGTGTAAGGTACTAGGCCTACAGATTTACTGGTCAAGTGATAAAGTACTTCCTGCCAGCTGTGTATGTACAAATTTGTGTTCTTGAACATTCGAACACTATGAACAACTCATAGGTCCCCCACCCAGCGTTTCAGCACACACAGAAAGCAGGATAAGAGGGTGGATCTTGGAGCAGCTCTATAATTTCCTGAGGTAGGGTTGAATACAAATGGCGCATAGTGCTAAACAAGGCTGCTTCACAGTCTAGAGTTTTTGGAGCCGTTTTCCATTTAAAATGCACCATGCCACCTATCAATATCAAGCCCGGGCCCCCCCCCCCCCCCCCCCCCCCCCCCGTCTCATTGACCAGACCACTCCCTCTGTGCACCACCCGCATGCAATACATCTAGTGCTGCACAGAGGAAGTGGTCTGGTCAATGAGACTACCACCACCCATGTGGGAATTGTAAGCTATAATTATATTCAATGATTAAGAGTGGCTACCATAACCTGATAGCTTGTGCACTATTAACTTTAGTATTGTGTTATCGATGTCCATCCATATTATTATAGTACATGTATGTACACATGCATACAAATTCGCGAAAATTAATGTCACAACTATAAATCCCATACCCCTCAGGGAGTAATGTTGCCTAGATCATAGAACTGGCATTGCTATTGCTACGAAAAACATTGGTTAATAATTACATCAATAAAAAAACACTCCAAAGCCATATAAATAGGTGGCATAAACAATAATCAAACCAATATATTATATATACCATAATTAGATAATGCTCTACATGACCCTAATAAATATTATTGTCCTTAAATAACCAAACCAACACAACAATAATTACATACATGAACATACTCTGCAAAGATTGTTCTGTATGGCCCTAATAATTCGTCTTTTCAATTAGTTTTGGATACCAAATCCTTGGTCTCTTCCTCAACTTGTACCTGAAAAATTAATGGTTGTATGTTTCCTGGACCTGTCAGTGAGGCCAGCTGTGTCGTAGGTTGTCGAGGGATATGGACTATTGGAGCTGAAGGAGGTACATGTACCGCTGCCATGACATTATTCGGACGCTGTAGTTGGTGAAAAATGGTCGACAGTAGACAGCTGACACGATCAAGAAGAAGGCTAGTGCTCCTCAGTCCTTGACAGGTTCGAACATAACACGATCGTTGTAGCTGGCGTAGGCACTCAGCATGCTGTGGTCGACAGTTTGAGTGTAAACTCAAAGCTTGAATACACTGAAACTGGAGTTGAGCTTGATGGTATTGATCGTGCATGACCTTTACCTCATTAACAATCTGTCGTACATGGCAGTGAACTTGGCGAAGGAGGACACAATCGATGCGACCGGGTGAGACTAGTAGTCGGCGGCGAACTCGATCAAATCGAATCTCAACTAGTAGCAGTCGAACTTGAGCTTGGTGCAGCATGGTCCGTAGTCGACAGGTGATGTCACAATTGATAGGTCGAGACACACTACAGTAGGTGACAGCATTCTCAATCAATACTCCAACAAGGTGAATGCCCTGGCTTGCAAGTGGAATGTGGCAGGGTAGAACCAATGGTTCATGTGAAAAAATTGAAGTATTTACAACTAAACTGGGCCAAGTCATTCCTGAAAGTAAATTTCTTCCGAAACTTGATCGAGGAAAAGTTATCTCCGATGTCAAGTGGTCCTGCACAAAGTAAAACATCAGTAAAATATCTGCGCATTATAAATAATCTATATTATACATTTACCACTTCTTGCTCTTCAGTTGGGTGTGAAAAAGACGGTGAAACATGATCAGATGATTCTTCCGGTGGCTGGATAGTTATTGAAACAAATCAATAATGACCTCTATCTTTCTAACATTCCCTCCCTCTCCCTCTCTCTCCATATCTTTCACATCTCCCTCTAGCTCTATCACTGTCCTACCCCTTAACCTCTAGCATATTCCTTAATGTGCATACCTACATGTACATGTACATACAATGTCTTGTATGAGTACACATTGTGCAAGCATACTACATCACCATGACTACTGTGTGCATGTTCCTACCTGCTCAATAATCATATTTAGAGGGTGTACCAAACCACTGTGTACAATCACTGGTGATTCCCAATCACGTGATGTCGTTTGAACTGGCTGGCTGACATGTCCCTGCTGGCTATCCTCTTCACTGGTGCTTTCAGTTCCCTCTCCACGATACATAGCTGGCACATCATGATTAGTCGTCTCGTATGACTCCTGTTCATTTGACCTTCCCATCATGTTTATGCCCCGCTCTGTTGCAATTAAATCGTGTGCTTGTGTATCGATGGTTGCCTGTATTGTTAAGTTAAAATAAACTAATTCTCTTCCCCTCTCCTCATCCCCACCTCTACCCCTCTCATATGAATGTATTATGGCAAACCTTCCTTACATGTGTGATATTTGCTTGTCCATATTGGTCTTTCCCCAACAGCATGTACTCACTGGTGTCATGTACCTTTTTGTTGATGGATGTATCTTTAGAGGATTCTTTCGTTTTTTGAACAGATTTGTGAGTAACATCTTCTTCAGGCCGCTGAATATAAGTGCCCATTATTGCCTGGTTTTGTGCAGTAGAGGATGGTTGCAACTCGGTAAGATCAGTTCTCTTAAAAGCGTCATGTCCCCTTTTGAATCCATTCTGCTGGTTCTGGCCTTCACCTCCTACATGTGGATCAATACCAAGTTGACAGTCTCCCGATATCACTGATGCTAGTTTATGTGAGGCAGATTTAGGTGGCAGATTGGCTCTAGTCGGGCACTTGATATGCTTCTTTGACTTTTTGTTGTTATGTTTTCCTGTTTTCAGGCTTGTATCTGGAAATATGTTAGCTGTATCACTGTTTGGTATTCCCTCCTTTAACGACTGGCTACTAGATCTTGAACTGTGATCCCTATCAAAATCGGTATCCTTTTGGCTGGAGAGTGAAGCACTCCTAGGTGGCTTTGTTTGTGGTTTCTGACCACAAGTGCTGCTACGGTTACAATCAGATCTACAATTCAAACAAAGATGGTCATATAATATACGTATACATAATATACATACACTTACAATCCCTAGCCCCAGGCTCAGATAAGAATAATTATTCTACACGTGTATAATTATGCTCCAGTACACATTCTCTCTCTCTCTCCAGCAGGTACAAACAAACTTACAATGCCATACATACACACATTGTATCG
The DNA here is from genome assembly GCA_963930775.1 of Cliona cf. orientalis. Taxonomy (NCBI): domain Eukaryota; kingdom Metazoa; phylum Porifera; class Demospongiae; order Clionaida; family Clionaidae; genus Cliona; species Cliona cf. orientalis. The sequence goes on along the minus strand of OZ005699.1, from coordinate 873,284 downwards.
GTGCTGTGTGCATGCAGATGAGTAAGGCTACTGGTGTGGTTTTTTGTTGCCAGGAATATTATTACGTAAATCATACATACATACATACACATAATTATTATTATTATGATAGTCACCTTGTAGTGGCAGACATTTCATAATTTGAGAGACTCTGGTCAAGAGAATCTGCAACTTTGTCCATTGATACATTATGGTAGGCAAACGCGTCCTCTTCATTGTGATTCTCATGTATGGCTTCACGAAGCCTGGAGTCTGCAGACTGGGCCTAAGAATTTAAGAGAGAGGGAGATGCCTACAGCTCTCTGTGACAATAAATTCAACTCAAGGCATGCATATTACATCTTTGTAGTCTCGTCCCTAGGCCCTAAAAGCGGGCCTGTAGACGAGGCTAACTTCTTGACGTTGTACATGTAGCTACCTGCCTGGCGAAATTCCAGGCAGCTAGCTGCAAACGTCTGATACGTGCGCTCCGAGTATGATTTTACCAGCACATACCTCGTAGATCGATCGAGAATCTCGTGTTTTGTCGCGGTATCCATACTCCACGACCTCCATTGCAAGCCTCCTTTTTCGCGCTCCCGCGCCAGTCAAAATGCCACAACCGCAGTTGTACAGCAGTTGTAATTGTACTTGTACAACCGTTGTGTATCTAGACCCCGCCTTTCACGTGACCAATTTTGGTCGATTTGACCAATCAGAGCCAATTGCAGCCGAAACATGTACATCAAACACGGCGTCACGTACTGTATGTAGTATGTTATTGACCTCTGCACTTTTATTCATGTCCAGATCGGAAGGGAAGCAAAGTTGAGAAATCAGAACGATCCGCGGTGATGTCTAAGGTATAATAAATGGCCGACTTTAAAATTGAAATTAATGATACTATATCCACCAATAGGTCACTGGATCGACTCGAATGGTGGCCTACTTGCCGAGTTTGCGGACGATCCTTCTTCGTTTGAGGGCGTCTTCAGCCACGCCGTCATCTCTCACGGCTCTTACCTCCTCTTCTCTCACTCAAACCACCTCCTACTGCCCTCAGTCCAGCCCTATACTGCCTCTACTACAGCACACCACCCCACAACCTCCAATATCAGGTCAGATATTAGCTTCATCCCCACTCCCCTTTGGGGGGGGGGGGAGAAAGGTATCGCATCCACTAACCACCCCAAGAAAATCTGGGGCTCCACTTTTTCCCCTTCTTCCGTGGCCTGGGTATGAGGCTATGCGGAGCTCTAAGTTTTCTTGGGGTGGTTGGTGTAATAGGTACCAGCCCTTTTCCAAAGGGCCCGAGCCCTATGAACAAGTCTAGTCAGATAGTATACTGCAATAATATTTAATATGCCCATACTACTTCCATATTATGATCTGTGAGACTGCAACAGTAATTTTGATCCCATAGCCCACTACACTATGCGTGAACACTGAACAGATGATTTTTAACCCATCACAGTGTACAATGTATTTGGCCAGCAGTTAAGTGTATCAGACTTGCACTTTACCCTTGACCGTGACCTATGTAAAGGATGCTTCTCAAGTGATTACACTGTTGTATGCTGATTTTGAGCTGGCCCTATGTTTGTATACGTTCCAATTACAATACACATAAGCATATGTACACACACTTACTCGTATTATGTGCACACACTAGCTAGACCCTCTCTTATTCACTATGCTGAGGTTGATAAACTCTTAACTAATATTCTGGAGAGGGGATAAGGGTCTAGCTGACCAGACTGGTGCACACTCACTCACACCTCTTCACATACATGTACATGTACATACACATGCGCAGATGCCTTGCTGAACCCCGCCCTCGTCTCTGCCCAGCTCCACCCACAGCTGCCCCTTCCCGGAGCTGTGGGTCCTGCTCCTACCCCCTCCGACCGTCACTCCCCTCCTCTAGAGGATGTCCCTCTCGTTATGTCATCAGTCAGTGACAAGCCACAAGGCACCATCGAGTGTCTAGTACAGGAGTGTCCCAGTTTCTTACAGAAAGGGATGTTGGAGCTACTTCCCAGAGCCAAGCTTAAATCAGAAAAGTTTTGTGTGATTACTCTGAGCGAGAAGACAGAGAATATGACATCGTGGTCCATGGCTGTCGAAGAGGAAAGGGAGAAACTGCTGGAACAAGTGAGTCGCATGTATGTGTGTTTATACAATGTCGTATGTATTACAATGTCCAAGGGCTTATCGAGCCGCCGTAGGCGGCGAGAGGGCATGTAACCCGCATAGTGCTAACATAGACGGCGAAATCCTAATTGTTACTAAAAATAGCAAAATGTTCGATGAACAAACTAGTGTAGGCAACGTTTGTACCTGGTTTTATAGCGACCTACTTCCATTCTAAGCCTTGCACCAAAGATCAAGAAGGCAACACCAATCGTCGAGACAAGTGAAAACGAGGCTATACTTGAGTCGATCAGAGACGGTGGTGGTGAAAAACAGCTCTGAGCTGACAAAACGCCATCACACACTGTATCAAGACTAAGCTGGGGTCACGAGACGTCAAAGGCCTTCGTTCTAAGCTAGTCTTCAATACAACAAAACCAGAAGCTTACCCCATCGCTTCTGTCTCCATCGTTGGGCGGTAAAGTGAACTGGAGCTTTACATTGTTGGAGACTCAGACTCGGCTCGAGTTTATTACTGACACTTGGTAGCGTTGAGAACCACCTGAAAGGGCCATGATAGCCTCTCTTTTTTGTCAAATCTCGAAAAGAACAGGCTGACAAGCCATCAAACAATATTTCATAGCTAGTCAAAAAATCTATTTTTAGTAACATGTTGGATTTCGCCGTCTACGCACGTTACATGCCCTCTCGCTGCCTACGGCGGCTCGATAAGCCCTTGATGTCTAGCTAAGTGCATGTGTGTATACGCTAGTGACCTCTATGGGGTGTGTCTTGGGTGTATGTATGTCTGCTCAACAGCTGTTTGTAATTGAGCAATTGTAGAGTTTGTAAGCACATTATTACTATAATTCAGCAATTATGGAGTTTGTAAGCACATCTCTCTCTCTCTCTCTCTCTCTCTCTCTCTCTCTCTCTCTCTCCAGTGGCGTATCGGGGGGGGGGGGTGCTCAGGGTGCTTGAGCACCCCCCTTAGCCTCAGAAGCATACAATTAATTAGTGCTAATATGCCTAAGTTTACATCAATAAATAATATCACTAGCATTTTATTAGATAAAAACACAAAACTAAAGCTTCAAAATCACTAGCTATTTCATTAGTAGCTGCTTACCTGAACGTTTTCATCGTTTTTGAGCGGTAAAGAGTGGAGAGCATGGGCGATTCTTAATAATGCACACCCAATAATGGCAGAGTTGGTGGGTGTGGTCAACAAAAATGGGCGTGGCCTCCAAATTTTCGTGCACACTTTGCATGCAGATCATTAAGCAACCCCCTTTGTTAAATCCTGGATACGCCACTGCTCTCTCTCTCTCTCTCAAGTACACACACATATTATGCGTATGATACACATGCGCTATAATGATTGTCCTACTATAATTACAGCATGTCGGGAGGTGATGATGACTTCACTCTTGGTGTGGATCTTGACCAAGTCAGCCTATGTTCCCTTCAAACTCTCCTTCACTGGGGGAGTGCTCCACAGCTGGCTCAAGTCAGCACTTGCAGGGACCAACCACTCGCGATCGGTGACAGCAGAGCAACTGACAGTGTTGCTTATTTCCCCATCAGATGCCCACAGTTATCCTAGTTCAAGTATAGATGTACACTACTCGGTAGCATAGTATCATTTTTGTACTATTATAGCAAGGTATAGTAACTGTTCAGCAAATTTTTGATACATACTTTTAACTAGCTTGCTGACTTAATATGTAGTAATAATAGCAAGAGTACATAATAGTCATTGTACAAAAAATTAATTATTATTAAGGAATACTGAGTTCAGTTTGATTGTTCATAGACGGCAGATTGTTATAAAAAAAAACAGTGCATGGTTATTATGTGTTCATACATTATAACTCACTTGATTCATATCATCACGATGTAACATTGAAATAGGCTGGCTCACTGCCAGCCAGCACATTGAATGATTTGGTGGCTCCCCCAGAAGCAGCTATGACAGTTGCTGCCCTATTTTGAGACAACATTGGTACTGGAGGCACTCCGAGTTTAAATTTAGGCCACTGATGGTACACATGTTGATGGGGGTGGCGAAACCTTGCAATTGGTGGCTCAGCAGGGAAACATGGGGTGGGAGCTGTCATAACCAATTGATTCATATGGCAAACCATTTTTGTAATGTTCGTGGTTATTTTGTGTATCCTGTTTTGTGGTTTTTGTGAATCTATATATATGTGTGCATTGCAATATTGTCGACAAGTATTAATGAAAAGTTTTACTTCACTGTGCCAAGTCACGACATATTTTGGCGACGAGTTACGGGATCTCGAACTCATGGCACTGCTGGGAAAGATAGAGCAGTATGATCCCGAGCAGGAGGAATGGCCTCAGTATGTGGAGAGGCTAGAGCAATTTTTCGAGGCTAACGATCTCACTGGAGACGCGAAAGCGGACAAGCGACGGGCTACTTTCCTCTCGGTCATCGGGCCGGCGCCCTACAAACTGTTGAGAAGCCTCCTTGCTCCTGCGAAGCCAAAAGAAAAGAAGTACGACGAGCTGGTTGCAAAACTTACCGAGCACTACAGTCCGACACCTTCCGAGGTCATGCAGCGTTTTCGCTTCAACTCTAGTCTCGTCCCCAGACCCTCCAGTGCGCGAGAAGAGAGAGGGAGGGTCTGGAACATAACCCTGGGCGGAAGTGTCCCGACGGCAGAAATTCCGTGACAGGTGTTGATTGGCCACAATACTGGGTGCTGCATGCACTGCTCGTGCGCGTGCGCACTTCAGTAAGATGCTACGTAATTTGCATTCTTTGTACGCGCGCGAAACCACAAAAGCCAGATTACGCGTCATGATTACTTGTGCGCAACATTCCTTCGGGACACTTCCGCCCGGGGTTATGTTCCAGACCCTCCCTCTCTCTTCTCGCGCACTGGAGGGTCTGGGGACGAGACTAGGTCGAGACAGGCTGGAGAATCTGTAGCCGCTTACGTAGCGGAGCTGCGTCGTCTTGCACAGCACTGTAACTACGGCGAGACTCTGAATAAAATGCTCAGAGATCGAATCGTCTGGGGGATAAACGACGAGCCGATTCAAAAGAAGCTACTACAGGAGACTGACCTCACCTACGCTAAAGCTGTGTCGATAGCGAAGGGATTTGAAACGGCTACTAAGAACCTGAAAGAGATGCAAGCACCCGGCAAAGCTGAGTCAACCTCTGGAAGCAGCACAGGGGTACATGTCAAGTCAGAGCCAGTGCACAAGGTAGCAGGGAAAAGAGCCAGCACAGCAGAGGGTGGAGCTCGAGTGATTTGTCACCGCTGTGGCAAGCCAGGCCATTTGGCTACTGTGTGCAGATTCCGAGACAGTGTGTGTCACAAATGCAAAAAGAAGGGACACCTAGCTAGAGTCTGCAAGAGCAAATCTCAACCCCAACCTGCACCCCAAGGAAAGTCGACTAAGAGAACTACTTCACAACCTGTTCGCCAGCTAGACGAGGAGTACGATTCGGACACAGATGACTCCATGCAGCCAATCCTGACTATTGGACAAAGACGAGATGGCCGCACACCTCCCATAAAGGTACAAGTTGAAGTAGATAAGGTCTCCACCTCCGTGGAGATAGATACAGGTGCCTGTGTTTCCATAATCTCTGAGAACAGGTACCACAAATTGTGGCCGGGGAGGAGCCTAAGTACATCCACTATCCGGTTGCAGACCTACTCAAAGGAGCCTATTACAGTGGTGGGTAGCACAGATGTACAAGTTGTTTACCAAGGTCAGACAGCTATACTACCTTTGGTGGTTGTCAAGGGAGATGGGCCTACCCTTCTGGGAAGAAATTGGCTGACTAAAATTAAATTGAATTGGGATAAGATCCACTACATGCAGAGCCCCCAGTTGCATGATTTACTGAGCCAGTATGATGAGCTTTTTCAGGAACGCCTTGGAACTTTCAAAGATTACGAGGCAAACATTGAGATGGATCCAGGTGCTACACCCCGCTTCTGCAAAGCCCGCACAGTTCCCTATGCGATGCGAGAGAAGGTCGAGGAGGAGCTGGACAGACTAGTGGCTGAAGGAACCCTGGAGCCAGTTGACTACTCCGACTGGGCAGCTCCTATCGTTGCAGTGATGAAGAGTGACCGTAAGAGTGTACGTATCTGTGGAGATTTTCGAATGACGATTAACCCCGTGTCCAAGCTGAACCGTTACCCCATACCTAAGACAGAGGACATCTTCGCCACACTTAAGCAAGGGAAATTATTCACCAAGCTAGACCTGAGCCAGGCGTACCTGCAGCTCAAGCTGGAGGAGGAGTCAAGCAAGTACGTGGTCATCAGCACCCACAAGGGCCTCTTCCGCTACACACGCCTGCCGTACGGTATCTCCTCTGCCCCTGGAATATTTCAGAAAGCCATGGAGCAGTTGTTGCAGGGTATTCCGCACGTTACCGTGTATATCGATGATATTTTGATCCATTCTGAGACCGAGGCTGAGCACTTAAAGAGCTTGGAGGAAGTTTTCAAACAGTTGGCCAAGGCTGAGTTGAAGGTAAAGAAACAAAAATGCAAATTTATGGTACCGTCCGTACCTTACCTTGGTCATGTGATTGACTCAGAGGGTCTACATCCGCTCCCTGAGAAAATTGAAGCTATCCGCCAAGCCCCTACTCCCAATAATGTTACTGAGCTGAAGTCCTACCTTGGGTTGCTTACTTACTACGGGAAATTCTTGCCGAACTTATCGACTCGACTAGCACCGCTCTACAAGCTTCTAAGCAAGAAAGAACCGTGGGAATGGACATCCGCACAAGACAAAGCGTTCAACGAATCGAAGGAGTTACTCACGTCCTCGCAATTACTCGTTCATTACGACTCGAAACTTCCGTTACTTCTGGCCTGCGATGCGTCTGCTTACGGCATTGGCGCAGTTCTGGCTCACCGAATGCCAGACGGTTCAGAGAAGCCGATTGGGTACGCCTCCCGTACCTTGAATTCCGCCGAGCGAAATTATTCACAGCTCGAGAAGGAGGGCCTTTCACTAGTGTTTGGAATCAAGCGGTTTTACTCCTACTTGTTTGGTCATTCGTTCACCCTAATCACGGACCACAAGCCGCTGCTGGGCCTCCTTGATAGCCAGAAGCCTACTTCACCGCAAGCATCAGCGAGAATCCGACGTTGGTCACTGTACCTATCGATGTTCGAATACAAGTTGAAATTCCGAAATACAACCGCTCACGCAAATGCCGATGCGTTGAGTCGCCTTCCCTTACCCGTTCAACCGTCTGTTAAGCAGCCGCCACCGGAGATTGTATTGCTAGTGGATCACCTTGATAATTCTCCTGTTACTGCTCACCAAATTAAAGAGTACACTCGAAAGGATCCACAGCTCGCTCCAATTGTTCAGTTTGTGCAGCAGGGATGGCCTAGTGTATGTCCAGATCCGGACAAGTTTGCCCCATTTTTCGAGAAGAAAGCGGAGCTCTCAATTTACGAAGGTTGTCTACTGTGGGGTACTAGGGTCATTGTTCCTCATGCCTGCCGAGATACTGTACTCACTGAGCTTCACGAAGGTCATCCTGGTGTCACACGAATGAAGGGACTCTCTAGGATGTATGTATGGTGGCCTGGTATCACGAAGGATATCGAACGAACTGTCCAACAATGTTCTGCTTGTCAGTTGCACCAATCAACACCGTCAGTTGCCCCATTGCACCCGTGGAGTTGGCCTACTAGGCCGTGGGCACGCTTACACCTCGATTACGCCGGACCGATACAAGGAAAGATGATACTTGTTATGGTCGATGCTCACTCCAAATGGATTGAGGCTATTTGCACTCCGAATGCTACTTCTACCGCCGTGATTGAGGAACTGAGAACGATATTCGCACAATTTGGAATTCCTGAGACAGTTGTTACTGATAATGGTACGTGTTTTGTCAGTGCAGAAATCGAAGCATTTTTCAAAAGTAATGGCATCAAGCATCTAACCTCAGCACCCTATCATCCTGCCTCCAATGGACTTGCTGAGCGCGCTGTACAGACAGTCAAGAAAGGATTGAGGAAAATCATTCATGGTACTATGCGTACTCGCCTTGCTCAAGTTCTTCTAACCTACCGCCTCACTCCACAATCCACAACTGGAATCTCTCCGAGTGAACTATTGTTGGGACACCGTCCTAGATCACGACTGGATCTCTTGAAACCCAATACTGCTGAGAGAGTAGAGAGGAATCAGATGAAACAGAAAGAGAAACATGATCTTAGATCCAGAGAGAGAAACTTTGAAGCTGGAGATGATGTTTTTGTGAGAAATTACCATCATGGAGACAAATGGTTGCCAGGTACTGTTGAACAGAAAACTGGTCCAGTTTCCTACAGAGTGAGACTTGCAAATGGTAAAACTAGACGTTGTCATCAAGATCAAGTTCGCAAACGTTCAGTGGAAGTACCTCAGGACTCTCATCGTGAGCCTGATATTCCAGATATTGTCATTCCACCATCTTTACCAGAAACTACATCTGCTAACACTGAATCTTCTACTGCTAGTCCTGCTTCTGAGACTATGCCTACTGAGAACACGAATTCTGAGCCTGCATCACCTGATCCTATTCCAACTAACCCAGATGCAGTGAGAGTAAATCCTACTCGTGAGAAATCCTATCCAAAGCGTAACCGTGTTCCTGTTGAGAGATTTGAACCTACCTGGACTTGAGTTATTTCCTGGTTGTATCACTTCATGCTTATTCATTTGTGCAAACTTCATGCATACACATGTACATGCTTTCCTCAAATTTTGGTTTGTGTAATTATTATCTTAAGAGGGAAGGAAGTGTAATGTTCGTGGTTATTTTGTGTATCCTGTTTTGTGGTTTTTGTGAATCTATATATATGTGTGCATTGCAATATTGTCGACAAGTATTAATGAAAAGTTTTACTTCACTGTGCCAAGTCACGACAATTTTCAATACTTTCTTGAGCAGTTTCCAGCCCCAACAAACCATCACACCCTACTCCACTTGAGCCCAGGCAGCACTGATCCTGAAAAGTGATCTTGAATTCATTATCAGTGCTTTCACTGACTGAATCAGCCGGAGGCCAATTGCAGTCGTACAACTCAAGAAAGTCAACAAAACTGGGAATTGGCTCTCTCTCATGAGCAGTGAACAATGAGAAAATGTAGAAGCCACCAGTGAGGACAAGAGAGACAAGAAATAGTGGTATCAATGCCACATTGATTTCACTGACAGCAGTGTGCTCTGTCTCTGACACCTCAATGTCAACTTCAGACATGAACAGAGGTAGTGGTTGGTTTGGAATTTGCTGTAGTTGGATCTTTCAACTAAAATTGAAATTCAAATTCAATATCCAACAAAGCCAAGATTACTCTATACCCTGGCTAAAAGCTTATTGCTTAAGCAAATAACAAACAATGGTGAGCCCAATAATATTATTTCATGCAACTTACCTGATTCAAGATTCCAGTGTTTCAGAAATCACTTTTGTGATTGATGTAGATCTGTAGTACTCCCTTTCATATTCTACGTAAATAGCTACAGAATCGTAATTGTTAGCACATGCTTGAAGCGTGGATAAGACAACTACGGGCCTAGCGCAGGGTGCTTTGTCAACATTAACGTTAAGGCGTTGCACGTTGTAGCTGCATGATCACGCATGCGCATGCATGACATCATCACTTATAATTGCTGAGTCAGATCCTCCATGCATACTGGTAGTAGGTAATATTAAATAATCATTGTGCAATAATTGCAAAATCACGACACATCAGCACTATTTATAAAGTGCACTTTGCAAGACAGTCATAAACTTAGTCCTGTTAGAAAGAGTACAAGATTCAGATGGAGAATGAGGTGAGCTATATTATATTAAAATAATAATTATTATTATGTCATGGATCACAATAATTAAATTTTACTTGAGTCCAATGCGAATAATAATATTATATGGAGTAACACCTGTTTGTGCAACAATTAAAATTTAATGAATAATTTGCTGTGCAGTCCAAGTTGAACAATAGGCAACCATGTATGGCTACAGATTACAGAAAGAGATTTATTCAAGGGGGAGAATAACCACGTGCACTTTCGGTGAGCAACCTTTCGGAAATGACTTCAGGACGATTTTCAACTACTGATCCTCGGATAATAATATCCAGTGGCTGTGCTCTGACATGTGACAGGATGGGAGAAGGCATGTCATTCTGATCTTGGTCAGCATCATGATCTGACTCTTGACCACTACGTATACTATCTCCATTCTGACTATCAGAAGTGGGTCCATTGTGAATGGGATTTGGATCGGACGAGCACATATCCAAATCAATATCTACTACATGGGTAGTATTGGCAGTGGCTGTACATCCATCTGAACTTGGTGACAAGTCGACATCATTCTTCGGAGCAGCATTGGCATTAGTCGTGCACTTATCCAAGGTACTTGAGTCACCGTTTTCATCCGTATGTGTAGTACTAGTGCTAGTACCTGTAGCAGCAAGAATGGCTGTGCACGCAACTGTCGTAGAGGCTGAACCAGTCTCATCGGAGTGAGCTACAGTAGAGCTGTCAGAATTATCTTCATTTTCTCCATTGCCAGACACCTGCTCATGAGAGGGATTATCTATCACAGTTGTAAGTAGTGGCAGCGATGTTAGGGGCATTGATAGAGGGCCACCGTCTTGATCATAATCGTAATCCTCTGATTCATAGCTACCAGAGAGGTGTTGGTAGCCTTCGCCGAATGATCCAGAGAGGGCATGTATTGAAGAGCCAAGCCCACTGTCCAAGGGAGCATTCTGGGGCTGGCTAGGATTAGGTGTGAAGGAGGACATTAGATTATAAATATGTAGTTACCTTGTGGTTATGTGAAGCCACAGCACATTGACAATCAACGACAGATAACCGTTAACCACAGTTCACATATTCACTCGATGTAATATTATGATGATAATATGACCCACTAGTTATTGTAAACTAGACAAGTATGTTAGCTATATAGTTATCTCTGTCAGATTCTTTGATTAGATGACCGCCAAGCTTTGACTCTCCACATGCTGACTAAAGAACTTGCTGATTTGACAAATATTATGCATTGTTAATAGAACGTACTTTAGGTGGGTGGGAGTTCCCCTGGTGATTACCCCAATCAGTCGCGTGATAAATGACGTGGGAATGCTATTCATAATCATAGTCACATGTTGATATACCAATGTCTACACACGTACACATCCGTAATCTTTAAGGCTAGCAAGTGTTTCAAATTACTTATAGCTATTGCTAAATTAGAACAGTTTTGTTAAAGGTTCTAGTCCATGGATCCCCATCACATTTAGAGAATCTATACAGAGTCATCAACACCCACAAATGTAGTAAAGCCCCAAAGGTCACTGAAAGGGCCAACAATGCGACCGCCATGTGCAGTGTAAGGCCACAAACAGAGAGATTCAGAGGCTATGGCTTGTGGTGGTGGTTGATTCGCTTGCATCCAGTCAGCTGGTAGTGTGGGTTTGCTTACCACCAATGAAGCGTTGCCTGGCTGCCCAGCTTCCTAATAGACATAACACAAATAATATGTATATATCTGCATTACGGCCTATTTTCCATAACAATATAGAAGCTTCCACAGTACAGGTATATATACTAGTAGTATACTATCAATATAATTATGTATGCATGATGTTACGTGCAGCTGACAAGCATCGTGGTATGTACCTAGCTTGTAAAACACCTAAACAGTCGTCTTCACGTGGGACCTACCTCAATGGGGTGCTGATAGATTTCACCATTATCACTGATAACCACCTCCTGTTTGCACACTTGACTTGAGGACTGTATATAATTAAGAGCCACTTCACTTGCAAACCAAACACATGACCACAGTCATTTCATTCAAAACAGTCACAGATTAGATTATGCTTTGAGGCAAATGGTTAACATTTTACTTCAGAGGGTACAAATACATTCTGACAACATAGTCAATTTACTACATGGTGTAATACAAAACAGGACTAAAAGGCACATGTACAGTAGTAAACTGATGTTGTCTCCATGTACTTTCCACTGCCAAGTCATATATACAATTATTATTCATCCACCTCATGAGATTGCTACAAGCCTTGGGGAATCTGTATTACTTGTGTACTATATATATTTTTTTACCTTTTGTGGAAGGAAACCATCATCACCCACTGTTGAACTGAATAGAACAGGAGAAAATTCAGTACTAGGCTCTATAGGACCAAACAGGCTATCATGATCATCCAGCAAATTTTGGTCAAATGTTGTAAGGAAAGCTGGAGAGCCCATACCATCAGCTTGAGCCTCTGGTTGACAGCTAGGAGATTTTTCAATCTGAATAGACTCCCTATCGGTGATAGTTTCATTAATTTCCTCATGATCTGCAGCAACTTTGGTCTGGAGCAGTTCATCACCAGGGAATGTTATTTCTTGACCGAATTCAGAATCTTTGGATATCCGTCCATACTCCCGAAGTTGAATTTCCACCGATGCACTGGATTTTGTAGCCGATTCATTCCACTCAATTTGAGATGAGGTGATTTCAGCTTCTTGCGAGGCTTGAGAGTTCGGTGGTGGTTTCACGTTGAATAGTGACCGTGGCTGATTCACAGCGGCATCACCTTGAATGGGTCTCGATGGATCTTTTATAGCAATATCTTCACTTTCACATGTAGTTACAGCATCAGTATTTTGACCTGATTTCACCTTTGGCTCACTGTTACACAGGAGGGTGGATGGTATTTCAGTCCCTGGTGGTTCGTAAGAGGACTCTGGTGACACTTGCTCCTTGGTTGCCTTATCAGGGGGGATTTTTGTGCTAGCAGAACTCGGCATTTCTTCGGATAGGTGCAGTTCCTGTTCAAAAGCTACATATTCTTCTTTAGTCTCTTTTACTTGAGCTGATGCATTCACAGACCTGCTCTATTGACTGCGTGGCAGGTCATCACTATTTCCTTCTCTACTTGGATTCTCCCCACTGATATGCCTGCCTCCCTCATTTGAAGCTGTACCCCTTTTCCTCTGTTGAGTATTAGGAGAAGACTTAACGTTTCCATTCCCTTCACTTTTAGATGAAGAAGACAAGGGTGACTGAGTGGAATCAGATGGTTCAGTGGATGAGGCTGAGTGATGTGCTGCAATAGATGTGTGTATAAATATAGATGGCTATAATCAAAACTTTAATAGTACCTACAATTATTAACTATGAGAAGCAAGGCTTTAATAAGTGTATACCGTAGATATCAGTGAATGGCTTTCTACATGTGAAGTGTATACCACAGCAACTAGACTATCTCACTTGACTCTCCTTGCTTCTTCTCAGGCTGCTGGTTCTGCTCATCAGAGGGACATTGCTTCTGAAGATCAATCTGATGATTCACAGATTCACTTCCTATTGGATACAAAGGTGGTGCATAATAATAATAACAGCAACAATGTTCCTCCTAAATTGTCGGTACATACCACATCACCTGACTGGGATGTGGTACATGTACATTACACACGCTTTCAGAATCTGATGACCACGTGGAATGCATACTATCAACACGTGAATTATGAATTAACCTGCATGTACGCACTCACTGCAGGGCATGATTTTTGCCACTCTCAATATGTGTATGCATGCTAGAAGCATGCTGATCACATGTCATGCATGCATTGTAGCATGCAATGATACATAAGCTACACTAGTCTTGATACTATATAGGTAGCCACTCACACAAACACACTTACACTGCCTATATACACAGGCACACATATAATAATATTATACACACAATGTCATACAAATAATAATTGGTATACACATGATATACCGTACACTGCTATATGATGTGAACTTACCCATGCACACACTATATGTAGCTATAACAAAGGAACAACATATACCTGAGAGGTGTTTCCCAATGGATCCCACTACATCCAGAAAGGGACTTGAGACGGCACTAAGAGAAAAGAAACGAGCTCTCTCCTCTACTTTCTTACGATTGCGATTAGACCTCTGATCCCTGCTAAGCAGGCTGTTGTCATATTTCATCTGGAGCTCCCTTGAAAGGGTAGTAATCCATCCCCTGGCCTTTGCTGGAGGGGAAAGAGGACCCTCTCCGTAGCCACCAAACACAAGCTTACTACTTTTCGATCGTATCTCAAACAGATCCTTTATGTGATTTTCACCATAGAAAGAAGTGGCATCTCGTAACTCCCACACTTCTCTACCACTCTGAATGCGCCGATTGCCAAAAATCATTACTTTGCTTTGTTGCTGATCATTCTGAGGAGATGGATCACCACTGCTTGGAGTGACATTGGATTGAATATCAACTCTATCCTTGCCGATGATATATGTGTAGGGAAACTCTGTACAATGAATCACATCAGTGTCAGCTTGGTGATCACTTAGAAGACACTTGTGGCGAAGGCGGATATCTTTTAATGGATTATGTACAGTTATAGGATGTGGTGGGGATGGTCTTCCCGGTAAATAACCATGGGCAGCTTTCTTAAAACCAAAATTGTCTGCAAGTTGATCTTTTGCCTTATCCTCAATAGAAGGTGTATCAAACCTAGATTGATCACAAATCAATGAAAATACTACATGTACAAACTATAGCCATTTACTATAACTTACACGTCCCCCCGATCCATGCTACACATCAAATTGTCGACAAAAATCCCCTCACGAGGTACATCTCTGTCATTGATTTCAGGTGGAGCCATGATCACTGATGGATATGCAAATTATTGTGAGCTCGAGACCCAGCTAACGGTTCAAGTATTCTTAAATTCTTGACGTGATATCTATTCATAAACGATAAAAGAATAATAATAATATTATTATTGCACGACACAGCTGCATGGGTCCATTCAGCTTACTCTAGCTGGGATGAGCAGAGGTGGGAGATTTAGTGCATCGATAATAAACCAACTTCAATGACCTGGATCGAGCGCTATCGTAAACGAATAGGCAAAAATTTGTGCGTACAAGCAAGCGGCACTTGAACGATTAATTAAAAAGGTACTGCGCATGCGCACAATGCTTATTGGGCGTCGTCATGTTTCGTCTTCAACATCAATACGCAGCAAGGTATTATAGGCACTTCAAAATAACAAAAAAAAAAGTGTAAAGATCTCGTTACAGTAGCTAAATTGGTGCATAAAGTACAAAAGGTCCTACAATCTATGGTTACATGTATAATAATATTATTATTATCATTATTAAATTTTCGAGTTCGTTGAGTCTCACATTATGGAACATGGGTAATCGGTGTAACCACCATTGGAGTAGATGTAGACGGCAGGGCCGGCAATGGTGGAAACGCTGGCTGAAGCTCGGCATTACCCAATGGTACAGATGGCAAAGGTGGGTACACTGGGGCCGAATTTCCTGTGTTGCGTTGAGCAGCAGGGGGGGTGGCATCAAGAGGGGCTCGTAGTTGAAACATATCAACTTCCTCATCGGCCAGACCTACATGAGGCCGCAATCCCTGCTCCAAATCGATAAACGAGCTCTCCCGCGTGACAGGGGTGACATTCCGCACATCTTTGGGCGGATCTGGAGCATCGTGCTCGACTTCATCAACTGCGGCGTTGAAAGCGAGCACTGGTACACTTGGATCGATAGCCACGGCAACTGTTCGAGCTGGAGATGGCTCGAAATTTGGAACTATACCATTTTGCACCACCACGGGGGGAAGGATTTGGATGGTTTGCTCTCGGCGTTGTTGTGTAAGGCCAGCGCCAGCTAACTCACTACTATGCTCACCAAGCTGAGTTGCTTCCTCCTCCACTCCCCATCTGGTTGCAGCTGTACGAGGTTCTTTCTTGCGAAAGCCAATCGAAACAAATTCACCACCAGGATCACAGTTCTCTGCTTCAGTACACTTGACGTCGTTACTACAATCCACTCGTCGTTTTTTATCGATCAGCCGAGGAGAACATACACCTTCCAATACATCAATACTAGTTAATTCTCGATCGATGGGTACACGCCCATCTTTTCGCGAAAGAAGAGCTACGCGCGAACGAGGTGCTGGTGGCGTGGAATGGTAGCCGCTCTCGACACTTTGACGTGTGTATTGGTTACTCAACGTCATATCTTCTGAAACAATGCTAGATAATGTCTCAACCGATGATGAAGAATGCTCGTTCTCAATCTGGTGAAGGGGTGTAGTTTCGTTCGAAGTTGGTTCCAAATGCATCACCAAGTTGGTACCACTATTTTGGATATCAGCAGCTGAAGTGAGAGGAAGCACAACTTCAACTTGTTGATCACTATAATGCTTGATGACACACTTGATACAGCTACAGACCTTCTTGCAAGCTCTTATCACCACTCCAAGGAGGAATACATGCATGTACCAGCGAAAAATTATCGAACGACGGCAGGCAAAGAAGAATATACACACGAGCTCTACAATGAAGCCAATGGCCACAATGCAGCACACACCTTGACTTGTACTTTGATCTGCAGGTGGGAAAGATTCGCTCCCGTTGTCCACTGCCATTGAATCGATCTCGGTCCCATTGCTACTGGTGAAGTTGACAGTTTCACCTTGAGAAATTGCAGGGCATATAAAGTGCACCAAGATCAGAACCATATACAGAAAAGATAGTCCGTTTGTAGAAGATGATACAGCATTTTCGAAACTGTTACTATCATCGTCTGCCTTCCCATCAGCTCCTGTGATAGCATGTGAGTTGGTGTGACCATCAAAGGAGACCGAAGTGGTGCCCTGTCCATCTGGCTGACAGGCTGACGCATTCTCATCTGGAGTAGCAGTGGAACCGTGTTCTTCCGATTCAGGTCCAGCGCAAGTGTCAACCGTGTCAGCAATCTCAGTGACCTGGTGCTCGCAAGGAGCATCGTCTGGGTTGATGTCATGATCAATAGGTACAGAGTCGCCACTATCGCTAGAATGAAATGCAGCTGCCATCTTTTGTCCTGTGGGGGAGCCTCCTTCGCCAGCACCACTCAATTCATCGTGATGTTTAGCAGGGGTGCTCTCGCTACACGAATCATATGCCGAGCTAAGGGGTGCATCGATACAAGGGACACCAGCTTCAGAAGCACTAGGCTGTGATGATTCCGTTGACTCAGTGGAAGTGTCGTTGGCTGTGTCGACATCCAATGATGTTGCTAAATCGTCTAAGCAAGGTCTCTCTACCACACTATCAGATGCAGACTCCAGAGGCACAGCCGTTGTTGCAATACTTGATTTCGTGTCGGGAGGCAAGTTCTCGGAGCCAGTGACCGCATCCATTGTGATCGTAGGTGCTTTCCCCTGCCCACACGCAATATCAGATCCATCTGGCATCCTTGACCGCTCTATCTCATCTTGGCCACCAGGTCCACCACAGTCCACCTCTCTCCCACCAACAGGAGCCTTGTTTCGCTCACTAGCAATGGCTTCCTCACATCGAAGGGAATCAGGCATGCCCTTTGCATCAGAAAGTGATAGTTGCACCTGATCCTCTCCGCAGGGAGTTTCACGGGCATTGGTGTTGATGGACTCAACATCCTCTCCAGAGGGACCATCTTCTTCATCACAAGCATCGCTTTGAGTGGACATAGCTGGATTTCCCTGGATTTCTGTAGCTGGAGAAGTGCTGGGGGGATCTGTAGTGGAAACCTCTTCTGCTTCTGTCTGTGGTGTAGCTGCACTGTTTTCGGCTGTTGGAGTGTCCTGCTTCTCAGAACTATCTTGTGTTGCTGGACTGCCTTCGGTTGGTACATCGCATGATGAAGGAGCTTTCTCACTGGGGGGTTGTTTATTGAAGGGAACGTTAGACCACGTTGTACCAGCCACGACCTTGAATACATCTTTCACGATAGAGCTGGGCAAGCGCTTACTGTCGTAGTCCCACAGCTTGTGATCTTCTGCGACTCTGATTTTGAAATTTCTGTCCATAAGACAGCCCTTATCTTCAGCATTGTTGACATCTTCGTCGGCTGTATCACTGCACGGAAAAAGGCGCTGTGGAGCTAAGCTGCCGGGTACTTGCACCCGCTCTCCTGTTGATTCACTGGCGGCAGTGCCTGCTCTATCACCACAGTCCTCCTTTTGCTTTGGGTCTATCATCATGGGATCTTACTGCAAAATGGGGAAAAAAACACATGTATATATAATACGACAGCATATGCATAATATTATGTGTATACTGGGAAGCTTTGGTGAGAGTTTTGTGAACTTTTTTAAGGTTTCCAAACCATCATAGCTACCTGCTATACAGTATGTACACAAGTACAACACATACAATAATATGACGACCACATAATGCTTGCCATAAATGGTATTGGTATTGTTTAGGGGGAGAAGACAGACTCCCAGAGGAAGTTGGTCTCTGTTTCTAACATTACTACAGCATGTTTGCCTTAGGCTAGATCTTGCCCAGCCTTCTCAGGCGTTGCTGAAATTCATCGGGTATTCAATATCACCCTAATTGCTAACAGCTGCATTAGTTCCAATTTCCCCTCAATTTTGAAGGCCTTACAATAATAACTAACTTACAGTACTTTACATGTACTGACTACTATAATAATATACATGACTATGAATATGTGGCCAGATAAACTGTATATATACCGGTCAATAAATCACTGAACTGTCTCGCTCTCGTGCTATAACCTATATTTACATGCATGTGACACATTTTGAGGGCAGTGTGAGAGCATACCAAATAAATTCCCCTTCTGTACTGTACATGTACTATAATATGTATATTATGTACCCATATCAAGGGCATACATCTTTGAAACATGTCTCCACTTGCACACGACAGCTCATTGTAGTGTGCATCATGTCAGTACATATTAAATTTTGCCTTGCTTAAACCTAGCTTTGGTGATTCTTTTAAAGTATTGCAATACAGGCACTATACACAAAGAAAGTTGAACAGCTGATGTTGTATACACACACATGGGCATATTCTAAACATTAATATTGCATCAGTACATGTACAGCATTAATACCGTAATCTACGAAATTTCATTGTTAAAACTTTTCATCTTGTGGTGACGAAAATTTCTATATGAAAATAGTTTTACATGAATATTTCTAACAGAAAAATTCTGCAAATGAAATTAACATGAATTAAGGTACACGTTGTAGCAACAAAAATTCATAAGTAGGCCAACCATAAAAAATAAACTAAGTAGTCATAAATTAAAATTTGTAAACTATTTCTAGCCAGCTATTAATTTTCAATGACAAATCACATAAAATCATTCTCGGGCATATTAAAATGGCACCCAAATTTTTGCGTTCTATTGTGACAGAATTTTAGGTCGCCAATATCTTCTACATGTATATGGTTGAAAATATTTGAATCTCAGCTATTTATTAGCTGTCTTGCTCAAGGACACTTAGTATCTATAATTACATACCATGGTAATTTCAGAGAGAGAGAGAGAGAGAACCCCCGCACAATACTATGATTCACACACAAACAGATAGCAGGCTGGGGTGGCACTCCAGCGTCCTATGACGCTGTCAATGGTCCCACCAAAATTGTGGTCCCCCTGGACTGCCCACTGTGCCATATTTTTGGTCCCCCCCCCCCCCCCCCCCCCCATAAACCGTTGAGACTAACCCTGCTAACCATTTTATATACCCGAAACCCAGCCCCTGACCCCTCTTGTAAACGGTGGGGGACCATGCACAATTGCTCTATGGATAGTCAGGGGGGACCACTTAAGTATGACAGCCCCACCCTAGGAAGGGCATCTGATCCACTATCCCCTCAGCAGCCCATCACTGATGGGAACATTCGAGGGAGAACTTTCGTCGATCAACAACGAAGTGACCATTTTGCAGAGAATTAAAACTTTCATGGAATGTTAAATCGCTCTCAAACAGCAAACTTCGTGAAACTTAGTTTTCTCCCTCAAAAGTTTCCCACCCTATAGCCCTCCTGGCGCGCAAGATAATAAATTTACAATTTATCATCTATGAGTTCACTATCATTTAATATATGGGTGCGATCAGAATTAACTAACCTGATTCTTATAAATTATGACACTCTCAGAGCAGCAACTTCTCCTAGCACAGTACAGGTAGCCGCCTCGTCCCTCTGCTCGTCCCAGCCCAGATTTTAAGCCTAGACTGGAGATGAGGCCTGAGGTTCGTTCCCAGAATCCCATTCCGGGATGGAATGGAGCGGGGCCGGAATGGACACTAGGAACGGGAATGGGGACTACTAGCCGCGCCAACGTTACACGCAAATGCGCATAAGCCAGTTTTGCTACATGTATTGTGCACGCGCTGAACGATCTCGGTCTCCCCGTGGTTTTTGTGGCGTTTTTAATGTTAGCCTTGATTTATATAATATACCGGTAAGGCTTGGAATGATAGGGAATTAAAGTCTGAAGTTACATGCCACATATTAAAATGATAAAAAAAATTAATCATCAGTGGTAACGACTACCAAGTTTAAATTATAGGTAGTATACATGCCTGTATGTTAGTAAATAGATAATAACTATAATACTAATATTATAGAGTAGCAATTCTGCAAACGTAGATTTATCATACCCAGTGTAGATACTATAGTACGTATAATTGACATGTATGTATAGCTAGGCCTATAGCCGCTCATGATCAGTGACACTAACTATTTTAATACGTGTGTGTTACTATAATAATCTATAGAGTTGGTAATACTATTGGTGCCAGCATGGCTGCCATGGTCATTATAATTTTATTATGGTTTCATTATTGCTTACCTCCAGCAGAAAACTTAGGGTATTAATATTATTACAATATTAATGAATATAAACAAGGGGAATTTGTGCTGCATGACTAAGCACATATTTTTCTCATGCAGTCACTGCTAGGTAGCTAGCTACGGTAACCATGATTATGAACTATTATAAAAGACAGTAGCTATATATAATAGAATTCGATAAACACTATTATATCAGCACTAGCACTTATATTAACCGGTATATTATATGTATAAGATAAGTTTAGCTGCCATGAGATACTCGAGTAATGTACTGAGAAGATCTAGTGAAGGATGTATCTGACGTCTGTGTAGCTAGTATTATTGCATAGCAATTGACTCTTGCAGCCATCATTCACCAACAATTACTTGTCAAGAACAACTTAAGTAAGTAACTGTTGTACCTATAATATTATACTCAGTGGTATAGCTATAGCAGTATATAATTACATGAATAATATTATTATATAAGAAGAAGGGATCCGGAAAGAAATTGTGCAGGTCCATCCAAATTAATGTGTAGCTGGCTACCACACATCAAAATGTTTTCATTAACATTACTGTACTTCCTAGTATGGAATAGCGAATGCATGCATGGGCTGTCACATGCATCAAGTGCATGTGTAATGACCATGCATTACCTCATTAATGTACATGTCAGCATTATTATAGCCAGATAGTGCAGATAAAATGAGTTTGAGTACATGATGTCATTTATGATTCCGACATGATAAGTCAAGGTCAGTCTATAGTCTATACGTCCAGAGAAGAGGAAGTAAATTAGCTACATTATAATGGAATTGATCTCTGATGGGTCAATTATCATTAATTTTATTGTCAGACTAGTATTGATGTGCAGCCATCATTAAGAGTCACTGCACTGCTATGCATGTATAGCTAAGCTGGTGACATTCATCAAATTTGACCGAAGTTTATGAGGTGCTTCATGTAAAAGGTAAGTGAGAGTAATAGCAGGTTATGATATCTATAGATGAATTTTAAGTATAGCCACTGCACTAGCTATAGTTTGGTGAGCCAGGGGAAAGAGAGAAGTATGAATTATTATTGGAGTGCAGTAATCATGCCTCACCTCATGCATGTTATATTATTATATTGAACTAAAGTCTTGTGATAGTTTTTACTTTCTAGAGGTCCATATTAAAAAGTTTCTAGTCAGTAGCATGCACACCCTGAATGTCCGGGCAACAGAATAGCTATGTATATATCATGCTTCAGTCATAGAATGTTATATCAAAGGCATGCATACACCAAGATGTATGCATCTTTCTAACTTTTTATATTTACCGCACCCAGGAGTTGGCTATACTTTTTTAGCTATTCAGTGCACATCAATATTCATAGTTTATTTTAATGACATGACAATGCAAATATTATGCTGAGTCATTGTTCCAATCTACTTTCTCTCAAATTTGAGAAAGTATTTAACACTATGACTGCACGTAATTTGCCATCGTTTGAATCATAGATAAAATATATTATATCTAGGTTTGAATGTGTGGTGTACACGAGCATAGCTACAAAATTTAATAGCCATGCAATTACGCCGATCCTGAGTAGTCGCGTGGCAATCGTGACCACGGCATGAAAATATTAATACGACCAAGCGACACTTACTATTAAAAAGAAATATTAGACTCACTTGTGTACAAACATTATAGATATTACAAGTGCAATACTAGTACTTACCGACTCATTTCCCCCCGTCGGTTTGTATACGGGTGAAAAGTACTCAAGTGCGCATAATTGGGAGCGCTATTACGTAGATACACGTATCGCGTGAGCAGTGTGGGGAGATACCCTGGTGCTTCCCCCTAGCCCTAGTCCTATCATAGGTATATTGAATGTGAGGGGGGCTAAGATGTACGTAAGAGGATGCGCGGATGCGCGCGCGCAAAATTTTAAGCCACGCCCACTAATTAGCGGTAACGCGTTCGTGAAAATCAAGAAACAACGATGGACAACAGGCAAAAAAACAGTCGATTTCAAGGAAAGCAGCAATGAAACTAGCATATTTTTGACTCAGAACTGATAGAAGGCTATTGCAGACAGGTAAAATTGACAAGTTCATTGTTTTTTGCTTAGCACAAGTTAAAAGTGGGTGTGTCAGCCTTGAAAGTGGGGGGGGGGCCTTCCGCCGCCTATGCCTATACTTGCTGGGGGAATCTCGCTGGTCAAGACTCTTGACCTCGTACAGTGCATATCGATGTGCGGTAATGAGCAATGCGCATGCGCAATATTATAATAATGGCGAACGTTGAAGTTCAAAAGCATAAAGGCGGGCAATTGATTTAGCGTGCTGTTCTTGCATTTCTTCGTCTCTGAATCGTGCTCACGATGACATACTCTGACTCGTGATTCATTCTAGCCTTCAATAATAATAATATTATAGGTGAGTAAATAATTTTACAATGTCATGTGTTGAAGCAAGGTAGATACGTATAGCCAATATAGGGGGGGGGGGCGGATAGGGTGGCTAGCCACCCAATTTTTTTATGCAACAATGTCACAGTATAGGAGATGTCCACCATTACTAACCAGCCACCCCCTTTGCATCAGTATGGTTTACTATGGGTATAGCCACCTTCCATGAAAATTTCCTGGATCAGCGCCTGTAATAGCTAGCAAATAATAACAATTCATACAAATGCACTACAATCAGCTGCAGCTACTAGTTTAAAATTACAGCATAATACTTAGCTAATTATGAAGTACAAAGCACAGTTAGGGAGTGCCAATAAGTTCTTCAGGGGGTGCATCCTCAACTATAGCGTGAAAAGCCTCTCCATTGCCTGGCTGATGCTGGGACGAATTGAAAATCACTGGGTTGTGATGATGGTTCATGGGCTGGGGCTGGGGTGGTGGAGGGTCATTAGCGACAGATCCAGGGATACCAACTAGTGATGCCCCACTCTGAGGCTCCATTGAAGCCGCAAACATCATGAGTCCGGGTGAGGAGTATGAGTGTGAGTGAGGCAGGATTGCTACCACTGGTACTGGTGCAGGGGGTAGGGGGGGATGATGGATGTTACTACAGGGTGGACAAGAGACTGCTGGTATCGGTCTGTGGCCTATCACAATGCACGATGGGTCAAAATTTGTAGAGCTTTCAAGATGTGCTTCAGAAAGAGCCACGAAGCCATTGATACCACTGTGAGGTATTGGTACCGAGGAAGCTATGTGCATTAATGCTTGGGATAATGGTGATAGGCAATACCCACTACTGCTCTGGGACCCATCATTTTGTAACACGACCACAGCTTGCGACTGGGCTCTTCTTTGCAAAATTCGGTGCGGGATTGCTGTGTTACATAACGTAACAAGTTGTGCTCTGCTAGGCCAATGGGTATCTTCCTGCAATTATTATAATTATAATGTGAATTGAGTATAGGTACTTATAACAATAGTCATACCTCTGTACATGCTTGAGTTGTCTCATATTCACTCCCATAGTCACTGTGCATTCCCTCCTCTTGAGCTGACTCAAATATTTCATGGTTTTCCTGTATACATACATAATGATTGGTTGTCATAGCACAACCTCAAATTGAGTGTGTGTGTGTGTGTGTGTGTGTGTGTGTGTGTGTGTGTGTGCACTTGCCAGATTGTTTCCCACCCACTTACTTAAGCTCTTAGAACTAAAGCAACAAATACATGACCTATGTAAGGGTCCAGTTGCCTCATATACAAGATAACACACCCCCAAGATAAGTGGGTTGTTTGTGTAGTCAGGAGTGCATGCTGTGTACACAATAACAAGTTACATACCTCATCTCGTTGATCTGTTGTAGCTTCGTCATTTGCTTGGTTAGCCACACTTTGGTTGCCCTAGAAGTATGCATGGAGAACAATCACTAAGTTAGTAAGGTTATTGAAATGTGGACTCACTGGATCATTGTCTCTCTCAACTATTTCTTCTGCACTGGACCAGTTAGGCTCAGTAGAATGTAAGATCCTCGGTGGAATAGGGTTGACGGCTAGTGCAGTGCCAGGGGGATGTGGATCATCTTGAACTAACATACGTCGTCGTCTTCCTGAGGAGCTAGTTCCCAATCCACTATCACAAGCACAAGAGGGTTGCATACTTGACCCAAGATGTGTTGTATATGATGGTAGCATGCTGAGAATTCCCTCTATGACCTGGTTTGAAAACGGCAGAGAGACAGTGTCTTGTAGCTCTTGTGAAGGTGGTCTTAAAAGCACACTTCCATGGACAACTGCACTGGGGTGTTGCTGATGAGAGTTCTCCTCAATAGAAATGTGTGCACTGGCTGATGCTGGCGAGTCATCTTCTGATGAAGTTCCGTGCTCTGGATGATGGTGAGCTCTGCGAATTTGCGATCGACAGTGCTGGAGCAATAACTGAAGAATAGAACGAGGATTGATCAATAACTGGCGTGCTTGCACACGGCAAGGGTATGCAACATTAACTGGGCAAGGCCAACTTCTTAGGTGAGTCGAACTTCCTGCCACAATGCACGCTGATGCTGGTGGATACGGATTTGTCTCTTTCAGTGGCTTGTCATTTTTTCCTCTGAATAGGGAAATAGGAGGAGCAGTGCTACTCAACTGTCGTTTAGTGGGTGACTGCTTCTTTTTCTTTATTTTTCTGTGGGTTGAGTGTAGCCTTACGTCTCCACTGCTTTCACTGTCCTTATCCCCTAAGTATCCAGTGCCACCTGCTCCACCACTACGCTTAGTCTTTATCTTCGTATCACATCTTCCTCCATCACTGGTATTTCCATATCTTCTTTTAGTAGCTTTGAATTTGTTAGTTCTATTGAGCAATGATGTATCATTTCTGTTGCTATGGATTGAGATAGTGTTGGCAGACTCGCTGAAATCCTTAACTGAATTGTATGGGTTTTGCAAGGCAGGTACACAGCAAGGAGTGGCGTCGTTTGCATGAAGCTGGGAGCATACAGGTATACCAGTACCAGAGGTCATAGTTGTAGCAGCACTGGTACCAGAACTGGAATAAGAGAGACTTCGATTCTTTTTCTTCACTGCTGATTGACCGTTTTTGTCATCACCATTTGTGTTGAAATATCTGGTATTGTGTGATCGAGTAGTTTTCCTCTTGTTTGATGGTGTCAAGTGCTCTATATGAAGCTTAAGGTTCTCTTTTTGCGAGCGACAATATCTCTCCTGCATCACTTCAGCTCTCTCTCTGCTACGAGGAATCTGATGTACACATTGGAAAGTGAGATCAGGATCAGGATGTATTGATGCCTTCATGGCGATTGCAATGCCATCAGCTTCTTCTTTACATTCAGATCCACAAAGGGAAACTATTCTGCTGCCCTTGTAGCTTCGTAGTTCTATGATGGCCACCAGCTCTTTGTTGGGTATGGGGGATAATAAAGTACAGTTCACTAGTTGTAAAGTCGGGCACTGGCGTACTGCTATGCTTGAAGTATTGCCATCGGCTGTTTCAAAAAGGCTGCTACCGTCATACAATTGTGGATCTACTATGCATGTGGGATCACTAACCAGCTGCTCTCTCTCGGGTAGGGAGGTCAATGAGACACAGTTTGGTAATTGAAGAGCCAAATCAGGGTGGTGTGCTGGTATGCTAGATATCTGAATACTCTCAGCTATCTGTTCATGCTCGGAAAGGGTGTGAAATTTGATCACCATGCAATTGTCATGGACTCTTGGTTCTACAGCTATCACATTGACAGGAATTTGCTCTTTAGGGGATAACGTATGGAATTTGATCATGGGTAGATTACAAGCCAAGAGTATCTTCTCAGATGCTGGTGAATGCAACACTGTGGGGAATTGGGAAACAATGGTAGTTGGTGTACTGCTGTTGAATAGGATTTCACTCGGCAATCTACAGTTAGGGTACACTCCGTTTGTTACATTGTGGTACAGTAGTGTGGGTGGAGATAGTATGGCTTCATTCAAGTGCCCTACAGCTACACATACACCAGGTGTGGGTGTACTGAGATGAAGAACATGTATCTGTAGTCCTTGTGATGGTATCAAGGGAGGTGGCCCACTAAAAATTCCTTCTATACTGGACAGCATCAGGATAGATCCTGATTCACTAGGAACCTTCCACAACGTGGTGAGTACAGATTTTGCTCCTGCTTGGATGAAAGCCCGGGCCATGCCGAAAAGGATGTCATCAGCTTTGACCATACCACATCCGGAGTCACAACTGGAGAGAATAACTAGAGCTGGAGTGATGTGGCCATGGAGCCTTTCCTGTTGCAGGCTAGCAGCATCCCCTGTGCTAAGACACTGCAAAGCTTGTTGGTGCATTGCTAATGAGTTTGGTGGGAACCGACACCATGAATTAGGGGGCTTCCTTTTGATACTGAAGTTCTCATATTCTCCTTCATATTGACCGGCATTACTTTCAGCTGCTGCAGGAGGTGGCTTCACAGTGCCGATACTATTGGAGGCAGACTCAAAGAGTGATAATTCTGGTGAGATAATATTGTTTGGAATGTTGGTTTGCTCAAGATTCATCTTGCCAACATCCCCACGTGAAATAATAAGGTGAATGACAGATGAATTCTGTCTTCTGTTTTTGACATCAGCTGGATCCAAAGGCTTTAAGGTGGGATCAATAGGATTGCTGCTTGCTATACCGTGGATGCTTGTGGGCTTCATTTGACACTGGATCGAACCAGCAGTATTGATAAAAGCTCGAAGAATATGAATGAAATCTTCAGATAGTGGTAACTTGTCGATATTGGTTATAGCAGATAGCCATGAAAACATTGACGATTCACAGAGGCACATAGTACCTGCTTCTAGCTGAAAAGGACTGGGAAGGAGAAATTGAAAGACAAAGCAATCACATTTCACCGGGGCAACCAATTCATTCTGCATCCTACAACACTCCTGAAAGAATTCTCCCCACTGATTAGAGAAGTGAATGGAGATAGCAAGCAATCTGCTAGTACATGTAATCGTCTCGCAATCATTGTGCCAATTCTTCGATCGAGCTAATACCGTAGGTAAGTCACCAATGGGTCTATGGTTCGTCCTGTGTACTTCACTAGTAGCTGGCAAAGGGTGAGTGGTACTCTCGAACACTGCCATGGAAGCTTCAAAATTTATCTCCACATGATGTGCAGCTTCAATAGACTGAGGCATACTTGTATAAGGTGTCAGCCTTCCTATTTGACCTTCTGCATTGCTAGTTGGGCATTTAAATTTGCAGTTACTTGTGGGAATTTTTGAGGCTGGAACTAAGACTTGGGAGCAAGTCTGAACACGATGTGGGTTATCTGTTTTGACCTCGAAAATTTGTGGTTCAAATTTATAATCGAGATTGCAGTGGTTGGAGGGCTGATCATCAGATGGTGATACCGTGATAGTGTCTTGCTCACTTGGTGAGCAATGGTCAAGGTTACCATTCTTCACTCTATTGACCACTCCATCAGATAAACAGGGGGTGTGATTTCGAATCTTGAATTTGCATCTTTGAGGTCTAGGAGGACGTTGACAATAGCAGGTAAACTTCTTAAGCCACCTTCTTTTCTTACGCGAGCCATGTTTTTTCTTCTTTTGATTGAGTTCACGATGCTGATCTTCATCAGTCAGGCTTGGGATCAATGTTTTATTGGTACTTTCAATCTCTGGCTCTGGTAACGAAGTTTCACGGATCACGTGATAAAATATTAACCCAGACTGAATGCGGTAAAGGAGATCATAGAATCTAGACGTCACATTACCCTTACAATATGGAGCAATGACAACAATTACTACTGTAACAATACCACCGAGAGCTTTGTGAAAGTCACTACACCTGAATACTGCATGTACTAGTGCTAACACGTGATCACTGTTGGCCTTTAATGCACTTAGAATACTAGACACGTTGTAAGCTGCAGCTGCTGTTTCAGATTTTTGTGCTAGTGTGCTACTTCCAGCCACTTCTGTTACATTTGGCATGAGACACGTGGCATATCGGCTTGCATTGTTGGTCACAATACCACACTGTTGAGGAAAAAAAGTCAAAAAAATGACCACAATGATAATGATGTTCCAAAAAAGAGGACATGATTGATCAGCCTTAAATTTAACAAGCACTGGAGTGCCTGGGAATGAGGCTAGACCCTTACATGCGCCGTAGTGTTCTACTCGTCTTTTTTCGGTTGTGTTGTTACACTTTGTATGATAGGCTGGTAATATCTGCCTCACTGCTTGACAAATCTGTGATAGCATTCGTAGAAGGGACAAAATTGCTGATGATATAGCAAAAAATGCCAATGAAGTGAACAAAAAACTAAGCGCACCGCTTTGGAATGGATGTGAATACAGGAGTGATAGAAAGACAACATTACTGTTCATGGAACGCTCTTCTTGTGCATAGGTCGCTAAATGCACATAATTGACTGCACAGGTGTGTTTGGCTTCAAATGGCTGGGACACAAATTCCTTAAACCACTCGTTAACGTGAGTGCTATGGTTACTCACTGAAAAAGGCAAAGACTTTGAGAGGGTTTGTAGATCTGTGGCCTGTGCATCACACATATCATCCATCATACTCCAATTTTCATTGATACAAGAGCCATTGAAATCGAGGGCATGTGTGGAAAGTGGAGATCCAAGGTCAACAGTTTTCTGTGAGCGTGAGATTGCTAGTTCAGTAGCAAATTCCACGTCCTCATAGTACATACAATCCCAGAACCGAGGACAATAGAGTAAGTGTGGTCTTTTCTGCTTGTTTAGGTTGAAATTACAGGATGTTTGGTTTGACATGAGACTTGGTGTTGGCATAGTAATATGCACAGTCTCCGTGTGCTCTTCCAGAAGTGAGATAGCAGGCATGTGTAGTTTTCCATCAGCGAGGACATCGTACCTTCCATGGCTGTGCTGGAATCGATTCATGTTAACATTGCCAGCTGGAGCTTGATGCTTGAAAGTAGTTTGAATTTCTTCAATAATTGAAAAAAATTCAGCAGGTGACATTGTGTCAGCAACTACATGTATGTCAGCTGCTAATGATCGTAAACGATTCTTGATGTCACTGTCATGACCAGCAGCTATGTGAGCTGTCACCGATTGCAGTTGACTACTGATGTCATTCAACTGATGAACTGCTTGATTAATGAATATGAGAATAATTGGAAGAATGATCAGGCAAGTGGCCATGAAAAAATGGTAAAAAGAAACTTGAAATTTCCACCAAGTTGTAGGATTCGAACTCTCCCTGTTGTTACTTTCTGTCTTATCACTATAATCCTCTTTGCTGCTGAAAGACGAAACCTCTGTTATGGCATCCAGGCTGACCCCATCCAATGTTTCATTCTCCTCCAAATCATTCTCAACTTCTGATAAGATAGGTGAATCCACTGATACACTCAATTCTGTCTCAGAATCATCGGCGGAAAAACATGAGTGAACCCCATACTTATGTATATGTTGATCTTCATCCTTAGATTTAAGCTTCTTAATAAGATCATTGCTATCTCCATCCAAAACGTCCTTCTTTAGGAAATCAATTTTCTCTGACAGCCTGTTGCTCAATTGCTCAATACTAATTTCGGAAAATTCATCGTCATCATCTGATCCTTTCTTGAAATTCTTGACAATGTTCTTTACTTTAATGTCGGAAGTCACATCAGAAATAAATAACTTGAGCTTTGTTATCGTCTTCTTGTCGTCATTGATCTTCGTATCCAACTCAGAGTCACTTGAAGCCTTCGAATCCATCTGATTAGCAAAAATAGCTACTATGAGGTAATGGATAATATCATACCCTTAACACTGATTACCCATTAAATTTTGAACGTGGGAGCAAGGGGTGAAGTGATTGGTCTGTCTATATATCATTGATATTATTCACAATAGCTATAGAGCTCATAGAGCACACACCCCATATGCCATGGCAATATCACCCATGACCACTCGTGAACCAGACCACTCCCTCCGCAGCGCTGGATGTATTGCGTGCTGGTGATGCAATACGTCCAGCGCTGAAGAGGGAGTGGTCTGGTTCACGAGACTAAATCATGCCTCTTCTTAGACGCTTTAAAGTTCAACTCACAAACATTCGTTCCTGCTAGAAGCATGCTGCAGAGAGAGCATGCACCCTAATTCATAGGTACTATAAGTGGACGTGTCTGATGTAGGCGTGTCCAACATACCAATATTTGCACGATTTGTAGCTCCCCTGATGATTGTCTATAGGGTTAAGAGCAAGATAGGAGGTGTTTTTTTTCACTGTCTTACACTATTTTATTGACCCTACATTCGCTTAAACTTAATGTTGAGATTTGCCTATTTTTATGCTGACAGACGATAAACGATAGATCATATACCAATTCCTTTACCCCTTGCTGCGCATGCATGCGCACACACACGGGGTAATTATTGAGATATAGGCATATCTCTATAATGAGTGGCAAGATTTATACTTATCCACCATGCACATGCACCCACCTATGGCTGTGTATATGTTCGAGCTCTCTGTAGGTACAGGTTGAGTCACTATAGCATGCCACGCATACATGCATATGTGGGGTATGACATTGTGCTAGAATATCTATGGTTTCTTTGTAATAGTTTACTTGTTGGTTTTGGACAGGTTTGGTTGCATATATAATAGTATAGTGATTACAGTCCCAATACATTACTCCCATAGGCAAGAGTACGGATTACAGCTGTAATTGTACTCTTGCTCTGTAATTGGTACTCCTGCTATAGCCTGGGGCAAATTTTATACTATTATCAATTAATCACACACTTCAATCCTCGTACAATTAGGGCAGCAACAGTACTCTTACATGTACACGTACGGCCAAATAGCACTCGCTATCGCTCGCGCTATTACTGACCATACTCGTACAAGTAAGAGTACTGATTACTGCCCTAATTGTACTCTGAAGTGTGTGATTAATTATACTAATAATTTATTATACCATGAACACCTGGCGGTATAGAGAGAGGGTATATAATAAGCCTATTATAATAATATAATATTATGGCTATATATAATGGGTATAATATACTGCAGTTAGAATATTATATTAAATAATCATGAATATAATAATCATGTATATATAACCAAGAGCACTCTATGACGTACTATTTAGGACATGTTTACTCATTCCTAGCTCAGCCTAGCTGATTGTGCTATATGCTTATGACCATAAATGTACATTTCAGTGATAGCTATGATTCATGGGGACTGAACAATGGAATGCATATAGCTATATAAAATAATGACAGTACACAGCCTATATATATATCAGTTAGCTTGTGGAGTAAGTAATATTATACCGAGACTATTTTAACCCTGAGTCTAGCTACTCAGCTGCTAAATATCTAAGTTCAATTGATGATCGGATGGATGGCAGAGGCATATCATGCAGATTGGAGTCATCTAAATGGTCACCCTTGATTCACGGATATAATATATTATGATAGAGGTACGTGAATATCATATTGAGTTTTGCCACTTGGAACTTACATTATAGTTATAGCACGGGGGACTCAGGTCGGTTTACTGCCATAAATCCCAGATACCGTACGTGTTATAATATGGGAAAAATACAAGCTTGAGATTTATAATCCTTATTTTGTGTACATGGGCATAGAGGGGATGGACGCACAACAGTAAGATTCTCAGAATGTGACTCTGATGCTAATAATTAAGCCAGCACCGATTTAGCTAGCAAGCTATTGCCTGCATGTACTATGGCATGAATACAAGCATTACCAAGATTGATACAAGTGATTGCATCTGATCAGCTCAGCCCTCATTGAGTAAGACAATAGCTACTATGCTATATAATAGTGTTGCAGAGGTGGAGACCTAGTCCTAGCCTCGTACCCAGGCCCTCCTCCTCCTCAAAGGGCCTGGGTACGAGGGTCTATAGCTAGAGGCATATATGACATGTATGTGTGCTCTACAGCTTTAGCATTGAGTGGACGCGATTCGTAGCTAGCTCATAATAACTGGATTCGGGTGCAGATGGAACTTTTTTTTTTTACAATACGATCGCACAAGGCTTATCATGCCGACCGTTTTTACCGGGGCAAAATCCCTTCTTGCAGCTAACCTACGCTTTCCATCGGAATTAGTACAAATGTCTCAGAAAGGCAAGTGTAAGGCGTGCAAATAATGTCTTAGTACAATGGGAGCTTCACGATGAGATCATGTCATCGGGTACCGGGTGTACGTAGCTATTCCGTATAGCGGCTAGCCCAGCTGCACTGTCGTGAACTGGAAAACTAAATGATTACATTTATCATGGATGGGCCCAGCTCTACTGAGCTCTGGCGGCTTTCGACGACGACTACTGCACAACTGGCTTCAGTGAAATCGTGCCGGGCTCGATCAGTAGCAGCCTCGTCCGAACGAGGCCGCTACTGATCGAGCCCGGCGAGCATGCCTCCACATGATGTAAATAAACTATAATCAACGATTTATTCAATTATAGATAGATCTACTTACCTCTACTTAAAGAAGTGAATCGCTGATTTAAGTCCTTGATTTCGACTGTCACTTGCAATATTATTTTTGGTCGAAATGTTTGGCACACGCGGTACGCATGAACCTGAATATCAGAATCGATTATAATATTAGTGGCCAGGTCCCTTGCCATGCCCGGGGGCGACCCGCCCCCTTATCGTGTGTGACAGATATGGTGATACTTGAGCTTTGACCTCTAGCACTGACTGCCTTTTCAGAAGAATTCTGGACGAGAAAGTTTCGGGGAGAGTCAAGCAACCAGGCTCAGCTATGTCCAAGGTACGTTTATACTTCATCTGGTCTAGACTAGTTTTGTTAAAATAATATCACAGTAATTTTGTCGATTTCAGATCACTGGATCTACGCGTGTGGTCGCGTATCTCCCTAGCTTAAGAACGATATTGCTTCGATTACGTGCTAGTTCGGCCACTCCTTCGTCTTTGTCATCCCTCACATCCTCGTCACTCACTCAAACCACCTCCTACTGTCCTCAGTCCAGTCCTATACTTCCTCTACCACAGCACACCACCCCACAACCGCCTCCTCTGTCTGGTGAGTCGATTAAAATTGTACGTTCCTGTGTCCCTCCATGGTATTCTAGAGCACAAGAGAATGTTTTGTTAGTAGTACATGTATACGCATGATTTATTACGACACTAGTGCACAGTTCTCTTTGTAAATTGTAAAATAATGTCAAATATCTCTCATTAAAAACTGATGTATGTCATGGGATTGTGTTAAGGTTCTTATCCTCCCTTCATTATGAATTAAATTTTATGTAGTCTTCTACCAAGGCAATTTTATAGTATGCTCAAGTCCTCTTTTATGATTCACTTTTTTGGGGGGCGTGGGGGGAATAAAGGTACGTATGTACGCATTTATATGTACACCTGTACATGTATACGTACACAGATGCATTGATAAACCCAGCGATGGTCTCTGCCAACCTACACCCACAATTGCCGTTCCCTGGAGCTATTGGACTTGCTCCCACCACGCCAGAGGAGGATACTCCTGTCGTTATTTCCTCCCTTAGCGATAAGCCCCAAGGAACGGTCGAGTGTCTGGTACAGGACTGCCCACAGTTTTTACAGAAAGGTTTGATGGAGCTATTCCCGGGAGTGAATCTCGAGTCGAAGAAGCTTTGTGTGATTACTCTGAGCGAGAAGACGGAGAATGATATGACATCGTGGTCCATGGCCGTCGAAGAGGAAAGGGAGAAACTGCTAGAACATGTACGTATTAATATTTTGTTAGTATTGTAGGATTTGGTTTGGGTAGAAATGTCGTCGATGTAGATACATATAGTTATGAGATGAATTTGACCAAGTATCAGGAAAAAAAGATGTTGCATTTTATAGTATAAGAATTTAGTAGTTTATCACCTGTCCACTTAAATTTCAGTTTATTGACAGTGCAAAAGAGATTTGCTCGAGATTAACGGGTGCCAACTATTTCGCCGATTTTATTGATCCATCTTCTGGTCGGGCGGTAAGTACATGACATTGTAATAAGTGTACTGTGTACATACAAATACATGTATTAAATTGTGTACATATACAGGATTTTTAAGTAGGTGGGTAGTCATTGGCCGTTTATCCTTTATTGCTTCCTCTATTAGACCTTGTTACGTACTTGCTACTAGTCCTTTTCGGTCTAGTTACACTTGTATGTAATCAGACAATCATAATTTGCCAATGGTTGCTATTTCGTCTTCCACAACTTTGAACTCCCGGGAGGTACCTATAGCTGTATGTTACCATAAAAATGCATGGTACACATGCCTAGTATACATATGCCATATTTCCTCGATTAGATGCCGCGGCTACTAATTTTTTCCCTCTGCTGAAACTAGTGGCGATTATTCGAGGGCAGCGACTACTCGAGGGCAGCGACAAAAACTTTCATAGTAGTAGAACTGCATACAAGAATAATGAAAAGGTTTGTTCTAATTTCAATACCAAGCTGCTTATCACCGTCTGCCTTCGTCAGAAGCTTTACTAGTCTCTTGATGGCTTTCTCGCGGACAGTAGCACCGCTCGCAAGCACGTGGACACCGTTTAAGGGCGTGGTAACTGGGCTTTAATTAGAGAATGCGGCGACAATTCAAGGGCGGCGATAGTAAAGCTCAGGTATGTGTAGCTAGCGGCGACTATTCGAGTACGGCGTCTATTCGTGGGCAGCGTCTGATCTAGGAAATACGGTAATAGTTATTTGGGGTGCATGAGATGCATGGTCGAATGCACCCCAATTACTGTCAGATGACTATTTTGTTGGTAGTTGACCTCTGTTCATCATTGGCCTACTTTATGATGACCCAACCCCTTCCCATAGCCGGCAAATTGCCCATAAAAACTTTTGGTTGCTAGGCAACTACCAACAAGTGTTGATAGAGATGGATAGTGTATTTGCTCATACGTAGGTTGGGTTTTAATTGCGAGTATCTATTAATTGCGAATTGCGAGTTTTTCTATGTTTCGCAATTAATAGATTCGCAAACATAAACGTGCACGTATTCTACAGTACGGTACGGGGTCGTCCATCGCAATTATTGGATTCGCAATTTGGCCTGACTTGACCAGAACGCAATTATTAAACTACGCAATTAAAATCCGTCCTACGGTATATCAGCCCATACAGTGTGAGAGAAAGTATTATGTTCATAGCATTATATGTTGTTTTTTCCCTCACTCCATACACCAAACAGTTCTACAGTCCCTTCTCTCATTCCACTCTATTCGAAACAGACGAAAGATTCCAACACCTGGGATTTGACATTGAAGACCTGGGCTGTTGCAAGTGCATAAAACACCCATACTGGGGACCCTACATATTTGTGGGCACAATATTCACAGATGCCCCCATCACATCACAAGAAATCACCAGTATCATGGAACTCTAACCAAGTACTAGTAGCAAACCAAGAACCAAGAGTGTACATGTATGTATGTATATTATAGCTGTACAGTTTTGTCTGGATTTGCATTAGTGCTATGGACTGATAATGTGGAGTGTATGATTTTTAGCCTATGGATTTGAATTTTGCCAGGTGCCCCTCTCCCCCTTTGGGGTCTATAAGCTTTAGTGAGTGTCGCCATGGCTTGTGTTAGTCATTAGTTTGTGGGCATTCATGTGTGTATAATGGGAACACACTACAGACCATAATAGGACATGTGACGGCTAATGGAATGTGCTTAGCTACATAGTAAACACTAACGTTGATTATCTCTCTTTCTGGAGTCAGTGAATGGTGTGTTTGTTGTACCTTGTGAAACTGGTTATCTGCTTTCTTGAAACTGGTATCAGACTTTGTGTGTCCATCCTGGAATGGTGCCGGCAGTATGAATATCATTATCTCTGATAACCCTTCCCCTACCACATTTACATGTAACCATCACTACATGTATAGCATATGGAGTAATGGTATCTGGAATAAATACAGGGTTGCTAAACGGGAAGGTTCTGGTGAAGAGTTGTATGGTGATCTGAAGGCATTCATTATCAGTGGTGGCCAAGGGTACAGAAGGCCATGTACATAGTAGCAATGCATGGTATAGCCTATGATGCTGCTGAAATGGATTGATTGTATATGGGAAGCTTCAGACACACTTGGATGCATCCATAAGGCCAGCTATTTTTGAAGGAAATGCATAATACCATACCGTATTAGCCAGAAATATTGGTGGGAATTAAATTTGGCGGTTTAAATTTGGCGGTTCAGTACGAGATCGCCATACGAGTAGGGAATTTTGGCGGATTTTAATTTGGCGGTTGTGATATAGACCACCAAACCGCCAAATTTAATTTCCCGCCAAATTTTCCGGCTATTATGGTATTCAGTTTTTGATGGCCCCTAACAGGCTGAAATAGCATGATGTACACCATACATATTATGTATGGCGATCCCGTACCGAACTGCCAAATTTAAATCCGCTAATAGTGATTTGGGGCTCAACCGCCAAATTTAATTCCTGCCAATATTTCCAGCTATATATATGGTATATTATATACTTATTGCCATAGTAGAATGACGATACCGGGAAATATCACGAGTTCATTGCCGCGTATTGTTACGAGTGCGAAGCACGAGTAACAATGCAAAAGGCAATGAACGAGTGATATTTCCATGGTATCGTCGTTCTACTATGGCAATAAGGTATTTATCGTATATTTAAGAAGCCTATTCTGTACTGGAGCTTTATTAGCTCAAGCGGCAAAGCTAAGAAGGGACTGCTTTAAGTTTTGGTGATGGCCGCCGTCATTTCAGGCACCGAAGACTAAGGCGTATAGCTAAGTAAGGTAAGGGCAGCGGCACCGTGGCTCATTTATCTATTTAACTCGGGCAACAAAAACGACTGATAGCAGCAACTCACTTTCTTCTCTGGCGCTCAACGTTCAACCATTGTTCAACGTTTCAACACTGTATATATGGCGATCATGTGACGAACACGACTGATACGGATTTTGCACATGACGAACACAACTGATATGGGAAATTATCATACGTGTTTCCACCCACGCGTTTCCCATATGTTTGTATTACGGGTCAAAGTTCAATATACGATAAATACGATTATTGATAATTGTCACTAATGGGCCAAAAATCAGTACACAGGGACTACTATAATAATAATAATACCCAACTTGACTACACATGCATATAGTCAGAAGAAAATTCAAGTGACTAGGGTAGCTCAGCTGATTCACGCTCTTAGACTAGTGTTTGTGTGTGGGCCAGTGTGGCATTACAATTCAACCATACAAGTACGTCATTATGTTGGCACTCTCAGCTCTAAGTAGGAAACAATAGCTAATGACACTCACACCCAATTCATGGCTGGCAAGTACAAGTAGAGTACGTAATGCATGTGTGCACGCATTATGAAGATCATGATCAAGCCTTTGAGTGTACGCTATAACTCTTTGGTATTTCATAGGCAGATGGCCATTCTGCCTTTTTCATGGGCAGGTGTACAATGTCATAGTTATGCTGTCTTAAGGTAGAATAAGCACCTGCTATGAATCTGTTATTTCACATGAAACACTAACGAGGGAAGTACTGTCATCCTTTGTACGACCCTTCTTATTGTTGGATGAATGTTTTCGAATTCTGGATGTCAATCTTTATCTTGAGTACGCAACATTGGAAATGCTGAACGTGATAATGCATATCCTTACTGGCTTTGGTGATTTATTCCAGGGCAATGATCATGAAAGTGGCTGTAACAAGTTATTATGACAAAATTTGTCTCCTTAATAAATAATTGACCTAAGCTAGCATACAGAATGTTTAATTAAAGGTTCAAGGATAATACGGATGCTAAGCACTGGCATCTCCACTCCAAACTCTCCATTAGTATATTATTGGTACTGTCCTTGATCAAGAGTTTCATTGCATATGGTAAAGGGTCACTACGTATGTAAGTAGCATACTTAAGTTAATAAATATGTAATATTACGTAATTGTCATAATTAATGAAACCAATAAAGTATTAAAATTTAATTTTATAAAAATGATAGTTGGGAATGGTCGTCAAAATGAAATGCTTATCCTTCAATCCAGCGTAAGGTGTTTGTGATTCAGTTGACCCTTTACCAGGTACGTCCTGAGGGAGCCAACAAATCTAGTCACTAATTCAAACTCCCACAAGGACATACTATCCTCAATCGATGATAAATTCTCCTCAGCAAATTTCAATGTGACAGGCTTCAGTCTCTCTAGAATATTCTTCCTCCCCAGCCTCAGGACGTCCAAGGCCCTGATCTTGGCGGGGATCATGTGATCCCAAACCTTCCAGCCTCCCCTCCTCCTTTTCCACTCGCTGGGTAGATCCAGTTTCTCGCATACGGTGCTCCACCTCTCTCTCGCCTCAGACAGTACTTTTTTGTGATCGTATTCCTTTGGATTGAGGGGGAAGGCCCCTTCGTTGTCACCGTTTATGTAGTCCAAAAGATTGTGTATACTTGCATCCTGCTGGCTATCATCGTTAAATACTTCTGGTAGTATGTGCGAACACAAGGCCTGCTCAAAATAATACGCTATCCGACAGTAGTCCACCATCAATAGGTCACCTTGTCAGGCTTTTCTTTCTTGCTCGATGGTGGTGGCCAACTGCTTTTGAAGGTCTTCAATTCGATCTTGTGTCGAGTTTATGGACTCAGCCATCTTCCTTGTTCCACTTTTAAGCTCTGTGACCTTGTGCTTCACTTCTCTTGAATCCTCTGTAAGGCTCTGATACTCCTGTTGTTGTGTGTTTATTCCCTTAGAGAGGAACTCGATTTTCTCTCGAATCCACTTGTCCTTTTCTTCCATTCTTTGGAGTCTATCTCCCAGTTCTTTTACTTGTTTCGATAGAGCACCCATTTCGGAGTTTATCAATTTTCCTTTCTCCTCCAACTGGGTCTGTAACTCCATGATGTCAGTGGCTCATTTCGCATCACTCCCTCTGATTGAGGGCGGGGCCGGATGAAGCACTTGCGCATGCGTTAATACTTATCGAGCGCGAGGTGAGAAAATTATTAATGATCACGAGCAAAATATTTAATTATTAGCGGCGACAAAACAGCCATCTATCCCAGTTTTGTGGAAAATGGCTCCATTCCAGCATTGAGTGTACAATCAACCCCCCCCCCCCCCCCCCCCCGTAGGTGGAACTAACGCTGTTTCTTACCCAAGAGTCTAGCAAAAGGGGGTGAATTCTAACGCTGAATTTCATTTCCATGTTCTTTCACACTGCACTATACAAGTGATGGTCACCATAGACATTTAATGATAATAAATTATTGTATCGATATCATAATTAAATGAACGGCATTATAATGACATCAGGTGCTCAGTAAGCTTACACTGGAGATATAATAATATTATTGTTCAGAGTAGATCTACATAGCTGTCCTCAAGTTAATCTAAATGAAGATAGTC
Organism: Cliona cf. orientalis; assembly: GCA_963930775.1. Taxonomy (NCBI): domain Eukaryota; kingdom Metazoa; phylum Porifera; class Demospongiae; order Clionaida; family Clionaidae; genus Cliona; species Cliona cf. orientalis. Next base: position 833,057 of record OZ005699.1, on the reverse strand, counting down.
ATGATGGAGTCCAGTCTTTGTTATCTTATCCCTCAGTGATCCAATGAATTCAGCAACCAACTCAAACTGCCACGGAGGTAGTTCATCCTTCATGGCCTCCACCTTCTCCTCAGCGTATTTCAGGCGGATTGGACAGGGGAAATCTATGCAGACTCCACACATTTTTAGCACTTCGATAGCTCTGATATCACCAGGTACATCGGAATCGTACACACTCCATCCTCCTGCTTTCGTTTTCGACGCATCGGGAAAATTGAAATTCTTACATATAGTTTCCCATTTATTCCGTGCACAGCTTAATATTCCCTCATAGTCGCACTCATCTGGATCCAAAGGAAAAAGGTTGTCGCCATTCAAAAACTTCAAAAGAGCATATAGATTGGCGCTAACGTCGTTCACTGAAAAGACTTCCGGTAGCACGTAAGCACAGATAGCCTGCTCAACATACACAGCCACCATGGCAAGATCACCTGGTATGTTGTGGCCTGATTCTAAGGACTTTCTCCTCTCGGCTATAACGTTCCAATGTTTACACAACTCCTCAATATGACGTCTCCGCATCGACGAGGTGGCATTCATTTCCCTCCCTAGCTTAAGCAAATTCTTCTTGAGTGTCTCTTGTTGAGCGAGTCCGGCTTCAAGCTCTTTAGAAAATTCCTCCAGATTTTCTCTAAGCGATTGCTGTTGTTCGCGTACCTTTTGTATCACGCCCGCAACCTTGGCATCCATATTAAATTCGTCTACCGGTATATGCGACGGTTGAAAATGTGTGTCTATCGGCGCATCACCGTCTTCTTTGGATCCTCGAATGGTACATGAGGGCTCTACCGCCATTCTTCTCAGCACACAATTCCTTGTCAAGATCAAAAACTGCCAGTTGGCCAAAGAAATTGTTATTAATCATGTGACGCTATTTATTTATACGTGTACGTGCTAATTAGCTCTTTCCTGCCAGTGTTACTCGAGAAAGTAATAGGGGTTAAAATAGTGTGGGGGTACACAAACTCTGGGAGGTACTAAGAGTATCGGGAAAGCTGCTGTTGCCTAGTAGGGGTACACTCTTTCTTGCCTAGTCTGTTACTAAGCAGGGAGAGACTGAGCCTGAGTGCAGGGGTAGCTACACTCGGTCTTTCCTTCCAGTATTACTTAGAGTCGGGAGAGCAATACAGTGGAGTAGGAAGCAATCGCGGGTTGCAGGGGCCACCGATACAAGTTGTGGGTGTGGCTTTGATTACTGAATTTTGTGACCACAATTATTCTTTTGTAGAGGTTGTATTTTAGTAATCAAAGTGTGATATATTATGATGAAATTGGAAGAATACATACACAAGGTTTTGTATCAAGCCTGATTATTGGGGGGGCCAGGCCCCCCCCTTCTGAAATATTGGGGGGGCCAGTGGCCCCCCTGGCCCCCCTGGTTCCTACTCCACTGGCAATAGTGTGGGGGTACACGCTTGCCTGTTTGCTAGTACTTTAATAAGCTGGGAGGGAAGAGTGCAAGGGGTACACCCTTTCCTTGTCACGGTGGGGGTATACTTGTCGGGTAGCTAGCTACACTCCTTTAGTGCATGATGTGGCACGTGCACTGTAGTAATTGTAGGCAATTATCACCATTGTGATCAATAATGTCATTATTGATCATGCATGTACTATGACATGCTGCTTCACACATTCATAATATTAATTATTATGCTCTTGATGTGACGCATTCACTTACCTGGGCGTTCTTTCGCGTATAAATGCGATACTGATACCTCGAATATTGGCCCACCCCCCCCCCCCCCCCTTAGCCCAATGTAAGGTGCACTACCCATGGGCCCTCTTTAAAATTTCACGAGGGTACGGTATATAGATATCACAATTAAATGAACGGCATTATGACATCAGATGCTCAGTAAGCTTACATTGTAAATATATTGTTCAGAGTAGATCTAGCTACATAGCTGTCCTCAAGTTAATCTAAGTGAAGGTAGTTATGATGGAGTCCAGTCTTTGTTAACTTATCCCTCAGTGATCCAATGAATTCAGCAACCAACTCAAACTGCCACGGAGGTATATAGTTCATCCTTCATGGCCTCCACCTTCTCCTCAGCGTATTTCAGGTGGATTGGACAGGGGTAATTTTTGCTGACACACATTTTTAGCGCTTCGATAGCTCTGATATCACCAGGTACATCAGAATCGTACAAAGTCCACCCACCCGCTTTCGTTTTCCATGCACCGGGAAAATTCAAATTCTTACATATAGTTTCCCATTTATTCCGTGCACAGCTTAATATCCCCTCACAGTCATACTTATCTGGATCCAAAGGAAAGAGCTTGTCGTCGCCATTCAAGAAGTTCAAAAGATCATCTATATTGGCGCTAACGTCGTTCACTGAAAAGACTTCCGGTAGCACGTAAGCACAGATAGCCTGCTCAACATACACAGCCACCATGCCAAAATCACCTGGTATGTTGTAGCCTGATTCTAAGGGCTTTCTCCAGGTCCCCTCGGCTATAACTTTCCACTGTTTGTGACGCAACTCCTCACTTTGACTTCTCTGCATCAACGAGGTGGCATCCATTTCCCTCCCTAGTTTAAGCAAATTCTTCTTGAGTGTCTCATGTCCGGCTTCAAGCTGTTTAGAAAGATCCTCCAGATTTTCTTCAAGCGATTGCTGTTGTTCGTCTATCTCTTGTAACATGTCCATAATCTTGTTTGTAGTAGCGGCATCCATAGTAATATCGTCTTTTATATGCGACGGCTGAAAATGTGTGTCTATCTGCGCATCACCGTCTTCTTTAGATCCTCGAATGGTAGACGAGGGCTCTACCGCCATTCTTCTCAGCACCTTATCAAAGTGTCAATATCGTATCCGTTCTTATTAACGCCACTTAGCCGTAAAAATTGCACTTGCGCCTGGGGACGTGGCTAACAACGCGTAATATGCAGCCCAATTATCCTACGAGACAATAATTTCATTGCGCATGCGCATTATTCCGACCGTCGTGGATCATGGTACCGTTTAGCAAATAAGTCTTTATCTCCCCAGTAGCAATTTACTTTTCTGTGGTTATGAGGTAATTATAGTGTAATTATGATGAAACCTATGGTGTAATCTATGAGGTAATTATGAGAAAATTCAGGGCCTCGCTGGAGCCTTTCTGAGACTTGAAAATCAGTAAATATGTAGAGTATCTTACGCGTGTATCCAGCGAATAGATTACAAGCTGAGCGCTACTTTCTCTGAGAAGTACTGTTGGTTGAACTTCACGTGTTTTCTTGGCTTACGTAATGCCATGAATAAATAAAGCTAGCCTTGCGCTCGCGCTATATATAGCACGCATCACTGCCACAAGGGGCTGGCCCGCGCGCGACTGCAGCAGCGTGACCAACCTGAACTTCGGAAGGAATACTGTGTTGTCGAGTTCGTCTCTGTGATTGAAGCATCGAAATTTGTCGCTATCAAGGTTGAGAGTCGATCTTAGACGCCATCTCCATGATTTCTGGGGCCAGCATCGATCGATGTGTACGCATTCTATTGACGACCTTTTACCACATGCACCATTTCACTGTGCAGCTACTGGGGAGATGGTCAAGGGTTCATAGTAATTATCAAGTAAGCCATTAATATTTTATAACGTTTTTCCATTTGCTTGACACCATATCAAAATTTAAAATATAATCATGATGGAGTCCATTTTTTATCTTCTAGCTCCCTCGACGACCCAATGAAGTCAGCAACCAACTCAAACTGCCACAGAGGTAGTTCGTCCTTCATGGATTCCATGTTCTCCTCAGCATACTTTAGACTGACAAAATAAATAAATAATTTATTATCTAAATATTTATAGAACCATTTTCCATATTCGTCTGTATCTGTACCAAATTTCATGATTTGATACCTTTACTGTGCAAACATTGCTTGTTTCAGAAAAGTAAATTGCTACTAGGAATGTAACAAATACTGTTTTATAAGATGATAGTTGGGAATGGTCGTCAAATGCTTATCTGTCAATCCAGCGTAAGGTGTTCGTGATTCAGTCGACCGTTTACCATGACATTGTATATACGTCCTAAGGGAGCCAATAAATCTAGTGACCAATTCAAACTCCCACGAGGACATATTATCCTCAATCAATGATAAATTCTCCTCGGGCAACTTTCAATGCGATGGGCTTCACTCTCTCTAGAATACTCTTCCTCCCCAGCCTCAGGACGTCCAAGGCCCTGATCTCGGCGGGGATTGTGTGATCCCAAACCTTCCAGCCTCCCCTCCTCCTTTTCCACTCACTGGGTAGATCCAGCTTCTCGCACGTGGTGCTCCACCTCTCTCTCGCCTCAGATAATACTTTTTTGTGATCATACTCCTTTGGATCGAGGGGGAAGGCCCCTTCGTTGTCACCATTTATGCAGTCCAAAAGATTGTGGATGTTTGCATCCTGCTGGCTATCATTGTTAAATACTTCTGGTAGTACGTGCGAACATAAGGCCTGCTCATAATAACACGCTATCCGACAGTAGCTCACCATCAATAGGTCACCTTGCTGGGCTTTTCTTTCTTGCTCGATGGTGGTGGCCAACTGCTTTTGAAAGTCTTCAATTCGATCTTGTGTCGAGTTTATGGACTCAGCCATCTTCCTTGTTCCACTTTTAAGCTCTGTGACCTTGTGCTTCACTTCTCTTGAACCCTCTGTAAGGCTCTGATACTCCTGTTGTTGTGTATTTATCCCCTTAGAGAGGAACTCGATTTTCTCTCGAATCCACTTGTCCTTTTCTTCCATTCTTTGAAGTCTATCTCCCAGTTCTTTTACTTGTTTCGATAGAACACCCATTTCGGAGTTTATCAACTTTCCTTTCTCCTCCAACTGGGTCTGTAACTCCATGATGTCAGTGGCTCATTTCGCATCACTCCCTCTGATTGAGGGCGGGGCCGGATGAAGCACTTGCGCATGCGTTAATACCTATCGAGCGCGAGGTGAGAAAATTATTAATGATCACGAGCAAAATATTTAATTATTAGCAGCGACAAAACAGCCAGTTTTGTGGAAAATAGCTCCATTCTGAGTGTACAATCAATCCCCCCCCCCAGTAGGTGGAGCTAACGCTGTTTCTCACCCAAGAGTCTAGCAAAAGGGGGTGAATTCTAACGCTGAATTTCATTCCATATTCTTTCACACTGCAGTCGTGTGCACGTGACAGTCACCCGGCATAATATTTAATGATAAATTATTGTATCGATATCATAATTAAATCAACGGCATTATAATGACATCAGGTGTTCAGTAAGCTTACATTGGAGCTATAATATTGTTCAGAGTAGATCTAGCTACATAGCTGTCCTCAAGTTAATCTAAGTGAAGGTAGTTATGATGGAGTCCAGTCTTTATTATCTTATCCCTCAGTGATCCAATGAATTCAGCAATCAACTCAAACTGCCACGGAGGTAGTTTATCCTTCATGGCCTCCACCTTCTCCTCAGCGTATTTCAGGCGGATTGGACAGGGGAAATCTATGCAGACTCCACACATTTTTAGCACTTCGATAGCTCTGATATCGCCAGGTACATCGGAATCGTACACAGTCCACCCACCTGCTTTCGTTTTCGACACATCGGGAAAATTGAAATTCTTACATATAGTTTCCCATTTTTCCCGTGCACAGCTTAATATCCCCTCACAGTCGCACTCATCTGGATCCAAAGGAAAGAGGTTGTCACCATTCAAAAACTTCAAAAGAGAATATAGATTGGCGCTAACGTCGTTCACTGAAAATACTTCCGGTAGCACGTAGGCACAGATAGCCTGCTCAACATACACAGCCACCATGGCAAGATCACCTGGTATGTTGTGGCCTGATTCTAAGGACTTTCTCCTCTCGGCTATAACTTTCCAATGTTTACACAACTCCTCAATATGACGTCTCCGCATCGACGAGGTGGCATCCATTTCCCTCCCTAGTTTAAGCAAATTCTTCTTGAGTGTCTCTTGTTGAGCGAGTCCGGCTTCAAGCGCTTTAGAAAAATCCTCCAGATTTTCTCTAAGCAAATGCTGTTGTTCGCGTACCTTTTGTATCACGCCCGCAACCTTGGCATCCATATTAAAATCGTCTACCGGTATATGCGACGGTTGAAAATGTGTGTCTATCTGCGCATCACCGTCTTCTTTGGATCCTCGAGTGGTACATAAAGGCTCTACCGCCATTCTTCTCAGCACACAATTCCTTGTCAAGATGCCAGTTGGCCAAAAAAGTGTCATTTAATCGCGTGACGCTAATACGTGTACGTGTACCAGGGCTGGCAAAAGCGCTAATCAGCTCTTCCTGCCACTCGAGAAAGTAGGGGTTAAAATAGTGTGGGGATATAGCCTAGTAGGGATACAATCTTTCTTGCCTATTACTAAGCAGGGAGAGACTGCCTGAGAGTGCAGGGGTAGCTACACTCGATCTTTCCTTCCAGTATTACCGTCTTAGAGTTGGGAGAGCAATAGTATGGGGGTACACACTTGCCTCTTTGCTAGTACTTAAGCTGGGAGGGAAGAGTGCAAGGGGTACATCCTTTCCCGGTCACGGTGGGGGTATACTTCTCTTGGGTAGCTAGCTACACTCCTTCGGTGCATGATGCGGCATGTGCACTGTAGCAATTGTAGGCAATTGTCACCATTATGATCAATAATGTCATTATTGATCATGTACTATGACATGCTGCTTCACATATTATTCATATTAATAATATTATTATTAATTATTATGCTCTTGACATGACACATTCACTTATCTGGGCGCTCTTTCGTGTATAAACGCGATACTGATACCTCAAATATCAGCCCACCCCCCCCCCCTTAGCCCAATGTAAGGTGCACTGCCCATGGGCCCTCTTTAAAATTTCACGAGGGTACGGTATATAATATTGATATCACAATTAAATGAACAGCATTATGACATCAGGTGCTCAGTAAGCTTACATTGTAAATATATTGTTCAGAGTAGATCTAGCTACATAGCCGTTCTCAAGTTAATCTAAGTGAAGGTAGTTATGATGGAGTCCAGTCTTTGTTAACTTATCCCTCAGTGATCCAATGAATTCAGCAACCAACTCAAACTGCCACGGAGGTAGCTCATCCTTCATGGCCTCCACCTTCTCCTCAGCGTATTTCAGGTGGATTGGACAGGGGTAATTTTTGCCAACAAATATTTTTAGCGCTTCGATAGCTCTGATATCACCAGGTACATCAGAATCGTACAAAGTCCACCCACCCGCTTTAGTTTTCCACGCATCGGGAAAATTGAAATTCTTACATATAGTTTCCCATTTATTCCGTGCACAGCTTACTATCCCCTCACAGTCGTACTTATCTGGATCCAAAGGAAAGAGCTTGTTGTCGCCATTCAAAAAGTTCAAAAGATCATATATATTGGCGCTAACGTCGTTCACTGAAAAGACTTCCGGTAGCACGTAAGCACAGATAGCCTGCTCAACATACACAGCCACTATGCCAAAATCACCTGGTATGTTGTAGCCTGATTCTAAGGGGGTCCTCTCGGCTATAACTTTCCACTGTTTGTGACGCAACTCCTCATGATCACTTTGACTTCTCTGCATCAACGAGGTGGCATCCATTTCCCTCCCTAGTTCAAGCAAATTCTTCTTGAGTGTCTCATGTCCGGCTTCAAGCTGTTTAGAAAGATCCTCCAGATTTTCTTCAAGCAATTGCTGTTGTTCGTCTAGCTCTTGTAACATGTCCATATAAATCTTGTTTGTAGTAGCGGCATCCATAGTAATATCTTCTTTTATATGCGACGGTTGAAAATGTGTGTCTATCTGCGCATCACCGTCTTCTTTGGATCCTCGAGTGGTACATGAAGGCTCTACCGCCATTCTTCTCAGCACACAATTCCTTGTCAAGATGCAGTTGGCCAAAGAAAGTGTTATTTAATCGCGTGACGCTAATATATACGTGTACGTGTGCCAGGGCTGGCAAAAGCGCTAATCAGCTCTTCCTGCCACTCGAGAAAGTAGGGGTTAAAATTGTGTGGGGATACACAAAGGTCAATAGAGCTGGAAGGCTGCTGTTGCCTAGTAGGGGTACACTCTTTCTTGCCTATTACTAAGCAGGGAGAGACTGTCTGAGAGTGCAGGGGTAGCTACACTCGATCTTTCCTTCCGGTTTTACTTAGTGTTGGGAGAGCAATAGTGTGGGGGTACACGCTTGCCTCTTTGCTAGTACTTAAGCTGGGAGTGGAATTAAGAGTGCAAGGGGTAAACCCTTTCCTTGTCACGGTGGGGGTACAATGTATACTTGTCTTGGGTAGCTAGCTACACTCCTTCGGTGCATGATGCGGCATGTGCACTGTAGTAATTGTAGGCAATTGTCACCATTGTGATCAATAATGTCATTATTGATCATGCATGTATATACTACGTATGGTATGACATGCTGCTTCACACTTTCATAATATTAATTATTATGCTCTTGACGTGACACATTCACTTACCTGGGCGTTCTTTCGCGTATAAATGCGATACTGATACCTCGAATAATATTTATCGGCCCACCCCCCCCCCCCTTAGCCCAATGTAAGGTGCACTGCCCATGGGCCCTCTTTAAAATTTTACGAGGGTACGGTATATTAATATCACAATTAAATGAATGGCATTATGACATCAGGTGCTCAGTAAGCTTACATTGTAAATATATTGTTCAGAGTAGATCTAGCTACATAGCTGTCCTCAAGTTAATCTAAGTGAAGGTAGTTATGATGGAGTCCAGTCTTTGTTAACTTGTCCCTCAGTGATCCAATGAATTCAGCAACCAACTCAAACTGCCACGGAGGTAGTTCATCCTTCATGGCCTCCACCTTCTCCTCAGCGTATTTCAGGTGGATTGGACTGGGGTAATTTTTTCCGACAAATATTTTTAGCGCTTCGATAGCTCTGATATCACCAGGTACATCAGAATCGTACAAAGTCCACCCACCCGCTTTCGTTTTCCATGCATCGGGAAAATTGAAATTCTTACATATAGTTTCCCATTTGTTCCGTGCACAGCTTAATATCCCCTCACAGTCGTACTTATCTGGATCCAAAGGAACGAGCTTGTCGTCGCCATTCAAAAACTTCAAAAGATCATATATATTGGCGCTAACGTCGTTCACTGAAAAGACTTCCGGTAGCACGTAAGCACAGATAGCCTGCTCAACATACACAGCCACCATGGCAAAATCACCTGGTATGTTGTAGCCTGATTCTAAGGACTTTCTCCAGGTCCCCTCGGCTATAACTTTCCACTGTTTGTGACGCAACTCCTCACTTTGACTTCTCTGCATCAACGAGGTGGCATCCATTTCCCTCCCTAGTTTAAGCAAATTCTTCTTGAGTGTCTCATGTTGAGCATCAAGCTCTTTAGAAAGATCCACCAAATTTTCTTCAAGCGATTGCTGTTGTTCGTCTATCTCTTGTAACATGTCCATAATCTTGTCAGTAGTAGCGGCATCCATAGTATCGTCCTTATGCGACGGCTGAAAATGTGTGTCTATCTGCGCGTCACCGTTTTCTTTGAATCCTTGAATGGTACATGAGGGCTCTACTGCCATTCTTCTCAGCACACAATTCCTTGTCAAGATCCGAGCAAGATCAATAGTTGGTCAATCATGTGACACTGCTTTATAGTCTATTAAATGCTGATGATGCAATACATCCAACGCTGTCTGCATGTCTGAGTTCGAGACTAACACAAAGTCTGATTCCAGATCTGTTAAGCAGTCGACGCCCCCCCCCCCCCCCCCCGGCCCCCTCCCCTCATACCCTCCAACGTAGTCTCACGGAGCCAGACGCACGCGGGGGATTTGGCGCCATGGCAGGGTTGTCCTGGGTAGCTATAGCTAGCGACTGTTGATAACTATAGTACGCTATACATACAGCCATATTATGTATGGTTGCTAAACAATGACATTCAGCTCACCATTCTGTATAGACAATAATAATTATTATTAATTTCATTTCTCTCATTGATTCATCATTGTTTTTTAATAATATCCTACTCTCAGACAGTTGATGATTGTGATCTTATTTCAGTTTCTTCAGCTCCATCTTCAAGAGTGTGTGTTTCTTATGCATAATATTATTAGCTATAGCTACGTATACTGTTAAGCTAGCTATTAAATATTGTGTTAATCTTTCACACAGGTGTCAAAATTCTCACTCCATATAATTTTAGCTATATATACTAGCTGTAAGCAGGGAGAGAAGAGTGCAGGGGTACACTCTTTTCTTCCAGTAGCTACTAGTTAAAGTCGGGCCGGAGAGCAAGCAATATAGTGTGGGGGTACACTAGCTATAAGCTCTTTCTTAATTGCCTGCCAGTTAGCTAGTAAGCAGGGAGAGAAGAGTACAGGGGTACACTCTTTCCTTCCAGTAGCTATTAATTACTTAGAGTTGGGAGAGCAATAGTGTACTAATAGGCAAGAAAGAGTGTACCCCTGTACTCTTCTTTCCACTGCTTAGTAGCTAACAGGTAAGAAAGTGTGTAGGCTACCCCTGCTCTATAATTCTATTCCCGATAGTAGAAAGTGTGTACACCTACAACAGCAACTTTCCCGTTATATTGGCAGGAATGAGTGCATGTACCCTGGCCTAAATTGTTTCCTCCCAGTAATACACAGGTGTTACCTTAATTTGTCTACCCCCACACTATTTTAACACCTAGCTATACTTGGGAAGTAGCTAACACTGGCAGCAAAGAGTGTAGGAGCTAGTACACTCTTTCCTGCCATGCAGTTAACGTTTTGAATAGTGTTTTCATAGTGTCACATGACCCCCTTCCCTTAAAGTTGTCCCCCTGGACACTGTACCCTAGGGCAGTAGCTATGTTCCCGGGATGTATGCATGTACTTCACTAGAGTAGGGTGTCTCCTTGGGATATTAGACACTAGAGCCACGTGTCCTTTCTAGGGCCATGTGTCCCCATAGGACTAATGTCCCCATACAGTGTCAGTAAACTTCAGCCTTCACGGCATATAGATGACTGGGTAGCTAGCTAGCTAAAGGAATCACAAAAAAAGCTGCTGATTGGTTGTTGTAAACATTCAAACATAATGAAAATAAAGTTGGTGAATTGATGAAATTGCATTTGATCAGGCCAGGGGACTCCTTTGTTATAGGTAGTACACACAAGGTACTCTCTTGGTCTCTTCCCAGTAAGTATTTTCCTTGCTGTGATCATCTTCGACAAGGCCTGGGCGGAGGATGCTGTAGCTACGTGTGAGGGCTCAGGCTTCAAAGAATAATCTGAGGGCAGGAAAATTTGAAACTTTTGACCCTCATGCAGCAATCGAGTGCTTATGATTTGATAGTGTAATGGAATACAAAAAGCCAAAAATGAGGGAGCTTAGCCCCTCCCCACTCCCCCAACATTTCTCCATGTGGGGACACGTAACACTGGTCCAGGAGAGGACATTCGACTCTTATAGGGCTGCACATCCGGGGGGACATGTGGCTCTAGTGCAGAGTGTCTGGGGGGATACTGTACACGGGGGGGGGGGGGGGGGGGGGGGGGGGGGGGACAGGGGGACAGGCAGCACTCCGACAGCTAGTGTAATTTATTCCCCACATATTATGCTATAACAGAAACCCAGCCCCTGACCCCTGAGAGAGGGACCATGCACAGTCCGGGGGGGGGGGGGGGGGGGGGGGGGGGACCACTTATAGTACAGGACTATAGTCTCGTTTACAATAATACTTCAATGTCCCCAGACGCTTAGGGTGGGGTGTATATGGTTGACAGCCTTGCCCATTGAGAATCATGGCTTTGCTCGAGCTCTCAGCATTTGGGGATGCGATGTGCCTGAGATATAATTAGCCTCTAAATAACCATCTCAAATAAAACAGTCATTCATTCAGCTTTGATCATGCCTTGTCGTGTCCAACTGGTGGGTTTCCCTCAATTAAACACAATGAAGTCAGAGACATCACTGCCTCATTGCTCTCGCTGGAGGATTGCCATGGTGTCTCCATTGAACCACACCTGCAGTCTCTCTCTGGTGAGATAATGCAACTTCGCTCTGTCGATATAGAGAGTCAAGGCTTGATATAGCTGCCTATGGTTTTGGGGGTAGCCTTTTTTTTCATGATACGTTCAAGCATGATACGAAGAAGAAATTCAGGAGCTCAGCCTTTTGCAGGTCTATATGTGCAGTGGTTGTCAAACCTGTTGGAATAGAGGAGACTGATTAAATTTTTGTTCAGAAGTTTGCAGATTCTTTTTGACTTTCTCAGGTTAAGCTTCCTGAAGAAAGTAGCTAAATATAATAATTTACAACTTTGTTCCTGTTTTTTTGCCAGCGGATGTCCAGGTTTTTAACCCATGCGCTCGATCAAAGTCAAACCTCACTTCCATCCACTTATAGGCGTCACGGCAGGACTCGAAAGAAAAGGCAACATGCATGACTAGACTCTACATTCACACCACTGGTTCTACATATTAATCAACTACAGGAGGAATGGGAAGAGCAGCTAGCTACAACCTTTTATAAGAGATTGGCTGCTATAGATGCCAAGTGAAAAATGAGATTAGCCTCGTATACCCAGGCCCTGGGTACAAGGCTAAGTCCATGGCAGTGGACCATACTGCATGATCTATCGATCGTCACTTACCTATAGACTTCAAATGCTGCTTTCGCTCTCTTATAGTGCATGTCTACTTCTTCTATCAGTAGCTAATTGATTGACTATTGAATTAGTGAATATAACTTGACTTGCTTGACTTGCTTGAAATCTTCGAGCTCTCCTCTCTAGAGGAACGTAGGCTGAACCTCAAGCTTGGACTCTTGTTTAAAATCCTCCATGAATTTTGCTATTTCCCCGAAACGGAATCTTTCACGACTCTCAGGAACTATTGCTCCAGCAGAAGTACTCATTGCCTACAGCTCACTGTGCCATTTGCTCACACTAATTCCTACAAATATTCTTTTTTTCCTCATACAATACAACAGTGGAACTCCCTGGACACTAGTTGTGTATTTGCTAATTCCTACACGTCTTTCATGCATAGCTTGTCTTAATTACTCTTATTATTTGTGCATATTGGTTAATTACCATCATATATCTATGTATTTTATTTATTTATTTTTTTTTTTTTTAGTATAGTATATATATAGGGCATGCACTTGATTAGCTGTGTCACTGCTATTGTATGTCCATTGCATTATGCATAAAGTATTATAGAGAAAAAAAAAAAAAAAAAAAAAAAAAAACTATACCTATAGGCTATACTAACTTAAATGGCAACGTAATATTATCCGGTAAGAAAATACTGGCAATACGCACAATATCACAAAAATTATTGCAGTTGTGACCTTAATTTGTAACCTCTGTAACCGATTATTTCTTGAATTATTAAAATAGGCGTACCCTAGTATATATATATCAAGCACCATATCACAAGTTTTCAAGTGTGTGCCAGGGATCAGAGATGTGGCTTGGAGTACTCCACTGCCGCTGATCATGACTCGCGGCAGTCAGTCAGATAGATATAGCTACAACAACACATGCACAGGCTCTAGACTCCCAGGCGACAGACTTTACGCGGGCCCGCGCGCATGTATACTTGACCCCTTGCATGCGCGTGCGCGGGATAATTATATGGCCACCACTATGTCTGGGAGCGATCTATTTAATAAACCTAACAGACGTGTAGCCCTGAATGCATATTTGTTGGAACTAGCTCAGCTATAGTCTTCATCAAAGCGAAGTTAACGTTCATCGATGTCCAGAGGAGAATACCCGGATGCTGCCGGCAGGCAGGCACTCCGGGAACGTCAGATTGAATTCTTGATGCAGAGAAATCATAGACTAAATGAGGAGCTACGCCTTCAGCAAGCACAATCAAGAACGAGAAGTAAAGAACTTTCTGACATAATAGTGTCACTATATGAGCAATTACAATCACAAAAAGACTTCTATGAAAACAAGATTGCTCATTTGGAAGCAGAGGGGAAGTCAGATGCTGAAGCTCGTGATAGATTAATGATGAGTGAGGCCGCATGCCTTTTCGAGCGGGGAATTTGTTGTTATATACTTCCGGAAGTATATCATTCACAAAATAAGTTTAAAGCATCTATCCCTCAGCTGCAGGAGTATCTGGGAGTCGATGATAGTAAGGAGGCTGAGCTGCCAAGGGAGCTGAAACGATTGGACCCACAGAGAGTTCTATCGGAGGCGAGGAAGAAATGGAAACATTTACAGAATTTCGTATATATTCCTAAGGCTATGCAGGCTATTGGCTTCCTGAAACGTGACAGAATTCCGGTGGCACACCCCAGTCCAATCTTCCTGCGTGAAGTAGAAGCAAAGATTGAGCAGATGGAAACCAGTTATGATGAATACAGCTTTCCCATAATTAAAGAATTCATTATTCAATGAGAAAGGTGCTAGAAGAAAATCTTGAACTTAAACACAAGGACATGATATTACAGTAATTAATTGTTGTATTATATATAGTAGGCAACTGAAAATAAAATTGTGGCTTAAAATAATATATCTGAACTGAATATATTATAGAACCAGTGGACCAGGTGTGAATGTAGAGTGTTCTCTATATCTCTGATCCTCTGGTTGCAACAAGTTACAGTAGGTTACAACAACTTACGGCTGGTCACACTAGGTTACCACAGGTTACAGTACGGTAGGTTACAAGTTATGGCTGGTTACAGTAGGCACAATTATACACACATGTAGGTTATGGCTGGTTGCATGCGCAGTAGCAACTTACAGCCGGTTACAGTTGGGTTACACAGATTATACCACCACTACAGTTTTGCATGATTATAATATTATAGACGAAACAACAATGATATATTACCATACCATTGAACAAGAAGTTGAACTAATTTGTATCATGTGGTCATGTGTTAGTGGAGCTGACACGATAGAAGGAGCCCGGGGGCAAAAGCAGGCCAGTTAATGATGTCACTAATTCAATAGTCAACCAATTACTGATAGAAGAAGTAGACGTATATTGGCTCACTCCCCTTTGGCATAATGAGAGATTAAAAGGGAAAGGAGAGGAAGAGAGAAAACTCATGATACATAAACATAATATTAGCCATGATTAGACAACATGCACTATAAGAGAGCGAAAGCAGCATTTGAAGTCTATAGGTAAGTGACGATCGATAGATCATGCAGTATGGTCCACTGCCATGGACTTAGCCTTGTACCCAGGGCCTGGGTATACGAGGCTAATCTCTTTTCTCACTTGGCATAGCAGCCAATCTCTTATAAAAGGTTGTAGCTAGCTGCTCTTCCCATTCCTCCTGTAGTTGATTAATATGTAGAACCAGTGGTGTGAATGTAGAGCGAGTGTTCTACTTCTCTGATCCTCTATAGTCATGCATGTTGCCTTTTCTTTTCCTGCTCGTGATGCCTATAGGTGGATGGAAGTGAGGTTTGCCTGTTTGATCGAGCGCATGGGTTAAAAACCTGGACATCCGCTGGCAAAAAAACAGGAACAAAGTTGTAATGTTAGCTACTTTCTTCAGGAAGCTTAACCTGAGAAAGTCAAAAAGAATCTGCAAACTCCTGAACAAAAATTTAATCAGTCTCCTCTATTCCAATAGGCTTGACAACCACTGCACATATAGACCTGCAAAAGGCTGAGCTCCTGAATTTCTTCTTCATATCATGCTTCAACAGATCGCATCCTACTTTAGATGAGTTGGTGCATCAATCACAACCTTGCTCTGGTGCATGAGATCTATACCAATCGAATTCACTGTAAAGTTGTGCACTGAGGATGCTGTTTTTATCTCCTAGCTTCCCTTGATACAAGCAAGTCCTCTGGTCCTGATGATATATCAGCACTTAATTATGCTGAAGCACATGGCTGCTAGCCTCGAGCTCACACCATGCACCAATCACTCGGCTGTTCAATCAGTCCCTGCAAGAAGGAAACATATTCCATCAGACTGAAAGATTTCCCATGTTGTCCCTATCCCTAAAGTCTCTCCAGCAAAGTCACCGGACAACTATCGACCTATATCTCATAACTAAGTATTTTAAACAAGATTTTATAAAGAAACATGTATATATAGCTACTCGTTGATTGCTGCTCATCTGGATCTAGTTTGCCACTTATCAAACAGCCAGTGGGGATTCAGAGCAGGATGCTCCACTGTCTCTGCACTTTTATCAACAATTATTCACTGGTTTACACTGTAAATATATTGTTCAGAGTAGATCTACATAGCTGTCCTCAAGTTAATCTAAGTGAAGGTAGTTATGATGGAGTCCAGTCTTTGTTAACTTGTCCCTCAGTGATCCAATGAATTCAGCAACCAACTCAAACTGCCACGGAGGTAGTTTATCCTTCATGGCCTCCACCTTCTCCTCAGCGTATTTCAGGCTGATTGGACAGGGGAAATTTATGCAGACTCCACACATTTTAAGCGCTTCGATATATAGCTCTGATATCACCAGGTACATCAGAATCGTACAAAGTCCACCCACCTGCTTTCGTTTTCCACACATCGGGAAAATTGAAATTCTTACATATAGTTTCCCATTTATTCCGTGCACAGCTTAATATTCCCTCACAGTCGTACTTAGCTATCTGGATCCAAAGGAAAGAGCTTGTCGTCGCCATTCAAAAAGTTCAAAAGATCGTCTATATCGGCGCTAACGTCATTCACTGAAAAGACTTCCGGTAGCACGTAAGCACAGATAGCCTGCTCAACATACACAGCCACCATGCCAAAATCACCTGGTATGTTGTGGCCTGATTCTAAGGACTTTCTCCTCTCGGCTGTAACTTTACACGACTCCTCAATATGACGTCTCTGCATCGACGAGATGGAATCCATTTCCCTCCCTATTGCAAGTAAAATCTTCTTGAGTGTCTCTTGTTGAGCGAGTCCGGCTTCGAGCCCTTTAGAAAGCTTCTCCAGATTTTCTTCAAGTGATTGCTGTTGTTCGTCTATCTCTCGTAACATGTCTTGTTGAAACTAGCGGCATCCATAGTAATATCGTCTTTTATATGCAACGGCTGAAAATGTGTGTCTATCTGCGCATCGCCGTCTTCTTTGGATCCTCGAATGGTAGACGTGGGCTCTACCGCCATTCTTCTCAGCACACAATTCCTTATCAAAGTGTCAAATACCGTATCCGTTCTTATTAACGCCACTTAGCCCGTATATAGCTGCACTGCGCCTGGGGACGTGGCTAACAACGCATTTAATATGCAGCCCAATTATCCTACAAGACAATAATTTCACTGCGCATGCGCAACATTCCGACCATTCGTACCGTTTAGCAAACAAGTCTTGAAAATGTTATGCAATTATCAAGTAAGCCATTAATATCTTATAACGTTTTTCCATTTGCTTGACACCATATCTAAATTTAATCAAGGAGAATATAATCATGATGGAGTCCATTTTTTATCATCTTCTCCCTCAACGATCCAATGAAGTCAGCAACCAACTTAAACTGCCACAGAGGTAGTTCGTCCTTCATGGACTCCACGTTCTCCTCAGCATACTTCAGACTGATGGGATTTGGGAAGTTTACTCTGACTCCACACTTCTTTAGCACTTCGATAGCTCTAATATCACCAGGGACGGTGCAATCGAAAACCTTCCACCCACCACTTCTTGTCTTCCACTCGTCGGGGAACCTAAAATCTTTGCATACAATTGCCCATCGTTTTCTTGCCTCGCGCAGTATCTTCTTACAATCATATTCATTTGGATCCAGGGGAAAGAGAGCATCGTCACTGTTTAAAAAGTTCAATAGATCGTGTATACTCGCACTTGAATTGTTCATAAATACTTCAGGCAGGACGTACGAGCATATGGCCTGCTCCACGTACACAGCTACCATGCTCAGGCCACCCTCTAAGCTGACGGATTCCAGGGTCTCTATTCTCTCCGTCACGAATATCCTAAGAGTATCAATTATCTTTCCCATTCTCTCTACTTCCTGCTTGAGAGATGCGGCTTCCGCCGATGCGGTGCGTACCTGCTGAGAAACGCACGCCAGTTTTTCTTCGAACCACTGCTCTTGTTCGTTCGAGATTCTTACTAGGTCTCTGAGCTCCCCGAGGGCGCTCACAATATCATCCACTGAATTTTGTCTTTCCAGTGTATGGGACGATCGAGATTCCATGACGGGTGCATCCATTTATAAATTCGAAGGACTCCTGGAACCAAAGAATGGGCTTCGATCAATAACAGAGTTAACGTAATAGTTACTTGCAGTAGAACAGTAGATCTGAATCGTTTTCGGAGTTTGTGGGCTTCAACAGCTTTCGCACTTTTGGTGACGATTCCGCGCATGCGCATAAAAGTTACGCGCTCGCGCGCCCAAAGCGTGTATCATTATAAGGCTTAATTATGTTTTGCTCTACACTATCTGTATTTTTCAAGCCCAGGCGGGCGTAACTTGACATGAAACTTGAAACTGTATGGATGTCGCATTCATAAAAATCAATGTAAATGAACTAAATGAGTGTGCTAAAGGTACAACTGAAGCTTGATAATGATTTTTATACCAATCTTTTGATAAACTCATTAAAAATGCAGCATAACATCAAAAATCCTTATAGATCAGTTTCCATTAGTGATGGCTGCTCATTAGAAGGAAGGGGAGCGGGGGGATCTGGGTCTGACTGAGGGGGCATGTGCTCGTCAGAAGAACCGGGGGGAGCAGGTGGGTCTAATTGAGGGGGGATGTCTGGCTCATCAATATCATCTCCTGTAGCTGCCTGGAGTGTGGAGGGAGGAGGTAGAACAGAAGGAGAGGGAGGGTGAAAGGAGATTGAGAAGGAAGATGAAAGTGAGAGAGAGATGGATAACAATGCAGCAATACATGACACTGCTGCGTACCCTTGTCATAATTTCCAGCTCCATTTCAGCTTCAGCCTCCGCCTCTCTCTCTTTATCTGAAGCCCCTCCCACTGACTCCTCCTCCTTCATGGTACCAGTGCTATGTGCTCCATTTTGGTTGAGTCCTGGGATTGGTGGAATAGCCCGGTGATGGTAAGCAAAACCACCATCTGTCTCCTCAGTCAGCTCTAGCTTCTTAAAGTTACGCCAACGTTTGAATAAACCACACTGTTTTAGAGAGAGAGAGAGAGAGAGAGAGAGAGAGAGAGAGAGAGAGAGAGAGAGAGAGAGAGAGAGAGAGAGAGAGAGAGAGAAAGAGAGTGAGATTTAATTTAGGGCATAGTATAGCCAACTTACAAAGCCAAGAACAGCAATGATGACAGTTAGGGCAAATATGCCAATCACCACTGGAACCACGACCACCCAGTACTGGATGCAGTCTCGAGGGACATCAGTGATTGCCTGGGATACTCGGAAAGTCACCTGCATGTGCATGTGATGGTGTATAATATTATATATAGCTATAGTATGAGTTTGTGTGATTGTAGCACTGAGTGAATGTGCATATGGGTTGGGGGATGGCTTAGAAGAACCTCGAGAGAGATAAATACACAAACGTGAATGGTACAATATCATGCAAAATGTGTCAAATACACACATGCAGAGAGAGAAAGAGAGAGAGAGAAATAGCCAGTAGCTAGCTAACTGTCATTACTAGCTAATAATTACTGACAGCCTGCACACAAAGCTTCCATTATGGACGAAGCCAACACCTAGCTCCAGTGAAGGAAAGGTACATGTAGTGTTACATAATTACTAGTAACACCTAGCCAAGTGGTCACCACAAGCGACAGGTGTCAAGGGAGACAGAAGAGAGGTTCCGATGAGGACCTGTACCACAGCTCTCTCGACCCAAACAGTGTACTGAAACCTTGGTAAACACTGCCATGCACTAGGCACAAGCGCCAGGTGGCACCAAATTATTAGGTATGCATATTAATTTTTACTGCATGAGCTCTGCTAGATATAGATTGACTACAGTCTAAGTGTGTGTTCTATGCACTCGATCTTTTCAACCAAAGCATTGATAGCCAAAGTTTAAGAAATTGAGGATTTGAAGTTGACTAGCTATAACTATAATATAGCCAGTAATTTAGTGAGTAATAATGGAATCTTCAATTCCAAACCACAGCTATGAATTCTATCGAAATGTGGTTGTAGCAGTTCCCCTACTTGCTCCACTTGCCATACTTCCAGGAATTTTTGCTGCTCAGTGTGTGTGCGGTTGCATCCACAACTCTCACGCTCAGATTTGGACGAAATTTGGTGAAAAATTTGCATTTGGGGACGAAAAGAAGTACTACCTACACCAGGAGAGACCGTCCAAATGCATATTTATCCTTTTGGCCATCAAGGGCATGCTACTCATAATGTTCGGCTTAGCACTATTTCTAAACGAGTCAGTAATTGCTGATGAGACTGGTTGCCACACAGGGCAATGGGACTGCTTTACAGTTGAAAATGGTCAAGCCATTCGGATTACCAACTGCTCAAATCTTGGTAAATTTTCAGATGAGTCAATTCAGTGCTATCGTCCTGCATTTGGTTACTCTTCAGCCATTGATGAAGTCGGAGGTTTGTTAGTGGTAGTGCACATACTGTTCAATGTGTATACGTCGATCTATTTTGCCACTGCACCAGTCAGAAATCGCTGCCTTCGAATTGTCACTGCCAATTTTGTAGTGTTCACGTTCTTCCTCTTTGCAGTCGTTGCATCGATTTTCTTTGCAACTTACCACGTTGGAAGTAACGAAGCCGAAACCTTGAACTACCAGATGCACAACATTCTCTTTGCCATATTTTTTCCTCTCCTCTACTTTGTCGTGTCCTTAGCGATGCTCGTGCGTTCAAAGTGCACTTTCGATGATTTTGATACGGATCACGATCCAAACAACATTGTGATTACAGTGGATGGAATGACTGGACCGGGAACTAATGGAGCACTAACAAAAGTGGGTGGAGCTCGAACACAACCCCGCACCTCTATAAATATTGCACAGGGAAACAAGTCCCACACCGTCCATGTATACTGATACTATGCTGATGTAAGATAACTTGTTCACAAACTTTTTGCTCTTTAGGTAATTATTAATTTTGTACGTGAGTGTCTCTAAGTTATACAAAGATACTATATATACTGCTACATGATATTGCAGCAGTAATAGTATACCAAAAAGTTTGTGATCACAATGGTCCATAAGAAATTTTCACAATTGCTTTCATAAATATCAAAATTTAATGTATTAATGGCAACAATATTGTACAGATGGGAGTCAAAAAATCACACATGCACACATTCAATTTGAAGTAAGTTTTTGTATGATATGGACAGCTGACAAGAGACCTAGTAGTACTCACTCTCACATCATATTCCCCCAAACATACACACACATACTAAATTAATCTACACAGCCTGTATAATCTCTGAGTACTTGTGCAATAATATGAAACCTCCATCATGGATGAAGCCAACAGGGCAGGTAGTATTATACATAATTACTAGCAACACCTGGGCGAGTATGCCAGTAGCAACAGATATCGAGGGAGACAGAAGTCTTAGAGAGGTTCCGATGAGGACTATGCGCATGCACAACGGCTCTCTTGACCCAAATGGTGTCCTGAAACCTTGGTAATGGTTTAAACACCAGCAGCATTACACTAATTAAAAGTGCCAGGTAGCATTAAATAGCGTATTTTTATTGAGCTGAATTATACATTTGTGGTTCATTATTCGTTAGACTGACTCCAAGTAATTTATGTATTCTGTGCACTAAGATCATAAGTTTATTAATAGATTCTGAAGCAGATAAAAGAATTGAGGAGTTTAGGTCTATAGATATATTATTATAGCCAGCCTGTAAGGTGTGAGTGTAGCAATGGAATCTGCAGCTCCAAATCACAGCTTTGAATTCTACCGACGTATTATCATCGCTGTTCCCATTCTCGTTCCACTAATTGTGTTTCCAACAATTTTTGCTGTTCAATGTGTGTGCGGTTGCATCCACAACTCTCATGCTCAGATTTGGAAGAAATTTGCTGAAAAATTTGCATTCGGTGAAGAAAAGAAGTACTACCTACACCAAGAGAGACCGTCAAAATGTATATTTGCCCTTTTAGCCATCAAGGGCGTACTACTTGTAATGTTCGGCTTAGCGCTATTTCTAAATGAGTCAATAATCTCGGGTGAGACTGGTTGCCACACAGGTCACTGGGACTGCTTTACAATCGCAGATGGTCACGCTATTCGAATTACCAACTGCTCAAATCTTGGTAAATTTTCAGATGAGTCAATTCAGTGCTATCGTCCGGAATTTGGATACTCTGTCGCAATATCTGAAGTCGGAGGCATGCTATTTATAATGCATATAGTACTCCATGTATACATTTCCATCTACTTCTCCACTGCACCCGTCAGAAATCGCTGCCTTCGAGTGGTAACTGCTGACTTTGTGGTGTTCGCGTTCTTCGTTTTGGCAGTTTTTGCATCAATTTTCTTTGCAACTTACCACGCGTCAACAAATGAGGCAGAGACCTTGAACTACAAGATGCACAATATTCTCTTTGCCATATTTTTTCCACTCATCTACTTTGTCGTATCCTTGGCAATGTTTGTGCATACAAGGTGTACATTTGACAATTTCGATTCAGACTATGATCCAAACAACGTTGTGATCACAGTGGATGGAATACATGGATCCAGAGCTGGGGCAAATGGAGTGGCAATGGATAATATGCCATTGGGTGGAGCTCGATCACAACCCCGCACCTCTATAAATATCGCACAAGGGAACAAGACCCACACTGTCAACGTATATTAATGCCTGGTTTGCCAAATACTATTTTTTTTAAATTCTTGTATGCTATAATAATATTGTACCTCTATACACTAATGGCTACTCAATGCTATTATGTAAGTAGCCAGCTATAAAGTTATGATCCGGCCTAAAGTTACCGTCGACAAAAATTGGTTGTATATGATGCATTTCTTTTGAACTTGGAATTGAGGTTATTCCACAGGTGCGCTGTCTCTGCACTTACACTTCCCCTAATAAAAGGAATCCACTAAGAGCCAGTGAGCGGATATCAAAAAACAATTTTTCATACTCTTACACAATGTTGTTTTATTGGGTATTACCAGCATTAACGACTGTATACTGTTTCTTGTACACCAATCAAGCAGCAGCCAATACTATTATACCAAACTCAGTCTGCATGGTCCCATTACTTTTAAGCTATAGGTAAAAGTAAAGCAGTGACTGTTGTTTCAAGTAGTGAAAGAAACAGATCACAGTTTAAGCTGGACAAACATAGTAGTATCAATAGCCAAGAATGTCTTCAGCTCCTGGTTATAGCTTTGAATTCTATCAGCAAGTGATCATAACCACTCCAATTGTTGCACCACTTGCAGTATTTCCGATAATCCTGGCAGTCAATTATTTCTGTGGTTGTATACACAACTCGCATGCCAAGATCCTCAAGAAGCTAGCAGAAAAGTTCTCATATGGTGAAGAAAAGAAGTACTATCTCCATCAAGAGAGACCATCGAGATTTATCTTCATTCTTTTGGTGCTCAAAGGTATTCTACTTTTAATGTTCGCTCTAGCAGTATTCTTGAATGAGTCAGTGATAGCGAATGAAATTGGTTGCCTCTCGGGGCAGTGGGATTGTTTCGTGCAGTCAAATGGTGAAGCAATTCGGATCACAAACTGTTCCGATCTCGGTGAATTCTCCGACAACTCCATCCAGTGCTATCGTCCAGGATTCAAGTACTCAACTGCCATATCCGAAGTTGGAGGGATTGCTTTTATCATGCAGATACTAATCAGTGTGCACGTTGCTCTCTACTTCTCGACTGCATCTATCCACGATCGCTACCTTCGAATAACAAGTGCCATGTCTGTTATCTTCTTGTTCTTTGTTGTAGCCGTCGTGGCACCGATCACCTTTGCAGTTGTGCACTCGATACAAACCGAGACCGAGACACTGAATTTCAAGATGCACAACATTATCTTTGCAGTGTACTACTCACTAATCTACTTTGTTGTGACAACGGCAATGCTATATCGTTCGAGGTGCACGTTTGATGATTTCGACATGGACTATGACCCTGAAAATACAGTGATTACTGTGGGTGGACCACCGGGAGCTAACGGAGTGGGAGGAGCCATGGGCGGAGTTCTGACACCACCTCGTGCCAGTATACAGATTGCACAAGGCGATAAGATTCACACCATCAATGTAATATAAACCTAACTAACAGACAATAATATTTTAATGTTGCACCGTACATAGGAAATGGCCGGGATAGCCTCATCCCCCAGGTTCCCTGATCGTTTCAGAATTCAACATCAAAAATCTGGGAATAGAGTCTGAGAATGAGGCTCTCTTTAACTATCACATAATACTTAATAATTAGCATAGGGAAGTGCTGTAATTATTATTAAGGATGCTATGCAAATAATGTCATACCTGGCTAGTACTGTTTGAGCCGGTGTCTTGTTCAATGCGGGGTGATTCCGGACCACTAGCCTCCACCTCTGAGACAATCGTTACCTCTCCATTAACAACATTGAGACTCTATAATATTATTATCGTATAAAATTTAATGAGAGAGGCAGTATCATGACAATAATCGGAGTCTGAGCATAGGCGTAGGAACCATGGGGACTCTGGGGGCTGGTGCCCCCCTATGTTTTCTGCATAATTTACAATGTATGCATCACACTAGCCTTTGCCAATAGATCTATAGAGCCCCCTTTATCGAACCATCTCCCTACGCTTCTGCTGAGCCACAATTATTGCATCCCGACTAATCTACTTTATACTTACATATAGCCTGGCAAAGAGAGTGATTTGAATGGCAGGTGCTGGAGCTGGTTTGAGTTCAGTGATGGTACAGACGATCACACCGCAGCGATACTGGCCCTCCATCTCGCAGCTAGGGCTGGGTGGGAGGGGGGAGCCAGTCCAGGCGGGAAGAAAGGATGGAGGTCGTTGTAGTAAAGGCTAGAGAGATATAATATTATTATTTTAAGCATGTAAGATCACACAGAGACATAGGTACTTTAACTTGAACTCACCAATCCAGAAGGAATAGCATTGTATTCACTACAGTTGACATTTCCCAGTCCAGTCAGAACCTCAGTTGGTACGATCAGTGGCCTAGATCTTCTCTCTCCTCCGATTCTGTCGGTCACCTCCACAGGTAGGTAGATCTTCAGGATGGACTGAGGGATGGTTGTGCCGTTACTCGTGTGGCGAGCATTCTCGATAGACACACGAAGGTTGATCAGGGGGCCCGTTTCATTCAGTGGAGTGGTGCTGATGTTCTTAATAAAGTGGATGCTTCTGTAGGCCTGGTAGCTCTCCTCTGCAGTACTGCAAGTGAAATAGATTCAGTCAACGTGATAGCTTAACGACCATTACCCAATACCGTATCCCGAATTTGGTAAAGGTCGTCACATTATCAAGGTGCATGCTATATAAATATTATTACCTGGAGGAAAGCTTAAATCCTGCCACAGCAGTGAGGCCGATAATCTGAGCCTGTGCAGCCACCATTGTCTGACTTACACCATCAACGACGGAAAACCGCATCTCTAGTTGTCTTTTGCTCAATGGGATGGCGCTGTCGTTGAGGGTGAAATAGATCTCTAATTGAAGGGTGCTCCCCGCTAGCGTAGGGTTGCTGAGTCCGCACTCAATGGTGGTTTTTTGGTCTTCTGCTGCTCTTGTGTTGCATGATGTGAGCGCATTTGGACTAATGGAGACCTACAGAATGTATGCATGTATAATTATATGCAGGCCCGTAGCCAGACTTTTTAAAACGGGGGTGCACATGTGTATGGTTTAATTACTATAATGTACTCGCAACAAGGGTTGGAATATTTCTTGCTGTCGTACTATACAATTTCAATGTACTATAATATATGTACACATAAAATGAATGTGTTATTATAGCTGGTCATCAGGCATGCTTAAGATATTGTAAGGTAACTATGCAATTGCAGAGGGTAGAAAGAGAGGGGGGAGGGTGGGAGGGAGAGAGAGACTATTATTATATCCTAATGCATAAAAGTTGCATCAGTAGAAAAGCTTACGTATCTGTTGAGTAGCACCCCTTGAGGCAGCGTAATGAGGAGAGTTGGGTTCAGTCCATCGTCACTCGCAGAATTGGTGACCCTCACTCGATAGCCAAACTCATTGGTCGAGGCCAATGGAATTACATCACCACTAATTTATTATGGCATGCATGATAATACATATGCAAGCAAATAATCACAAACATAGTTTGTAGGCTTACAACTCTTTCTCCACATCGATCTCATAATTGGGTTCACAGAGGTCAGGATCACTCCCTCCACTGCAGTTTAGGTTGAATGATACCTGCAATAAAAGATTTTTTTGTCAAGATGTAATATTATAGTTCGGTCTATATAGCTGGATACAACACATGATCATAATATAATTATTTTTTGTGTGTATATAGAGTCAAGTTAATGATACATTGATGACAGGGCATTACATAATTGCCAGTATTGTAGCTACCTCTTTCAAAAGGGAGAGTGGGAGTGGTTGGTCTCCAGCGACGTAGCGACGGAGGATGGGATGTAGAGCCCCACCCAGTCGCTCCGTCTCAGGGTCAGAGGTCAGTGGGAGTGGCTGAGGTACATCACTGATGCTCAAGTCAACAGGAACGGGAGAGGTCTCAGTGAAATCAGCCTGGAAGAGGAGAAGATGGTTAGATATTCAATAGACATCTGATACGATCAAAAGCAGTTCACTATTCGATGTAGAAAAAGTAGAAAAAGAAGCCAAAGAATATTAGACAGCTGAGAGTATCTGAAAATTTCTTATAATTATTATATATACCTAACCTTGTGATTTTTGTATGGGTATTCATACTACTTACACTAAGTGCAAAGGTATATGTTTGAGGGCAGACTCTGTTTTCTCGGCCGGTTCCTCTAATCGTGACATTTCCTGATATTTCATTGGTCGTTAGCTCTGCTTGATCACTATTCGATGCTGGTCGCTTGTAAAGACCAAATCGCTTCTTTGCCTCATCAACGATCACAGTATACGAGACAGCTGCATATAATTACAATCCATCATCAATCGCTTATTATACATTGACTAATATTTCACTCACCAAACTCATTTACTTCACTACTTTCATGGTAGAAACAGGGGGTCACGTCAAAGCACAGAAGATTGACACTTCCCCCCAGAGCTAGGGGGCAACGTCGATCAGCGTCCCCCGCTATGTCCAACAGTGTCCTCAGGTCTTGAAATTCCATCGTCACGGTAACCAGGGGACTAGATCGGAATGTGATCACATGATTTCCAGATAAATCTCCAATGCTGACATCAGCATATCCGTTACTATCAATGTCGAGTCCACCAGATAGTGAATAGCCAAATGCCTTGCTATTTGGGACAGCTGGTATCTCCTGCATTTATTTTAACAAGCATAGAGATATAAATTTGGGGTGATCTTTTCAATGTCAGATTACTAGTCTCGTCCCAAGGGTCTGGGAATGAGACTAATGATTACAAGTTAAGAGAGAGAGAGAGAGAGAGAGAGAGAGAGAGAGAGAGAGAGAGAGAGAGAGAGAGAGAGAGAGAGAGAGAGAGAGAGAGAGAGAGAGAGAGAGAGAGAGAGAGAGAGAGAGAGAGAGAGAGAGAGAGAGAGTGGCTAGCTGTCATGACATTCAGTCACATGATCTTGACCTCCCCACCTGGTAGTCATTGGAGACCAAGTGGTCCCCTGCTCCCCTGAAGATGTACACCACTCCCTCGCCACCGACATAAGGTGCTGACACTGCAACATCTGTGTAGCCATCGCTGTCTATGTCTCCAATGTTCTCCACAGCTAGCCCAAATCTTCCACGCATGGAGGAAGGGGAATCGATGGATGACTTAGTGAACTATTTTGAGGAAAGAAAGATTCATGAGATAAGGGGGTGAATCAAGTGTATATTTATCACTGAGGGGCGCATAGTCTCATCAGCGCAGGCCCAAGGATTCTGCCCAAGTTCACCAGACCCTTTTCCTCCTTGGAGGTGGGGTCTGGGGACGAGACTTAAGGGGCACAGGGTGGTGAGATAACATTAATGTAATCCATAAGAATATGAATTTTTAAGGTAGTGAAGTACTACACTGAGGATTGATACTTACTGGGCTGCTGGAATCTCCAGTGTGGGTGAAGATATAGATCCTTCCTCTCTCCTGTGCACACAGCGGGCACCCCACCACCAAGCTGTGGTACCTGCACATGATCCATCAACAAAGCAATTGAAAATTCAACTGCTTAGTATGGTGAAATAGCTTAACACTTACCCTTGAGAATTAGTGTCAAGTACTGCAAAATCATAGCCAAAATAACCATCGACCTGGATTTGTGTCAAAATGGGAGGAATCTCACTGTTTGATTTAGTTATCAGATTCTGATCAATACGTGACCAGCTCTGAGAAAAGGGACCATTTGGAATTCATGTTTATTGTATGTAGCTCGTAATAGTGTGTAGGGAATAATAATAAGCTGTATCCGCTGTATGTTGGCGTCAATACCCTGATACAAGTATATTTACTACACTACATTTGTAGAAAGCAAGTTGGTCATTGTCATGATAAAATTAGTCTTGTTTCATACTCAGTCTACTACTGCGAATGGTCCCTTTTCTCATAGCAGGTCAGAATCACATACCTCATCCCCAGATATTGTGGAAACAGGATTCAACTGCAGAACACCAACGACAACTGACATGATTTGAATCTGGAACATAAGCATCATAATTAATTTTTAGTAATCATGTGATCTGTAATAACCACACCCACCTGTCCCATGTGATTTCCTCCTCGAGGGGCACTTGTGGCAATTTCTATAGTCATTAATAATCACAAATGTATAAGTACTACAAGGACAAGCAAACAACAGATGGGTCTAGCTAGCTGTACTATAGCTATCATGGTTTAAGGTCTTACGTACGTTGAGTTCCAGTATTGACGGTGAAGTAGCCAGTCTCAATGTGGTAGCCGGTGAGGGGTAAAGCTGGAGCATTGAGTGAAGGAGATGATAGAGTCACTGCCGGGCGACCAATTCCACTTGGAGAGAGCTCCGTCATGTACACTCGTCCAGCAGGGATCGCTAAATAACACAGAAATTATTAATATTATGTTATCATTAGGATGCTTCTAAAATATCACCACATGACATTGTACACTGCAGTCAACAGCTATGGACTATGGAAAATTAATGTGTGCATAAAGCTGACTTACGACTTTCTCCACTTCCGGCACTGCCAAGGGCTAGATATTCCACTTCACTCTGACGGAAAAATTCAATTAATTTAAGGCCCTCTCATCTATAATATAGCTACATACATACCACATTCAATGATCCAGTATCGAGGCCAGCAAAACTTAGTGGATTATCACCAATATCAGCTGCAGATATAGGGGGAAAAGCCTTTGAAAATCAATATGATACAGAGATTTGGAATGGGACCAAAGCTTCAAATCTTACACAGCTGAAGCACTTGAACTAAGCCAGCGTCATCTGTAGGTAGAAGATCTTGGTTGAGTAGGATCACGCAACGACCTTCGGGAGTTCCACTGGAATAAACACTGCCTTGGACTCTGATCTCCATGGTCACAGAAACATAAAGGGGGGCACAAGCCTATGAGTGTAAATTGTGTGCGCCAGAGTGAGAGAGAACTATAATATCATTTCAGAACACTCTATCAATGTAGTGGTATAACTCTAGCCTCGATCGTCCCCAGCCTCCCCGATCTTTTTCAACGCTCGCATGCATTGAAAAAGATCGGGGAGGCTGGGGACGAGGCTAGTATAACTCTCTGTTAAGTCTGGAGGTATTGAATATGGCAATATACAGGTCTGAGGAGTAGATAATTCTTATCTAATCCTGCAATATTATATCAACTCACCACAACTCGACCACTTGCTAAGCTCCTCAGACTGTAGCCAAGTAGTTGGTCCACATTTGAAAGATTGTTAGAAGATAGAGGAAATTTAAACGGATCTGTGTCTGCATCTGAAAGTAGCACATAGAGAGCCATTATTACTCACTCTATACATATTATTATCCCATGTTTAGCCTAGTGATATTATTTTATTTCACCCACCTTCTCTGGATTGGAAGAGAGTTTCAAACTGGCATGTGCTTCCGTTAATAAAAGGACATCTGAAAGCCCCTCCTTCTCTTACATAGCTAGCACTATCTGCCTTTGGAGCACCCACTAGTGCACTGGTTAAGGTGTTATGTGAGAGGGAGAGAGAGTGGGGGGAAGGGGGGAGAGAGATAGGGAGGGACAGAGGGAGAGAGATTGAGGGGAATTAGGTCAAGATCCACCTTAGCAACAAGGTCAAACCACATGCACACACAACAGTGAAAACTATACCTACGACACCGATAATGCAATTACTAAAACCCTATCTTGCCTAAGTGATGCATGGGCTCTACTGTGCTCACTAGTTACCCACCTTCAGGCCAAAGAATGCAATACCAACTCAGCTACTTTATATCCTGTGATAGCCTACGTATAGCTACGTCGATCTGTTGTCTTAGCAGTATTATATTGCACACATTGAAATGTGATGGGGATGAATTCCTGCACAATATGTTGCTGCCATAGCAACTCTCAATCACCCATATTATAGGTCATACAAGGAAGTCTATGAACTGCGCACTACAAAGTCAGTGGCTATGTCTATGGCAAACCCATGCAATGAACAACATACATAATAATACTATAAGCAGCTATTATAGCTACTAGCTACATGAGCATCTAAAAGTGTGCACTAAGTTATTCATACTTTTTGAAGCTTCTGGTAGCATAGGAAACGCTATATTGATACGCAATAAGCATTCTATGGCTGACATTCCTTTACTAGGCAGGGAACATTATACCTGCATGCATACCAGTGTTGCTACCATTCATTCTTGATGATTAGTGCACACAGTCAACCATGGAGGAAGGATGGCCTCAAATTGCAACTGGTTTACATTTTTACGTTACCCCGAGAGTAATCGAACATGGTGCCCATCAAAGTGGTTTGTGCATTTTTGATCATTTGAGCCTAAAATTGCAATTAAAGGATGAAATAACAGTGGCTTCCTATTTAGTGAGCCCCCACACCTACTTGGTATGTGCTGCTTCTAAACTCTACACACACAATAACAGTCTTCAAAAGTATCATATTCACAGTCAAATCGATCACTAAGCCTTGCTATAATCCTTATACACCAGTTCCATAGTAATTATTAATTATTTCAACACACAAACTTGTATTAAATACAAGTTTGTGTGTTGAAATAATTAGCTACCATGCATGCATGTAGGAAAACCTGAATGGGGACAGGGCTACAACTAATCATCGATCAGTAGCTAAAAAAATTATTAAGTTTAAGGATGCATGCATGGCCTGGACAATACTGATAGACTTGCATGCAAAGATTGCTCACATCATACTGCCATTGCTGAGAGCATGCTGGGCCAGAGAGAAACCGAAAGAAATGGCCTCTCCATCTGTCACTCCGCTGCTGACTATCGTTGGACTTAGGAGGTCGAAGTTGGTCATGAATCCCGAGGCCACGGAGATTGAGAACAGTAGAGTCAGGTGGTGTTGTAGATGCTTTATCTCAGAAATCATGTTGCAGTTGAAGTTCAATCAGGACTAGAGTCTAGAGTTCAATCTGCCAGATTTAAGGCATGTATTAGATAATTTCTACTTCTTACTTTGGGGCACTAGGTCAGCTATCTTAACGCGATATTCAGTGATAAATAGACTGTCGAAAATTTGATAAACTTACGTTGTACATGAAGATCTACTTGTTTCAAACTGATCTCGAGTCTGGCAGTTAGGGGGATTGTGTGGGTGCGTTATGCACAGCTAGATAGCGCATGCGCAATGTGGATCAAAATGCGCGCTCATTTTGTCCAGAAGGCGTGTATACGTCTAGCTATGCAATGGATATGGATGTGCTAGAGCCTAGTTTTGTAGTACTATAGTATGCGCAATTTAGAATTCATGGCTACCCCTACGTTCAATGAATACCAAAATCAACTGAATGAAATTTTTTTTCACTATGCGGTGGTGGTGGGGAGGTCCGTTCCCACTGTCGAGGTTAGTGAGATTGCCCGCGCCATTGTGAGGCGAATCACATTAATTTAATTCGTGGCAGCTGCTACAGAGCGCTAGCAAATCTTGAGCAGTCCCTACTAGAGGAGAGGAGACCAAAGTAAGCCATAACTACTTTACTTGGTAGCATTTCACGGGTGACCCGCCCCCCTCCCACTGAAAGTACATGTACGTATATAGCTAGATTTGTACAGTGTGATAAATTGAGAAACTTGAACACAACATTGTTTTATATATCACTACAGATTTTGAATAGCTGTCACACTGAGAGACCACTTCTAGCCAGGCCCCTGGAAACTCCATAATGAAATCCGCATACACTTCACTACTGGTCACTACTGTGCTGTTTCTCACTGGTGGTCTTCAGCCACAAGTAGTGAGAGTGACAGCAGAAATGAATGACCGCATGTCTTTGGGGTCTCCTGATGGATCTGATGGTTCAGGCACATCATCGGGAATGGTTGACCGTGGCATTAGCTCAACAATGATTGATTCAGCAGATACTAGTACGACAGACGAGATTCCTACCATAGTAACGACCAATGGCTTCAGTTCTGGAAGCTCTCGTACGACTCAGGAAGATGTTTCGACTACCGCTGCTACTGCCTCAAGGGAAACACAGCCTACTAGTACTAGTACTGCAGCCACTATCAATACAGGCTCAGGGAGCCACTCTGGTGTCACTGAAGCAAATCCAATGACCACAGGTTCTTCTGGGTCAGGGAACTATTCAGGTGTAACTGAAATAGCAAATCCAACGACAGTTACAGCTGGCACTTCTACTACAGGATCTGGAGGAGGAGGAGGATCTGGAATGAGTACTAGTCCTACAACAGATTCTGGAGTTACTACAACGGAGGAAATTCCTACAGTGGTTGGTTCAGGATCTGGAGGGTCAGGTATAGCTCTAAGCACAGATTCTGGAGTGACGGCAAACCCTACAAGTAGTGAAGTACCTGTTAATAATTCTACCACTACCAAGGCCCCAGTTGTGAATATCACTACCACTGTGATCCCTGCTACAACAGAGGAAGTAAACGCAACAACTGAAGTGACAACACCAACATCGAATTCTACTTTAGCGACAACTAGCCCCTCAACTACAGAATCGTCAGGGACGACTTCAGCCACCCCAGCAACCACTCAAAGCTTGAGTACAACTACCACAGCTTCCTCCGCAACCACAACTGGTGCTGGCACTATGACAGTTATGCCGACAACTGGTGCTGGAACTACAATAGTTATGGCCACAACAGATGCTGGAACTACGACAGTTATGCCGACAGCTGGTGCTGGCACTACGACAGTTATGCCGATAACTGGTGCTGGAACTATGACAGTAATGCCAGCAACAACTACTGAAAGTTCATTCACAGGTCAACTTGGAACAACAGCTGAGCCTACGACTACTGCAGGTTCACCAGCTACCATGACGAGTGGGGAGATGGCTGCAACAACCCCTCAGTCTCCTGTGACTACTCAACCAGGCACGACCACGGAGGCTCCAGTTACAACAGGAAGTCCGATGACGACTAAAGGAAGTGACGTCACTAGCGAAGATAAGCCCCCACCACCAACTACACAAGAACAACCCACAGCTACTACAATTGCGGTGCAAACTACAACCCCTCCTGTGGTTACTACTCAAATGAGCACAACAACAGGTGGTGAGCAAGTAGACACCACAACACAAAACGCTTTAATGACCACAACTAATGAGGGTCCCACAACTGGGAATGGTGTAAGCCAGACTACTGCACCTGCACAAAGACCTACTACGACAGCTGTGAGTGTACAGGACACATCCACGTCAGACTTTGGGTCTTCTACAGAAGGTGCAACTTCAAAAAGGAAGACAGTTGTTATCGTAGCGGTTGTTGTTCCTATCACAACGATTGTTATTTTAGCAGTGGTGATACTGACAGTTGTCTGTGTCGTCATACATCGCAAAAAACACAGAAGGTTGACTTTTATCAGCATAAACTCCGATGCTGAAGCTATCTATACTCCACTGGTTTCATCCAATGAAGATATCGAGCTAGTAGATATTGATAAATAAATTTCTGATTTTGTAAATTATCACTGTTTTATCCCCCATGATTAATGGTAGAGATTCATACCGAGCATGCGCAGTACATGTTTACGTCTTCTCGAAAGGTACGTCACACTCCAGTAATTCATTCCATAATCCACGTTCCATAATATTCGAGCTAGCTAACTGTAGGAGCTACGCTCATCTTGGAGAGCACGGTAAGTTGTTACTGATCAGACGCTGCATACAGTTATCCGGTGAGTTGCACGCGATTAAATTCTATGGTTATAATTATACTATTTTATCTGGCGACCTCGCGCCCAATGCGTGCCATGCTCTAGCTATCGACTGTTTATTACCGAGCGAAGCGAGGTTTATACTCGGGTCGATCGAGTTTTTGTACGGTTTCTTTGCGAGCTTCTAAAACTTCGTTCTTGCTTGCTAGAGGGAGTCCAGCTCCATCGCCGGCTCCAAGGATGTCAAACAAAGTGACCTACTTTCACGAAGATTGAGGGCAGCCACAAGTCCACGGTCGTCCCGGACTCCATGACCCACCAAGTAAATTTTTGCGTCGACCTTAAATAGTCGCTCTTCTTGGTGAACATCGACGCTGAATTCTTTTCCGTGGCAGCAGGCGTCAAACATGGTCTTCTATCTTCTGGATCTTTCACAGCTGCCACATGGCAGTAGTATCGCCGAAGTCCAGTCGCCCGATGAACAAATTTTCGCGACGCCTAAAATCTTCGCCCATTCTGGGCTTGAGCCTGCCTGGTCCTTTGCTTTGACCAGCTGTGGCAAAAGTTGATCGCTATGCACTAGCTAACTCTTAGTCTTAACTCTATCGCCAGTGTCTGTCAATCAAAACATTTGTAGAACCTATGCCTGCAATAGTTTCTGGACTCGCATGGTCAATGGCAAGGGAAAGTCCCGTTTGGTCACGTGGTCTAATTGCGCATGCGCACCGCTACCCCAGGACTTCAAAATCAAAATCTCCCAGACCCCAACAAACAATATTCGGTATCTGCCATAACGGACCCCGGCGCCACAGAGCTGAGCGAGGAACCCTACACTTCAGTGTATCGCTAGTTAAAATTAATATTAGCGCTCGTTGTTGTGCGCAGCATACATCATAGAATGCATATCTATCTACGCTGAGGCTCAAATGTGCTGTAAGCTTACCGTGAGTCTGTTCGATGAGCCACAGACTCGGATCAGTCACGTAATCCTTGACCATAGTGCGAGCAGACTTCAGCAAAGATGGATATCAAAAGATATCACTAGACGAAAATATGGATTTCATGCATAATATTATAGGAAATGTGTAGGATAGGTCAAAATTTTCTACATATTTCATAAATATTCCTCTGACAAACGTGTACTAAGCTTAAGCTCATGGTTTGATAAGCATGAAATAAGGAAATCTTAGTTTTGGTCCAGTGTATCCCCATTATTATTATTGGGGCTTACCATAATGATCGGACAATCAGAGTGAAAATGGTTGATATGGATATTAAAAATCCGAGTCAGTGATATAGAATAGCTCAAAATAGTTGAAAGGGTTTGGACTTTAAGTGCAGCCACATTGATGTCATTGTTTTGGTGTTTGTTTCAGGCCTATTGTTGTTGTTGAAGGATCACATGATTTCTCTATAACACACTCATAATAGATAGAAGTAAGCTTACATAGTCTGAGCCTCGTGCCCATCCATACATATAGATGATTTTAGTATGTCACGCCACAAGGGCAGCTGGCCAAATTGTGAACTATGAGACAAAATACTCATCAAAGTTTTAATATTAGCTAAATACCTAGCTACACTAATTTATATTAATCAGTCTAACTAGTGACACTATTGGGCTGGGCTGTCAGGGATACCACTGAAACCTGTGGTTAGTCTTTCCTTTCCTATACACAAGTCTAAGTGTTCCATCTAGATTATGATACTTATTATTATCTGTAGATAGTCCACACTACTATTATACGCTGTTTGCAATTGAATTTTCATGATACAGTCTCTTATGCAAAGATAGTTATCTCTCCTGTGGTTGAAACATGAATTGACAGCTGTCCTGATGCATACCTTTGATATTAAACACCCACACAACAGTTACTGTAGTACACACATAATTATACAACTATTATTATTTATTAACAATGAGTAAGTTGTATTAGCTCTAAACTATTGTCCTATGCTAAAGATTGCATAAAGTATTATACACAAAAA
Organism: Cliona cf. orientalis; assembly: GCA_963930775.1. Taxonomy (NCBI): domain Eukaryota; kingdom Metazoa; phylum Porifera; class Demospongiae; order Clionaida; family Clionaidae; genus Cliona; species Cliona cf. orientalis. Next base: position 796,716 of record OZ005699.1, on the reverse strand, counting down.
ATATCATTAGTCTTGCTGTAGTCTATCATGCATGAACATTTGTAGCAAGCTAGCGTGACATTTATAAATTGATTGATCGTGCATGTATCAAGGCTAAACCATAATAATAGTATTTACCGTGCATGTTTACTCGTCATCCAAATCTTACTACCCCCAATGTGTACACAACAAATTAATGCATGCATAGCTGAATGGTTGGAATGTATAGCTTGTATTATAAACATTGTGACAGTTTGCTAGATTACACTTAATGTTAGTTATAACAATCGGTGTAGTTATGCACGACATGGCATAAGTGTAATTAAACTCCTTATACTAACCCACATGGAGTGCATGTATATCTATTTTCTGTCGTTTGAACGCAGTGAATTAGAAGGAAAATATTCTCTTGTCGTTTCTGTGTACATAAATGCATTATGTATGGGGGATGATGTTTATCATCATAGCAGAGACGCTGGGTTGTTTGTTTAAGTTGCATGCATGGACAGTTTGGCTCAGCTCTGGTGGGTATTTAAAGTCCATGGATACTTTACTTTACTCTCTCTGTCGTGCGATACCCATGTTGGTGAGTGGTTGCATGGGATGCCATGCATGTAGTGGGACTAGATGAGAGCAACTAATTTGTATCCTATGAACAAGCCTCTAATTGACCACTTTTAATTAAATCACTGTTGTGTAATTTCTGCTTCATGAATACCAGAATTATTATGCATATTAATTTATATTATTATCTTATTGTATGTGATTATGATAATATTATTTGTATATATAGGATCTCAAAGCGACCGAGAGACTAAAGCACTGAGATGATGATATACAAGCAAATTATCCTCCTACTCTTTCTGTTTGTATTACAGAATGGTATGCAGCCATGGAACATATAAAATTAAATAATTATAGGCAAAATTACTAATTCCTTTACTATGCATGCACCCATGATAGGTGTGCATAGTTTTACCATCTATGACGCTCGGCTTGGCAGTAGCTCAACTTCACCTACAACTTCAGGAAGGGTGGAGGTTCTCACCCAGCGTGGTTGGATGCCAGCATGTGCATATTCATGGCGTAGTTCTGAATCTAGAGTTCTTTGTCACCAACTTGGATACACTTATTCCTCTTATAGTGAGGATGTCATAGCTGCAGTTATGACTGTAATTGCCATGATATATATCATTCGACTACATAATTCTCTATAGGTAGAGGATCATCATCTGAGAACTCACTACAGTATTCCTTCTATTGCTCTGGCAGTGAATCTTCAATTTCACAATGCTCTTACACATTCTCTTATGAGAGACAATCAACTTGCAGCTACATAATTACTGTTTACTGTGCTTCCTGTAGGTTGAATAATGATTTCATGAGCACACAAGTTACACAACACTCTAGAATGCATGCAATTACAAAATTTAATACAGGTTCAAGTGGCAGTGTGCAATTACGTGGTGGAGTTGTACCAGAGGCTGGGACAGTTGAATATTGCAGTGGTGGAACATGGAGAGCTGTGTGTCACAATAACTGGGACTACAAGGACGCTTTTGTGGTTTGTCGACAGCTGGGGTTCCCAGCCACAGGTATAATATGAACACCATCATGCATGCAAGTATTATAGGCATACTTCTGCTCTTATAGGCTAGAGACAAATTATGGCAATATTGGGGTGCATGAGTCATGATTCCATTTCATCCCCACCCTATGATCACTGGCAGCCAACAAACATAATATGTAATTGTTACCCATACATAGATGCTGCTCGATATCAAAGTTCATACTTTGGAGCCCATCCTTTTCCATCGAGCATATATTTCAACTGCTTTGGAAATGAGTCTGTGATTTCTAACTGTCCATCTACATCATTGTCATCACCATGTAATAGTGGTTATGTCGCTGGTGTGCACTGTAAAGGAGATGTAATCACAGGTATACTAACTAGAGCTCTCTAGAGTACAAAACCCTCGGCGCGTTGCATGGCATTGGCTGCACAAGCAGGCAATGACAATACAATGTTATAGTAGCTTCCCTTTACTCACTTTCAATGTTGCATGTAGAAAAGGGTAAAGGACCAAGTGCATGAGGGCTGGGGGTGAGGCTAATGTGTCGTGCAAGGTTTAATGGCTCACAGCAGCAACCTTGATGTGTTGTATCGAACTCCACACTCACGGAAGTGCCTACATGCATCAAGTCAGCTTCCAGCCTCCAAGAGTCCTTGAGGACAATGACCATATTATTGTTATGCATGGAAATGACTGTCATGCCGGCCAAGTCAGCGCTGCCACAGTGCTCCAATCAGTGATGAGCTGGTCGTCTTGTTGGATCTACAAGTATAGCTAACCATACATATCCTTTGAGTTGAAAGGAAGCCACTGTCGTCGGCTTTATCCGTCGAAAGCTCGCCAGCGGGCGAAGAAGGTGGCAGTGACCAGCGTCAACGATTATCCTACTGCGCATGCACTGAGGATTAGAATACTTTACAATGTTCTATTTATACGACGTAGAGTCATGCCAACGCTAGCCGCTAGCCTGGAAAAGTCAAGAAGCCTAGAATTGAAATGATGCCCAAACTGGTGAACGAAGCATTTTCGGCGAAATCCACAAAAATCATGCATTTGGAACGTCATAAGGAATCTTACAACACCGAAAACTGGACTCGCAAACGAGGTATGTAGCAGCTAGCGTGGTAACAGACAGACAGAACGACTACCGTAACCCTACGGCGCATGCGCCGAGGGTTAATAATACAGTGGCATGATAATATTATATGCAAGTCTCTACTGTATGGAGTAACTACAGGGCATGCACCTATAATATTATTATACTTGTAAAATGTATCATATTATAAGCAGCTATAACAATTAAGGAAGCTTATATTAATTTTATCAGATCTGTGTATTGACGGTCATATTCGTTTGGCTGGTGGAAGGGATGCAAATGAAGGAAGAGTGGAGATTTGCAGTAATGGAGTGTGGGGGACTGTCTTGGATGCAGGATGGGATAGTCGTGATGCTACTGTCGCTTGCAGGCAGCTTGGAGAGTATCAGCCACAGTCAAGTATGCATGTACTGTGAATTTTAATATTATAGTATGCTTAAGCCTACTTCAATGATTTTACATGCAGGGATTAATCTGTTCTATAATTCATATTTTGGAGATGGATCTGGGCCAATTATTTTTGCCTATCTGGACTGTGATGGAACTGAATCAAGACTGTCTGATTGTAGGACTTACAGATCTTATTCTGGAGCCAGTCATTCAGATGATGCTGGAGTGAGGTGTCAACAACCTACTATAACAAGTGAGCATAAGTATAGTACTGCATGGCATAATATATTATTCACTACTCTGTGTTACAACGATCCATCTTGATGGCACTTTTTCAGTCCGGTCTAATTGTGCAAATGGTGATGTTCGTTTGGTGAATGGTACTACTCCATATGAGGGTCGAGTGGAGATCTGCTATGATGGAGTATGGGGTTCAGTGTGTGACAGATACTGGGACTATTGGGATGCGGCTATAGTGTGTCTGCAAATGGGATTTCAAGGAACAAGTAAACTGCACCAGTGTTTGCAAGGGGTTTTATTGTTAGATACAGATAACCTAGCTATGACCAGTTGTTTTTAATAATTACACAACAGATGCAACAGCTCTTTACAACTCTTATTTTGGAGAAGGAAAGGGGCCTTACCATTTGAGTGGACTTAACTGCCGTGGAAATGAAAGGACACTATTAAGCTGCTCTCAAACTCCAAGCTCAAGCACCATTGGATATCATACCTGCTCACCAGGGAACGATGCAGGAGTGAGATGTGATGGTAAGTGCATAATAATATTATTATAATAGATTATTACCTATTATTCACATTCATGCAGCTTCAGTATGCAGACATGGTGAAGTGCGCCTGTTTGGTGGCTACCAAGCACAATTTGGTGTAGCAGAGGTGTGCATTAATGGTCTTTGGAGTGACATTTGCTCAACTGGATCTTCCTCTACACCAACTACAATTGCCAGAGAATTTTGCCGACAGTATATTGGACAACGATCCAGTAAGCAAACTCTATACTATGTAGCTGGATTCAGATGTATCCTATAACCTGTATAGTATCTTTTGGTACTCAATCATGCTGCTATGGAAGAAGAAATAGTGGAAATTTGACACTCTACGGTGTCACTTGTACTGGCCAGTCAGGAACCTTTATTCAAGACTGTTCGTACAGTATTATTTCGGGATACTCTGCTGGAGGCTGCAACCTTCGAAATGAGATGATAGTGGGATGTTATGAAACAGCCAGCTGCAATACTGGAGACGTACGTCTCATGGATGGTAATAGCACATTTGAAGGACGAGTGGAGTTTTGTAGCCAGGGACTCTGGGGTGCTATTACAACTTCAAACTGGGACTCAAATGATGCAAAGGTAGTCTGTAGGCAGCTTGGATTTCCATGGGAATGTGAGTTCAATTCATTATTGACTATATTATTACGTTCATAATCCATGCTTCATTAATTTAAAGGGGCTCTGGCTGACACAGGAAACTTATTTGGACGAGGTAGCAGTCGTATTGTTGCCAGAAGCTTTAGATGTAATGGGACAGAAACGCAGCTCAATAGCTGCTCTTTCAACATAATATCACTCAGCTCTGGAACAAGCTATCAAACCTACACTACCGCTGGTGTAATATGCCAAGGAAATACCTCAGCACCCACTGAATGTAAACATGGGGATGTTCGACTTGTTAATGGACTCAAAGAAACTGAAGGAAGAGTGGAAGTTTGTTCTTATGGCTACTGGGCTATTGTTTGGGATGCCAACTGGCCTTATATTTGGGACATTAGTAAAACTCTGTTGATATGCAAGAGATTTTCAATGGAATGTTAGTGTACAACATATGCATCCATGCATGCACATAAGATGTAAATTAATGATGATATTATCATGCAATTAATTTTGGTTGCAGTATCTGAGTATCTGACTGGCAGTCCATTTGGATCCAATTATCAGTTGCCTCTTGTTGCACTTTCCTGTAACAGCAGAACCAGGAACGTCAGTGAATGTCAAATAATCACTCAAACTACAGCAAGATTTTGCAACCATCAAAGAACTGTCGGTGTATTCTGTGGCAAAGGTAAAAAGAATAGTTTGGCCTTAAATATGTAGCTACTACAATTGTGTCAGTCAAGGTTACATTTTTGAACAGAGAGAGAGAATAATTATCAAGTGAAAATCCAAATATCTCCACCTCAAGAAAGCTATGAAATTGGATCTCAATTGACAATCAATTGCACAGTGACTCCATCGCCACAAATATATCAGAATTTCACATTCCCTCTGATATATCGATGGTATTATCCAGATAGAGGATCATCCTCTAGCAGCACTAATACATGGACATATACAATAACTTCTCGTGAGCAGACTGGAAACTATATTACTGCTTAATCTACAGCAGCAATGGTAATAATTTATTGGGACAACAAAGAATAAAGTTTAATATTGAAGGTATATTATTTTATGACCTTACTAATAGAAATTAGCTGTCATGAATTATTATTATAGTGGACTATTTATGATATTAGGTTTTCTTAAACCAAACACGACTATGAGTAATCCTGTCAAGATTCAAACTACTCTGGAGCAAAGGAACATCACACTTCAGGTCAACACCTCAGATCACAATGTTGCTGATGTTCTCCTTGGACTGACTTGGTATCACAATGGGTCAAAGATAATACCTAGAGATAACCCCACCTTGTTTCAAAGCAATGACAACAAAACTTTAATCATCTCAGCCTTTAGTTCAACTTATTCTGGAATATACAAGGCTCAATTCGATCAACTCTTTGTCCATCCTTTTGATGAAGCTTGCAAGGATGAAGTCTTATCCCTTACAAGGCACCATCCAGTATTGAAGCCGGTCATATTTTGTATCAATGTGGATGGTGATTGTTCTGACTCTAATGTTGAAACTTCAATACAGAAAATTTCCATCCGACCTGTTAATTATGTCACTCAGGGAACCTTGGATAATTTAACTCTCATTGCTGATGCAACCGTCCTTAATCAGAAAGAGCTTGAGCATGCCTCCATTTATTGGTATAGAAATGGTATTCGTATAACTAGCACATCTCTCCTATCAACACTACAGCGTCATTACAATACTCTGAGTCTCAGCCAGCGGTTCCAGCAGTTCAACATGGCTTATGAACATTTTGGAACATATGAGGTACAACTGCGAATAAATATGAACACGTACCTACGAGCTGGAGGCTCCAGTTGCCAGCAATACTACAATCAATTTGTTTCAAGGTACTTAGGTTCAACAGTCATACCTGCCAAGGGATACATTGATATTCAGTATTACAAGGGTAAGAGTGCTGAACTCATGTTATAATAATGTGAGTTTGTAATCATTTTCAGGCTTAATATTTGACCTGGATACTAATAAAAAAGCTACCACCAGGGACGAAGGAACTATACTCTTACTTGCCGAGCTAGCATCGAGTTCCCTCCCTTCTCCATGATCTCTCTCATCAAGAATGGACAGATATTGTCTTCATCTACCAATCCAGGCTCAATACAGATAGACACAAGAAGTGATGATATGAACCAATTTGGACTTTATACTTGCCAGTTGAATGCTTCTGGTGCAACATTTCAGAAATCATACATCCTAAAGGAGCAAGGTATAGTGATCATTGTTGCATTTCAGATTAACTACTCATTGATAATTCCTTTCTATTATAATAGCCAATTTCAGGATGACACTTGAAGTTAAAGATTCAAGTATTTGTAGCAATTCAACGGTAAGCTACAACCATAGCTACAATACCGTGAGATCACTAAAATTAATTGCAGAAAATGGCCGTTGGACACATAGAAGAGACACTGATTGAAAGAATCAAACATGAATGTCAGTGCAGCTTTGCTCAGGACGGATTTAAAAATTCCACCGTAAACTGTGAAAACGGAGAACTCACTTACGCAACCACCTTGGAATATTCCAATGAAGAAGGCTCTGAAACTGCGTCCACTATCGCCAAAAGAACCATCAGCCAAGTACCATTTTCAATGGCAGTTGGAGGAACACAACTCACGGTTACAAGTGCTTGCACAGATTGTGAAATGCCCACAACAAACTCTGCATCACTAGTGCTGTCACCTGCTGCAGGAGGTGGCCTGTTCATCGGTGGATTTCTAGCTGCTGTACTGATTGCCATAATTCTAGTGATAATAGTGTATGTCTATATAACATCACCTTGCTAATATAGCTAATAGTAATAGTATGCAAATTTATTACCTTGTCAATACAGGGTTCTAGCAGTGAAAAAGTGTGCCAAGTCTGAGGATAAACCTGGCACTAGGAGAGTTGAAGTAAACACCGATACACTGCGATATGCATCCGCTGGAGCAGCTCATCAGGATGTGTCACTGAAGGGAGCTGCAGAAGAGTACATGGCCCCACAGCCAAAGAAGCCAAGTATATACCAGGCTATGGGGCCACGAGATCAGCCAAGTCAGTATGAGACCATGCAAATGGGTGATCAGCCCATTTATGAGGAGACTTTCTGAATTTTTAAGAGTAACATAACAATGATTTGACAATGGTTGATTTTTTTTTGCTATAGTAGCTAGCTGTAGCTTGTAGCTAGCTAGCTAGCTATGTAAGTGCTGTAACTACCAATTATTTTTGCATAAATTATTGCGGCATTATACTGTATATATATTGAATGATATTTTTATCTGCACATTAGCTGTTAGCTACACAATGTCATGCTGATTATTCTTGATGGACTACTTTGAATTCTGCTAGTTCAATAATATCAAATTAAAGCAGGGGAAAAACTAAAGGGAAACTATTATGATGCATGTGAGCCCTAGCTATATTAATTATAGCTGGCTATTCATTTGGCAATGCCTGGACGTTGGCAATTAATTACGATTCAAAAGCTTTAATATTATTAGCTACTAGGCTAATGAAGTGAAGCTCCCTATTAATTTACCATAACAACAACAATATCATTTTAAACCACAGCTCCTCGGTGCATATGACTATAGCTATATATACTCTAAATGAGCACGACAACAGGACCTGGTGGCCACGCATTACATGTACAGCTCCATACCACTGCACAAATTTAAACGCACTATTGAAAATTGAAAGCTGATACAATTGCACAAAAAACAACATAATATTGTTATGACACAAGACACTTGTCATAGCTAGTTCAGCTTTATCCACAATAGGAAGATAATTATTGTTATTGCTGTTATTATTCCTTTGATGATCAAAAAGGCACTAATTCAGTCTGATAGTTCAGGCACATCATCGGGAATGGTTGACCGTGGCATTAGCTCAACAATGATTGGTTCAGCAGATACTAGTACGACAGACAAGATTCCTACTATAGTAACAACCAATGGCTTCGGTTCTGGAAGCTCTCGTACGACTCGGGAAGATATTTCGACTACCAGCGCTGCTACTGCCTCGGGGGAAACACAGCCTACTAGTACTAGTACTGCAGCCACTATCAATACAGGCTCAGGGAGCCACTCTGGTGTCACTGAAGCAAATCCAATGACCACAGGTTCTTCTGGGTCAGGGAACTATTCAGGTGTAACTGAAATAGCAAATCCAACGACAGTTACAGCTGGCACTTCTACTACAGAATCTGGAAGAGGAGGATCCGGAATGAGTACTAGTCCTACAAGAGATTCTGGAGTTACTACAACAGAGGAAATTCCTACAGTGGTTGGTTCAGGATCTGGAGGGTCAGGTATAGCTCCAAGCACAGATTCTGGAGTGCCACGGCAAACCCTACAAGTAGTGAAGTACCTGTTAATAATTCCACCACTACTGAGGCCCCAGTTGTGAATATCACTACCGCTATGATCCCTGCTACAACAGAGGAAGTAAACGCAACAACTGAAGTCGCAACACCAACATCGAATTCTACTTCAGCGGCAACTAACCCCTCAACTACAGAATCGCCAGGGACGACTTCAGCCACCCCAACAACCACTCAAAGCTTGAGTACAACTACCACAGCTTCCTCCGCAACCACAACTGGTGCTGGCACTACGACAGTTATGCCGACAACTGGTGCTGGAACTACAACAGTTATGCCGACAACTGGTGCTGGCACTACGACAGTTATGCCGATAACTGGTGCTGGAACTATGACAGTAATGCCAGCAACAACTACTGAAAGTTCATCCACAGGTCAACTTGGAACAACAACAGCTGAGCCTACGACTACTGCAGGTTCACAAGCTACCACAACGAGTGGGGAAACAGCTGTAACAACCCCCAAGTCTCCCGTGACTACTCAATCAGGCACCGGCACAACCATGTACCACGGAGGCTAGGCCGGCTCCGGTTACAACAGGAAGTCCGACAACAACTAAAGGAAGTGACGTCACTAGTGAAGATACGCCCCCACCACCAACTGATTGTACAGGATACTTCCATGTCAGAGTTTGGGTCTTCTACAGAAGGTGCAACTTCAAAAAGGAAGACAGTTGTTATCGTATCAGTTGTTGTTCCTATCACAACGGCTGTTATTCTAGCAGTGGTCACTGATACTGACAGTTGTCTGTATCATCGTACATCACAAAAAACACAAAAGATTGACTTTTATCAGCATAAACTCCGACGCTGAAGCTATCTATACTCCACTGGTTTCGTCCAACGAAGATATCGAGCTAGTAGATATTGATAAATAATTCTTTGATTTATTAATTATCACGTTTTTATTCCCCCATGATTAATGGTAGTGATTCATACTGAGCATGCGCAGAAACGTTGTTTACATCTACTGCACTGATCTGAAAAGCCTCAGAAACGTCACAGTGACGCACTCCAGTTAAAGTTCATTCCGGTTAATTCCACGTTCAACATTGTCGGGGTAGCTGCAGTAGCCTCATGATCAGCGAGCTAGCCACAGGAACTACGCTCATCTTGGATAGCAGCAAGTCGTGACTGATACACACTCTCACAATTATTCGGTGAGTTACGCGCGTCGATTGGCGACCGACCGTGCGCGCAACTTGTGCTGTATGTATGCGATTATTCATTTTGCGCGCTGATAGCCTATATCTCTACGCAGGGCTCAAATGTGCTCTCAGTTCTGTTCAATGAGCCGCAGAGTTCAGTCATCCTTGACATGTGTGAGCAGCTGCAAAACTGCATTAAAAGAATGTGAATATTAATGATCGGGCTACTATTACTGGGGCGTACCATATTATAAGTAATCATGGGGCAATCAAAGAGTAGATGGATGACACACAGTCTTTTAGCTACTGCAGTCTGCAGTTGATGTGCAATGAGCAAATAAATTAGTGATAATATAATAGAATAGCTCAAAATAGCTTAAGAGTTTGGACTGTTTACGTTTCAATCACGTCAAGCCGCAATGTATTTCAAAAGGTTATTATAATAACATTATGTTGTTGAAGGATCACTCTATTAGTAAAACATGCACTGGTGATAGCTATAATATATTAGCTATATCCATGATGATTATTGTACAGATAGCGCCGACGCTTTTATATTATGCCATTTACAATAATTTTATTCATGATTATTGATGTTATCCCTCTTATGGTCTTATTCATAAATTAATGTCAGGCAACTGTATGATTGTCCTATTTTGCTACATTAAGCTGCTGAGTGTACATCTATTGTTATCACGGACTCTCCCACCCTACATGGTCAGAAGCCATGCCCGTCAATGCTATGATACTAAGTGTCAGACTCAGGCCTTTCTCAGGGGCGCTTTGAGAATCATTTTCACCATCATGATATGAACGATAGTTTGAATCACAACCCTTAGCCCTGTACATGCCAATCTATAGCTATTATTGTCAGCATTCATTTGTTAGCTTTTGCTATCTCCTGTGTATTTATATCAACATTTGGGTTTATGATCAATAAAAATCAAATCATTTAAGCCATGCTGTGTATGCACTTTTCATGTATTATTTAAATATTTGTAAACTGAATAAAGATTTTGGAAATTCGGTGGGAACGGCCAACGGTGCAGCGGCTTGGGCCACTGCGGCAGTGTCCCTCTCTGTCACAATATATTATAGTGTACACAATAAAATGCATAGCTGAATGGTTGGAACGTATGTTTGTATTGTAAACATTGTTAACTAGATTACGTTTAATGATAGCTATAACAATACATAATATTATGCCCATATAATAATTATGGGTGTAGGCACGAGTGCAATTAAACTCCCTACTACTAATCCACATGGGAATGTGTCAACTGATTTGTATCCTACAAGAATTGACCACTTTAGAAGAGTACCACTGCTAATCTTACTACCCATGGTTCGCCATTGCAATCAATAATAATATTATGTTGTCAGTGTTGCTTCTACAAACAGTGATTATGTTATAATATTATAGGATCTTCAAGCAACAGAGAGACCAGCTAAGGCACTGTAACCATGATATACGAGCGAATTGTCCTCCTACTCTTTCTGTTTGTATTACAGAATGGTATGCAGCCATGGAACATAAATAATCTATAATAATTATAATAATTATAGGTAACATTACTAATTTGTTTATTATGCATACACCCATGTCATTGACAGGTGTGCATAGTTTTACCATCTATGACACTCGGCTTGGCAGTAGCTCAACTTCACCTGCAACTTCAGGAAGGGTGGAGGTTCTCACCCAGCGTGGTTGGATGCCGGTGTGTGCAAATTCTTGGGCTTTTTCTGAATCTAGAGTACTTTGTCGCCAACTTGGATATTCTTATTTCTTCTATAGTGAGAATGTCATACAATATTATTATTGGTATGATCGGATGTGCAGTCATACAAATGCATTGTTATATTCTGTAGGAAGAACATCATCATCTGATAACTCATTACAGTATTCCTTCTCTTGCTCTGGCAGTGAATCTTCAATTTCACAATGCCCTTACACATTCTCTTATGAGAGGCAGACAACTTGCAGCTACATAAACACTGTTTATTGTGCTTCCTGTAGGTTAATGAGCACAAACTATATAATATAAACTCTGGAATAATTTTATAACCCCAGTACATGCATTATGATATACAAATACAGGTTCAAGTGGCAATGTACAGCTACGTGGTGGAGTTGTACCAGAAGCAGGGACAGTTGAATATTGCAGTGGTGGAAGATGGAGAGCTGTGTGTGATAATAGTTGGGACTACAAAGATGCTTTTGTGGTTTGTCGACAGCTGGGATTCCCAGCCACAGGTATATTATATCGATCTATATACACATCAACATAAACTGCATTCACCACAATTTAACAATATTATAATACACACCCAGATGCTGTTATATATTACAACTCATACTTTGGAGCCCATCCTTTTCCATCGAGCATTTATTTCAACTGCTTTGGAAATGAGTCTATGCTTTCTAGCTGTCCACCTATGCAATTATCATCACCATGTCGTAGTGATGATGTCGCTGGTGTGTACTGTAAAGGAGATGTAATCACAGGTATACTACTGTCATATGATAAGCAAATCTGCTCTAAAGCATCAATTCTTGCATAATATACCATATTATTATTATAAGAACTTGGCTTATTTCTCAGATTTGTGTATTGATGGCCACATTCGTCTGGCTGGAGGAAGGGAGGCAAATGAAGGAAGAGTGGAGATCTGCAGCAATGGACTGTGGGGAACTGTCTGGAGGGGAGGGTGGGACAGTCGTGATGCTACTGTTGCTTGTAGGCAGCTTGGACTGTATCAACCATACTCTAGTATGTTCACATGATAGAAATAATTATTTTTGAAAGCCTACCTTGATAACAAAATTTTGTGTGACAGGGGTCGATCTGCTCTATACTTCCTATGTTGGTCGTGGATCTGGGCCAATTTTATTTGCCTATCTCAACTGTGATGGATCAGAATCAAGACTGTCGGATTGTAGCACTTACAGTTCCTACAACTTTGGATTCAGCCACTCAAATGATGCTGGAGTGAGATGTCAACCATCTACTGTAACAAGTAAGCATATAATATTGGCCCAGGGATATTTTCTATGCTCCGTAGATCTATTCATCTTGAATGAATTTCTTAGTCAGATCCAATTGTGCAAATGGTGATATTCGTTTGGTGAATGGTGCTACTCCGTATGAGGGTCGAGTGGAGATCTGCTATGATGGAGTATGGGGCTCAGTGTGTGACAGTAGCTGGAATGATCGGGATGCAGCCATAGTGTGTCTGCAAATGGGATTTCAAGGAACAAGTAAATAGCATTAAAACTTATGTATACTATAGTACTTTGTAATGGCGTGTTATTGATAAGAGAATAGGCAAACTTTTGTTTGACATAGCAGATGTTCCAATCTTATCCAACAGATGCAACAGCTCTTTCAGACTCTTATTTTGGAGATGGAAAGGGGCCTTATCATTTGAGTGGGCTTAACTGCCGTGGAGATGAAAGGACATTATTAAGCTGCCCTCGGTCTCCAAGCTCAAGTACCATCGGATATCACACCTGCTCACCAGGGAACGATGCAGGAGTAAGATGTGATCGTAAGTGCATAATTATTATAATATCTACAATTATAATCAATTAATGTACACATTTCTGTAGCTTCAGTATGCAGACATGGTGAAGTGCGTCTGTTTGGTGGCTACCAAGCACAATTTGGTGTAGCAGAGGTGTGCATTAATGGCCTTTGGAGTGACATTTGCTCAACTGGATCTTCCTCTACACCAACTACAATTGCCAGAGAATTTTGCCAACAGTATATTGGACAACAATCCCGTAAGCATGCAAACTCTATAATATTACTAGGTGGATTCATATGTATAATTACTATAATAATTGTATTATTATTACTATTAGTGTCTTATGGTACTCAATCATGCTGCTATGGAAGAAGTAACAATGGAAATTCAACACTCTATGATATCACTTGTACTGGCCAATCAGGAACCTTTATTCAAGACTGTTCATACCGTATTATTCCAGGATACTCTGCTGGAAGCTGCAACCTTCGGAGTGTGATAACTGTTGGGTGTTATGAATCAGCAAACTGCAATGCTGGAGATATTATACGTCTCATGGATGGTAGTAGCACATCAGAAGGACGTATTGAGTTGTGCGCCCAGGGACTCTGGGGTGCTGTTACAACTTCAAGATGGGACTCAAATGATGCAAAGGTAGTCTGTAGGCAACTTGGACTTCCATGGGAATGTGAGTTAAATTCATTTTGACTCATCAAAAATAATTATGTTCATAATCCATGCTTCATTAGGGGCTCTGGCTGACACAGGAAACTTATTTGGACGAGGAAGCCGTCATATGGTTGCCAGAAATTTTGGATGTAGTGGGACAGAAACGCGGCTCAACAGCTGCTCTTTCAACACAATATCACTCAGCTCTGGAATAAACTATCAAACCCATACTGCCGCTGGTGTGATATGCCAAGGAAATACCTCAGCATCCATTGAATGTAACCATGGTGATGTTCGACTTGCTAATGGACTCAAACAAACTGAAGGAAGAGTGGAAGTTTGTTCTTATGGCCACTGGGCTATTATTTGTGATGATAACAACTGGCCTTATTATTGGGACGTTAGTAAAACTCTGTTGGTATGCAAGAGATTTTCAATGGAATGTTAGTGTACAACAGATGCATGCATGCACGTAAGATATAAATTATTGATGATAATTATTATCATGTCATTTAGTTGCAGTATCTGAGTATCTGACTGGCAGTCCATTTGGATCCAATTATCAGTTGCCTCTTGTTGCACTTTCCTGTAACAGCAGAGCCAGTAACATCAGTGAATGCCAAATATTCACTCAAACTACAGCAAGATATTGCAACCATCAAAGAACTGTTGGTGTATTCTGTGGCAAAGGTAAGAAGCTTGGCCTTAAACATATAGCTACTATAATTGTATCAGTTAAGGTTACATTTTTGAACAGAGAGAGAGAATTATCAAGTGGAAATTCAAATATCTCCACCTCAAAAAAGCTATGAAATTGGATCTCAATTGACAATCAATTGCACAGCGACTCCTTCACCAGGAATATATCAAAATTTCACATTCCCTCTGGTATATCGATGGTATTATCCGGGTAGAGCATTATCTTCTAGCAGCACTAATACATGGATATATACAATAAGCTCTCGTGAGCAGAGTGGAAACTATTACTGCTTAATCTACAACAGCGATAGTTATAATTTATTGGGACAACAAAGAATAAAGCTTAATATTGAAGGTATATTATTCTATGATCTTACTAATAGAAATATTATTATATATATTATACTAGTTGGCTATTAATTTGTGATAATATTAGGTTTTCTTAAACCAAACACAACTATGAGTAATCCTGTCAAGATTGAAACTACTCTGGAGCAAAGAAACATCACACTTCAGGTCAACACCTCAGATCACAGTATTAGTGTTGCTGATGCTCTCCTTGGACTGACTTGGTATCATAATGGGTCACAGATAGTACCCGGAGATGACCCCAGCTTGATTCAAAGTAACGATAATAAGACTTTAACCATCTCAGTCTTTAGTTCAACTTATTCTGGAATATACAAAGCTCAATTTGATCAACTCTTCGTCCATCCTTTTGATGAAGCTTGCAAGGACGAGGTCTTATCCCTTACAAGGCACTATCCAGTATTGAAGCCCGTCGTATTTTGTGTCAATGTGGATGGTGATTGTTTTGACACCGATGTTGGAACTTCAATACGGAAAATTTCCATACAATCTGTCAATTCTTTCATTCAGGGAACCCTTGATAATTTAACCTTAGAAGCTGAAGCAACTGTTCTCAGTCATAAAGAGCTTGAGCATTCCTCCATTTATTGGTATAGAAATGCTACTCGCATAATTAGTGCATCCTCACTACAGCGTCATTACAATACCCTGAGTCTCAGCCAGCGGTTCCAACAATTCAACATGGCTTACGAGCATTCTGGAACATATGAGGTGCAACTGCGAATAAATATAAATACATACCTTCAAGCTGGAAGCTCCACATGCCAGCAATACTACAACCAATTTGTTTCAAATTATTTTGGTTCGACAGTCATACTTGCCAAGGAATATATAGACGTTCAGTATTACAAAGGTAAGGGTGCTGAACTCAAGTAGCTATAATGTGATTTTGTAATGATTACATTTCAGACTTAACATTTGACCTGGATACCAACAAGAAAGCTACAACCAGGGATGAAGGAGCTACTCTTACCTGCCGAGCTAGCATTGAGTTTCCTCCCTTCTCCATGATCTCTCTCATCAAGAATGGACAGACATTGTCTTTATCCACCAATCCAGGGTCACTACAGATAGACACAAGGAGTGTTGGCATGAATCAATTCGGACTTTATATTTGCCAGTTGAATGCTTCTGGTGCAACATTTCAGAAATCATACATCCTAAAGGAGCAAGGTATAGTGATCATTGTTGCATTTCAGACTAACTGCTCATTGATAATTCCTTTCTATTCATGGTAATAGCCAATTTCAGGATGACACTTGATGTTAAAAATTCAAGTATTTGTAGCAATTTAGTAAGTTACAGCTACATAGGTAGATAATAGTCAAGATCATTAAAATTCATTGCAGGAAATGGCTGCTGGACGCATAGAAGAGTCACTGATCGAGAGAATCAAACGTGAATGTCAGTGCAGCTTTGATCAGGATGGATTTAAAAATTCCACTGTAAACTGTGCAAACGGAGATCTCACTTATACAACCACCTTGGAATATTCCAATGAAGAAGGCTCTGAAACTGCGTCCATTATCACCAAAAGAACCATCAGCCAAGTACCATTTTCAATGGCAGTTGGAGAAACACAACTCACAGTTACAAATGCTTGCACGGATTGTGAAATTCCCACAACAAAACCAGCAATGCTATCACTATCACTTGCTGTAGGAGGTGGCCTGTTCATTGGTGGATTTCTAGCTGCTGTACTGATCGCCATAATTCTAGTGATAATAGTGTATGTCTATCATCACCTTGCTAATGGCAGGAGTACATAGCTAATAGTAATAGTATACATTTATTACCTTGTCAACACTATAATTTACAGGGTTCTAGCAGTGAAAAAGTGTGCCAAATCTGAGGATAAACCTGGCGCTAGGAGAGTCGAAGTAAACACCGACCCACTGCGATATGCATCTGCTGGAGCAGCTCATCAGGATGTGTTACTGAAGGGAGCTGCAGAAGAGTACATGGCCCCACAGCCAAAGCAGCCAAGTATATACCAGGCAATGGGGCCACGAGATCAATCAAGTCAGTACGAGACCATGCAAATGGGTACCAGTGATCAGCCCATTTATGAGGAGACTTTCTGAATTTTTATAAGAGTAACGTAATAATGGTTTGACAATGGGTGATTTTCTTTTTTTTTTTTTCTATAATGGCTATAGCTAGCTAGCTAGCTACATATAACAGCTGTACCTATACCCTTAATAATGACTTAGCTAGTTTGTGCATATTGCATTATACTGTGTGTTGAATGATAATTTTATCTGATGGACTACTTCGAATTCTGCTAGTTCAACAATATCAAGAGCAGGGGAAAAACTAAAGGGAAACTATGATAATAATTATGATTCATGTGAGCCATATAGCTATATTAATTATAGCCGGCTATCCATTCGGGCCTGGACTGGCAACTAATTATGACCCAGAAGCTTTAATATTAGCTACTAGGCTAGTGAAGTGAAGTTCCCTATTATCATATCATTTTTAAACCACAACTCCTCTGTGCACATGATTATCTAATGAGCACAACGACAGGTGGCCATGCATCACAGCTCCGTATACCACTGCACACAAAATTAAACACACTATTGAAAGTTATTGAAAGCAGACACAACTGCACACAGAAAACAACAACAACTGTAGCTACCATGTGACACAGGACACTTGTCATAGTTCAGCTTTATCTACAACAGGAAGGCAATTATTGTTATTGTATCATTAACTGTTGTTATTTCTTTGATGATCAAAAGCGGCACTAATTCAGTCTGGTACAACAATTGTTATAACAAAAAGAAGAAATATACAGCATATGTAAGCCAGATTGTAAGCTATGTTGGTACTGAGCATGCGCAGAACACGAAGCCTCGGAAACGTCACAGTGACGCATGCGCACTCCAGTCTCCAGTATTTAATCAAGTTCATTCCATTGTCGGTGTAGTTGCAGAAGCCTCATGATCAGCGAGCTAGCCGCAGGAGCAGGAGCTACGCTCATCTTGGATACTGCGGCAGCAAGTCGTGACTGATACATACTCCGCACAATTATTCGGTGAGTTACGCGCATCGATTAAATTTTCTGGCGACTCGGACCGTGCGCGCAACTTGTGCTGTGTGCATGTATATTGTTCATTTTTGCGCGCTGATAGCCTACATCCCGCATGTCTACGCTAGGGCTCAAATGTGCTCTCAGTTCTGTTCAATGAGCCACAGAGTTCAGTCATCCTTGAGGCATGTGTGAGCAGCTGCAAACTGCAGTAAAAGAATGTGAATCCGGGTACCCGGTCAGGCTACTACATAAACGTATTATTGGAGCATACTATAATAATCATGGGGCAATCATGCAGAGAGTACATGTCGGATGATACACATTCTTTTAGCTACTGCCGTCTGCAGCTGATGTGCAATGAGCAAATATATTATTAGCTACTAGCTATACCTGATAGCTAGCTCAAAATAGCTGAGGGGTTTGGACTGTTTACGTTTCAGTCACGTCAAGCAAAGTGTTTCAAAGGTACAAGTTATATTGTTGAAGGAGCACATAATTATCATTCTACTAGTAAAACATGCACTGGTGATAGCTATCATTGAATATTATAATATTATTATAATTATTATACAGATAGCAAGCACTTCTATATAATATATGCCATTAAATTTCATGATTATTGATGTAATGATAGTCATCTCTCCTGTGTTTGAAAAACTAATTAACTGACAGCTGTCCTGACCTGGTGGTGCCAATAATACCCAGTATACACACCACTACAAGTAAATCAATATCGGGAAAATCTTAATGTATATGCCCTACCTATCTATAGCTTAAGCTGCGGAGTGTACATTTATTGTTAATAATATTATATGGATTCAATAATGTGTGCTAGTGACGTGCATGCTCAGCCCAACTATAATATTATTATTATGCTATAGACTACAAGTCTTTATAGCAAGCAATGATTATGATTTAATTGGTTTGCATGATTTTTACCCAATATAATAGTCCTTAGCTGTATTGCACTCATTATCAACATCAATTATTTTACTAACTGAGCAATAACAATCGTGTGATAAGGCGCCCAAAGGAGGGAGGATTAATTATAATAGTGGACTTAACCATTCGTAAACTGAATAAACATTTAAAAATTTGGCGGGCCCGTGGGAGCAGCCAATTAAGGCGCGGCTTGATGGTGGTTATAGCGGCCAACAGAGGCTTGGGCTGCTGCAGCAGTGTCCCTGTCGACCACCGTAGCTAGCGTACACAACAAATGCATGCATAGCTGAATGGTTGGAATGTAAGTTTGTATTGTAAACAGTGTAATAGTTTATTAGATTACACTTCAAATGTTAGCTATAACAATGCATATTATGCCCAACATAATGGGTGTAGGCAAGAGTACAATTCAAATTTTGAAGCTCCTTACCCACATGGGAATGTGTCAACTGATTTGTATCCTACAAGAATTGACCACTCTATGGGAGAGTACCACTGCTAATATTTTATATTATGGATTCGCCATTGAACACAATCAAAAACACACAATCATATTATATATATGCAGCATACCTGGCAGTCGGTATTGTTTCTACAAACAGTAATTATTATGGTACATTATTTGTAGGATCTCAAAACAACAGAGAGACTAGCTAAAGCACTGTGACGATGATATACAAGCAAATTATCCTCCTACTCTTTCTGTTTGTATTACAGAACGGTATGCAGCCATGGAACGTAATTATTATAGGTAGCATTGTACTAATTCCTTTACTATGCATGCACCCATAACAGGTGTGAATGGTTTTACCATCTATGATACTCGGCTTGGCAGTAGCTCAACTTCACCTATAACTTCAGGAAGGGTAGAGGTTTTGACCCAGCGTGGTTGGATGCCAGTGTGTGCGTCTTCTTGGGATGCTTTTGAATCCAGAGTTCTCTGTCGCCAACTTGGATATTCTTATTCCTCTTATAGTGAGAATGTCATACATCGTACGTATGATCAGATATGAAGTCATACAAATGCATTGTTCTTCTGTAGGTAGAACATCATCATCTAGTAGCTCATTATGGTATTCCTTCTCTTGTTCTGGCAGTGAATCTTCAATTTCACAATGCCCTTACACATTCTCTCATGAGACGCAATCAACTTGCAGCTACATGAATACTGTTTATTGTGTTCCCTGTAGGTTAATGCATTCGTGAGCATACTAATACCAACTCTGGAATAATATAATCCCTGGTACACACATTGCAAATACAGGTTCAAGTGGTAGTGTGCAGTTACGTGGAGGTGTTATACCAGAGGCAGGGACAGTTGAATATTGCAGTGGTGGAACATGGAGAGCTGTGTGTCACAGTAACTGGGACTACAAAGATGCTTTTGTCGTTTGTCGACAGCTGGGGTTCCCAGCCACAGGTGAACACTGCAATGTAAATAGCTAGGCATTATTATTACTGCTCCGAGGCTTATAGCTACTGTTCATCTAACATGACTGAACCGGCTTTGACTGACATGCATGTCATAGAGATATATATAGGGTGTATGAGTCAACATGAGTTGATGCCCTTTCATCATTATACCCCACCCTAAGATCACTGGTAGAGGGCAATTATATATTACGAAAAAAGATTGATGCTATAGGAAACAGCCAACAGGTGTAATTATTACACATACATAATAATATTATACAGATGCTGCTCGATATCGAAGTTCATACTTTGGAGCCCATCCTTTTCCATCAAGCATGTATTTCAACTGCTTTGGAAATGAGTCTATGCTTTCTAGCTGTCAATCGACATCACTATCATCACCATGTAATAGTGGTTTTGTCGCTGGTGTGCGCTGTAAAGGAGATGTAATCACAGGTACACTCAACAATAGCATGATATGTATGCAGGTCTGCTCTAGAGCACCAATGCTTGCACCCATAATACTGTAAGCAGCGATTACCAGTATATAGCTTGTTTCTCCGCAGATTTGTGTATTAATGGCCACATTCGTTTGACTGGAGGAAGGGAGGCAAATGAAGGAAGAGTGGAGATCTGCAGTAATGGATTGTGGGGGACAGTCTGGGATGGAGGATGGGATAATCGTGATGCTATTGTTGCTTGTAGGCAACTTGGATTGTATCAGCCACACTCTAGTATGTTCACATGATAGAAATATTGGAAGCCTACTATGATACCAAATTTTGTGTGACAGGGGTTGATCTGTTCTATACTTCCTATTTTGGTCGTGGATCTGGGCCAATTTTATTTGCCTATCTCGACTGTGATGGATCAGAATCAAGACTGTCTGATTGTAGCACTTCTAGTTCCTACAACTTTGGAACCAGCCATTCAAATGATGCTGGAATGAGATGTCAACCATCTACTGTAGCAAGTGAGAACAATAAATTGGTCTACATGCTCCGTAGATCCATAATTATCTTGACTGAATTTTTTTAGTTCGATCCAGTTGTGCAAATGGTGATGTTCGTTTGGTGAATGGTACTACTCCCTATGAGGGTCGAGTGGAGATCTGCTATGATGGAGTATGGGGTTCAGTGTGTGGTAATAGATGGGACTACTGGGATGCAGCTATAGTATGTCTGCAACTGGGATTTCAAGGAACAAGTAAACAGCGTTAAAACTTACGATGCTTGTATACTTTGTAATGGTGTGTTATTGATAAATGAATAGGCAAAAATTAATTTTTGTTTTACACGACACTATCAGATGTTGTAATTTATCCAACAGATGCAACAGCTCTTTCAAACTCTTATTTTGGAGATGGAGAGGGGCCTTATCATTTAAGTGGACTTAACTGCCGTGGAGATGAAAGAACACTATTTAGTTGCCCTCGATATCCAAGCTCAAGCCCCATAGGATATCATACCTGCTCATCAGGGAACGATGCAGGAGTGAAATGTGATCGTAAGTGCATAATTATAATAATTATTATAATTATTATTATAATATATACACATTCATGCAGCTTCAGTATGCAGACATGGTGAAGTGCGTCTGTTTGGTGGCTACCAAGCACAATTTGGTGTAGCAGAGGTATGCATTAATGGTCTTTGGAGTGACGTTTGCTCAACCGGATCTTCCTCTACATCAACTACAATTGCCAGAGAATTTTGCCGACAGTATATTGGTCCAGGACAACAATCCTGTAAGCAATCTATCTATTACAGCTGGATTCATTATATTATACATTTTGTACCCTATAACCATAACATGTATTTTAAATTAGTGTCTTTTGGTTCTCAATCATGCTGTTATGGAAGCAGAAATAGTGGAAATTTAACACTCTATGGAATCACTTGTACTCGCCAGTCAGGAAGCTTTATTCAAGACTGTTCATACAGCATTATTTCAGGATACTCTGCTGGAAGCTGCAACCTTCGAAATGAGATGACTGTTGGATGTTATGAATCAGCCAGCTGTAATGCTGGAGATGTACGTCTCATGAATGGTAATAGCACATCAGAAGGACGTGTTGAGTTGTGCACCCAGGGACTCTGGGGTGCTATTACAATTTCAAGCTGGGACTCAAGAGATGCAAAGGTAGTCTGTAGACAACTTGGACTTCCATGGGAATGTGAGTTAAATTCATTTTTGACTCATCAAAAATAATTGTTATTTATATAATCCATGCTTTATTATAAGGGGCTCTGGCTGACAGAGGAAACTTATTTGGACGAGGAAGCAGTCGTATTGTAGCCAGAAATTTTGGATGCAGGGGGACGGAAATACAGCTTAGCAGCTGCTCTTACAGTACAATATTGCTCACTTCTGGAACAAGCTATCAAACTAACACTCCTGCTGGTGTGATATGCCAAGGAATCAATGGCTCAAGACCCACTGAATGCAATCATGGTGATGTCAGGCTCGTTAATGGACACAAAGAAACTGAAGGAAGAGTGGAAGTTTGTGCTTATGGCTACTGGGCCATGGCTTGTGATAGTAATTGGAACATTGGTGAAACTCGCCTAGTATGCAAGCAGCTAGGATTTCCAACAGAAAGTATGCCATGATAATTATATCCATGCGCATATACTGTATTGCTTTTTATTTTGCAGCTTTTGAGTTCCTATCTGGTAGTCCATTTGGATCCAACTATCATTTGCCTCTCGTTGGGATTTCCTGTAACAGTGGAGCCAGTAACATCAGTGAATGTCAAATCTACAACCAGACAAGTTATTGCAATCACAGAAGAACTGTTGGCATACTCTGCAAAGGTAAATAACTTGCAGTCAACTGTGAGGCCATTATTTATCAGTATCAGTAATAGTTAATAGCCAAGAAGGGCAGTCCGATACCATTGCCAATTTGGCAACAGCATCAGATTGCCCATCTCAGTGAAAGTGTCTGCACACTTCAAGTCTTGTGATTTTAACAGAGAGAACATACTATCAAGTGGAAATTCATGTACCTCCACCTCATGATCGTGATAATCATGAAATTGGATCCCAGGTGACATTCAATTGCACAGTAACTCCTATGCCACAAATACGTCAGAACTATCCTCTGAGATATCGATGGTATTTTATAGATAGAGGATTGTCCTACTCTACCAGCACCAGAACACTGACAATATATCCTTCTGACCTGAATTTTGGAAGCTACTGTTTGATTTATAGTAATAATCTTCTCTTAGGACAAAAAAGAACAACACTCAGTATCAAGGGTATAGTATTATTTTATTTAAGATTGTGTGAAATATGCATTATGTACACATACCTCTGCTATACTCTAAATAGGATTCCTTAAACCAAGCATTGGTATGGATAGTCCTGTAAAGATTCAAGCTTCTCCAGAGCAGAGGAACATCACACTTCAGGTCAACACAGCAGATCACAGTGTTGCTGATGCTCTCCTTGGACTGACTTGGTATCACAATGGGTCACAGATAGTATTTGGAGATGACCCCAGCTTGATTCAAAACAATGACAACAAGACTTTAACCATCTCAGCCTTTAGTTCGATTTATTCTGGAATATACAAAGTTCAATTCAATCAACTCTTTGTCCATCCTTTTGATGAAGCTTGCAAAGATGAGGTCTTATCTCTTGTGAGGCACTATCCAGTATTGAAGCCGGTCGTATTTTGTGTCAATGTGGACGGTGATTGTTCTGACTCTGATATTGAGACCCAAGTGCGGAAAATTTCCATCCAGTCTGTTAATTATGTCACTCAGGGAACCCTTGATAATTTAACTCTCATTGCTGATGCAACCGTCCTTAATTATAAAGAACTTGAGCATTCCTCCATTTATTGGTACAAAAATGGTATTCTCATAACTAGCACATCTCTCCTGTCAACACTACAGCGTCATTACAATACTCTGAGTCTCAGCCAGCGGTTCCAGCAGTTCAACATGGCTTACGAACATTCTGGAACATATGAGGTGCAACTGCGAATAAATATGAACACATACCTACAAGCTGGAGGCTCCATATGCCAGCAATACTACAATCAATTTGTTTTAAGCTATTTTGGTTCAACTGTCATACTTGCCAAGGGATACATGGACATTCAGTATTACAGAGGTAAAAGTCTGAAGTCATGATCATGTATAATGTAATTTTGTAATAATTACATTTCAGACTTAACATTTGACCTGGATACCAACAACAAAGCTACAACCAGGGACGAAGGAGCTACTCTTACCTGCCGAGCTAGCATTGAGTTCCCTCGCTTCTCCATGCTCTCTCTCATCAAGAATCGACAGACAGTGGCTACCTCATCGAACGGACTGCTAGAGACAAACACAAAGAGTATTAATGCAAACCCTTTTGGGCTCTACGACTGTCGTCTTAATGCATCTGGTGCAATTTTTAAGAAATCATCCATCTTAAAGGAGCAAGGTATAGTGATCATTGTTGCATTTCAGACTAACCGCTCATTGACAATTCCTGTCTATTATTATAGCCAATTTCAGGATGACACTTGATGTTAAGAATTCAAATATTTGTATCAATTCAGTAAGTTACAGCTAATAGTATATAGGTAGATAATAGTCGAGATCACAAGATTCATTGCAGGAAATGGCTATTGGACACATAAAAGAGTCACTGATCGAGAGAATCAAACGTGAATGTCAGTGCAGCTTCGATCAGGATGGATTTAAAACTTCCACTGCTAACTGTGAAAACGGAGATCTCACTTACACCACCATCTTGGAGTATTCCAACGAAGAAGGCTCTGAAACTGCATCCATTATTGCCCAAAGAATCGCCAGCCAAGTACCATTTTCCATGGCAGTTGGAGGAACTCAGCTCACTGTTACAAGTGCTTGCACAGATTGTGAAATTTCCACAACAAAACCAGCAATGTCATCATCTGCTGGCCTGTTTTTCGGTGGATTTCTAACCGCTGTAGTGATCGCCATAATTCTAGTGATAATAGTGTACGTCTATCATCACCTTGCTAATGGCAGGAGTACATATTATTATAGTAACAGTATGCAAATTTATTACCTTGTCTACACTATAATTTTACAGGATTCTAGTAGTGAAAAAGCGTGCCAAGTCTGAGAATAAACCCGATACTAGGAGAGTTGAAGTGAAGACCGATACACTGCGATATGCATCTGCTGGAGCAGCTCGTCAGGATGTGTCACTGAAGAGAGCTACAGGAGCAGCTCGTCAGGATGCGTCACTGAAGAGAGCTACAGAAGCCAAAGCCCACAGGCCACAGCCAAAGAAGCCCAGTACTAGTACTAGTGTGTACAAGACTATGGGACCACGAGATCAGCCGGGTTACTATGAGAACATGCGAATGGGTGATCAGTCCGCCATTTATGAGGATGACACTTTCTGAATTTTTATAAGAGTAGCTAACATAATAATGGTTTGACAATGAGTGATTTTTGTTGTAGTATAGCTAGCTAGCTACATACTATTATAACTGTTGTAGCTACCATTGTATAATATAATTAGCTAGTTTGTGCACATTTAATAATTGCATGTATTATACTATCACAGTGTGTTGGATGCTGAATTATTTTTAATGGACTACTTAGAATTCTGCTGGTTCAATAATAACGGAAGACTATAATAGTGGGAAACTATGATGCATATGCATATGACTCCTAATACTATAATATTATATAGCCAGCTATTCATTTCCCAGGATTGACAACTAATTAAGAAGTTTTATTATAATATTATTACTAGACTAGGGAAGTGAAGTTCCCTATTACCATAACAACAACATCATTTTTAAACCATAGCTCTTCTGTATGTGCACATGATTATACTCTAATGAGCACAATAGTAGGTGATCATGCATCACAGCTCCATGCCACTGCACAAAATTAAACGTAATATTGAAAATACATTATTGAGAGCAGATACAGTTGCACAGACAACAGTTGTAGGGTATATGTGGGTATTGTGAGACAGTTGGTATTATGGGACATCCATATTAACAAAGATGGAAGTTTCTGGTTTGGGGGTCATTGTATTATACCTAACAAGTAAAAAAAACAATTGAATAAAATTGAAGGATGAAGTAGGGATGGCAGTGCCAAAAAATACACAAACAAGATTTGTAGGGATAACGTATCACATCCACTATACATCCCTACGCTTGCTTTTCTCGAGAATTAACATCATACGCGTATGCACTTCTGATTCAGTATGTAAAGTGTTGCTATAATATTTTGATCATGATTGATCCAACATTCCTGCATGTGCCCCATATATAATGTGTGTGCACGGCTACTCAAAAAGCAAGCGTAGGGATGTATAGTGGATGTGGTACGTTATCCCTACAAACCTTGTTTGTGTATTTTTTGGCACTGCCATCCCTACTTCATCCTTCAATTTTATTCAATTGTTTTTTTTACTTGTTACTGTTCTTTTTTTAGTGCCCTTAGGGTAATTCATACATGATAGTCATTAATTTTCATCAATGCCACCTAGCTGACTAATCTTGTGGGGACAGAGGCTGGGCACGAGACTGTACGTATACCACGGTGACCTGATAATATGGTTTGCCTATTCATCGTTATAAAAATTAATGCATGGAACCAGCTGCACTTACAA
Source organism: Cliona cf. orientalis (assembly GCA_963930775.1). Classification (NCBI taxonomy): domain Eukaryota; kingdom Metazoa; phylum Porifera; class Demospongiae; order Clionaida; family Clionaidae; genus Cliona; species Cliona cf. orientalis. Next base: position 769,438 of record OZ005699.1, on the reverse strand, counting down.
ATTTTTTTCTGGACCTAGCTACATCCAACTGTGCTCCAACAATAATAGGGAAGCAGGTACATCACTGATTCAGCATATTTGTGCGATCCTAGCCTTTGAGTCAGGCAGGTACATGAGCTATGGTACCCCAAACACACCGTTAGTTCAAACTTGAAGTGCAAATCCCAGGCAGTCTTTTGATAGCTATTGACGTCTCATTACACACTATTGAACACGCATCAGTGGGATTCTCGAGACAGCTCAGATAACCAGTGACCAGTGATTGAAGCCACGCCCCTCGTTATCTCGATCCTGAAGCTGGCTGATCGGCATACTTGAAAGATTAGAAGGCTGTTTAGAACAAAGTAACGACGAAAACCTTCCGTTTTGGGAGCGTATTTTATAGGCCAGTAAGTTTGCTGTTGGTAGTAGCCACCATAATCGACAGTTCACTGAGCTTAGATCAGCTGAGCGCTCGAGCATGTCCTGGATCAATCGTGGAAGCGCCGGCGCATGCGTGCCACTGCCATCGGTCACATGACTTCACCATGGCAACACCGTATGAGCATGCGCATTATATGACAAAATGGCTAATCGGACACACCCACTCGCAAAAGCGCTGGACACACCCACAATTATTAAATCGCTGTCCTGATAACACAAAACGAGCGTGCCACAGACGTGCGCGCTCCAAAATGGAGTGGATTTATGTTCGAACTACGGTGAGCGGTCATGGTAGTCTTGAGTTAGCCCAAGAAAACAGAAAGAAAGAAAGAAAGAAAGAATGACAATTGGCCATTTTTTTGAACATCTGGTTCTGGCATATACAATTGAGTTGATGAATGATCTTGGTCTTATTAGATAGATAATTTGCTGTAGATTCCGATTTTGACACTTAGAAAGCTCATAAGAGTTACCTGTTTTGAGATATTTGGATTTTTGTAATGTATTACATATATGGAGTATCCGTGCCATCCCTACTTATAGAGTCTACCGACTCTATGATTAGAACTATTACCTGCTAAGTTGAATTTGCCATCCACCTTATTTTGATATGGGTTTACGCTTTCAATTGTAGTGAAACAATGATTTTCGATTTTGGCATATCAGCTTTACAGATTTGCTAATTTGTTACATCAAACTACTTATTTTTTTGAGGATAACACTCAAACCTCACTTTAAGAATACCAATTGGGTAAGTCATCACCTTAAAACACCTCATGATAACTGCCTTTATCAGTGGGAAGGTAGTGTCTCATAATAGGGACAGGCGTCCCATAATATGTTCAGTACTAGTGATAGCAAAACAATTTTTAAAAAATTACATCATTTAGTAGTGAAGTTGATATTTATAACCCATGTATTAGAGGACATAGGCAGTCCTTAAAAAATATACCACTTAAATTATTCCTAAAAACAATTGTGTAAATGTAGTCACAAGTTTAGTGTCTCATAACTGGGACGTGTACCCTACTACGTGACAGGACACTTATCACAGTTCAGCTTTATCTACAGCAGACGACAACTGTTATTATATCATTAACTGTTGTTATTCCTTTGATGATCAATCGCGAATTTTGTAGGGCGCCCCCCACCGGGGGTCGTTACTGAGCATGCGCAGAACATGACTACACGTCACGGTGAAACAGCGTTAACATTCCAAATTATTCAAGGAGCTAGGAACGCTGACTGCACGATGTCCTTTCAGCAGTAAATCGTGACTAATCGACACTGAGCGTAGTTAACTTGTCAATCGGGTGAGTTATTATGGAATCAGGGACTCAGAAAGATAAATAGTCCCTGATGGAATAAGGGGCGACTTAAACGTATAGCGCGAGCCAGCGTAACCGCGATGCTACTACATTATAATATTGTGTGCACCCTCTCTCGATTAATATTAATATTGCTATAATAATTATATAAGCGCCAGTTTTGGATAGTATAGGTATTAAAATTTCATGCATATTAAATTTAAGGATTCAAGGCCTATATACACTACCTTTGAAGGTTACTCACTGAAAAGCTAGTGGGATATTCTTACAAGGTGCACACGATGATGCCAACTGAAAGGCACCAATTCAGTCTGCATGGTACAACAATTGTTACAGCATGATATGTAATATAAGCCAGATATATATATTATTGTAAGCTTATGTCCATTTCATAGAAAAACATCTTATTTTGATAACAAATCATTATTAGCAGAGAAAACTTGGAGGAAAAATGAATATTTTACCCAGAATATTTTATAAATTTACAGCTCTATCCTTTTGTATTTCCTCATGACTAGCAAAGCTTTCATTGGCATGGCTTTAGCTTAGTCAGCATCTATTAGTCATACGCTTTATCAATAACAAGCTAGGCCATTTCTCATTGCAGCCCAATTTAGCCTTTCATTGTTGCCCACTTTGCAATTTCCTGACAGGAATGATGAATTAGGCACTGGGCTAGCTCTGTATAACATTTGTGAATTCAAAGCCGGCTCTCTTTCCTTAGTAATAATATTATCGCTATTAATGGAGATGTTTACTGGATTATGTATTGTATTAGGCCAGGGTGGCACTGTATAATATTAAGTATATTTAAGCCCCAGTTGATGATAATTAATGATCTATTTCATATACATGCATAATGGGCTTCCTTATTAAGCAATCAAGTCTAAAATCTACTCAACATACCATAGTTATACTTATTATGCAGTATAATATTATAGCGATTGCTTTCAATAGTAAGTTGAAATATGTATTAAATTAACAAGATATTAATATTGATTGCGTAGGGTTAAGTGATTGAGTCGCCATGGTCTACGAGCCAGTTATCTTCCTACTCTATCTGTTTTCACTACAGAGTGGTAAGCAGTACTCAGTGGCACAATCTAGAGTACATTAAAATAATAGCTAGCTAGGGTATATATAATGCACACAAGGTACTCTTTCTAGATTTGACGTCAAACCTGTGGCCATACGGCGTGAAAAGATTTACTAGAAACCCGATGCATGTATATAATATACACTATGATGGTACTCTTATTCAGGCCCCATGCACTATGTGTATATAATTATACAGCCACTATGACAGCTGCTACGTCAAATCTAGAAAGATCTAGAGATTGTTTGTGGTCACTCTTCGCACAATACTGTAATAACTTTCAGCTTATTGTGACAGTTATTATTTTAATAATTGAGCATACACGGTAATTGCATGAATTATTAGGTGTGGACACTTTCACCATCTATGATGCACGACTTGGTAATGGCTCGGCTGTATATTCAGGAAGGGTGGAAGTTTTGACATCCCTCGGATGGCTGCCAGTGTGTAACCGTTATACCAGGTCTTGGGGTGCTCAAGAATCTGAAGTCCTTTGTCATCAACTTGGATATCACAACCATTTGTCTTACAGTGAGATACGTATGATTTGGGTATACAAAATAATGTTAATTTTTTTCTGGCCATACTACAAAATTTAATTGTAGGTACAAGCAGTTCGTTGACATCGGCACGCTCAATAGAATTTTCTTTCTCTTGTTCTGGAGCTGAGTCCTCCCTATCACAGTGCTATTACACACTCTATGGGGATGTGTCATCATCTTGTTATTACGACATAGTTATTGTCAACTGTGGTTCTTGTGAGTTCAAAAATTTAATTCAAACATACCATAATTGTAATATTTCTCTCAATAATGTATGCTATGAGCATAATTAGACTAAGTGCCACAATGCTTTCTCTTTCATATAATATTATAGGCTTAAGTGGCAGTGTACAGCTGCGTGGTGGGGTTGTACCGGAGGCTGGGACAGTTGAATACTGCAGTGGTAGGACTTGGAAGGCAGTGTGTGATAACAGTTGGAATTACCAGAATGCTTTTGTTGTTTGTCGACAGCTGGGATTACCAGCTACTGGTACATGATATCTTACAGTCTATAACGTCTAACTACAGTATTATAACAATACCATAATTATATTGTTATATTATGCACATATAGACGCTATTCAGTATCAAAATTCACACTTTGGAGCCCATCTATTTCCACTTGGCAGTTATTACAATTGCTTTGGATATGAGTCTTCACTCTCTGACTGTCGATCCCTTAGTTCATCATCATGTCGTAGTGATGATGTAGCTGGTGTGCACTGTAAAGGAGATGAAATTACAGGTATACTTTATTCTAATTATATGAAGTTGATGGTCCAGTATATAGGTACAGCTACACCTGGACTGCCATGGACTGGCAGAGACCTACCCCTGAGCCTCTAAATATGATCGATTGACACTAAATTTTGCATCTTAATTTTGATTATTCTCAGATCTGTGTATTAATGGCCACATTCGTTTGGCTGGAGGAAGGGAAGCAAATGAAGGAAGAGTGGAGATTTGCAGCAATGGAGTATGGGGGACAGTCTGGGATGGAGGATGGGACAGTCATGACGCTATTGTTGCTTGTAGGCAACTTGGACTGTATCAGCCACATTCAAGTATGTAGTGTCAAGTCATAACTGTTACAGTATGCAGGGAGTATAGCTAGCCTAGTGATACTTAGTGCTATACTGTGATCATAAATAATGATATTATTAACTTGACTGTTAATTATTACGGGATGAACTTTTTAGTGAGTGATTTTGACATAGCAGTTCATTTACTGTAATAGCTGCATACATACGTATATGCTATAATACATTATTTCAGGAGTTGAACTGCTTTATAATTCTCACTTTGGACATGGATCTGGGCCAATTTTATTTATGAATCTTAACTGTGGTGGAACGGAATCAAGATTGTCTGACTGCTCTTATAGCTCAAACACTTTTGGGGCCACCCATTCAAGAGATGCCGGAGTGAGGTGTCAAAGAGCTACTACAACTAGTAAGCTATATACTAATCAGGTTTATCAATCTTTTTTTATGACCTTTCTTTTATAGTTCGATCCAATTGTGCAAATGGTGATGTTCGTTTGGTGAATGGTACCACTCCCTATGAGGGTCGAGTGGAGATCTGCTATGATGGAGTATGGGGCTCAGTGTGTAACAGTAGCTGGGACTACTGGGATGCAGCTATAGTGTGTCTGCAAATGGGATTTCAAGGAACAAGTAAACATTATACTTCGTGCATTAATTATTGATATTATGAGGAAATTTCAATAGGCAAATTCGATTACATGATTATTAATCTGATGTTACAATTTTTTATCCAACAGATGCAACAACAAACACTTATTTTGGAGATGGAGAGGGGCCTTACCATTTGAGTGGACTTAACTGCCGTGGCAATGAAAGGACACTATTAGACTGCCCTCGATCTCCAAGCTCAAACTCTATAGGATATCATACCTGCTCACCAGGGAATGATGCAGGAGTGAGATGTGATCGTAAGTGCATAATTATAATAATATTATTTACAATTATAATTATACACATTTATGCAGCTTCAGTATGCAGACATGGTGATGTGCGCCTGTTTGGTGGCAACCAAGCACAATTTGGTGTAGCAGAGGTGTGCATTAATGGCCTTTGGAGTGACATTTGCTCATATGGATCTTCCTCTACACCAACTACAATTGCCAGAGAATTTTGCCGACAGTATATTGGTCCAGGACAACAACCCAGTAAGTAATCTATATATTACTATAGCTGGATTCATTATGTTATACTTGTACCCTATAACTATGACATTGTATTTAGTGTCTTTTGGTACTCAATGCTGTTATGGAAGCAGAAATAGTGGAAATTCAACACTCTATGGAATCACTTGTACTGGCCAGTCAGGAATCTTTATTCAAGACTGTTTGTACAGCATTATTCCAGGATACTCTGCTGGAAGCTGCAGCCTTCAAAATGAGATGACAGTTGGATGTTATGAATCAGCCAACTGCAATACTGGAGACATACGTCTCATGGATGGTAATAGCACATCAGAAGGACGTGTTGAGTTTTGTAGCCAGGGACTCTGGGGTGCTATTACAGCTTCAAACTGGGACTCAAATGATGCAAAGGTAGTCTGTAGGCAGCTTGGATTTCCATGGAAATGTGAGTTAGCTATATTTATTTTTGACTCATAAAAATAATTATGCTCATAATCCATACATCAATAAGGGGCTCTGGCTGACACAGGAAACTTATTTGGACGAGGAAGCAGTCGTATTGTTGCCAGAAATTTTAGATGCACGGGGACAGAAACACAGCTTAGCAGCTGCTTTTACAGTACAATATTGCTCACTTCTGGAACAAGCTATCAAACTAATACTCCTGCTGGTGTGATATGCCAAGGAATCAACGACTCAAGACCCACTGAATGTAATCATGGTGATGTTAGACTTGTTAATGGATTTGAAGAAACAGAGGGAAGAGTGGAAATTTGTGCTTATGGCTACTGGGCTGTGGCCTGTGATGGTAGCAGTTACTGGAACAGTGCAGCAACTCTCCTAGTATGCAAGCAGCTAGGATTTCCAACAGAAAGTATGCCATGATAGCCTGCATGCATTATATGATTATATGCATTATATATGATCATAATGCAAAATTATGCAGCATTTGAGCTCCTATCTGGTAGTCCATTTGAATCCAACTATCAGTTGCCTCTTGTTGGTGTTTCCTGTAACAGTGGAGCCAGTAACATCAGTGAATGCCAATTATACAATCAGACAAATAATTGCAACCACCAAAAAACAGTTGGAGTACTTTGTAAAGGTAAAGTATTATACAATTATAAAATTAGATTGATATGGTATATGCATGCTACTGCATGTGAAACATTATTATATGTATCCATGAGTTTAACATCAGCGGTTGCAATATAATTGATTATATGCACACTTCAACAGAGCGAGAGAATTACCAAGTGGAAATTCACATATCTCCACCTCAAGAAAGCTATGAAAATGGATCTCAAGTGACATTCAGTTGCACAGTGACTCCTTCATCACAAATATACCAGAGTGTTGCCTTCCCTCTGAGATATCAATGGTATTCAGAATCTCGGTCATCCTCTAGCAACACTAATACACTGACGATTACAATAAATTCTCATGACCAGAGTTTTGGAAGCTATTACTGTTTGATCTATAGCCGCAATAGTAATCTTCTCTTGGGACAAGGAAGAATAATGCTTAATATTAAAGGTATAATGTGTGATTAACATAATATTATGTTATACATGCCATCGTTTTCTCTATAATATTATAGATTTTCTTAAACCAAGCATGGGTATGGATAATCCTGTAAAGATTCAAGCTTCTCCAGAACAGAGGAACGCCACACTAAGTCTTCAGGTCAACACCGCAGATCACGATATTGCTGATCTTCTCCTTGGGCTGACATGGTATCACAGTGGATCCAAGATAATACCTGGAGATGACCCCAGCTTGATGATAAGCAGCAATAACATGACTCTGACCATCTCCAACTATAGTTCAAGTTATTCTGGGAAATACAAAGCTCAATTTGACCAACTTTTTGTCTATCCTTACGATGAGAACTGCAAAGATGAGGTCTTATCTCTTGTGAGGCACTATCCAGCATTAAGACCGGTAGTATTTTGTGTCAGTGTGGACGGTGATTGTTCTGACTCTGATATTGAGACCCAAGTGCGGAAAATTTCCGTCCGATCCGTGGATTCCAATTTGAGAGGAACCTTTAACAATTTAACGCTAGAAGCTAGTGCCACCGTTGTCAGTCGTAAAGAGCTTGAGCATGCCTCCATTTACTGGTACAGAAATGGTATCAACATAACTAGCACATCTCTCCTGTCAACACTACAGCGTCATTACAATACCCTGAGTCTCAGCCAGCGGTTCCAGCAATTCAACATGACTTACGAGCATTCTGGAACGTATGAGGTGCAACTGCGAATAGATATGAATGCATACCTACAAGCTGGAGACTCCAGTTGCTTACAATACTACAATAATTTTATTTCAAGCTACTTCGGTTCAACAGTCATACTTGCCAAGGGATACATTGACGCTGACTATTACAAAGGTGAGAATACAGGATATGCATCCATGCATAATATATACGTAGATTTTGTGAGACTGTGGTTTACACTTAATTGAATTATTATTTTCAGACTCAACATTTGACCTGGACGCTAACAAAGACATTACCACCAGGGACGAAGGAGCTACCCTTACCTGCGGAGCTAGCATTGAGTTCCCTCCCTTCTCCATGATCTCTTTCATCAAGAATGGACAGACATTGTCTTCATCTGCAAATCCGGGGTCACTACAGATAGACACAAAAAGTGCACGTGGTGATATAAACCAATTTGGAGTGTACACTTGCCAGTTGAATGCTTCAGGTGTTATATTTCAGAAAACACTTTTCTTAAAGGAACAAGGTATTGTTGCTATAGCTATTTCTGTGAAATTCTAATTCATTAGTATGCTTTTATCACAGCCAATTTGAGGGTTACACTTGATGTTAAACGTTCCAATATTTGCAACAACTTAGTAAGTTTATAATGTTTAAACATGAGTTTATTACTAAGATTCTATTGCAGGAAATAGCCACTAAACAAATAGAGCAGACACTAATTCAAAAAATCAAACGTGAGTGTGACTGTAGCTTCACTCCAGACGGATTTCGAAACCCCACCATAAACTGTCCGAGCAGTAGTGAGCTTAACTTTGCAACCACCTTGGAGTATTCCAATGAAGAAGGCTCCGAAACTGCATCTATCATCGCTGGAAGAATCGTCGGACAAGTTCCTTTTCCCATGGCACTTGGTGGAACTCAGTTTACCGTCACTAGTGCATGTACTGACTGTAGAATGCCAGCTGTGAAAGCATCACTATCTCCAGCTGATGGTGGCGGTCTGTTCATTGGTGGATTTCTAGCAGCAGTTTTGATTACAGTCACCGTTGTGATTGTAGTGTATGTCCTTCATGCTCCTTATTATTATTATTATTAACCATTACTCAATAATTATCTCTGATTTTACAGGATTATAGTAATGAAAAGGCGTGCTAAATCCGAGGGTACTAAAGGTGAGAAGACTGTTGAAGTGAGAACTGACCCACTGCGATACACCTCTGGAGCTTCCTATCAGGATGTGTCGTTTAAGGGGACAAAGCAAATGATCCCACAGCCAAAGAAGCCAAGTGAATACCAGCCAATGGGGCAACGTGATCAGCCAAGTCAGTACGATACCATGCAACTGGGGTATCAGATCTATGAGGAGACTTTCTGACCTATAATAATGATAATAATACTTTTGTGAGTGACATAATAATATCCATAATGATAATATTGACGATACTAGTAGTCAACTAGCTAATGTATTTTTGTTGTAGCTCTTAGTATTGTATGCATAATAACATAATAATATTATTATTACCACTGTATGACGGCTGTTATATAACAAAGTTTTTTTATCTACATCTGCAACTACTTATGCTATATACACAAACTGATATACAGTATTGCGGTAGTCACCGGAAATGTTTGGTATCATTAAAATACCTGACTAATGGTTTTTGACTAATTGTGTGATTCTTACCCCTGAGATATCTAGCGTGAATACGTTAAAATAATCACGATACTTGAGCTAGTGGTCATAAATTCTGTTCAAATCCACGATAAGCTATAGCTACTTGTCATATTATTATACTAATAGCAGTGAGAAGTCGATCATTGAAGGTGCTCAATAGATAAACTTTTGCCACTTTAAAACTGCCAGCTAGTGCGTGCATAGTGGCATTAAGATAATGAAGATCTGCATCTTTCTCTGTATCTTCTTGCATGGTAAGAATTCAGTAATAACCTATATGACATTAATTGTGTGCCTATCTTATATAATGTGCAGCAGTACATAGCATCACTGTCTATGATGCCCGACTTACTAATGGGTATTATGGAGCAGTAGAGGTGCTGACTCATCAGGGGTGGTTACCAGTGTGTGGGTCAAGTTCCAGCTACTGGTCCACTTCAGAGTCCAGAGTTCTCTGTCGACAATTGGGCTATGATGTTCTAAGCAAGTTTCATCAGAGTCATGAATTTGTGTGGATTTTGATAATATTTAATTTTGAATCATAAATTAAATCTAAGTATAGTAGTAACAATTAACAATACAGAATCTGATAGTTAGCTAAAGTACTCTATTGCAGCATTATTATGATAACTATCAAAATTATTTAATCATCAAGGTACAAGTTCATCTTCCTCATACTCCACTAGTCTGGTGTTTGACTTCAGCTGCACAGGAAATGAGCTTCAACTTTCAGACTGTTCTTATAGACTAGTGAACAGCTATACTTCGTCATCTTGTTCTCCCGGGGTCACTGTTAGTTGTGCTCAATGTAAGTGTTTAGTGAGCTCTCAACATAAAACAGATGTATCATACCATTCATTATCCACCCACTTTCCCAAAAAGTGGACTTTTTCCCTGGTCCTCCTACTTTTTCCATACAACGATCCCAGTTTAGAGGGCCTGGGAATGAAGCTAGTCTCCTTGCAAACCTTAGGTACTGAAGGCAGCGTTCAGTTGCGTGGCGGAGTTGTATCGGAGGCAGGAACAGTTGAATTTTGCAGCAGTGGCATTTGGACAGCAGTCTGTGACTCTAACTGGGACTACAAGGATGCATTTGTGGTGTGTCGAGAGTTAGGATTGCCAGCCACAGGTAAACACTGATCGATCATGAATAGCCTCAATATCACCACACAGGTCCTACCAACCAGTAGCTATTTCATTAAAATCATGTGAAGAAGTTGGGAGACATTTTTTGTTTGTTAAAGATATGGTTGAGCTAGCCTACCATTGGAACAAGGTATATATACAGGCCTCTTAGAATTAAGTGGCTAACTTTGCCAAACATGTTACTTTAGTGCCCACTCAATAAACAATGTTGATTAGCCAAAGTTACAATAATAACTAAAGTGAATTATGTTTCCCATAAAGTGATAACATAGGTCGACTTGTTTGTCCCAGATCTTTCTTGTGCTCTATGTATCATGTTAGCTATTATTATTATTCAGAGGCCAGGACATATTCAAATTCATACTTTGGTGATCACCCCATTCCATATGGAATGTATTTCAACTGTTTTGGGAATGAGACTTCACTCAACAGCTGCCAGAAATCTGCTACCACATGTGACTTTGCGAATGTGGCAGGAATTCATTGCACTGGCGATGTAATCACAGGTATGACTGTATTACCGGTACTTACCTTGACAATGTATAGTACTATAATTATGTAATAGACTCTCTCTAATTATAAGCATTTGAATTTTCAGCAAGGTGTTTTGAAGGTATTCTGCGTTTAGTTGATGGGCATGACGAAAATGAAGGACGGATTGAAATCTGCAGCAATGGAGTTTGGGGGACCATTTTTGCTGGAGGCTGGGATGTAAATGATGCCTCAGTTATCTGTACACAGCTTGGATATCATCAATACTCACGTGAGCTTCAAAAATATATAGCTGAAAGTGCATATTCATAATATTCCCTTATAGCTACGTTGTCTTATTCACAGTGTACTTAAGTGTAGCAGCCAATAGTTCTGTGAGTGTGGCTATAATATATGAAAATTGCAGGGGTTGAGGCTTTACGAGTGAGCAATGGTTACTTCAGGGCAGGAACTGGTCCCATTCTCTATGGAAATCTCGGGTGCACTGGAACGGAATCAAGACTGACGGAGTGCAGTTCAAGTTACACTCACTTTGCCGCCCACTCCAATGATGCTGGAGTTAGGTGCCAAAGAACAGACGCTAATAGTAAGAAAGTTAGCTAGCAGCTACAGCGTAATATTATTATTCTTCAACTGTACATCATTTAATATCTAGCTCAAGTATGTGATAATGGAGAAGCTCGTTTGGTGAATGGGAGCACTGCTTCTGAAGGTCGTGTGGAGATTTGCTATGCTGGAATCTGGGGCTCAGTGTGTGACAGTGGTTGGGACAATTTTGATGCTGCTATCATCTGTATGCAACTGGGATTTCAAGGAGCAAGTACATCACACAAAAACCACAAGATATATTATTATTATTGTACACTATCATTCAGATGCAACTGCTCTTGGAGGTTCGTATTTTGGTGACGGAGATGGGCCATATCATTTGAGTAGTGTTAGTTGTAGTGGAGAAGAAAGGACACTACTTGAATGCTCCAATCCCTTTAACATAGGATACCACACGTGTACACCTGGACGTGATGCTGGAGTGAGATGTGACGGTAAATGATCATAATTACTGTGGTATGTAGAAATTTTCGCCAGGAGAAAATTTTCTCCAGCTTTGCCATTTGCTTTCATAATATTATGCATTGGTGGAAATTTTATCAGGATATGGCGACCTTTATGGTTTACCACATTGATGAAAAATTTTTATGTTTGGGGAAATTTTTCTTGGATTTAGGTTCCATTATCTGTCTCTTCACAATTTATATAGCATCAATATGTACGCACAACGAGCTACGCCTGTTTGGTACCGAAAGTGACTACCAGTATGGTGTAGCAGAGATATGTATCAATGGATTCTGGGCAGACATTTGTTATACTGGTTCTTATGCAACGACTGCCTCAAAATTCTGCAACGAATACTACTTCGGAATAAATTCATGTTAGCCATTGTATTATGTCTAGTGCAATCCTGACAAAATTTAATGATAATTTTTGTCTTCTTCATCACTGTAGCATCGTTCGGTGAGTCATGCTGTCCTGGAAACTTCAGACGCAATACCGGCAATCTCACTCTCTATGATGTCTTCTGTAGTGGAAGTTCAGATTTTTTTACTGAAGACTGCTCATATAATATTATACCAGGATACAGCAGTGGAGGGTGTAACCTTCAATATGAAATGATAATTGGATGCTATTCACAGTCAACGTGTACACAAAATGACATACGTCTTGTCGATGGTGATAGCCCTCTGGAAGGAAGGGTGGAGATATGCTATGAAAATTTGTGGGGAGCCATAACATACTACATTTATAATTGGGATGCAAATGATGCTATGGTAGCTTGCAGACAACTGGGACTACCATGGGAGTGTGAGTAGCTACTCATTATAATTACGGGGGTATTACTCCGATAAATTTTCTACAATAGGGGCATTGGCTGATCAAAACAATTTATTTGGACGAGGGGACAGTCGTATTGTTGCAGGAGGTTACGAATGCACTGGTTCAGAACAGCAACTTAGTAGTTGCTCACTTATAACCTATGTACCAATCTCTTCCGGCACAAACTATCAGTCTTATCCCACTGCCAGTGTGATCTGCCAAGGAGACACATCAAGACCTACTGAGTGCGATCATGGTGATGTGCGTCTAGCTGGTGGAGAGACAGAAATGGAAGGAAGAGTGGAATTTTGTTCCTATGGCTACTGGGCAGTTGCCTGTGATAATTACTGGGACAAGAACGAGACTACAGCAGTGTGCAAACAACTTGGATTTCCTACAGAAGGTGAGCATGCAGCAAGGGCTTATAGACCCCAAAGGGGGGACAGATCAGACAGTGGTTTGTAACTACTTATAGTAACGGCTGCAGTCTGGCTTTCATTATGCATATGCGCATATTGAGGATTTTTACTATAACTTACATTATGAATTTTGCCAAGTGCCTACTTACATGCCATCTCGATCCCCCTTTGGGGTCTATAAGCCCTTGCATGCAGCTAGGTTGCATGCACTGTACAGTAGATCTATAGCTGTTTGAATACATGACTTATCATAATAATATTATTGTGATGATTGTGTAAACTAGTTATGTACATGTGGCAGGATCCGAGTTTGTATTGAGAAGTGTGATTGGATCTAACTATCAGCTTCCCCTTATTGGACTCTCCTGTGGATCTGGAGCCAATCATATTAGTGAGTGTCAGTTCCATAATCAGACAAGTGGCTGCAACCACAGAAGAACTGCTGGAATTATTTGCAAAGGTATATGTAATTTTGACGTAATAAACATGCTGCTAGGGCATTCACTGGTTAATAGCTCCATCCACCAAGCACTTGTATTAAAGGATAATACTGATTCTTATTATTACAGAAAGGACTCAGCATTACCAAATAAATGTCTATGTAACTCCTGAACAAGAATCTTATGATATTGGTCCACAATCGCGAGTCAGAGTGACTCTCAATTGTACAGCAACCCCCTCGCCACACAAGTATCAAAACTATGATTTTCCTGTGACTTATCGCTGGTACAGATACAACAGACTTCAAAGCTGGACTACACCCTCAAGCCACACAACCTTTACGGTATCTCTTAGACGCTCTGGAGATCACTACTGCTCTATTTATAGAAATGGTCTTCTCTTAGGAACAGGACTAACAACGCTTCATATCAGGAGTAAGTATTACTATAAATGTTAGCCTCATCCCAGTGTTGCACCTGAAAAATGGGCAACATAATGTAATTAGGAGGATCTAATAATTACTGTAAATCCTTCAAAATTAACAGGTGTTCTACGAGTTAACTCTACTATGAGTAGTCTGTCAAGGATTGATGTGAATCAAGGTCAAAATATAACACTCCAAGTTGATACAGTAGACCAAAATGTTGTGAAATCACTACTTGAGCTAACTTGGTACCATAATGACACACTCTTAATGCCTGGACAAGACGCACGAGTTAGTCTAAGAGACGACAATAAAACACTTGTGGTCACTAATTTCACTTCAACATATGCCGGTGTGTACAAGGTTCAATTCAACCAACTCTTTGTTCATCCTTACAACGAAGAGTGCAAAAATGAATTCTTGTCTCTCATGAGGAGCCATCACACATTAAAGCCAGCTATTTTCTGTGTGAACATGAAGGATTGCTCCGAGAGTGAAGAAGCTCAAAATCGAGTAACTATCTCCGTACAAAATTCTAACATTCAGGGAATGCTTCCACAGAACTTGTCCTTCAAAGCTGAAGGAATTGTTTCCAACAGCAGAATTCTAAAACATGCATCATTCGTTTGGTACAGAAGTGGATCTCCAATAAATCCTTCTATATCACCTCAGAAACACTACAATAACTTGAGTTTTAGTGAGGAATTTAGTTTAGTGAACACATCTTTTGAACATACCGGAAGATATGAAGTACACCTACAACTGGGTGCCTCATATTTTCAAGAGTCTGGATGTCAGTCTTACTATGACAGATTCGTAGCCCTCTACGTAGGTTCATTGATAACAATTGCAAGCGATCACACTGATATTTATTATTCCAGAGGTAAATGCTTTTATACCAGGTCCTGATAAAATTTTATGGATTTTAACATAATGATATTTTGTCTAGGTTTGATTCTTGACTTTGATGGTGAAAGCCGAGCTGCTACAAGTGATGAAGGAGCTACCCTTACCTGCCGAGCTAGCATTGAGTTTCCTCCCTTCTCCATGATCTCTCTCATCAAGAATGGACAGACAGTGGCTACCTCATCGAACGGACTGATAGAGACAAACACAAAGAACATTAATGCAAACCCTTTTGGGCTCTACAGCTGTCATCTTAACGCATCTGGTGCAATTTTTAAGAAATCATTCTTCTTAGAGGAGCAAGGTATGACTACCTATAGTCACAAGTTAATACTTAATTTACCTGGCACTACTATAACCAATTGCAGTCACCCTTAGAATGACTATTGATTCAGGAAGATCAAATATATGCAGAGGCAGAGCTGTAAGCTGCAGTCACATAATAAGCTGCTACAGTGACCTTTTTTCTATTTTAATTTGAAGGAGTTGATCATCAAAGAGGCACTTCTGCTGAAAATCACAAATGAGTGTCGTTGCACAATTGGTCCAAGCTCCATTCATGACTCCAGTGCCGATTGCAACAGCGGTCAGGAAATAGCTTTCTCAGCCACCATACAGTATTCCAATGAAGACGGCTCAGAGACAGCTTCCACCATCTCAGAGAGAATCGTCGGCCAGGTTCCCTTCACTATGACTGTCACTGGTGGATCTGGAGAAGAAGTGGCAGTTACGGTGACCAGTGCTTGTGTGGACTGCAGAGCCCTGGTGCTTACGGCTGCAGCTGGAGGTGGTCTGTTTGTCGGGGGATTTGCAACTGCGGCCTTGATAGCTGCTGTCGGCATAGTGATTGTCATGTGAGTGACACTGTGTTTAAAATGCTATAGATAGCCTTAGTGTATAGGTATGCTACATAATAATAATATTATTATACAGCTGTACATGTACACTGCACAGTACATGTACACTCTGTATAGTAGGCATATATAATATTAAAGCAAATGGAGAATGTTCCTCCCCAATTCCACTAAGTCTTAAACCTGAAATAGTCTAACATTTGGCGCAAAATAACTCAATGTGTATTGGTGTAATTATTTTGCATAATATTATACTAGATTGGTGATCAAAAGAAGGCGTCGTACTGCAGCAGAACTAGATACAGCTCGTCACCAAATAAACAAAGAAAGTAAAGCTGACACTACGCGCTACACTGCTCCAGCTAGTAGACCTGCGGCAGCCGCTGGAGGAGCCAAAAAGCTTAAGCCTCAGCAGCAACAACAGCCGCAGCAGCAGAAAAAGAAGCCGCTGGCATCAGCTGGAAATCAACCTCAACGCAAACCAGCCAGAGTGGACCCCAAAACACTCTATGACACACCGAGAGCTCAGAAGCAGACGGCTGGAACGTCTGGCGGCAGCACAGGCCCCTCCAACAAGCCTGCCATTACCCAGAAGATGGAAATGTCAGACGACAAGGATATGTATGAAGCACTGGACGCAGAGAGAGAGTCCATTTATGAAGAGACATTTTGAAATAACACTCAATGAGTACTTCAACTGTGTGATAACGACTGAATTGTGAACCCTGAAATTTACCATAATTACTGATATAGCCAATAGTTGTGTATATACACGTATACCTCAGTAGATAGATGTGTTTGCTACAATACCGGTAATAATATTGACCTCCTCAATAATGATATGCATCATGTATGAAACCATTAAATTTTTTGAATTGAGGATTATTAATGTCTTATATAATATGTGTGTGTATGCACTTGCATACGTATTCACTGTGTTTCCAAGGTCACATGACTTGGCCTGAGGCTGGGGGGAGAAAATTAATGCCATAAAAAAAGACACAAAATGTAATCATAATAAAAATTGCAATAATTATAAGCTAGCAGTTCACTGGCTCCTTATTATTAACAGAGTCTCTCTCTATCTCTCCAGTTCTCTTCCTGAACTCCATGGTGATGTCATCGACACTCCGCCCCTTGGTCTCTGGCAGGTAGATGAACAGGTAGACCCACACAACAGAACATATCACAATAAACACCGCTGTGCCATAGGGGTAGAGAAATTTCTGCAAATCGGGGAGTAAGAGTCATAATATAAGAGAGAGAGAGAGAGAGAGAGAGAGAGAGAGAGAGAGAGAGAGAGAGAGAGAGAGAGAGAGAAGGAGAAAGAGAAAGAAAAGAGAGAGAAAGGGCGGGAAAGAGAGTTACAATAACTCACCAGAATGTATGGGAAAGCAAGTCCAACCACAAAATTCGCCAACCAATTCACAATGGTTGCTATGGTAACAGCAACAGGCCTAGCTTCCTGGAGAAACAGCTCAGCCACCATCAACCACGGGATGGCACCTTGATACACATAAAAACACCTCACGTAATACCATGACTATGATATAGTCACAATCATTTCCTTACCTGGACCCAGTGCAAACAGAGCAGTGATTCCCAGACTGCTAATTACCAGGAGTATCCCCGGAGCTGTCACGGATGGCTTAGTATCCGGATCGCTATAGAAACCTTCCTGCAGAATTAAGAAACAAACGATGGAAACTTGCACTACTTCCAAAGTACTCATACCAAAAACAAAATTAATGTGGTGTACTAAAATCAATGTGTTCAACAAGGAGCCTGCCTCATAATTGACATCATACAGGTACACATGTATGTATAGCAAATACTGTGATCCGATTGGTCACTCAGAGGCCTGAGGCTGTAGCATCCCGAGCAAAACGAAGTGAAATAGTGGACCGCCAACTGATCAATCAGATTCCTGACTTACATTACCCTACAATACCTTACAATGCCTTACAATACCTACAATACCTACATTACCCTATAGTTGTAACAAATACTGTGATCCGATTGGTCACTCAGAGGCCCGACCGAGGCTGTAGCATCCCGAGCAAAACAAAGCAAAATAGTGGACCGCCAACTGATCAATCAGATTCCTGATCTACATTACCCTACAATAACTTACAATACCTTACAATACCTACAATACCTACATTACCCTATAGTTGTAACAAATACTGTGATCCGATTGGTCACTCAGTGGCCCGAGGTTGTAGCATTCCAAGCAAAATAAAAGACCACCTACTGATCAATCAGATTCCTGACCTACATTACCATACAATACCTTACGATACCTTACATTACCCTATATATGTAGTAGTAACAAATACTGTGATCCGATTGGTCACTCGGAGGCCCGAGGCTGTAGCATCCATAGCAAAGCAAAGCGAAATATATAGTGGAGGGTAATACTGTGAATAATTTGAAAAAAAAAGTCCCAATCATCCCTCCCCCCGGGCCGAGGTGCCGCAGCTTCGGTGATCCGTTTGGGAGTGACACTGCGGACATTACCGCAATTGGCCATACTTCCAGGGATGGGGGGTATTCAAGGGAGGAACCTGGGCGACCCCTAAGCCATATATGCCCAGGACCATGTGCAGTTTTCAGCTGCAGGTGCCAGAGGGGATACCCCTGACACCGTCTAGCCCCGTTATCGATAGTACCTCCCAGAAAATGCTATTTATTGAGCTGGGACAGGGGGTAGCAAAACGCGTATGGGTTTCACGTTGGAATGTATGACGTAATTAAAAGCTATGAATATCATTAACTCTACACCGCGGCGCGGGCCAAAGTGTATCTCGGCAACGGAAAGAGCTATGGAGCTGGAACAAAAACCAAGATGTAGCTCTTGAGCAGATGAAAGCAGCTACCATGGTCCTGAACATGTTAGACTATGCCATATACATACAAAGTTTCTTCAAAGACACATGTCATAGTATAGCAAACGCATATCTTTGTAGCAGTAATAGTTATGGAACTGGAACAAAGATCAAAATGTAGCTCATAATCAACGATAAATATTGTTTCAGACTATCACTGTCCTTACCTGGGGGGCATTACTGTGAATAACTTGTAACATTATTGGTATATCAAACATACTAAGTCTTGTATTGTAGGTAATATACATTTGTACTGCAATGGCGACATCTTCGTTCTGTCGAATCTACCACCAAGGATATGACGAAGAACAGACCTCGTCTCTCGCTTTGCTCGAGGCTTGGTGGCCGTGGCCTGCTGAGCAGGCCTCTCAAAATGCGCAGCGCTTCGCGCCATTCGTTCGATAATGCATCTCTATGGCCATCCTTGTTTGTGCACATGGCACTTCTGACCAATCGTGGGCCTTCTGAACTATTAGGAGAGCGCATCTTTTATGCCCTCCGGGTTAGGACATGGACATGATCGTCTGAAAAATATTTTTCGTTGTATATAGTATAATATTATTATTATAGGCAAACTAAGGCGATTTTATTGTACCTCAAAGCAGAACATGCTGGTCAGGAAGGTGAAGAAAATGGCCATTCCTCCAACTCCATAGAGCATGAGGGTACGTCTACCTAGCTTCTCAATCAAAAACACCTGAAGAAGGGACGCACACATGTACACACACGTAGGCATAGAGGTCAAGAGAAATGATTGTCTTAATCAACTAGCTTACCGTTAAAAGAGTGAAGGCGACCAATGTCAGTCCCACCACGACTACCGTAGCGATATCACCATGCTTAACCCCGGCAGCTGCAAATATCTCAGTACTGTAGTAGAGCACCTATGTATGGGGTGTTAGGGGTTAAATTTAAAAGACGATATTATGGGAGCGATGGAGTTAAAATCGCCTACCCCTCCGATTCCAGTCAGCTGCTGTGAGAGATGGAGCACAATGCTAATTAATAGGGGCAGCCTCAATGAGGGACGAACGATGAACTGTAGGAGAGTCACTTTCTCTTTTGGCTTCTGTAGCTCGAGTAGCTCATCCTATAGCAAGTCACATGATAATCACATGACCACATAAAATAGCTACAAGGTACCTTCATTGCTTGCAACTCTTCATCAACAGCACTGGTGCCTCTTAATCTTACTAGCGCTATAAAAATGCAATTTTGAGTAAGAACACAATAATAATAATAAAAATTAATTCGATAATCATATTAGCTACTACCTTGAATAGCTGCATCTTCTCTTCGTTTCTTTATGTAGAGGAACCTAGGGCTCTCGGGGCACCACGGCAGAATCAAGACTTGGAATAGGACAAACAGAATGGGGAATGCAAATAGGATTCTCCACCCATAGCCCTGACTATCGGGACGACCCAATATCTGTGACAGAGAGAGACAATATTGACTCAAATTTCTGCTAATTCTGATCTATACGTACTATGGGAATGTACATGCACTAGACTAGATCAAGAGATATAGAATGGTGAATTATGAGTATGGCTGTGACAAAGCTGTATACAAAATACAATAGGTCAACATACAAAGTTGAGGCCTAAGAGTTGAGACAGCAGTATAGTGATGGTGATGGCCATCTGGTGACACACACCCATGGAGCCACGCAGTCTGATGGGAGATATCTCTGATATGTACATAGGAACAGCTACTGTGTTGATACCTGTGTCAAAGATGAGAGAGAGGGGGGAGGGGGGAGAGAGACAGAGAGAGAGAGAGGGGGAGGGAGAGAACTCCATAAATTATAGCTGCTAAACCAGAACATAACTATATAACGTGCAGGATAAGCTAACCTGAGTTTATACCAACCACGAATCTGCCGAGAATGAACATAGCTGGATGGATAGCAAACGACTGCAGACCAACAGCCACTAGCACCACAACATTGTTCAGCAGCATGGTGTACTTCCTGAGAACGGAGAAAGAAAAAAAAATCAATAAAACTGGCTGAAGATGTTGTGGGAGATAGCTATTGCTAGACTGTGTTTCTTCACCTTCCCAGGCGGTCTGCAATGAGTCCAGCTGGCAGAGCTCCCAGCATCCCACCAATGGCAAAGATTGCAACAGCAAACGTCATCTCAAGAGAGGAGAAGTTGGCATAGAGACGAGAGCCATTGCTGTTGAACGAGTCATAGATTGCCTGCATTATTATACCAAGTCTATGAATATTGTTAAAATTATAATAATTTGGTAAGCAACTATGAAAAGGTCTCAGAATTTAATTATTTATACACTATGCAGATTTTTTAAGGTCAACCTTCTATTATAATACATGCATTAGAATTGAAATTCCATATTAATTCACGAGCCCTTATTATAATATAACAATGATAGGTCTATGGCTCATATCAACTGTCACCTGTTTGGGGCTGTTGATGACTCCAGTGTTGTATCCAAACTGAGTGCTGGATCCAATCACAGCAGCTGACACAGAGAGTGCCAGCACTAGGTGGCCGGGTAAGTGGGGCAAGGCTCCCTGGGGGGTAACCGGCTGTGGAGTCGCATTGATAGCCTGCAAAAGGAGAACACAATCTTCTTCAACATACTATGCTGTTATTTACTTGTATATAAACAGGATCAATTGATAAGAAATACATAATAGATTAATAGTTATACCATGATTACTAAATTTCTATGCAATTATTTTTGCTATAAGATCGGAGGGTCTCGTGTATATTAAATTATTTTTATTTAATGTGCCATGCCTATAGACCCTAGCCGCAACAAAGCTAAAAACTTCATTATACCCGCAACTTTGATGCTGTTAAAGAATGAGTATACGGTTGTACTGTGATAGCATGGCATTGTGTCTAGATCTACTACTTATGTAACAGCTGGCTTTGTTTTAATAACGTTTGAGCCCAGCATGGAGCTACACCTGTGATGTGAGCAGCCCCGCCTATTCATATGACCCCATGCTGCAGCACACGGGGACTAGTCTCGCGCAGCCAGACTCTTACACCTCGGGAGGGGGAGGGAGAGAGTCTGGTAAAGTGCTATACATCGAGTTGTCCCAGCGCCTGGTATGAGGCGCGACCAATCAGATTGCATCTTTATGGCATTACATAGTTTGCGGTGGCGTATCCGACTGTGAACGGACGAGATACTATTGCGCACGCGTGTTTATTCTCCGTTCACAATCGGATATGCCACCGCAAACTAAAGATGCAATCTGATTGGTCGCGCCTCATACGAGGCGCTGGGACAACTCGATGTATGGCACTTTACCAGACTCTCTCCCTCCCTTTCCCCCTCCCCCTTTTCCCTGAGAGAGAGTCTGGCTGCGCGAGACTACACGGGGACTACCTCTTTGTTACCGATCATTTGGCTAGGCGTCTCTAGGCCAACCTCGTCCAGTAGAGGAGACTTATCCTCCCTCTCTTCCTCCATCTCCCCTTCCGCCTCACTTTCTTCTTCAGCTTCCCTCGGGGAAACAGAAATCAACTCACAGTCATGTGACATGACGACCTCTGGCTTAATTGAATGGTACGGGGTCGTCAACACGTGGCTACCTATCAATTCATGGATATGGATGTGAAGCTAGAATACGTGTCTATTGGTTGCAATAGGACTCCTCACTGCGTGGACTGGGCACCCAGCGGTCTACTGGCCTATGGAGCTGACAGATCTATTGCTCTGGCCAGAGAGAGTAGAGTGAGTTAAACTTTTTCTTACATTTTTCTCAATGGAGGTACAAATAATATTTAATTAATTGTACATGTACATCATGATGCATTTATAATAGAATGGGTGTGGTCCAGATCATGTGATCGGAATGCTGCATGGTCACAAGGAGAGGGTGAACTGTGTGCGATGGATGACGTGGAGGTCTGAGCACGCTCAGTCCGTCTATGTAAAAACCACACCCCTTGAGCTCATATCCGGCAGTGTTGACAATGATGTCATTGTTTGGCGACAATCAACAGAATCCAAAGAGGTAGATATAATTATGATATCATGTATATAATTGGTACGTATGTGGATGATGTAATAATTACATCATAGGAATTTGCGTTGGAACAAGTGCTGACTGGACACTCAGGTCCTGTGACCTGTCTAGCGATCTTACACCTCCCTCCGCCAAAATCGACCAATGAGATTGCAGAAGAAGAAGAGAGTGCCACTTCATTTACGACAATAATTGCATCTGGATCAGCTGACTCGAGCCTCATACTTTGGGAGAGAAAGAATTGCACAAGTAAGAAGAAAAGATACAATAATATTATATGGGCTCATTGCAGTGATATTAGTTATTGCTTAAAGATTAAATTTAATGATTGTATTGTACCTTAATTATATCTGGACATAAATTTTCTTCTTTAGGTCATTTTGAAGTTCTCCAAACATTATCATTTGGTCGAGGTTTTGTGCTTGGTGTGGAGTTGTTCAGTCTCCCCAATCTCCCCAGTGAGCCACTGCTGGCCTGTGGAGGGGATGATGCCAGGGTCAACCTCTTCGTTAGGCAAGAAGGAAAAGTAAAATTAATATAAAAATTTTGAATTTTACTTACTTTACCTCCGTCAATGTCAGTTTGTCCGTGTGATGAGTCTCCTAGGCCATGAAGACTGGATTAGAGATCTCCACTGCATTCAAGAAGGTGAACTAGTGTTACAATAATATATTATTGTTATGCCTACTTAAGCTCTACTTTCGGACATGTAATAATTGTTTTAGTATGCTGTTTTACCATCCTAGGTGGCAGTGGAGATCTCCTGCTTGCTTCTTGTGCTCAAGATGCCTACATTCGCTTGTGGAGGGTGGCAAGAAAAGATAAGGCCACTCCTCCTCCTTCAACAATCTCAGCTGCCACCAGTGAGAAAGATGATGGTGGTGTTGTGGATGATGATGAAGGAGAACTCAAGTTGACTGGAAACGTGTTTCTAGCTGTGGATGAGAGGAAGGTCTCACATCAGTACACTGTTACTCTGGAGTCAGTGTTAATGGGTATGCACACGATAGAAAAAGTGCCATACTTATTCTGATGAAACATATGACCTAATTTAACACAAGAAATTAGCATTTTATGAGTTATATATGGAGCAATAATGTTATTGACGACATTTACCAGAAAAGTGCATGTTTTTCAAAATTGAAATTATTGTTCTCCATACGTTCTTATTCACGCAGGTCATGAGGATTGGGTATACAGTGTGCGGTGGCAGCCCTGTGTAGTGGATCCATCAGCTGCAGGCTCAAGCCATCACCAGCCTCTCTCTCTTCTCTCCGCTTCCATGGACAAGACAATGGTGCTATGGCAACCAGACCCCGCCTCTGGGGTGTGGCTTGAGCAAGTACGTACAATGAGTATTTTTAGCATACTCCCCTCATGGATAGAAAGTGACTTGATATGCACACTCAAATGATTTAATCTGCATTAGTTATATCAGTTGTGTCAGCATAATTTTTACCCCCCGTGTTAGGTGAGGGTGGGGGAGGTGGGTGGAAACACGTTGGGACTCTACGGAGGTGTCTTTGGACCTCATGGAGATCTCATTCTCGCCCACGGATACCAGGGAGCATTCCACTTGTGGAAGAGAGCGACAGCTATTACTAGATCATCATCAACGCCATCACCATCTGTTGCTACAGCTGCAGCAAACCAGTTGTCTGAGCTCTGGGAACCTCAGCCAACTCTCAGCGGCCATTTTGGTCCGGTACAGGATATATCCTGGGAGCCCGAAACTGGGAGATTTCTGATTTCTGTGAGCTTGGATCAGACATCACGGCTACACGCTCCGTGGATGATCACTAACACAAGAACTGCGGGGGAGGGGGAGGGGCCACTACCAAGTCATGTGACCTGGCAGGAAGTGGCTCGACCACAGATTCACGGCTATGATATGCAGTGTATTGCCATGACAACTTCACTTCAGTATGTATCTGGAGCTGATGAAAAAGTAAAGTTAATGATATCATCATTACATCATGTTTATCACTCGATATATGTAATGCGATGTATAATTACTATTTAATTAGGTAATGAGAGTATTTGAAGCTCCAAGAAATTTTGTTGGAAATCTGCAACGCATCTCACAAGTGAACCTTGCAGTGGTAAATACTGAATAGAGATGTCTGATTCCCATTTCCCATTACTCATTCCCATTCCATAGGCTTCAGAAGACCTCCCACTCGGAGCCACAGTCCCCAGCCTGGGCCTCTCAAACAAAGCCATCTTTAAGACAACTACAGATGCAGATGGAGGGGCTGACCAGACGGCTTCCGGAGGAGCAGCTAAGAACGCATTCGGTGACAATGTCCCCGTGTTCACCTCAGTGGATCTTGACAGTATGTCTCTCTCCCTCTCTCTTTCTCTCTCTCTCTCTCTGCCTTTTCCTCTCTGTGACATAGCCTCCTCTCTCTCTCTTTCTCACATACTGCCAGAGCCACCTGTAGAGGAGCATCTTCTTCAAAACACTCTTTGGCCAGAGACCCAGAAGCTCTACGGCCATGGCTATGAAGTATTCTGTGTTGCCAGCAGCCCTGATGGAAAATACATCGCCTCTGCTTGCAAGGTACAGTAACAGTAGATACTCAACTCGGTCACTACTCTAAGTCGTCCAAGTGTAAAGTGTAAATATACATGTATGTGTTGGTAGAATTTATGGACAAAAAATGTCCAATTTTTTTTAAAAATCCTTCACTTGATATCATGACGTATGTTGCACAAAGGTATTATCAAAATTTAAGATTTTCCCTCGTTCTTTCTTTCTTTAGGCTAGTAAACCGGAGCATGCCGTGATCCGTGTGTGGGACTCTGTCAGTTGGCGCCAGGCGGCCATCCTCTCTCATCACTCCCTCACAGTCACACAGCTCGCCTTCTCCCACTCGGGAGAGCACCTGCTAGCCGTGTCACGTGACCGGTGCTGGTCGCTATGGAAACAGTCACATGATGAAGGTACAATAATTAATGCACTACTCCTAAATACACACGTATACATGTAGCCTCGTTCCCTGGCTCTCTGATCGTTTCAATGGCAAACAATAAAAAAACTCAAGCATTGAAAAGATCGGGGATCCTTGACATTCCTGACCAATGGCACTGATTCAACTTTTGTACACAGCTTTGTTCAAGTTGGCTGCACACATCGACAAGACCTCTCGGACTCACTCCCGCATTATCTGGTCATGTGCTTGGTCACATGATGATGCCTGCTTCGCCACTGCTTCAAGAGACAAAAAGGTACGTACAGATAAAACTGATTTCACATACAGGTACATGTAACTATGCAATAGTCGTTTAATGGCCTGTTTTGTAAATTTAGGTGTATCTTTGGAGTCAGAAGAGCAGTATTGAAGGAGCTAAGGATTGTGGTGATGGGTGGAGGGTGTCCTTGCCTCCCCTAGAATGTTCCGCTGCAGTGACAGCTGTCCACTTTGCTCCAGTTCAGCTTGGAGACCAAAGGTACATCACTGATACAATACATTATACTTGAGACTAAAATGGCATTGCTTCTTTGGAGAAATCTGAAGCACATCACAGAGATAATTATTGAAAAAAAGACGTGTTTTCTTTTAAGTTTTTTCCTTCCTTGATGCAGGTATCTGCTAGCTGTTGGACTAGAGAGTGGAGCAATATCACTATACAGCTGCTGCCCTACTGCATCTACGTCAGCCAAAACTGGCTCTCCGACCTACTGGTCTCCCCTCCTCTCCCTCCCTACCTCTCTCGCTCACACCTCAACTATCAAACGGCTACAGTGGAGACCCCTTGGACTAGAAAAGTATCATCAAGACGTAATAAATTCTGTAGATCAAGAAGATTGTCAGCAAGGAAAAAGAGAGAGGGACGAATCAGTTTCTAGCAATCCGTTGAAACTCTTTCTGTGCTCATGCAGTACCGATCACGCAGTCAAAATTTTCCAAGTTAATGTATTGTGAATGATATTAGTTCTCCTGTTATTATTATTATTATTATTTATTATTTTGAAGCTAGTCTGGCCAGCTAGATCGACCCTTGTCCCCTCTCCAGATTATTAATTCATTGTTGTGATGTTGTGTGGCATACTAATTAAATTTTACCACTAGTCTCACGCTAGCTGGCGCCATGGCCCAAACCTAAATCTAATTATTACGTAAAACTGCAAGTCTAGGAAAGGAGTTGGCGCCCAGACTACCGCGCCCGCGCAATGCGCATGCGCATGGTTGGTCCGCGATACCCGCGCGCGCGGGAAAGGGCCTGGGTACCGGTACGTGTATGCATAGATTAATAGAGGGTGGATGATTATCACATGTACATCAATCGAATGTTCTCGAACTTTCTTAATATTAATATAAATTGCGCCTCCCCACATTGAAATTTAAATACTGGGAAAGAAATGGAGCGTGCGGAGCTTTCGATTTGCCTTTGTAATACAACAGAGAAAGCCTATCAGAAGTATGGGCCGTTCATTTGTCCTTCTGAGCTGAGCGAGCTGACCAATTGCCTGCCGAAACTTTTTGAAACCCATAATCTGCAAATCAGTACATGCAGTTGGGACCTAGAAGTTATAATGAAGATGCCCCGTTGGACAGGCGAACGTCACTTCTTAATCATAGATACAGAGAGAAATACTGATGGTGAAATTACCGTCTTCGCGATCGATAATCTTTCAGCTGAAGATAATAAAATTAGAGATATCCTGTGTATTCTTGAGCAGACGACTGGCCGAGACGTCCTGCGTGGCCGTGCACTACGCACGCTTAGTGGTGAAGAGGTGGATGAAGGTAAGGGCAAAATTACAGACAGCTTGTAATAAAATTTACGTATATAAATTAATTTTATTGATCCATGGATCTTGCCTTGCAAATCTGTGTATGCTTATAGCCACTGTAGGTCCGGGCTGTGAGAGTTGGGTGATCGATATGATTACCTGATTGACATCATACAATGTCTGCTAGCTAAGCACCACTAACACTGCTCTTTTTATTCCTTCAGAATATTGTTTAAATGGTGATTACACCATCCTAACAGTTGGCTCTGCTTCTATGATTAATTCATTGCAAGAGTCGACCCCCCTGCCAAATGTTGAGGTGCAGCCAAATGCTAAGTTTACGTATGGGGAGCCCCCACCAATCAATGCTCCTACAAGAGAAGACGAAAGCGTTAACCGAGGAGCTCATGGTCAGTGGATATCATTGGAAACCATTGAAAATATGGAAGAAAGAAAGTAAGAATCAATTACTCTAGTATTATTATTATTATGCACTATATATACCGTATGGCGAGGAATTTTCATGGGGTGCTAATTTTCATTATTTTCATGGTTGACTTGGCAGTCACGAAATTTTCCCACCCACGAAAATTAATGCTTACGGTGATATGGCAAGCCCATAATGATGGGTGTGGCCACAAACATCGTGGCAGCGCGGCCAATACTTCCTAGTGTTAGCAAGCAACAGTAGTCACTGTCATCCAGCTAATAGCATCTTCGACACTAATATTCTTCTATCTCATGCTATTTGTCCAAGTCTCTGTAGGTAATATGGCTTAGTAACAAAGAAGATCACGAGCGAGATCGAGCGCATGTATCAATTACATCATCGCTTGTGCAGTGCCACGCCCCTGGACTCGTTGCTATCACGTAATATAAAACCACGAAAATTGATTTTGAGGGCCTTTTCGGACTTTCCACGAAAATTAGCACCCACGAAAATTACCCGCCATACGGTATAATAACTATAGCCATGATATAACTAGTACTTATTAAAAGGTATTTATATTTAAGAAGCCTATTCTGTACTGGAGCTTTGCTCTATCTACATGTACATGACATTGTAGTAGCTGCAGCTGCCATTTCAGGCAATAAAGACTAAGGCGTATAGCTAGCTAAGTACGGTAAGTGCAGCGGCACCATGGCTCATTTATCTACAAAAATCAAGCCAAAATACTGATAGCGTAAATAGCAGCAACTCGCCTTGGCCTCTGTGCAAGTGAACAGCGCTCAACATTCAACCATGGTTCAACATTTCAATGGCGATCATGTGATGAACACAACTGATAAGGATTTTGCACATGGCAAACATGACGGATACAGGAAATTATCATACATGTTGCCACCCACGCATTGCCCATAATAATGTCTTTGCATTATGGATCAAAGTTATAAATATGATAAAATTTTGTAGTGACCAGTCATTGTCTGCAAGCAAGTCACCACGAGTGGAGCGGCTGCCTATAAGTGAAACAGAAGGACAATATCAAGATGATCCTATAAGAGAGTAAGTGAATGTTCATTCTACATCGCTATAGTAAAATGTCATGTAATTATAAGCCTCTGTTTGTAAATTTTTGTAGTACTATTGCCGACAAATCGGGTAGCTCATCACCAATGGGGAGTATGCCTGAAGATATTGAGCCCCTTTTGTCAAATTATCATTGTGATGACTATGAAGATGATTCAATGGATAAATTTCCAGAAGGGCAGGAGGAACATATAAGAGTGAGACTTAGTAGTATATAGTAGTTCACAAGTTTGAATTGCCTTATTTGAATGATTGCCCACAGAGGATTGAGCTACCAACTGCTGAAGCCATTGTCGC
Organism: Cliona cf. orientalis; assembly: GCA_963930775.1. Lineage (NCBI taxonomy): Eukaryota > Metazoa > Porifera > Demospongiae > Clionaida > Clionaidae > Cliona > Cliona cf. orientalis. The sequence goes on along the minus strand of OZ005699.1, from coordinate 739,954 downwards.
TGCCGTCATGAATGATGAAGACGGAAGGAAAAAACTCGAAACTGCCTATTATGAGAGCTTTGAGTTTAGGGAGAGGGGTGGTTGGATATATGCCAACCGAAGTGATCCAACTCAAGTTAAAGTAGTGCTGGCGCCAATATCGGCCTCAACATCCTTCTATGCTAATGATCTGACGACGACTCCATCTATTAACCTAGAAGATAATTCAACCTGCGGTGTGCCACCAGGTCAGAACCGGGTAGATCAGAGGGAAGGAGGTCCTTGTATGAGATGGGGGGGGGGGGGGGGGTATAGAAGAGTCAACCAGCTTGTATATAGCTCTATATCGCAGTCTCCAAGTTGGTAGGCAAGCTTATTGATAATAATTTATTAATTTTATGTACACAATGCCTTTGATAGTTGATTGTGAAATGGTCATGATCATGTATTATTATGACATTGTGTATAATAAATGATTATTATTGACCCTTATAGATTATGTACTGGTGGCAAATTTTCACACACACCCCCTCTTCAAGAATGAGGCACCAAGCACAGCAGATGTTGAGAATGCCTATTACAGGGGCATGCCTGGAATTGTAATATCCAGGACGAAAATCTTTGGATACGGCCCAGAACTCCGTACAAACACGGATGAGCCCCACCAATATGCTAAACCTATGGAGTGCAACAAAAATGACCAAGGAAGAAAATTGAGAAATAATCCCTTCGTACTTCCATAGTGTACCAAAAGGTGAGTCGGAGTGCATGTGTGTCAAACCCAGATAGCTAGCTGCACTAGTTAGCTGCTAAAGATTAACCTTGTGCCCAGGCCTATTTTCAGCTGTTTCTTTGCTACTTTATGCAGATTCCTACATGCTGTGCAATTTGAGCACGGGACTTGGATAAAGAGAAAGAAAGTAACTTGTATTATAAGTAATAGTTATATCACACCGAAGCACGAGGGGGCAAAGCGCCCGAGGGTTGAGGGCAATAAATGCCATGCATCCCAAGTGTGCGTGATATAACTAGTTTATATCCCGTGGGCATAGTTACCATAGATATGCACAGAACACTAAAAAAGAAAGAAAAGGCAAGGCTATCTTACTCAAAACGGACACACAAAGCCGCTCTCTGAGTCACGTTCTCAAACGTCAATCGAACTTCTGAACGTCTCGTGATCGAGGGGTGTGGTCAAATCCACACAGCTTGCTATAGCCATCCGACTCTTGACGATGAACTACCATCATTAGCGTGACCTGCAACATCGAGCTCAGAAGCCAAGAAACAAAGCTCGAGCTGTTGACTATCCTAAAAACAAGACTATGCGGTAAGCTTACTTAGATACGTGTACACTGTGTCGACTTGCAATCGATCGATCGATCGACTCCGCCCATCTCTTCGAATTGGCGATCTCCCACTACCTTTCCCTCCATACGTTCCATTTTAATAGTCTCACGAGACGCTCCATTGATAGTTTAACTTTTGTTGCTACCAACATGTTTATTGTTCAAGACCTGCAGTATTTAACATTGCACAGTAAACTTACCTGAGGCTACTCATAATATTGCACAGTTACCAGTGCAATATGGCCAATATAGCACATAGCAACAGGATATAATTATAACGATATGCACTCAGCATGGGGCAGTCATGCAATCTGAATTTAAGTGCTTTCATGACTATGACTGACTCTTAAAATTGTACTTTTTCGAAAAATTCAACATTGAAATAATAATATTGCTTGAGCTTCACCGAATTTTTAGAGGTTAATGTTCAACATTCCATCCGTGTGAGCATTCTATTCCAGTTTATAACATATTATATGCATGATGACCTTTGCCGAAAATTTAGAAACTATTTTCAGTAATTAGAAGGGCCGAATTTTTAGAAGTGCGGTACTGTGTGTTTACATGCATGGGCATGCACTATTCTGTGCGCTCCAAAAAGCACTCAATGTGTACCAGACCCTTTTCTCCTTTTGGGGGTGGGGTCTGGGGACGAGACTAGCCTCATACCCGGTACCCAGGCCGCTCCCACATTTTCAACGTTACAAGCAGTAATCATGCATTATTAAAGATATTATTTGAGTCACTTTTGGTTTGTAGCTAACTGTGTACTTGCTGCACTATCAATGTCATCATGCATCCTCTTCATAAGACCCTGTGCCTTGGATCTAAACTGAAAGGTATCATTATAACATAGGATTTCTGCATGCAGCATGCTGCATTTATTTTGTACATTTTTGTAGAAACTCCAAAATGTTTGTCAAACTTGACTGTGCAGGTGTGTAGTACTGTACTTCCTTAGTCTATAATATTGATTGTGCTATCACGTATGCACTCCCCTTAAGGTAGCGTGTAGTATTATTGTAATTCTCTTTTAGTGATTTCTGCTGCTGTTCAATATGATACTATGATCATACAATTATTGTGTGTACTAAAGATATTCAAAAGTTATACAAACGATAGTCACCTTAAGGTACTCTACTCCCACCCATTATTGAGCCTTGTACACACGAGTTGACACAAAATCATAGTATGCTTCCTGCAAGAGTGCATACCACGATAGCATCCATGTAATAATACTGTAGATATTGTGAACAGGTTTGAGCTGTGAACATGCTGTGAAGCAACTGCTATGGGAGTTTATATTAGCTAGGACTACTTTTAATTGCATTATTTGAATCCTTTTCCCTCTTACTTTTCATGCATGGCCATGGATGTGAGCAACGGTGGGTGCTAGTTACTCCTCCAGCTAAGAAGAGCAATATTGTAGCTATAGAAAGAGAGACTCTGAGAGTTAGCTACATGACTGAGAACTTATATCATAACTATGTATGTTGCACTGCATGTTCTGGGGTGTTTTTTTCAGTTGGTTTTTTCCTCTCATTTTTCCCTCTAATATGAGGTTTTTTGGAGAGGTTTTTTTCCGTGGATGTGCTGGCCACATGTCCTAAATAAATTTTTTTATTTATATTGGCTCACCCCATTTATATAATTTTTTCTTATTTAGGATAGCAAATTTTTATAGTATACTTCTTGCCCTCTATATATATAGTTCCTACCGTAGACTATGTTATAGGCCAATTTGTCACCACAACAATAGGCCTATCAAGCCACTGAGTGGCATAATATTATAATACCAAGGGCTTAAGTTATAATGTAAAAACTAAGACTTAGTATAAGCCGAGTGTTCAAAGAAGCATGCAGTGGTTAATAGATATGAGCATGAGGATTTATACCACATTTGTGCATGTGGTTTCTACAACAGGATGGGCAAGAAGTTTTAATCTGTAATTTGTGCACCAAATTAATTTCCTGTGATGTGTATGGTTATGATTGTTTATTCAACTATTTTTTTGTTATTTTAACCACAATCATAAGGGCTTATAATTAAATTTATTACAGCGATCTTAATACTTTATTATCTTGATAATAAAATTGCGTGGGGGGATCGGAAGAAGTTGAGGTTGTCACTAATTTTAGCAAGTGAGGTTGTTTACAGAACAGCTGCACTCGTTGCTATCATTTTGATTCCACACTTTAATTTTTGATCATAATAGTTACTATAAGTCATAATAATATTATACATGTCAGTTGATTGGATCGGACCTTGAGGAATAAATTATTTGTCCTATACTGTTGGTCTCCTAGGGGAACCAATATACCACAAAACATAAAAATTATAATAACATCTCATATTTAGCACAAAATGACAAATGACAGACACACAAACATTGAGATATATACTTTCTGAATTTAGGGATAAGATATCCGAAGCCTCATTCGGCGCACAGCAGTGGCCAGATTCTCGATAGCCACGTGCTGATGAGATGACATCCACACGACAGCACCATTGGGAACCTTCAATAATGAAAGACGCTTGGATTTTAGTCAGGCCTCACAAAAAAGTATGGGGGTGTATATCTAAAGCAATATTCTTGATTAGCAAAATATAGTAGGTCCCTAATGTACTGTAGATCAACCACTTCACTTACCATACTTTGATCAGTGGATGCGAGGGCTTGATCGAAGCACCAGTTCATGCTCTATGCAAAAGGTAGTCAACCTCCATTCGGCACATCATCTTCTCTCCCAGGACATGCAAGCTGGACAAATGACTGCAGCAGCTGAGACCTGCGGAAATGATAGCAATATTAGAGAGTGGAGCAATACAGCTGCTACCATAGTGTACTACGTACGTGTATGTCAGTCAATGCTGACTCTGACTATCAATACTGGTCCCACCCTCTCCCTCATGGAGACCTGCTGGTAGACTGCACAGGCAGCCTCATAGGAGCTCTGTGCATCAAAGCGAATGTGATAGTGGTTTATTGACGACAGCGGATGCTGGGCATCATTTGGAACTCTTATTAGCTTCGTGCAGTACAGATCATACTTTCAAACTGTACAGTATTACTTCGAAGTAGCATTGTACAATCATGTCATGTTATGCAAATCTTGTCCACGGGCTATTTTGAAGTGTCACATGCTTACATGTACATGCATTCTGTAATAATAATATATTATAGATACTACCCCTAGTCAGTTATTACAATGTCATGGTCGAGTACAATCAAGAGTATATAGATAAGGGTACAATAATATTATTATAGAATATGAATTATAGTTATTGAAGTATTCCAACGACATAATTAAACTATTGCATTCACGAGTAGTATACCATCGACAAAGAAAGTACATTGTACATTATTATAGAACGTGAATTACACTTATTATTGAAGTATTCAAAATTACAATTAACGCACTATATCCACAGAACAGTACATTAACTTGAGTGAAAACGTATATTATGATGTACATGGAATAATAATTATTATAATGACCAATAATTACTGAAGATTTCTTACCAATTATGTACCAGCACATAAACAAAAAATTTGACAAAGGAATTCAATTTTGCTTTTGAGTTGGGGATATATACAAAAGGCAATCAACTGACAATAAGCAAAAGGTACTGTATGGATTATTCTTATCCCACATTGATATAGTTAACAAAAACGAACTGAGACAGACAGACATACATACATATTATGAGTTAAGTCAGTCAGTTGTAGGAGACTCGCAGCCTCATCTGTCGCACGGCAGTGGCCAGGTCTTGAATGGCCACGGGCTGATGAGACGAGGTCCAGACAATGGCACTACGTTCAGGAACCTGATACAATGGAGAGGGAGGAAAGATATAATTATTAGTGTCTATGGTTTGCCTTCCCCTATCCAGTAGGGATTCAGGAAATCATTAATTTTTGCCTCCCTACCCCCCCCCCCAAAAGAAATCCTAATAACTATTTGAACAGGTCCACTATAATCACCATTATCAAAGTAATATACTAATTCATGATTTTTTTTTTTGTACTTACCATGTCCTGAATGGATGTGAGAGCTCTCAGTACCAGCTCGTGTTCAACGCAGAAGATGTCCAGCATTTCAAGGCCGAGGTAGTCTACCTCCATGCGACACATTCTCTTCTCTCCAAGGGTACGAGCGATCTCGGCCATCTTAAAGACACTGGAGGGGTGTTGGACTAGCTGTACAAACGACTGCAGCAGTTGGTTAACTCCAGGAGAGATCTGTGAAAAATAAAATTTATGCCCCTATAAATCAACATTATCCAGAAAGATGACATGAAAAGTGCCAATATATTGAGAAAAAAATCTCTCTCTCTCTCTCCCTCTCTCCTTACCCAAGACTGATTCTGGTTGATGGTGGGTGGGATGAGCAGTTTGAAGAGCTCAGAGATGGCCCTGCTGTCCTCATAGCGAGGGTGGAAGCTACCGTCTCCCACGGCTCCCTGCATCTTGACGAGCATGGGGATGATGTCGGGAATCATGTACACCCGCAGGTCAGGAGCAACAAAAACTGCAGTGGCCAAAAATAGACTATAAATTACGCATTTGTTTGACAAAGTGCAAGTAAAGCAGGGCACTCTCTGTAGTTCATGTGTAGGAGGGTGCATACTGAAAGCACTTTAATGAGGAAAAGTACAAAGGTGGTTTGTTTAGGAGTACAAAGTACAAGAATTTCTTGGTGGAACTATGCAATGATAATTGAGGTCAACACTCCTGTGAATATGGTTAAGTTTGAGTGAACATTCCAATGTGTAGCGGATAAACAAGGGCACCACATAAATACAGACAATGCTGTCTGCTAAGTTGTATGCTTGTCTCTCTCTCTCTCTTCCCTTTCTCCTTTCTCCACTTACCCATGAAGGATCCCCAGAGTGACTTGTCACTGCCGCCGTTGTGGATGGCTGCCATAGTGTTGAGCACCTGCTGCAGCACAGCATGGCGGTCGAGGAAGGAGGCTTTAAGACCTTTTTCAGAAACCCACTGGTTCACGTGCTTGCCTGGAGAGAGAGAGAGAGAGAGAGAATGATACAAAAGCAAAGGCTTATGAGTCTATATCCAAAATCAATTAAGCATGCTAAAAATTTAAGTGTGTGCTGCACTGCAACAGAATTGCCCCTATTCCAGGGTGTGTGTACTCTACTCTAGGCCCGGCATAGTACAAAGAGATGGCTAGCCAGCATCAAACACAGACGTCTCTTTGTAGGGCAGCAGATGTGTAATGCTCAAATTGTGCAAGCACAGCAAGCTATAAAATTAATGAAATTTAGTGCCTGTGACCATATATGGTCAAACCAGCGTGCTACACGAAACAACCACCCCACAGCCACAGTGACTTACAATTAGAAGGAATAGAGAAGACCAGCTTGCTCTGCTCAGAGTCGAATTTGAAGTCGCAGATGTTGGCACAGACGTGGTTGGAGATCTTCAGATCGGCAGGATTTCGCATGATTTCGGTCAGATCCATGCAGAACTGTGCCGAGTGAAAGAAAGCCTGCAGCGTGAATCGCCTCTCAGCCTCCGGAAGATCATTACGAACGAGCAGCTCAAGAAACATTTTCCCGTTCTCTTCGTAGCGACTGCAGTCGAATGGACGCACGTTGGCCGGCGTAGGGGGAGCAGCCGGAGAGGGAGGGGGCATTTCTGGAGCCAGCGAAGGGGCACGCTTGGGGGGAGGAGTAGGGGTGCCGGGGGTCGAGACTTGGACGGGGTGAGAGAGGTGAGGGGTGGAGGGAGTGGGGGGCACCGGCAAGGGAGAGGGAGCAGAGGATGCGTAGCTGTAAGCTGGAGATACTGGCGGCTCCAGGGTCAAATTCGATGGCCTGCTGACTGGAGGACGAGGTAGCTTACACGGTTTCTTCATTATTTTGATCATATCAAATGCACTTCCAATGGAGTCTGCTCCAGCAGTAGCTGTAACTGGTGTGCTCGTAGCAGCAACAGCAGTAAGCACAGGAGTAGAAGCAGCTGGTAGAGGCATCTGTACTTGAGCTGGAGTAGAAACAGCGGGGGAGACACCACCGGCAGCGGCAGTAGGTGGAGTAGAAATAGGAGGAGTAGCTGGGGATGGGTTGGACGACTCCTCCATCGGCTGAAGGCCTCCTCCAGATGAATCAAACTTGGAGTAGTAAGCCATCATATTGTCTCCGCTTGGAGTTGTGACAGTGTTCCCCGAGAGATTGTCAATCTCTGGAAAGATCTCGCTCCTCTGTACGTCTGGCTTGAATGGAACGCTTGGACCACTCATGTCTTCGTACTGATTCTCTTCGATGTATCGGAGAATATCGTCAGGATCAGGATTGGCAAAGACATTGTCATCGACGTAGTGGTTGCGAAGGGGGGCATGGTTGTTCCAATAGGGGTCATTGTCTCCAGTTCCCCCCAGACCACCCCCGTTCCCCCCTGTGATCATCGAGGGACCATAATTCTGATGAGAGTAGCCAGTGACGCAGTGGCTCTGCCCGCTGTTCCCCGATTCGGCATGGCTGCCCCCGTTATTATTACCATTGCCAGCTCCAGTGGGGCAATGATTGAATTGTGGTGTGTTCACAGGCATGTCGCTATCGACAAAATCCATCATGAGATCTTCAAGACTAGCAGGCTCGCTGAGCTGATATGACGAATCTTGGTGTTGGAGCTGCAGACTATTTTGCTCGCTCTGAAATCCTCCCTGCTGCTGATATTGGACGGCGCCACCATTCGACATCAGAGGAACTGACTGAAAAGAAGGGGTTGTGATCATGGGCGATTCGAGCACCGTCATGGGGGTCATGGTAGGGTTGCGTTGACCCATCACATTAACTGGCAAGGTGGAATGGGTGCTCAAAGAAACGGAGACAGCTTGAACAAACCCCATCTCGTCTTCTGGAATGGTAAGATTGTCGTCGCCATTTGAAATCGGTAGATAGTTCTCGCTATGCTCCATCCAGCGCTTGTCACTGCTCAGGGCGTTCCTTACGACTTTATTCTGATTGGCTCCAGCACCAACGGACTGCTGCTGAAAGTTACGATGAGAGACTTCTTGTCCTGTACCAGTTAGAACAATGGTACTGCTGTGACCGTAGGCCTGGGCATTCATCTGAGGAGTAGGTCTGTTACAAATCGAAGGAAAAAAATGAGTTGAAACAAAACTTTATATACTTTCACAATCTTAAGTTACAACAGTTTCATTGTAATCTTTCTAAAAAAAATTTGTACACCTTCCTCATCTAAAGTTGCACAATAGTTTTATTCTTGTATTAATTTTGTAATTTTTCTTGAGAATATACATGAGAATATTGTATGTCTATACACAAAGGGGGGCTACTTAAACTCCACACACCACATGCACACACACACACGCTTTCAGAAAGGACGCTAGCAATACAGTTTTTAAAGGAAGTTAGTTGCAACCCTACATATATTGCTCACCAATTTACGGAAAAGGTACAGGTATTAAAGAGGGTAAGCAATGAGCAATAGAGGAAGGGGAAGTATCTGACTAGCAATAAGTAGTCAGAGTAAAAAAAACAAAACAAAACAACCTGAACTCGTGAAGTAAACAGACAAGTGTACTCACAGAGGACAAAACAAAAAAAAAAGTTGGAGGGGGAACAACAGTGAGCACTTATTCTCAAAATTATACACAAGTACATGTACACATGCTCTTTTATAAAAATACAAGAAAGTAGACTACCAAATTTAATATTAGCCTCATGCTATTAGACGGCATGCCTCGTCTGTCTTTCTTTCTCTATCATACCTTGATGTAACGAGTTGTGTGCTCCCGCTGCTGCCTTGAGAGCCGCCATCACGAGGTTGCACAGGTTTCCTTATATCGTCTGCATAGTGAGAAAAGAACAAAAATTTAATATCGCGCAACTGAAATTTGTACCTTTTCTGACCGTTTATCTGCTTATTTCAATGCTAATACTCAAAAGGCCCACTTAGTATGCCTAAAACGAACAAAATTGTTCGCCTATGACAGTATTGGGAAACAACAAAATGGCGGCATCTTTGGGCGCGAGCAATTTCGATGGCAAAAATGAATACAAAAATTAACTAAATACTGGATAATTTCCACAATAAACTTACCGTGGCCCATTCTTGTGTTCTTTTCAACGTTTATTTGGCAAAAGTAGAGGTGAAAATTAGAGAAAATACTCCGCTCAAAATCTTTGGTCTTGTTTTCCTTCGCCGCAAAACAAGTCTGATCACGTGCGTAATGATTACATCATTGTGTACTAAATTTACAATACAAAATTAGAACACAAATGCTAATTTTAACTACGCGCGCGCCCCTGGAAATTGGCGCCATCGCCACACCCCCTTATTTCCATATTCATGAAGGAGGCAGCTCCTTGCATTATCTGGTGATAATCGGCGGATCCGGATGTGCCATACATTATTTGGTTTCATTAGTCCACCCGCAGACTTGCTATAGCTAAACCTTGATCAAGTTGAGGCGCCAAAGGACAGGAACAGTTTCGTTTGTGTAATCAGCTAAAGAGAAACAGTAAAAGAAGAGAACAGAAAGAGTTTAATATACTCTGACATCTCGTTTTACTACTCACCGATCGCCGCATTGATCACGATGCCGATTGAAGACGCAGAGAAATTTGTCCGAAAGGAGCCTCTGGAAGAGTTCTACGACGTGGGCAATGAACTTGGAAGGTGAGAGCGAGCGGGTGTTTGTGGCTTAGACCTAGCGACCTCCATTTCACATTTGGGATGAGGGTCAACCATTTAATAGAGATTATCATAATCTTTCTAGACCTTGTTGCGCGCTGCTTGTAGTCGTGTGAAATCAGCAGCTGCATGCTTTCAGCGTGGTGGTGGACCAGTTGTGTCTACAGAGCTCAAAATAATTTGAGCTAAGCTTGGCTTTGTGCCACGGTTTCTCCCGTCAAAGTTAGCTTAGTGATCATGCACGAGATTTTAATATCCAGCTGATCATACCAAATTTAATTTCTCTAGGCCTATTTTGTTGCATACTTATTCCCTCGCAGCTCCACTAATACCTAAGGTTTGCTTAGTACGTTTTTACTGTTTTGTAAACTTCACTGCATGTGTACACTGTTGAATTTACATTTGCAATGTCCGCAGGGGGAAATTCGCCATAGTGAAGCGGTGTACAGACAAAAGCAGCGGAGAGCAGTATGCCTCCAAGGTGCTCAAGAAGCGCAGGAGAGGGAAGGCCTGCAGGGAGGACATCCTGAGAGAGATAGACATCATGAGACAGGCCAATGAAGCTGCTGATCATCCCAGAATCATAAGACTCAAGGAGGTCTACGAGTGTGCATCTGAATTTCACATCATCCTTGAACTGTAAGTTTAATAGTAGTAGGACGGTCGTTTATAAAGTCTGAGGATCACATCTCTTTCACACTGACTCCCTCCCTCCCTCATTTCACCGACTCTGCACAGTAGGAGTGTTATTTTAGACATGGAATCGGTGCATATCTCGTCTGTTAGAGTACAAAATTTATGAGTTCGTACTTGTATTTGTGACACCGTAAAAGAAGCCATTTCGAGTAGTTTTGCTTCTCCCTCGTACGTACGTACGTACTTTTTAGCCGTCACAATTGTTCTATCATTGTCGCCAAGCCATTATCGTCGGTTGGATCATTGTGCACCCAATGACCTAGCTTCCCTTTTGCTGCTGCACTGTCAAAACTATGAGCGTTATATATGGCAGCGGCTGCAGCTCTTATCTGTGTCGTGTAGTGCATGCCAACGAGGAAATCTAGCATTATTATTTTAAGGTGGTAATGATGATAATGTTGAAGCAGATCATTGCTCTGATCAGCTGGCTGGATGTTGTACAAATGCATTGAAGATTGATTGAAGTTCTCTCTCTCTGTAATGTTTATGATAACTTACATGGAAGATTTCAGAACTAAGGTTCTGCATGTACGTATATAATCAGAAGATTGCTGATGATTTTCTATATAATAATAAGGCTGTGGACCTCGGGGCTTAGCCTCATACCAGCCTTGCACAGAACTAAACCTTCGTGGAGGGGAAGAGATCTCTAGTTGATGCAAAGTATGAGGTTACTTCAAATGGGGTCTTGACTGAAATTATTAACACAAGTTGCAGGGTACTTCTAGTTTCTGTGTGCTCAGCTCTTTCGAGGATTTGGGCATTCTGTTACAAACAGCAACATGTACACTACATGTTGATTTCTGCTTCGATTATTATGTAGTATGTAGATATGTAACGTAATATGAATTATCACAAACAGTATATTATGCAATGTGGACAATAAGTTGGAATTCTTTTAGTGAGTTCAAACCTCAACTCTGCAGCTGTGCATGCAGGTACTGAGATACTACCACTTGTGTGTGTTCCCACAAGCTACCACAATGGGGTGCAGGAAAAATCCACATTTCCTGTCTGTGGTCGAGCAAGAAGCTCCTCTCACTTACACTGTACATCATTGACCAGAAAGCCTTCGAAATAGCTTCCAAATGTGATCACCATTTCAACTCTAACGAACGATGTCACCTATTGTTCTAAAATGTCGAACCTTATGGCATGCATGTAATTTTTATTACTACGTTAGCACGCACATCTATAAGGCCGTAGTGGCGTTTCACAGAGATGCTGACTATGGACGATTCGCAACGCTGGCTAGTGAGTGCAGACATACATGTACCTTCTACTAGACTACTTTGTCGTATAGATTTTTTCAAGTTAGCACCTTTCTGCACCTCGGTATTAAATTTTTAAGAATCAATACACGCATATAATATTATGACATAATTATAAATTCCATGGGATGTTAGCTGGCTGTGATGTAATGTACCTTCTTTGCACCTACGCACTTTAATTTACATCACCTCAAAATTATACGCACGGATAATCTGTTTTAGAATGCATCTAAGCATGCTTAGTAGAAGTATTTCACAAAATACATGCGTAGGCTTGAAAATTCTTGGTTTATTCGTTGCCTGGTATATATGGAAAGGCTGTGAAATTATTCCTAACATTTGGCAGCTTTTTCGCTCGCTGCAGTATACATGCCCTCTCCCTCTTGTACAGGTAGCTAGCCTGCTAGCTGATACAGGCCATTCATCTTGGCAGGGGTCACTGGAGTCCTGCATTCTTCAAATGCCGAGACAATTACAAACTTGCTTTTGATGTCCGTACTCCAAGTATACAGCTCTGTTTATCCAGATTGTATACATGCCTAGTCCAAAAAAAGGAGAGAACAAGAGAATGAGTAAGAGAGAGAGAGAGAGAGAGAGGTGTATAGTATTGGGCAGGCCTACAAGTTGATATCATGGCAGCTGAGATGCTAGTAAAGTTTAGGTACAAGGACAAGGCTGTATGTTGTACTCTCAAGTGAAAAGGCAAAATTCCAGGCATTCTTGCTCTGGGCCGTGGCCCGATTACTCGTACAGGTATTTGATTGGCCCCTCAGCGAAACAGATAACCAATCAGATCACCCCGAGCTTGTGCTGTGAGGCTAATCTAATTTACCATCTATAGGGCAGTGTTTCTAGGCTCTGCCTTTGATTGTATGTAAACAGTAATAGGAATAGGTTTACATGATCTTTCACAGTTTGAGGATTTTCATGGCTTCAGCATTTTGGATTTTTTGGTATTGGACAATTAGTGAAGCTACGTATGCTATCGCGTACGTTATTTCACTATGCGCATGTTTGGTACTGTAACTCTATCTGTTTAGTGCTTGCCTTAAAAATTTGCAGCTGTAATTGAACATTCTATGGGATACAACTACCGTAGTGTCCCGGGTAAGCACCCTTAAACATGACTTGCGATTTTGGCCCGCGTGGGCGCTTACACGGGATCAAAATCCCATACATTTGTGTAGAAGCTGCTATATACAGTGGCCCCTAGAAATGCTGTACATGGGCTCTTGCCCGGAACACAGCAGTAGTTAATTAAAAAAGCAATTGTTAATTCAATTATGTCCTACATATTGATTTGCACATTCCAACAGCATTGCGTGAATGCTGTGCATGTGAGCATGAAAATAATTAATGACAATTCCAAAAATATCGTATCATTCTCTTGCACTCGTACGGGGTAGGTACGTGTTAGTTGTGCGTTAGTGCAATGTACGTATGGCATCTCAGATGTGGTCACTAACTAGAATGAGTTAGGCCTAACTTTGTTAAGCGCTACCAAGTTAACTGCTAATTGACTTATGACTCCATTCAGAGCTCCATAGCCGAGCGCTATATTAAGCAGTATTCGAGTTCATTGATACATATCAGTAACTACCTCAAAAATGAGCTATAGGCCTGGCTTCAGTGCATCATTACCTTATGTGTATTATGCCGTGCAGATATATAATAATATTATTATACATGATCGCATATTACGCCTATCTATACGTACATGTAACTACATGTAGCTGCATGTACATGTACATGTAATCAGGTGTTCTGTCAAGGTGGCAGACCCACCCACCTAGTGGTGCACTGCACTGACAAGGCCCAATTTTGTGGGTTGAAACAGCTGTCTGTATAGTCACGTCTATTCTTTAAGTGTCCATTTAAGCCTTGGATTGGTAAGACCCCCCAGCTCTCATAGATGGACAGATCTATCCATTGAGCTCCTTTTTTCCTCCATCAAAGTAGAAGCTTGCATGAAATCACTACTACTCATAAGGGAGCTAATCTAGTAATGTCTAGCTGCTGGTATGTACTTATATGGTAAAGATAATAAACCTGGGGGATCTAGTCGGACCATTTGTATTGTTATGCAATAGGTATTGTACTGGCCTACAATGGTTACTAGTAACTGGACAATGTTTGTTGAGGAAACATGCGTACACATGCTTTCTTGGAAAATGAGGAACGGTGGGGAAGAAAGAGAGAGAGAGAAGAGAGAAGGGGAGGGAGAGAGAGGGAGATCATCACATTATTGAATTTTTCTCCATTTTAGGGCAACTGGTGGGGAGCTATTTCGCTTGATTGCTAAGGACCCTCTGTCAGAAGACAAGGCCCGAGAGGTGGTCTACCAGATCCTGGATGGAGTGAAGCACCTGCACTCACTCAACATTGTACATCTCGATTTGAAGGTGAGTAAGAGAAGGGGGAGAGAGAGACAGAGAAATAGAGAGAGAGAAATGGGAGAAAGTGTGTACCAACTGTGACTCTATGTATGTGAGTGTGTGCATGTGAAGAGTGTATGTGTGTGAGTGAGGGGGGGTGGGTGTTAGGAGGAGGATGGGTAATATACATAATCACAGCTTTGGCTCAAAAGCTGTGTACTTGAACATGCTGTCGTATTACATGTACACTCTTGATCGATCGCTGCAGACAAACAAAACAAAACAAAACAGAACGAAACGTGCACCAACTTCTGTAACTATATATGGTATCCCACCTGTTCTCACGTTGTCCTCTCTGTGTTGGTAAATGTGATCCACTATTCATGTCAAAGGATTTACCCAGCCAGCTCATGGGTCGCTGGTTCACTGTACCAAAAAGTACTTATTAGTTTGGAGAGGAGGAAGAGAGAGAGAGAGAGAGAGGGGGGGGGGGGGGGGGAGGGGGGAAAAGCGCAAGCAATCATATTCATGCTAAATCAGGTACCACTCTAGACTAAACCTTATAAAGCTGTGCAATGAATGTAGCTTGGAATTTCAAATATGATAATTAAATTTTACTTCTCCATCCCTTGGATGTCATCAAGGGTACAGATGTGTGGCAGGTTGCCATGGCAACTGACTGTGTAGGGCAGGGGGTTTAGCCTGAGAAATACACCACCCAAACATGTAAACAGTAAATGAGATTTTGGACATCTTGTAGTAGCATTCAACCAAATCTATTTATTAGTCCATGCTTACAATATACATACCATATTTTTAAGATGCCATATCTAATATCTTTCCTGGTTAATACATCTGGTGCTGCATGTAGAAATTATGTTCTTTTAATTTTCTAAATATCTTAATTTACTCTGGAAGGAGTCTACCAGTAAGAAATTATAGTACCAGCTTAATTGCTGGAGTAGACCCACCTGGTTACAGTCACTCACTCTCTCACTCTGTCTTTCTCCTTCAAGCTGGAGCTCTGGCATAATTCAATTGACTCTAGGGAGTAGTCCACTACACTAATAGCTATCATGGTATGGCCTCCTGTACTAACTGGACCAGCAAAATGAGTTTATCACCCAATATCCCACTATTTCACATACCACATCCTCACCTGTGCTTTCAGCAAAGCAGGCACCTGCAACTACTGAGAGGGAGAGGGAGAGAGAGAGAGAGGGGGGGGGGGGGATATGTTGTTCTAATCGATCTGAGATCAGTTTCTTCAGAAGCTCAGCTTTTACCTCATCGTTCAGGGGAAGATTAGGTTGCAAACTTTTGTCACACGAGCTATGTAGCAATTGTTAGAGCAGGGATGTTTTCACACGCTCCAGGATCGACGAAAGGTGTAAGGTCAAAGGTTGCTATGGGATACCGATGTCCTTTCTCTTTTACTAAGTAACATGAACAAGTATCGTGTCGGTGTAACATTTTACCGAGTATTACTTGTACTAGTACTCTGCACACGTGTTCGTGTATAAATTTACAATAGAGCAAGTAAGTTCGAGTGCACATATACATGATTGTGACGTGAAGCATCATGCGCGTTTGGTTGAGCTTCTTGACTGCCGGTGCGTGTATCTTAGTTGTGCGGTGGGAGCGACGAGTGCATCACTTTATCTTCCTCTCTCACACACTGTTACATGTAGTTTCCTCTTTGTACAGTGTACAGCTAGGCTGGGTAGATAGCCTGCAGCTGTAGACTAGTTTTCACTTGAGTTAAAACGAGAGAGGGAGAGAGAGAGAGAGAGAGAGAGAGAGACAGACTACAAGAGCATCTTAGGCTATATAAGCAAAACTGAAACGTGAGAGATAGAGAGAGAGAGGAACAACTTACTTTCAAATGTGGTTTAAATTGAAAGTGGTTGTGCTTCTATACTCTCATGCAGCAAACTAAGCTGCTTAGTTTATCCATTGAGTATGTTGTGATTGAAACTGCTTTCTCTTTCTCTAACTTGCAAACCTGACACCTTTCTATAAGAAACTTCACCAGGGCATATTATGCTTAGCTAGAGTAAGACTTCTAGCAGCTGTTAGAGAAAATGCCAATATTCATGTAGGGCTGCTAACTGAATGATCGCCAAACCTTCTAACTGGGCTATAGCTGGATACCTTCCTAGTTTCTGAGTATGCAGCCTTAGAGAGTGGTCCAGCCGAGAGAGAAAGGGAAGGAGAGAGAGGGGAGTAGGGAGGGAGGGAGAGAGAGAGAGAGGAGGGAGAGGGAGAAGAGGGAAGGAAAGAGAGGGATGAGTGGAGGAAAGGACTAAATTTCCTTTTCAGAATAACAACATGGAAATGGCGTATACCGTGATCATGAAGGGACAGACAGAGAGAGAGGGCATACATACAACTCCACAGTACACCATAGTTGATTCTTACCATAGGTTTCCCTCCCTTTCCCTCCCTCTCCCTACTCCCTACCCCCTGCCTGCCTCTTGTGTATATTTACCCTCACATGACGTAAGACATTGTGTGCATGCACACTTGTTGTGACCAGTACGATAGACTGTGCAAGTGTCAGATTTCAGTTTGTGTAAATACTTGCCAGATATGAGTGCCCATTGGCTTCTGTATCTTCCATATTATACTGTAACCGTGCTAGGCTTTTCGCCACAAAAGTGCCTATGAATTTCCATTGTTACCCTAAATAATTACCTAGTGCAGCATGCACTCGCTCTGAAATCTACGGTATGTGTGAAATTTTGCAGGAAAATTACCGAAACGTGTCATAATTAGATCGTTATGCATTTCGTCAATACTTTACATATAGCCACGGTTGATATACTTTCTAATTTGTTACGAGGTTGTTAAAAGTACAACAATTCTAATTTTTGCCACATAGGACATCTTTTTTCCTCGATTCTATCGAATTCTCGTGGGTGGAGGATGATTACCAACAGGACGTGCCTAGCATAGTGCGTCTGATGTGCTCATTAAAATTCTTAATTGCCAACGATTGGTTTATGAATAACTCAAACATTCTTTATGTACCAAAATAATTATCATGGCATCTACTGTGCAATTATTGCCTCCAGCTGTTAGCTTGTAAGCTAAATATATTATTCAGAGAGAGAGGGAGGGAGAGAAAGAGAGGGAGGGGGAGAGAGGGAGAGAGAGAGGGGAGAAAGAGAGGGAGGGGGAGAGAGGGAGAGAGAGAGAGGGGAGAAAGAGAGAGAGAGAGAGAGAGAGAGAGAGAGAGAGGGAGGAGAGAGAGATGTGGATGACTAGAAAGGCAGTAAGAAAAGAGAGAGCACGAGTGCTAGTGTGTATGTGTACATTCATAAGTGCCTATGCCCACGTACGTGCGTACCTCATGTACCCCCCTCTGTGTGTACACAGTTCTACATATTGGGTCAGTGGTGATCATGAGTGCACCATGCTGAGCCTACTTGTGGTGAGGGGCATTTGTAAACTCTACGTCGATAATTCAGTTTAGGATCACGTCATAAGATCATCATATGCTTAGATGGAAGCATTGTGCAGCGTTGCCTTTAATGTAGCCTTGGATAGTTTAAACGAGTTTTGTTTATGCTACGCTAGATGCATGAATTGAATAAATTTTGCCTTGCCATACCTATTAAGTTCTGATCCTGTAATAATTTCAGACATAGGTATAATTTTTCAAATGTGTTATTCCGAGTGGTCTCCATGGTTACAGTGTTTTGTAGTAAACACCCAGAAATTAATCGAATCGGGTAGTGCTCCTACGTAAATTTATTTTAAGCCGTGACTTGCGCTGGAATCCGAAGCATTGAGTCGATAATGAGAGGAGTTAATCGAGCGTGTTGCAAAGCGTCCCACGAGTTTTGTGTTCACATGATATGACAATGTTATACATCGCCAATCAGTGTCATGTATATGTACTAAACTCCTGTAGACATGTACTCATGAAAACCACAGCTGTACATGGAGCACGTTCATACAATACTTGTGTACATGTTCCCATGTATCTAGTGTACATGTACATGTGTAATGTGTTTCTCCACATAATGACTTGATATCCCCTATAATAACTTCAACTAATGAATATTATATTTTCGGTAATGGGGTGGGAGAGACACATCGTTCCTTTTATTTTGGGAGGAAGAGCTTATTAACATTTTGTAAGAGAGCCCACCGCTTCTATTGAGAGTATTCTCCACTCCATTAAGCTTCTTCCTTTTGAAATGCTGAGTCAGGATAGAGTGGCAGCTGTCTTGACCAGTCATGCGCTTTGTATGTCTAATGAGTAGTGAGGGGGGGGGGGGGAGAGGGCAGGGGGGAGGGGGGGAGAGGGAGGGAGGGAGGGGGAGAGAGAGTATAGAGCGGTGCATTGTAAGCTGCTGATGCAACCAACCAGCTAAGCAGATTGCAACGAGAGAATCCTAAATTAGATATGTTCGTTTATTATGCGGCTCCAAATTCTTCCAATCTGAAATCATAGAAATTGCATTACATAACGTTACTTATTACTTTTTAAAAAGCTTAATATCTCAATTTCCGTGATGATCATATGTCAGATATATACCAAATTGAGCTAACATTATACCAAATGCATGTATACTCAAGATTTCCCTTCAACTGTATTGTTGCCCTAAAATAGACATCTCACTCAGCTATGTCGTCGTATGACAATGTAGTGTACATGTTTGAGAAGTGTCTGGGTCCAGTACCCCAGCCGCGGCCATGCCAAGCTAGATGAATTCTCCGACCAGTTGGCATTCGATGATCTTCACCATCTGCTCCCCTGCCAAGAGAAAAACACAGCAGCAAATAGCTCAATTGCATGCCCCGCCAAGATACCACATACCACTCTGTGGGATGTCATCACAATCTCTCTCTCTCTTCTTTCTCTCCTTCCCTCTCTCCCCTTCTCTCTCTCTTTCTCTCTCTCTCTCTCTTTCTTTCTCTCCCCCTCTCCCCCCTTTTCTTTCTTTCTCTCTCTCCTTTAGTCCTTCACAATCATTCAAGCGTGTATATACTTCGTAATACCTCAGCATACCTCAAGGACAATTTTAGTAACAGTGCTAAATTTATCGCATAAAACCCTTACACTGCAACACATAATTTCGCTAATATCCAAAAATTCTTCTTAAGCCTTGCATACCAGACTTCGATCAGGTGAGCATGTATGTACATATTTTGATTGTGCAGTACCTGATACTGATGCTGGAAACCTCTCAAACCAGAGGGAAAATCTCAGTCAATATAAGCCGTACAAGTTCCACTGCTGCATACTTAAGCAGTTTGTATATATATTATGCGTAGTAACAATTTGCATAAGCCATACTGAGTTGCGTGCGCTGCATAATTGAAAGTAGTTTGTATATAATATTATTTATTTATAGTAACAATACGTGTAAGCCATACTATTTATAAGTTTCACTGCTGCATGCATAGCTGAGTGTGAGGTATTTTGTGTACAAAGAGAAGATGAAGATGACTATCTTTTACATGCATGCTCAGAATGTGTCCCCTCTATGTAAACACTAATCATGGAGGTTAAACAAATCTCAAATTCCTTATTTCTCGTTTCAAGACGAACACACACATACACATACGCACACGTGAAGCATAATTGTGAAATGAAATCTGTAAGAAATTCAAAATCAAGTGTTATATTATTATTGTACAGTACTGATGCAATAGATATTGTATCATAAAGTAGTTAGAAATTTGTTGGTTTTCAATTTCGTAGATTCCATAGTTTGTGGTGTGCACGTGTGTGTGCGTGTGTGTGTGTGTTTGAGTGATTGTGTATGTGTGAGTGTGTTACATGTGTTAAAAAAGCAAAGGAGTTAGAATAACAGCTCGTTCAAAAAGTAGCACTTTTTTCACAGTATTCTCTCTTTTGACGAGTGAGATGTTCTAATTATGGGAGTGGAGTATTTCGTCGTGGAATTTCTAGCAGAAAAAATAGTGTGTCTGATAAAAAAATCTATCGTCTTAGATCAAAGCTTCCAGTAGATTGATGTACCTAATTATGGGCATATCAAAAATTAATTAAGGTCTGGAAATTTCTTTAATAAGCTCTGTGGGTGAGACAGATATTTCTTAGAAATTTTTTTTCAGACATGAGTATAGTCTAATTTAAAGAGATACTGAATTGAAAAATGAATTTCTAACGAGTGCATGGTCTGGATTTAGAAAGTACCTATCACAATAAAAAAGGTTGTCTGAAATTACCAGATTCTGAGATGCCTCGACTGATTAGCTGATGTATGAACTGTGAGTGAGAGAGAGTATTGACTAAAGGGTGGAGGGCAGGGCTGTTCTGTTGGCACTGGCCGCTACCAAATGCAGCTCATGTTGATTATCACCTCTGAGACTAGTGTTGGCTGAAACGTACCAGAGCTCTGCAGATCTAAGGCTACACTGAAACTAGCTGTTAGTAAAAATTAATTTTTAATGTGAAAGATTGAGAGCAATGGAGAGGTGGTGGTGAGAGATAAGGGCAGAGAGAGGTAAAAGAGAAAAAAAATGGATGGAGATGGAGAGGGAGAGGGAGGAGTGAGAGCAAGAAAGAGAGAGAGTAGGAAGAGTTGTTTGCACAACTTTTATGTCACACACATGAATGAATTCTTCAACTCTACAGCCAGAGAATATTCTCCTCTATCGAAAGGGCTCACTTGACATCAAAATCGCAGATTTCGGTCTCTCCGTCCAAGTACAGAAAGGTCAAGAAATGAAGACATTAGTCGGCACAGCAGAATATGTCTGTAAGTCACAATACTCATACATTATTGTTACGGTAATGAACCTGTACATTGTTGTAACCAACACTGCCTAGTGCATACATGTATTACATACAGGAGGGGGTTCATACAGAGGGTGGTGGTGCGGGGGATCTTAATCTCTCATCCCCTCACCCCCCCCCCCCCCCCCCCCCCAAAATGAATCATAGACTCTATAGTATACTTAGTATTAGCTTCACTTCCTCAGAATTTTGGTTCCCGTGCGTCCAATCCCTACAATTTAGATTCTGTACGAAGCACTATTAGTATTACTAACCTAAGCAGCTGTAAGCTAGCTTAGCACGGCCGAGCCGAGCCGAGCCGAGCCGAGCTAGCCAGTCAGTCTGTCTGGCTGGTAGCTACATAGTCTATCAGTTCTCTGAGTGGGCGCCATTTATGTACAAGTAGGTATAGTAGATAGGTGTACAGCTTGTTACAAAGTGCCCTGCCTAGTCTACCAGTATACCCTATGTATGTATGTGCACATGTACCTATATATGGGGCATGTGGTGTTAGTGCAGTTAAGGCCTAACTAGCTAGCTAAGTTAGGTACAGTACAGTTTCTGTGGGGTATGTATGTATAATATTATGTATAATGTACGACTTTCATTTCTGCTGGTATTCGGCCGATTTGTGAGCGCTGATTGGTGAAAATTGTCAGTGTCATACTTCACGAGGGTGTTGAAAGCATCCTCATTTGGCAACAGGTTCAGGTTGGTAGTGCCCGAGTGAGTGAGGCCTGGGATAGTCAAATTATGACTCCGCCATATTCAACTCTGCTCTTTCAGTACTGTTTTCTAACTTGCGGAGCACACAGAGATTTTCTACCGCTGAGGCCTCCCCTAATATTACATAGAAAATACTGGAGCTTGTCTGATTTCCCCTCCAGAAGCCACCAGCGACTGACATCTTAGTTGTATTGACTAACCAGTGGGACTAATATGGCGCTACACGCAGTAAACGTATTATCGTAACAAAAAGTTGCCGTAACGGCAAGATCTCTTTTGTCGAATGAATAATGACCTTTCCCTTATCCGGTCATTTGTGGTGGGCCAAACCTAGCAGCATTTCTGTGGGTGTACGTACCTACCTACGTACGTACGTGTCGAACGCAGTTAGTCAGCCGCAAGCTTACATACATGTACGTACATGTTACATTACATGTTACATGAGTAGGATTCTGTTTTGGTACTGTGTTGTAGCCAGCAACCCACTCCTTTCCACGTTCTTTTCAAACATACTAGCTAGCTAGTTCCTCTATCTACGCATACGTAAACATATGCATACGCCTGCTGGCTGACAGTATGAATTGACTGCTACACACCCAGACCATCCCAAGCCAATTCCTATTGGGGAGAGAGGGGGGGGGAGGACTGTAATAGTTATTATTCTGTAGCTTAATTTGAGTAGGCTGGTGGTGTACGTGTATGGGCAATGACTATTATTAGGCTTGCCCAGCGCTAGCTGGTCTTATGATAATATATGTACATAGCAATCACTGACCTTGTCCAATATTAGCTAGTATTAGCTTTCAGGAAATGATGCATGGTTGCGCATGCCAAAATTTGCCACATTTGGTGGTACATGTATCTATATACATGTACATAGGCTGGACTTTTTTTTATCTTATTCTAACTCCAATTTGGCAGACTTCTTATTTACAATAGTTGTATAAGGCTTGTGAAAATTTAATGTCACAGACGTGTGCGTATGGTGCGGAAGTGAGTATAGTATCATTAATTTTTTTTCTCGTGCCAGATTCTGCTAGTTTTGGTGCCGTTCAATGAGAGCTGCAAATATGTCAGTTTTCCTGCTTGACCATGAATCAAGTCTCTTGGCAGCCAGGGTTGATAATGCATGCATGCATGCAGGCCGGCCCACTACCTGTAGCGCACTTTTCACCTCTTTTGGTAGTGTATCTGAATATAATCGCAAGTAACGACTTTAAATTGAGCATATAATTTTGTATAGGTCGTCTACATGTATGTACGTGAGCGGCTGATTACTTTTCTTTCTCTTGCACTTAGCAACAGAGTTTGGGTAATCAAATATTTAGCAAAAGTGTGTGTGTGTACATGCAAGTGTGTTATGATCTCTCTCACAACTGGATTAGTCATGGGCAATCGTCCACAGACCAGTGTACAGTATTAGCTTTCAGATCAGAATATATCATACCAAAAAACCACCGTGTGCACTCTGATATGACCACATCCAACCACAAGGAGCTGTTTATGCACATGCATGTACATGTACATGTACATGTAGATAAGAATATGAGCTCATGTGCATGTGGCTGTGGTCATGTTTTGATGCATGAGTGTACGTGTGTAGCCTACCCCCCAGCCCCCCAGACCCTGGCTCCAGTGCCCTAACAGTCAAAAGATGGCCAGAGAGATAATAAGACACACAATTACGTAATATAGTGAGTCCACCTGTGCTCCTGCGCTGCCTGTATAGTGCGAGTGTGACCTTCATATCATGTGATTGTTGAGCTGTGTTTGATATTTCTGTCTGATGTGTGTTTGTGTGTTCATTTGTGGACACCCACGCCGTTGCTGTGGCAACATGACATCCTAATTCAGGAGACTTCCCATACCAGTTCTCCTTTAATAGCTAGCTACATGTACATATATACAGTACATAGCTGGAATGAAGGAAGAAAAGTGCATGTACGTATGTGCTGTGTGTGTGATTGTGGTCTGCACTTTGTGTTCATCATGTGCTAGGAATGAGAACATACGTACGATGTGTATCTACAAGATCATGATCATAGCTCTGTTTGGTAGCTCAAGCACTTTATGTCAATAATCCGGCTGACATGACATTTGGCAGCTGCAGGAGGGGGGGGGGGATTGAAATGTCTCTAGGAAGTCGCAGCAGATCAGTAGAATAATGTCATTGTCCCTTTTCTGAGAAAAGGGTAATTTTTATGGAAGCTAAATCACATTCTTAAATTATGCTTTCAATGTGGCTTTAATTGGTCCTTGTGCATGAGTGTAGGTCACAGAATTTCATGTACATATCTTTTAACACGTACATTATCGATCGATCAGGTTGCATTCCTAGACCAGTGGCAACTACGTATGAATGTGTGTAAGCCTATTAAAAATTTTCCCTCTGTGTTATTTTGACAAACCATCCATTGAATGTCGAAGCTCATACTTCAAGCATTGCAACAGTAGACGTCTACATGTACATGTAATACTGACTCCATTATAGTGTAGTATAATGTACTTACTTACACATGTAATAATATTGATCAGTATTCGTATTTGGAGAACAACGTTATATTGTTGTTGTTGAGATTTATCGCAAGTCGATCAGTATCAGTTAACAGTTTTTGCTTCACCTGACTCTGAGTAAAGGTATCGTATTGTCACTACTGTAAAGGAGAAATATCACCATCCCTTTTAAGGTGGCTCGCCTCAATCGATCGTCAATCTCATAGAGTGCGTCTGTCCTGTGTTATTTGAATAATCGCCGCTGTCACATTAGCTGAATTTAAGAAGATCCCGGGTCAAATTTTCGGACGCCTCTCTTTACACTATCCCTTGCCAAGCAAGCGGTCAAAAGTATGCGTATAATATAACAAAAATCTTCACAACAATCGATCACTTACTTGCAGTGACGGACAGAATACATTAAATAGTACAATATAATATACAATGTTTACTTTTCTAGCTGTTGGACTAGACAAAATAATGTCACGGTATAGTGTTGTACTGTAATATACGTTATGTACACACGTCATGACATGTACCGAAAGACCCCACACATTGCAGCATTGTTTGTGACCAACCGCTGATGTCTACATAGTATGACAGTTCGATTTGCTTCAACACAGCACAGTAGGTACAGTAGCACTGGCTGGGCCAGTCAGAATTGGTTAAACGCATTCCGCTGCGGGAATTCTTGGCATTTTTCAGCGAATCGACGTGAACATATTAGCACACCAGCGTACACATATACATGTACGTATATGTAGGTACATAATAATATTATGTGTAGGCTGTACCTCACCCCAGCTGTGTCCATATATAGGCAAAATAGTCTAAAACCATCTTCGTCCAGTGTACCTGTACATGTAATGTGTTTTGCATCAAGCTACAAGACTGCAAGTGTGCGACAAAGGGAGTAGAACCAATCCATTGGTGTTTACCCATGTACCTGATCTCATTAGCAGTTTGGCCAGCTACATGTACGTAGCTAGCTAGCTAGCTAGGCTTACTTGCCTCCGACACAATGATATGGGTGTTTTTCAACTAACTTACTAGCTACGTAGCTAGTAAGACAGATTGTTTACTTGTAAGTGCTTTTAGCTACAGCCATTGTTGAGGTTTGCAGGACACAGAGTGGTGATAGGGTAACGATTAATTAAAGGACCTGTTTTCGTGTTGCTTTGCAGGTCAGCTATCTGTCTAGATACATGTACAAACAGCCTTTCTATCATGTGATAGCACTCTACCGTTATTTGTGGTAACTCCCTGTAATTTCTCCTGCCCTGCTGGTCGTATCCCTGGAGATTGTTGATGATATCATCATGATGTAATCTCACAGGTGTTCAGGTAGCTAGGGAAGTCTTTCTTTCCAGCTGTCCATCCTAGTACTAAGCAGGGGGAGGGAGGGGGGGGAGAAAGAGAGAGGGAGTACCTTTATAATTGCAACAGAATTAAAATCCCCCTAGCTACAGGTTCAGTACGAGTGCAAGTTCGTACCAGTGTTGACCTGCTAGGCTAAACATGATAGGAGTATCACGTCTGATGGGGAATTTAATGCAATAGTGATTTTTGATCAGCAAATTCCTCTCGTAGATAATTGAGATAATTATTGTTTAGGCAAATCAAATTTTGCTACACATACATACACTGCTTTGCAGCATACATGTAGTGCGGTCGGTCAAACCTATCCAATTGCGTGCCCATGGCCTGATAGTATTATTGCAATTATCACACGTTAGAGACCCATTTAGCTCTCCTAAGTAGTTTAGCTACTAGCATACGTGTACGTATATCCTATCAATGCTAGTTTAGCCCAATCGACTTAGTTGGACGAAAGAATGCATACGCTTTAAACTAGTACACACCTGAAGTGTATTCTGTATGTAGTACGGCCTTTGTAGACGAATGTTACATAATTCCCTGAGGCATGCTGGTGATTGGCCAAGTGGACCACCCTGTCTATCTACGTAACTATCCGTCTGGCTGGCTACGTAGTTGGAGCAACAGTTGCTCTGCTTGCTCCTGTACAGCATATAATATTATATAGCACTGAGTTGGTGCTTACGTATGTAGCCTTCAGACCAGCCAATCCACTGGCTACATGAGAGTTCAGTAAGCTAAACTTCTCTTCTACTACCAATCCCAAACCTAAGGGGGCAACCATCCCATTGCCTGCTCAGGCAAACCAAAATCCCGGCAAAAGGCACTAGAGCCACTTGTCATACGTAGGTGTCTAGCCTTGAGAACAAGGCACATTCATCGCTGAGCTGTGAAACACACTCACAATGCAGTGTGTCTTGACCAGTAAATTATTGGCTCATCATGCTAACACAGCATAGCATACATAGCTACGTACTAGGCCTTGCGGGCAAGAGGTCGTAAGTGCACTTGGTCTAAGATTGCATTCTTCTTCGTATTACTTCTGATAATTGTTGCTAATTGTTCAAACGCTCTCGCCACTTTTACAACTCTGGACGTTTGGTTATATTAGCGAAAAGTGCTGAACTATGGGTTATGGGACCTGATCGAGCAGCTGCAGGCATGCATCTATGGGTGGAAATTTTTTTAATACTCTCTGACAAACCTTAATTTTTGATGAGCTAGCTAGATCAGTGAAACTGCCAGGTATCATTGTAAGTCTAGCAAGCTGTACATGTGCATGCAGTTAGAATCATACATACATACATACACATCTAGCACATAATATTATATGACATGCACATGCACATGCACAGCTTAATATTATGCAGCTGTTTCCACTATGATACCGAACGACAAGGTAGTCTAGCAATCACTATACTATAGATGTACTATTGATTGAGGTTATTTGGAGGGATGTTTGGGGTATGGGGTTTGCGGACGTGGGCTGCCTGGGAACGGCCTAGTGTTGCTTGTTGAACTTCAAACAGTGTCCAGCTGTGGGCATGGCAAATGTGTTTGTGACTCAACGGCCAACTATGGTACTGTCGACGGAAAAACATCAGCTGTTTCAAATTCGTTGGTTTTTATTGCCCTGCTAGAGTTTGAAAGGAATTCTATTAGTCTGAGTGTAGGAAATTGTAATCACCTTCTTCCCTTCCTCCTCTCTCTCTCTCTCTCTCTCTCTCTCTCTCTCTCTCTCTCTCTCTCTCTCTCTCTCTCTCTCTCTCTCTGCAGCTCCGGAGATTCTGAACTTTGAGGCTCTCAGCACATTTAGTGACATGTGGTAAGTACACTGGGAAGAAATTAAAGATCTGATAAAATAAATATTTATTGATGCTTATTAATCTTTCCTCTCCATTATTTACAATCCTTACAGGAGTATTGGAGCTCTCACCTACGCCCTGTAAGTTCTCTCCCTCTCTCCCTCCCTCCTCTCTCTCTCTCTCTCTCTCTCTCTATCACTATCTATTTTCTTTCTTCCTCAGTGTTAATTCATTTAACTCCTCTTCTCTCTACTGTATACAGCATGACTGGCTACTCTCCCTTCCAAGGAGAGACTCACCAGGAGACCTTTCTCAACGTGACCATGTGCGACTACGACTTTGACGATGAAATGTTCGACGTCGTGTCACAGGAGGCAAAAGAGTTCATCGAAAAGCTGCTCATCGTCGCACCAAGGTACAGTATGAGAGAGAGAATATTAATGTATATGATAGGTATATTCCATATATTGCTATGTGTGCGTGTGCGTGTGTGTAGCGTAAATCTTAAAGGAATGCAGCTACACGATCCATGTGATATGCTCTTACCTGTACTAAAGTACACTCTAGTATTGAAAATCGCTCTAATTGCAGCTAACAAGCTTTGGAATGCAATTTCGACCCAATTGAGAACATCTGGTTATGTAATAACAAACAAACCACCTCTCTGCTACATTGAGCCCATCTTTGCTGCAACATGTATCACCTCCCTCCCTCCCTCCCTCCCTATCTCTTTCCCTCTGTCTCTCTCTCTCTCTCTCTCTCTCTCTTTCTCACTCTCTCTCTTTCTCTCCCTCACCACCTAACCACACACATACCCAAAGAAGGAAGCAGCTGTGTACCTTTAGCTGTATGAGGACACGCATTCCTGTTGTGTGTGTGTGTGTGTAGTGCACTCTCTTTGTGTTAACTTCCACACCAACCACACACATTTAAGTCTACACATACATACCCTGCATACACACACAGAGCAGTTAACATAAGAAGGAACTCGTAGTAAAGTGCAGCTACGTTCCTCACCTGTATTTATACCCCAGGTGTAAACAGGGAGCCTTTGCTATACCATATATTATACAGACACACACCTGGCCACTATGAGATAATAATATATAGCCTAGCCTTCTAGCCTGTACAATTAATAGGTGTGGTAGGTATGCCTTTATTCATGACACGTCATGTGTGTTAGTCGATTGATGATAGTTTTGTGCATAGCTCAGTAGCCATCATATTATATTATATGCAGATCCATATAAGCCTATACTGGCCGTGTGCAGAATCAGAGAGCCTATACTGTACTCTGCTATAGCAGGTAGTTATCAGTAGGATTGCTGTAGCTACTCCTCTCGGATCCATATTGGATGCATTTACTTGCAGTGAAATTGAATATTTACCTATATTGACGTTATTTAGAATATTTCTGGAGTCATTGCACTCAACCACTATAATAATGTACTTCACTATTGGCCAAATTAAAAATTTTTGAAATTATTGAAAAAATGCTGATTTGCATCTCCATTGATCAGTCTAGTCTTTTCTTATACATATACAATGTCATACATTTATGGTGAGCTCCAGACTGACTGTAGCTTCCCCTGTTTTCAAAAGAGTTTTGTTGTCAGCCAAAGTGGGGCTTGTAGATGTAGTGTCGTATACATAAGGAGTGCAGAGCAACATTGGCTCTCGGGTCAAATATCTACATGTGTTTGTGGAGAGTTGTTTGCGTGCATATGTGTGTATTTGATTCTGTGTGCTTCTGCAATCCGCCAATTTGACTCTGGTCCTTGCGCTCGCTGCCTGGTCTAAATATGAGTGATGTTTTTCATGGTTAGCAGGGCTGATACATACATACATGTACATGTACGTGGGAGTATAGTGACTTTATTTGCAGATTCAAATGTACAACATGCATGTACATGCATGTAATTTTTTGTTATGATTAGATGGTTTAACTGTCAGCTTTTATTTAGTCACATGCACTCCCATGTGATCATGCGGAGAAAAGAGAGCATGCGCACATGACTTAATATGGGCATACCGAATGCTAAGGCTAAGCTCTGTTGATGGTATAGGTCATGCCAGGGTGTGTTTGGTGTGTATGCATATACACCACTGTACCCTATACTAAACATTTGCTCGGAATGGTAGTCTGAACAGCTGTACGCTAGCTCTCTAAACACTTGTGCTTTCTTTGGCCGTAACTTTGTTAAGCTCGACCGTTATGCATACACTGTAGGTACAATAGTGCACACACATTCACATTCATAATTGGATAAGTATTCAGCAAATGGTTCAATTCAATTAAAACTGGTTGTAATGGTCGCTAATTACTTCCCTTTTTGCACACACTCTCTCTCTTCCTGCAAACAATTATTAGGAAGCGGATGACAGCTGTTCAGTCCATGGATCACCCGTGGATGAAAGCTCGCAAAACCACCTCAACCAATCTCAACAGTTCCACATCGTCGCTCGACTCCGCCCTCTGCATGGACTCCGCCTCTTCCATGGAGCCGTCCCCGGTTAGCTCCGCCTCTTCCTCCTTTAGCCCCGCCCCCTCCACAACCACTCGTTCAACCAACTCAACAGTTTCCACGACGTCGAGTAGTTTTTCGCAGCCGGAGGACATGAAGAAGGTCAACGAAAAACTCAAGGATATCTCCACACTGGCCACAGAGAGACTTATCGCTGACTCAGCAGCGGCCAAAGTGAGGGGAGAGGGAAGTCCCACGAGTACCAACAGCAGCACGAGCACCCTCAAAGGTGACGAGTCAGCAGAAAATATCCCCAGTCTAGTACAAGAGCAGCAGCAGCAGAATAGCTCATCGCTGTCTTCTTCGTTGTCGTCTGCTCTTACGACCAAGAAGAAAGATGCTACACCCGAAAAGATCACCTCAACCCCTACCAAAGTTGACTCTCCAGTGAAGAAGGAACATCTTACTAAGAAAGACTCTCCTGATGCTGGACTGCCACCAGTATCATCGGGCTATGGCCACTCCCACTCTTTCGAGGGGCCCACTGTAATCACACGGACCTATGGTAGGTACGAGTCGGCCACCTTGGACAGACGCAGCAAGACTCCTTTGACGGCCTCTTCGAGCGATGGCTCGACAAAAGACTACCTCACACGAAGCTGCACTCTTGACCGCAGACGAGATATGAGCAGTAGCAAGTCGGCCGTGGGGGATCGTGGTGATCTATCTACTTCTACTTCGACTGTGACTTCTACCACTTTAAGCTCCTCCCCCTCCGGCAGAACTGGGCGGAGTCTAAGCAAGGCTGCGGAGGATCTGCTTGCTCTTGATCCTAAGACCATCCAAAGCTTGGAGAAGCTGAAGAAACTGACGGCCGGGAGAAAGAGCCCGAGGCCAAAGACGCCAGACCCTCCCCGTTCCCCTTCGGCTGTTTCTCCCGACGTGAAGCGTTTGAGTCCGCACATACACAGACGGCCCACTACACCAGAGCCTCAGGCACCAGCCGTTACCAACGTGAAACTTCTACACTCCCCTGAGCGAAAGCGGCGTCGCAAGAGCGAAGGAATGCATCCGATCGAGAAGCAAGCCGGCGCGAATTTTATCCCGTGTGAAGGGAAGACGCTCCACGAGGGAGACGAACAGGAGCAAGAAGAGAAGGAAGAGGTGAAAAAAGAGGAACCAGTTGAGAAACCGAAAGATGAAAGTAAGATTGTTAAAGCAGACAAAGGAGCAAAGAGGGAGAGTTCTAAGCCAGTTAGTGAGGAGAAAAAGGAGGACAGTTCTAGTAAGCCCACCAGCACCAGTGAAGTTGCAGCCCCTAAAACTGTGGCTAAAGAGCCCACAAAATCTGCTGTGGCGCGCACTGACTCCAAGAAGAGTGGTAGTGATCGGAACAGAGAGAGCAAATCGTCGGTAAAGGATGAGACATTGGAATCGAAGAGGTCTGCATCACCTGTGAAGGAGGTTCAAAGGTCAGTCTCTCCACCAAAGGCGGACAGAAAGGTCGAAAGGTCAACTTCTCCAACCTCCAAGGCAGATAAGCCGAAGGTAGAAGCAGAGACGAAGACTACTACACCTAGCAAGTCAACAACGAATTCAAAGGTGGAAAATGGAGACCGTAGTCCTTCGCCAAAGAAGCGCGTCTCCTCCAGCAGTTCAAATGAAGATTCCAATACCAATAATCGATCGGCAGTGACCATCTCATCTTTCACACGGTCCCCCATCGATCGCATCTGGTCAGACTTCAAGAAAGAAGACAACGGCAGCAGTAATGGCGGCATACGAGTCTCCCCCCGTACCTCTCCTCGCTCCAATAGGTACCAGAACACCTCCCAAGATTCGCATAATGATAACACCGGCAGCCCAAGCAGGAGACGGTATGTCACACGCGAAAGGTACTTGGACGACGGAAGGGCCAGCTTTAAGGTAAAGGCAGGATCACCTGCTGTTGCTCCTCAGGATAATAATTCTGCACCCAGCCCACAGACATCTAGGTCTACTAGCCCCACGACAAAGGATCAATCAGTGACGAAAGAAGAGTCAAAATCACCTCCCACTAGTGCTACAAAAACATCATCTCCAGTAGAATTTGGCACGTGCTACTCCCTTCCGCGGACCAAGTCTCCTCCTGGCGTATCAAAGAGTGATAGCTTTAAGAAGAACGCTACGAAATCTGAAGAAGCTAAGGTCCCCGTCACTACAAAGCCCGAAGAAGAAGCTCCTGTCATTGTCCTACAGCCGCCTAAAGTGGACGAGTCTTCTCCAAGGAGCGGAGGTTCTTCTCCAAGGCTGCTTAGACAGAGAGACATCCGCATCAGACAGAAATCACCTGTCTCTGACGTCATGAAGCAGACCAAGATGAATCGTAGAAAGACCCCCGTGATCTCAGAAGATGCTCTCGCCGCTATTCTGAGTGGTGACATCCCAGATGAAGAA
The DNA here is from genome assembly GCA_963930775.1 of Cliona cf. orientalis. Classification (NCBI taxonomy): domain Eukaryota; kingdom Metazoa; phylum Porifera; class Demospongiae; order Clionaida; family Clionaidae; genus Cliona; species Cliona cf. orientalis. Next base: position 707,538 of record OZ005699.1, on the reverse strand, counting down.
ATTATTCATGACGATGGTAGCTGCCCCCTCTCCCCTTCACAAACTGGCGATCCACGCATGACCCTCGAGACATGTCCTGAGGAAGATGAAGAACCAAAGAAATACTTCTCCTCTCCTACAAGATCTAAAAAGACTGATTCTTCAAATTTGAACAGCTCGGAACGTACCCCTCAACAGACCCCAGAGAAAAAAGTCACCATTAGTTCAGAGCCTTGCATCCGAAGAGTAGGCAAGAGGCACACACTCATCGACATGAGGGAGAGAACAAAGAGTCTCACAAGTTTTTCTCCAGAAAGATCTCTCTCTCCCACCTCGCCAGAGACTATTCCAGAGGAGGAAGAATTTCCTAACAATAGTGGCAACAACTTTCTTGCGCCCTTACCAATGAATCGTTTGCGAGCTTCCTCTCTAGTCCTGTCACGATCTACGCCGGATTTATCCGAGATTCTTGGACCGAAGAAGAAAGATCGCAAGGCTAGACGCATCGAACGTTCAAACAGCAAACGCCGGGTGAAAGGTGATAGCTACGTGACCTCTACGACCCCAAACTCTACGTACAATCCACTACAGTCTTCCAGCGGACACACAGCGTCACGGAGCTCGAGTAGGATTCTGAGCGGGACCAGAATCGGTAGATTTGCATCAGCCTTTTCTCGCAAGGACAAAGACCGCAGCGAAAAAGACTCTAGTAATAGCAGCAGCAGCAGTAGTAAGCATTCAGAAAAGAGCTCCAAGAGATGGTAATAACTCTATAAAGTTAATAATGAATTTCTCTTTTGTATGTTGTATTATTATTATACCCATGTATGTATGTATTGATCATGTATGTGTATTATATTTATTATTATATTCACGCAATCGTAGAGTATTGATTGTTCTATAAATTTATTGTGTATTCTTTCGTCATGAAATTTAATCTCATTTGAAATTCAATCATCTTCTGAATGCGCATGCGTGTTCCGGATTCGATTCTAAATATTCGTTATATCAAGACTCCGCCTACTAAAAAAGAAATTTTGAAACCTGCAACGCGTAAATCTTCATGATCTTGCTCAGATTAACTGTGAGCACAGCATAGTAGCTTGTATCTAGTCCTACTATGGAGGATTTACAAAGGCTTGAAGAGCTATCCTTGGTCTCCAAGATCTGCACAGAGCTGGAGAACCATCTTGGCATCAACGACAAAGACTTGGCGGAGTATATCATCGCCCTGGCCGACAAGCACCCGACTGTGGAGAAATTCAAGGCCTCACTGATCAAGAATGGAGCTGATTTTCCAGTGAGTATGTTCAATCATACCGATCGCCAATGACTTGATGTATAGTATGGCATAGAAAGTGGGGGGTGCTCTCTAAATGGAATATACGACTGCTTTCATGTATGATTAATATGATTTGCAGGAGTCTTTGGTATCCAACCTGCTTCGACTCATTCAGACAATGAAACCACCACGGAAGAAAAAGAAAGGTAACTTAAACTTTACTAATTGAGGGGCATGGGGGGTGAGGGAAGATTGTAGTAACAATTATAATTTATACACATCTCTCCACGCAATAAACTAGTCTCGTGACCCAGCCCCCTAAACGCACGCGAAAAGGGGTCTGGTAACATTGTGTACAACGAGTTGTCGCAGCGGAATGCAATAATTGCGTACTTGCGGTTTTGCGTTTTAAATTCGAAAACTATTCTACTTTTTGCTGGCCAAAACGACCTGTTTTACGATCGCTATCGTTTCTACGATAGTTTCGTTGCCTCTATCACTCACCATTTCGATGTAAATCTTCAGAGTTCGAGCGGTCTCTCGTTTGAATTTGAAACTACAGTCAGCTTTTTGCGTCCAGGACTGTTCTATTTTTGCTTGCCATCAGTCCTTCGGATCGTTTTGTCGTCTTTGCCGCACACACTTCTCGAGTAGATCAGTAGATCTTCGGTGCTGGTGGAGCACGAGCTCAAGAGAAAAAAGACGCATATGTTTATAATACGCGAATATATAATTATAGCGATTTGATTGCAAATGGAGCGATCTGATTGGTCGCGCCACATTCCAGAGTTTGGGACAACTCGTTATACACAATGTTGCCAGACCCCTTTTTCGCGTGCGTTTAAGGGGGCTGGGCTACGAGACTAGCAATAAACATGCACATCTGGTTTGCTGATTGAGGGGCATGGGGGGGGGGGAGAATGTACTGATCTATCCGCACAGTAATGCCATAAGCATAAATTGTGGTCAGTTGACCTCTTTACTGCTTTAAATGCTTTAACATCGATCAGGTAAGAAGAAGAAAGAGGGAGGAGGAGGTGGTTTTGAAGCTGCGCTGGAGGCGGCTGAGGTGGACGAAAAGAAGGCGGAGGCCATAAAGAAGTTCCCAGGGCTCTGTCTCCCCGACAACCCCGACAGAGCCATGCAGCTGCTTGTGCCGGAGAGGGGAGGAGGAGGAGGAAGGGGAGAGAGCAAAGACATGATGGCCGCCAAGAACGCACTGGATGAGGTGGGTGCATCTGTGAATACCGTACAGCGGGTGACGTTTTGGTGAGCATTAAATTTGACAAAATGGCTCTCCATTGGTATTGGTGAACTATAAATTTGGCAATGTGAATGCTTACCACCATAATTATAATATTATTTTGAGCATGGTGTACAGCTCTAGGCTAGAATGATGGTATACATACCGATTGTCAGCTAGTTTGTGTTATATATATTTCTGTAGCTTGAAGCTCTCATGCCAAAGGCAATTGGTGAGTCCAGTGAGGGAGACAGAGGCAGAGAGGAGAGACGAGATAGAGGAGGGAGGGAGCGAGGGAGAGACGACGAGAGGTCAAGGCGACATCGTTCCAGGTCACGCAGCAGGAGTCGTGAAAGACATCACAGGCGGCGGCGCTCTCGAGACAGGTCCCGTTCCCGTTCCAGATCCAGATCACCGGCTAGTACAGGAACGGGACGCAGGAGATCGTCATCAAAGTGGGACCAGCCAGAGAGACTTTCTCAGCCGGTGGTCTCGCAAGTCTATGACGGAAAAGTGTCAAGTATCATGCAGTTTGGGTGTTTCGTGCAGCTGGAAGGGGTCAGAGGTCGGCACGAGGGTCTGGTCCACATCTCGCAGCTGCGGAGAGAGGGAAGGATCAAAGACGTTACTGAGGTCGTAAGGAGGGGGCAAAAGGTCAAAGTGAAGGTTCTCTCCATCACTGGCTCAAAAATGAGTTTATCGATGAAGGCAAGAGATAGAGAGAGAGAGAGAGAGTGAGAGACATGAGAACTCCGTCTACCAAGGGTTGCAATAATTATAGCGTATTATGCTATACATTTGCTATTAGGATGTGGACCAGCGGACTGGTGAGGACCTGAACCCAGTGGTCAACAGGATGCTAGCAGGAGGAGAGGTGAAGGACGCCAAAGCCAGAAACCCTGACAGGTACGTACAATGTATAGCCATTTATCATAAATCAATAATTGACAATGTAATCCCTAACTATCGTTTTGATATACCCTTTTTCCATGCATATAGGCCTACCAATGTACCGTATAAGTTCTAATTATAGCACCAAAAAATAATTCAGAATTGTGCTTGGCGCTCCATTAGAATGTTTAAAAATTATTAAGGTGCCAGTTTTCGTATCTCTGACTGTACTTTGCGCTATAATTAGAATGAAAATATATCCAATGCCAAGTGGCACTTACATTAGAGCGGCACTGTAATTAGAACTTTTACGGTAATCCTGTATTACTCCCCTGAAACAAATATCACTTCAGTATACTCTTCTTTCACACAGGCCTACCAACGTGTTTGCTCCGACTCTCGAAGACGACTCGACCAGCGCTGGTTCACAGCGAGGGGCCACCAGGATCACCTCCCCCGAGAAGTGGGAGCTAAAACAGCTGATATCGGCAGGCATTCTCAGCAAGGCAGACTACCCCGGGTTCAACGAAGAGACAGGGATACTGCCCGCGGACGATGACCCTGGATCGGACGAAGATATCGAGATAGAGCTCGTGGAGGATGAGCCTGGATTTCTGAGGGGACAGACAAAATTCAGCGTGCACCACAGCCCCGTTAAGATTGTCAAGGTGAGACACTCACTGCGTCTTGAAGTGTTATGAGTTTATGCTATGTTGCGCTCAATATCCTATTCTTGGTGAGAGACTCATACTGTATTAATGAAAATTGTAGGGCTGTAGTCAAAATAGCCATTAATATAAGAAATCATATTAGTGATGAAAAATTTGACCACATGCATCTGCATAATGGTTCATATGGTAAAAGGTCGTCATTAGTGATAGTGATCTACACATGTACTATCAAAATTAATTTTCATCCAACACGATTGTTGACCCTCTTCTATAATTATAGAATCCCGACGGCTCCCTTCAGAGGGCGGCCATGACCCAGAGTGCTCTATCAAAGGAGCGTCGAGAGCTGCGGCAGGCCCAGAGGGAGGCGGAGATGGACAACGTCCCCCGAGACATCAACAAGACGTGGATCGACCCTGTCCCGGGGGGAGGTACGGGAGACCGTTACCTCGCTGCAGATTTTCACACCTTAGCCGCTCCCCCCGAACTACCTGAATGGAAAAAAGCGTCATTTGGCGGCAACAAAGCATCTTACGGAAAAAAGACACAGCTCTCAATTCTCGAGCAGAGACAGGGCCTTCCGATCTATAAGCTCCGAGAGAATCTCGTTCAGGCGGTGAAGGATAACCAGATCTTGATCGTGATTGGTGAGACGGGGAGCGGAAAGACGACCCAGATCACTCAGTATCTGGCCGAGGAGGGGTTCTGCGTGAGAGGGAAGATCGGATGCACGCAGCCGCGTCGTGTGGCCGCCATGTCAGTAGCTAAGAGGGTGTCGGAGGAGTTTGGATGCAGACTGGGACAAGAGGTGAATAGAACTACATTACTATGCCATAATATTATATTAATTTTACACCTCTGGTTTTGGACACCCTTTACCAAATTAATGGTGAATTTTAGGCAAAGGTCGTCAAGCGTACAAGTATAATAATTATCATTATGAGAAGGTGGAAAGTTGAACATTTGCCTCTAGAATTGCTATTTTGTGATAGTTATGGTATTACATTTTAAGTTTTGTCCCCCAGGTTTCAAGTTTGAATAGTAAAGAAAAATATTATTGTGAATTCTTGACTATAGGTTGGCTATACGATTCGATTTGAGGATGTGACGAGCCAGGAGACGGTGATCAAGTACATGACAGACGGCATGCTGCTGAGAGAGTGCCTCATCGATGGAAACCTGAAGCAGTACTCCATCGTGATGCTGGACGAAGCCCACGAGAGAACTATACACACCGATGTGCTCTTCGGGCTGCTTAAGAAGGTACATAATATACCGTAGTGTCCCAGGTAAGCGCCCATGGGCGCTTAAACATACATCACGATTTTGGCCCACATGGGCGCTTACCCAGGATATAATTTCCATACATTTGTACAGAAGCTGCTACATTGACCCCTTGAAATGAGGTACATGGGCGTTAATTTCTTACAAAATCATCTGAGCTTAAATACTGCTTGAACTAGAGCTCTATAGAGCACATACCCCGCGCGCACATTGCGCAATCTATAGGTCTGCTTTTGTTGTTGCTTGATTGTATCCAGATTTAGACTAGGTATCTTAAATTCTGATTCGATGGGGCTTTGTATTCCAGTCCGTGGATAGCCACCATGCAGCCAACCGTGTGCCACTAGCATTATTGACGACCTTTACCAGCCATAATTATTCAATGTTATGCGCATGAGCAGAAAGCACAAGGCCAGCATGCATAATGCATTGAGTGGGCACTGTCGATAGGCGTGGTTACGAAGGCTAACAAAAAGGCACTATTTGTGACGCTCGTGGACCATATTCCTCGATTCGAAGCACACTGAAGCCCGTTTTTCGCCAAATTCGACTGATTGATTGTGCTTACTAGTCGCTCAGGTGCCTAGACCTCTAGATATGGCGATTTTTCTGCTAACAACAACTACAACAACAACGACAACGCCAACGATGACACGACCGATTACTTTACCCCCTTGCGCATGCGCGCGGGGTAACAATTCTATAAGGGCTGCGCTGCCAGACAATAAGGGTCACACAACTCAATACAACTACAAAGCAACATAACAGTTTGTCTTGGTTCGTATTCAGAATTTCATGTAGTTAATGTGTCTGGTCCGCTACAATGCTATCTTATAGAACATCGTTGAATTTTGCTATATGGATGCCAACTAGGCATTCACTGAAATGTTATGAGAGCAATGAAGTAGGGCTAGAAATAAGGCTCATGTTTTGGTCGGACATTGCTAGGACACAGTATAAGACTTTGTGGAGTTGCATGGGGAATTTGATCGGTCATTCAACAATTTGGTCGGAAAATGTCCAATGACCAGCTGTTATTTCTAGCTCTGATGAAGCAATGTGTTGGTCTACTCACCAGCTGTTTAGTAAGCATAGCGCACAATAATAATAACTTTCCTGTGAAAGTGCAGTTTGTAATTACTACTACATGTACATGTACTGGATGTTACATGACATGTACATAACTATGATACTGCAAAGCTTCTTCCAGTTTAGTATGTTGTGGTTGTGTGTGTAGTGATGCAGTTCTCTCTGTGCACAAACATGTGCATACAATGTATAATATCAGTCTACACTAAGACCGCCTTAATTGATTCTAACTTTCAGTTTGAGCAGCTATACAGTAGTATATGGGCGACTGCATGGTGGAATAATGCATGTACTAAAATTTTCGTAGCTACCTAGATATAGGAAATGTAAGCTACACACTTAAAACATACAATGCAAAGGGATTATAGAACACCTCGGAGTACAAGATCGTAGATTCTGGCCAATCATTCGAGCAGGACAAGGCCAAATGGTCCTTAGGCAAGTCTGGCCACCTCCAACTTCAGTTGAGTGTTCAACATGCAGCAAACAGCCTCCAGCAGTTCATAGTTACAAACCTGGGAGCTAACTTTCAGGTAAGTATCTTGACAAATACTGGAGACATACCGTTGTCGTTACCTCCAGAAACACCAGCTCAAATATCAGTCAATTCTCACAAAAATAGCTTCATGTACTATACTGTAGTACTAACTAAACCTAATAGATCTTCCTTACTGGTAGTCTCTGTAACAGGTTTCAACTCCCTACCTATAACTCAGTATTTCCTCTAGGACTGAATTCAAACAGGGTGGTTAAGTGTTAACATTGCTATCATTGAATATTATTATGGGATATTATATTGGCCATGAAGAGGGAATGATTTGCTATGCAATGTGCACTAGGATAGTCACTGTGTATGCACAGTCTACTATGAGTGCATGTGCTGTGTACACTAGTACAACCACATTTCAACCACTAGTTCTCTGAGCTGATTGTGGGAAGCCAAAGATACCCACAACACTTGGGAGCTACTACCGTACTGTAAACCACTGTTGCAGCTGTCAGCATTATTGCAAATCAGCCGCTCACAAACAGGACGGGGCGCCCCTTTTTAAGTATAGTAGCGGAAATACTGCCATAACTGTTTGTTATTTATGAACTGATCTTCATGGCCATCTCCAATCATTGCTCTGTTTTGGCGAAGTTCAAGCGAGTGTTCAACTTGCAACAAACTGTCCTGGCTGCTTGGTTAATTGGTCACATGAACATTCCATCCCATAGATCAGTAGCCAGCCTTGGCTTCCGGTAAGTCCTTGCTCGTGTTCAGATATAGCTACACAAAAATCTCAGAAAAGTGAATTTCTAGCCGTGTTGACCAGTAGTGTGACGTCATGCATAGGGCTTCAATCACTGTTAGCTTATGCAAGGCATGTGTAAATATAGACTGCCCTACTTGATCGACTGTGGCACGTGCATAGTCAACCGTGATTGATTGATGATAACATTCCATAGTATAGTGCCAATTAAGGCTGGAGGTAGCGTAGATTGATATTTTGTACTTTCATTTTCCTAATTTGACACTGAAATAGTCAGTAGCTAGCTTCTAAGATGGCATTAAAGATTCCAGTGCCTCAGAGTCAGCCAGTTTTTCGCTACCAAAGCTTCCACATCGATAAGAGCCAACCCTTGGGCCGTGGCGCGTATGGAGCAGTCTACAAGGCCAAGTGTGACCAGCTGCCCTGTGCTGCTAAAATCCTCCATCCAACAATTCTAGACCCCACAGACCCAGGAGCAGGTAGTGTGATGCAAAGATTTCAACAGGAGTGTGCACTTCTTGAGAGTATCCGACATTCAAACATTGTGCAGTACCTGGGCATGACCAGAGATCCTGAGTCCAGACTACCAGTGCTGCTGATGGAACTGCTTGACGAGAGTTTGACAAAAATGCTCGAACATTCACGAAAATTGCTAGCCTACTGTGTTCAAGTAGATATCTGCCATGATATTGCCTTAGCAGTTGTCTACCTCCACTCCAATGACATCATCCACCGAGACCTCTCCAGCAACAATGTGCTGATGATTGCTGGGAGAAGAGCTAAAGTGACTGACTTCGGCATGTCCAAGCTAGCTGGTACAGCTCCAAGCATGACCCCTCTCACCATGTGCCCAGGAACACTCGCCTACATGCCTCCAGAAGCACTGATGGAGCCACCAAGGTACACAAAGAAGCTGGACTGCTTCTCTGAGGGTGTGATCATGATACAAGTGTGCACCCGACTGTGGCCTGAGCCTGGACCTCGCACTAAATCCGTTCCATTCCCTTCATCTCCAACTGGCATGATGGAAGTGCCTGTGCTTGAGACAGAGAGGAGAAAGGAACACATTGATATGATCGACAGTGAGCACAGCCTTTTACCGATTGCAATGGACTGCCTCCATTACCAGGAGAGTGAGAGACCTTCAAGTGAGGAATTATGTCAGAGGCTGGCTGAACTTAAGAGTTCTATCCAGTACAGAGAGAGTGTTGACAGAACATCAAGACATGATGATTCTCAGCTTGACCAACTGCACGTGGAACTTCAGCGGAGAGATCAGCTGCTTGAAGAGAAGGAAAATCAGATTCAACCAACCACGGGGCAGAAAATGGCGCTTGGAAAGTGGAAAAGTCAACTGCGAGGGGCATCATTTCAAAAGGTAAAAGCAGACTCCGTTGTGATAGGTGATGTGGCATACTTCATGTACATCGATGGCTCAGTGTGCGCGTATAACTCAAGATCAAAGGACTGGAAGAAACTTCCTCCTTGTCCGCTGAAGTGTGGCAGTTTAGCAAATATTCGTAATCATCTCACAGCCATTGGCGGAAGTGAAACACCTTTTGGTGCTCCCGAAAACAACCTGTACAGTCTCACTATAGCAGATACCGACAAAAAGCATCCCTGGTTATGGGAGGAGCGCTTCCCACCCATGCCAACTAAGCGATGCTGTACCTCATCTATAAGTACAAAACACCACCTGATAGTGGCTGGTGGGACGAGTGGAAGAGGAACATCGTGTCCTCTCAGCATTGTGGAAGTCATGGACATTGAGACACTGCTGTGGTCAGAAGCGGCTAGCCTCCCTCACTCATTCTCTTTTGCATCAGCGACTATCTGTGGAGATCGCCTCTACTTGCTAGGAGGAGTGAAGGACAATTTCAAAACCAAATCCGTGCTGACTTGTTCACTGAAAGAGCTTATACGATCGTGCAGCAATGAAGAAGAAGCACCACTAGCATCGTCTATGGATTCAGTGTGGCATAGGGCTGCTGATTTCCCTGTATTTTACTCCATATGTGCATCGATTGGTGGAGAGCTAGTGGCAGTTGGGGGTGTGGATGATTTTGATAACACCGTACCAGCTGTTTTCAAGTATGACCCGTCCACCGACTCCTGGAGTGTCATCAGTAATATGCCAACCGCTAGACACGACTGTTTCGTTGCTGTCTTGCCAACCAACATGATGATGGTCGTCGGAGGGTGCAAAGAGTTCACTAGGAGTCTTACCGACAAAGTTGAAATAGTTAGGATTCTGTAACTATTAGCTATTAGCTATAATATTATAGCCAGCAAGTGGAATGATGCTGTGATAATAATATTATATTACCGTACTTAATCTAATACTACGTATGCCAAAAAAATAATTTCAATTTTGAAAAACGCGCGTTTTTCTGGTAAAGGTCGTCAATCGCTCCATATATATTATAAACATCATGAGAATTCGTAAAATGCTAATTTATTGCGTTAAATTGGATCATGCGTTGTATTCGATTAACTACGGTATAAGTGATGCATTATTACAATGATTGAGATAAGAATAAAAGCAGAAAAGTACTGACAGTGTGACTTTTTATATACTGTACAGATCTTTCATTATGGAGCCTCGCGCCAGGCTCTCCCACGCGAAAAATAAAGGAGAGCCTGGCGCGAGGCTAGGAGTTTACAGGGTTGACCTAATGTCATGTAGATGGAAGCCTTAATTCACTTTCAATGATGTCTGTGTTGAAAGCAGCCAAACTGTACTAGAGCACCACAGGACATGTTATATATTATATCTTATTCCTTAGGCCGTGAAGAGAAGACCAGATCTGAAGTTGATAGTCACCTCTGCCACTCTGGATGCAGTCAAATTCTCCTCCTACTTCTATGAGGCGGTAAGGACTTATCATGTCAGCAGTCATTCATAATAACTGTGCATCATTCCTGTACATGAACATCTCTGCAAATGTACCTCCCTCTCCTCTCCCCCCTTTCTCTGTCTCTCCTCCTCCCCTCCCCCCCCCCCCCCTTTCTCTCTCTTCTCCTCCTCTCTCCACAGCCCATCTTCACCATTCCTGGCCGCACCCATCCCGTCGATGTCCTCTACACTAAGGAAGCCGAGACTGACTATCTTGACGCAGCGTTGATCGCTGTGATGCAGATTCACCTCACTGAGCCACCGGGAGATATTCTACTCTTCCTTACTGGTGAGCAGATCATGTGATTTATCATGTGATTTATCGGTATTACCTCATGTGATAGTCATGTGACTCAGTACTATTGTATCATTATAGTGTGTGTATATGGTGAGCTAGACCCTTCCTGATGTATGTACCATACATAATATTATGTACCAAGAAGTTGTGTTCTAGTAAAATAGGTAATAGTATACATGTAGTCATGTGACTGTCATGTGACCATCCCACGCAGGTCAGGAGGAGATAGACACGTCATGTGAGATCCTGTTTGAACGTATGAAGAGCCTTGGCCCCGAGGTGCCCGAGTTGATCATCCTCCCCGTCTACTCCGCCCTCCCCTCCGAGATGCAGACCAGGATATTTGACCCCGCCCCTCCCGGCACGAGAAAGGTAAGGAAGGAAGAGCAATATTTAAATACAAACATGAAAAATATCACTATACTGTGTATGAAGAAGATAGGAATTTCCAAAGCTAAATTGTAAAAATTTGATCCAGTGATCCACAGATGATAAAAAAAATTGGCAAAATTTTCATGTGCATGTGCTATAGCCAAGAGTGCCTTCTTGCTATATATAATTTTAGAAGATATGTGTATCACTGAACTAATGTATGACAATGCTTGATTTGTTGTAATTGTCCTGTAGGTTGTCGTGGCGACCAATATCGCTGAGACCTCCCTGACAATCGACGGTATCTACTACGTGGTGGACCCCGGCTTTGTCAAGCAGAAGGTCTACAACTCCAAGAGTGGTCTGGATGCACTCGTAGTCACACCAATATCACAGGTACGTAATACATTTGAGCCGATTGAGAGGGTGACTTTTGCAGAATTGACAGCTGCATAAGATCATGATTTATTTCTCTCCCAGGCTCAGGCAAAGCAAAGAGCCGGTCGTGCCGGTCGGACGGGTCCAGGGAAATGTTACCGTCTCTACACGGAGCGGGCGTACAGAGACGAGATGCTCCCCACGGCAGTGCCCGAGATCCAGCGAACCAATCTGTCTGAGACCGTGCTCTCTCTCAAGGCCATGGGCATCAATGATCTACTCTCCTTTGATTTCATGGACCCACCTCCCATGGAGGTATGCAGTTGTGTAGTTCAATTCTAGTAGGAATAGCTGCAGCATAGAAAAACAAAGATTTTCTATGGACAACTTACCTAGCCAATATTTCAGATATGATATGCCCGATGTTAGGCTTAAACAGCTGTCTGCAGTTACACGGCACCTGCTTTGTTTATTTTTTAATTTCATGTAATTGGCCTTAAAAAGTGAAAGTAATTTGCACTGAAAGCCTAATCATTTCAGTCTGAGTTCCTAGTACTGTACTTGGTCAATTGTCAGGCCCACACTAATGAAGACTTCATGAAAAATACATAATTATGTGCACTATTAAAGTTTATTTTGTAATTCTTCTTTCAGACGATGATTTCAGCCATGGAGCAGCTGCACAGCCTCTCAGCTCTTGACGACGAGGGGCTCCTCACTCGATTGGGTCGTCGGATGGCGGAGTTCCCTCTCGCCCCCCAGCTCAGCAAGATGCTCATCCAGAGCGTCCATCTTGGCTGCAGTGAGGAGATACTCACCATTGTCTCCATGCTCTCTGTACAGAACGTCTTCTACAGACCCAAGGTACTGACTGCATGGTAGTTTAGTAATTCATTCATATCTGTGTTGATAGCGGCCAAACTGTATCACAGTATGTATAGCTGTATAGGGATTGATACAAGAACTGAGAAGTTACTGAATCTTAAGGGGGGGGGGGGGATCATGATATTTTCCACTAGTATAACTAATCCTCCACCCCCCCCCCCCCCCAAATATTGACATACCGTAGTTAATCGAATACAATGCATGATCCAATTTAACACAATAAATTAGCATTTTACGAATTCTCATAACGTTTATATATGGAGCGATTGACGACCTTTACCAGAAAAACGCGCATTTTTCAAAATTGAAAATTTTTTTTCCATGCGTAGTATTAGATTAAGTACGGTATTACTTTCTTCCTCCAGGAAAAGCAGGCCATTGCCGACCAGCGCAAGGCCAAGTTCCACCAGCCCGAGGGTGACCACCTCACTCTCCTCGCTGTCTACAACGCCTGGAAGAACAACAAATTCTCCAATCCGTGGTGCTACGAGAATTTTGTCCAGGCGAGGAGCCTGCGGAGAGCTCAGGACGTCCGCAAGCAGATGCTGGGAATCATGGATCGACACAAGCTCGACGTGGTGTCCTGTGGGAAGGCAGTGGTTAAAGTGCAGAAGACGATATGCTCGGGGTTTTTCAGAAATGCTGCAAGAAAGGTACAATGTCATGTATAATATGAAGTTTCATTGATTTTGTCTGCAATTTTGGCTTAAAAGCACGTTTTATGAGTTGCTAAAGTTTGGGATTTGTAAGCAGAAATGGTATGGGGAAACACACCCTTCCACTATGCCTTAGGAATATATACCCTGAGATCGACTCTGATAGCTATAATATTTTAGATTTTTCAACTCTGTATCAATAAATAATTTTGTTTACAGGATCCCCAAGAAGGCTACAAGACTATCGTTGACAATCAGACTGTCTACATTCATCCTTCCAGTGCACTTTTCAACCGACAACCTGACTGGTGAGCAATCTCAACAAAAATCAATTTTAACTAGTTAATTAACTTTAATAATTATTGTGTGTTTATTATGTCAGGGTGATCTATCATGAACTGGTTCTGACGACAAAGGAGTACATGAGAGAGACAACGGCCATCGATCCAAAATGGCTGGTGGAGTTCGCCCCTGCTTTCTTCAAGTTCTCTGACCCAACCAAACTGAGCAAACGAAAGAGACAAGAGAGAATTGAACCACTCTACAACAGGTGAGGAGAGAGGGGAGAGGGAGGGAGGGAGAAGGGAGGGAGAGGGAGGGAGAGACTGTTTTTCACTTGTCTGTATGTTGAAATTTGTAGGTATGAGGAAGCCAATGCTTGGAGAATTTCAAGACAGAAAGTCAGAAAATAAACACCACCCTTTGAAACCTTGTGATTCATTATCATACTACGATTACTCATTGTGTCCTGTTTTAATATAGGTTTAATATACGTGCTTTGTGTATCCATGCATTTCATTCATATCACATTGTTCCTTCCTTTTTGAGCTTAAATAATTATTAATGGTCTTACTATGCATGGTAGGCAGTAGCATGACATTGATTGCATTCTATTGGCATTCCCTGCATACCCCAGAAAGCCACAAAGTGCATAAATAGAGATGCGTAAATATTCCACGTGTAATTAGATTAATTTTTACTATTACTAGCTACTATATAAATAAGTAACAGATCTATAGAGCTCAATCGATTATCATCTGATGTGCGCCACTGTACACAGCCATATCCAACGGTATCACAAGTCTGGAGAAATTGAGCAGTTGGTATAGGGTCTATGATCGTACAGAGATCGAGGGTGGAGCACTTGGATGATGGCCGCAGCGGAAGAGTCACTTCTATTGGATACGGCCAGTCTAGGAGGCGACTCTAGTGATGCGTGGAGAGACGCGAGTAAAAAGGTAAAGTAAAGCCAAATTCGTGTTCCTTTGTTCTGTACTATTGATGAGGTCCGAAGGTCGATTCCAAACCTAATGCGCATGCGCAGTTAGTGATGTTTCTCTGCACTGTAGCGCAATACTGCTGCTCGACCATCTGAAAGCAGTGCATGTGAAGGGATGACGGGTATCCTAGTGCTATCAGTGTCAGCTGCTGTGATTGGATCCAGTACACAGTTTGGATACAACACTGGAGTCATCAACAGCCCCAAACAGGTGAAAATGAAAAAAAAATGATGCTAAAGATTGCTTATACTATAAATAATATTATTATCGTGTATTGGTGTATAGGCAATCTATGACTCGTTCAACAGCAATGGCTCTCGTCTCTATGCCAACTTCTCCTCTCTTGAGATGACGTTTGCTGTTGCAATCTTTGCCATTGGTGGGATGCTGGGAGCTCTGCCGGCTGGACTCATTGCAGACCGCCTGGGAAGGTGAGGAAACGGTCTAGCAGTAGCTACCTACCACAACATCTTCAGCCAGTTTTATTGATTTTTTTTTCATTCTCCATTCTCAGGAAGTACACCATGCTGCTGAACAATATTGTGGTGCTAGTGGCTGTTGGTCTGCAGTCGTTTGCTGTCCATCCAGCCATGTTCATTCTCGGCAGATTCGTGGTTGGTATAAACTCAGGTAACTCTAGTACTCTCATACACATACTTATATATTAAATTTTGTATACACTCACACATTTATTCAATGACACAGGTATCAATACAGTAGTTGTTCCAATGTACATATCGGAGATATCTCCCATCAGACTGCGTGGCTCCATGGGGGTGTGTCACCAGATGGCGATCACCATCACAATACTGCTCTCAGATATACTTGGACTTAACAAAGTATGTACGTGCACTGCAGCGGTGCAATGTAGCCAATTTAAGGGATAATAGATCATTGATAGTCACAAACAAGCTAACTTCGCACATATTATGAAGGGCTAAGAACCAGATATTGATTTAGACCATTTAGATTAATTTATCATTCATGTTTCTAGGTATTGAGTAAGCCTGACAGTGAAGGCTACTATGATGGCTGGAGGCTCCTCTTTGCTGTCCCTGTGTTTTTCTCTCTATTCCAAGTGTCCACCCTGCCTTGGTGCCCTGAGAGTCCAAGGTACTTGTACATAAAGCAACAGAAGGAGGTGGCAGCTGTTCAAGGTCAGTTCCCAGGGAATTACATTTCAGTACCCAGTGTTCTTCCCAGCATAGCTACATAAGGTGCATAGTGAACTTGTGTTATTTATCATGCATGCATGAGTGAAGGGAGGGTGTTGGCTCCTATACATTTTGGACTGGAATTGAGGACCTAAATTAAATTTTAGTTGCGAAGGATTTGATATTTTCACTTGTGGATCCTCCATTTTGATGCCAGTGTGACATTTCTTTGTAGCTCTGAAGAGATTAAGAGGAAGCAGTGATATTAAAGAGGAACTACGAGAAATGAAGGTATAATAATTATATTATTTCCAGACCACAGCTCTAAATTTAATTTAATTTTTTCAGGATGAGCTACTCAAGTTTCAACAACCGAAAAAGAAAGTGACTCTCTTACAACTCATTAAGCATCCCTCATTGAGGCTGCCCCTATTAATTAGCATTGTGCTCCATCTCTCACAGCAGCTGACTGGAATGGCAGGAGTAGGTCGGCCATTTTTTGCCACTAGCCTCAAGCTGAATCTTTATGATATATCTAACTCTACACACGTACAGGTACTGTACTATAGCACTGAAATTTTTGCAGCTGCTGGGATCAAACATGGCGACATAGCCACTGTAGTTGCCGGAGTCACTCTAGTCACTTTCTCCGTCTTAGCGGTAAGAGTAACATCGTGTCAGACCGTACAAGTCTCTGCTATTTTGTGTCATGCGATTGACTTCTTTTTAGGTATTTCTGATAGAGACAGTGGGTAGGCGAATCCTCATGCTGTATGGTGTTGGAGGAATGGCCATTTTCTATACCATCCTCACAAGCATGTTCTGCTTTGAGGTATAATGCTATACGCAGTCCAATCTTGATCATTGACTTAGTTCTTATCTTTATAGGAGGGTTTCTATAGCAACCCAGATACCAGGCCATCTGTGACAGCTCCGGGGATACTCCTGGTAATTAGCAGCCTGGGAATCACTGCTCTATTTGCACTGGGTCCAGGTAAGGGTGTTTTAACATTTTTTAGTTTGCTCTTGACTATGAGTTTTGTTTTTTTTTTTCATAAATAATGTAGGTCCAATCCCATGGTTGATGGTAGCAGAGCTGTTCCTCCAAGAAGCCAGACCCATTGCTGTTACCATAGCAACTATCGTGAATTGGTTGGCAAACTTTGTGGTTGGACTAGCATTTCCATATATTCTGGTCAGTTCATAGTACACTCATACATGCACACATAATAATTCACCTCCACCCAGACATTATGATGACCTTTATCTCCACAGGCATTTCTCTGCCCCTATGGCACAGTTGTGTTCATTGTGAGTGGAGCCCTATTATGGGTCTACCTGTTCATCTACCTGCCTGAGACTAAGGGGCGGAGCATTGATGACATCACCATGGAGTTCAGGAAGAGAACTAGAACTAGAGAAATTGAAATAGGCCCAGCAGATTGAAAGTCGATGCTATCACAATAATAATCAGTGTTCACCACCATAATTATTATTGGTAAAATTAGTAATATCATCCTCTATTATGTTGAAGCTGATACTGGTATTTAAGAATGGAGCGATTGCACAAGTACTTGATCTCAAATTACTCTCGTGCTGTCTGACCTTTATTTTTTTTGACCTTGCAGGTGTGCATGTTTTTTAAGGCAACCGTTTATTCAAGCCCTGATGCTCTTGTTTTTAAAGCTCATGTTTCAAGCCAAAATCGATTCACAATAGACTACCCAGTGGATGATTATGCTTAACACACTTGGATGCATTAAATTTTATACTCTGCAGTTGTAATAATATAGGTATCACTGCACACTATCAGTTGTACTTCAGCGTAAAAATGAAGATAATCCATCTCATTTTTGCTCCTTTGTTGCTTCTCTTCTCGAATGCTGTCCAGTACTCCAGCTGTGAGAGGTTCAACATTGTTCCCTCTCCAGACAGCCCCTGTCCTGGTGAGTTCACTGGAGAGCCTTGTCTCACTCTACAGCAGTACGTGTCTAATCCCAGTCTGAGCTCCAACATCATCTTTGAACTACAGTCTGGAAACCATAGCCTAGATTCTCAACTGCAAGTGCAAAATATTAATTCCTTTATAATGAGAGCTAACACTTCAGCTAGAGTCACATGTGGACAACAACGATTCTATTTCAATCGACTGCAGCAGGTGCATGTCAGTGGTATCACTTTTGTTGGCTGCAGGATGTACCTGGGATCTGTAACAAATGCAATATTTGAAAGAAGTGTCACTTTTGATGGCAGGATGGAGCTACGGTATGTAACAAATGCAACAGTTGAAAGAAGCTCATTTTTGGATGCTAGTAGATGTTGCTATAGTGGAGCTGCTCTTTATGCATATCGCTCTTCTTCAGTGCTGATCAGACAGTGCAGTGTTTCTAATAACTGGGTGTACCACGGAGCTATCTATGGCGATCGATCCACTTTTGTAATTGAACAGTCTACCTTCAGGAATAATAGGTATCCATATAGGTGTTGCAGTGATACTTATGGAGGTGCAATATATCTACGTGATGGAAATTTGAATATACTCAACAGTAGCTTCAGTGATAATTCAGTATCAACTTATCGTACGCGTGGTAATGGTGGAGCTATTTATTTTTATGGTAACAATATCACTATCACTAACAGCTCTTTCATCAACAATGCAGCCATCGCTGGTGCTGGTGGAGCTATCTATTTTGGTGGTAACATCACTATCAGTAACAGTAGTTTCATCAACAATACAGCCAATAGTGGAGGGGGAGGGGCTATATACTCAGCTAGACGCTACACTAACATTTCGCTGGTTGATAACATCTTCAATCGCAATACAGCAGCCTACTGTGGAGTGATGGAAGTCGCTGAATTTTATCACTATCATGTCAACATCATTGGAAACACTTTTATCTACAACAGGGCAGTACAGCAGATATCTGGTAACAATGCAGGAGGAGTACTTTGTATTAGAAATGCTTCAGTTTTAGTTACAGGTAATACTTTTAGCCATAACTCAGCAGCTGGGGATGCTGGAGTGATACAAGCAGAGGAAAGTGACATCATCATCAATAGATCTATTTTTAGTAGCAATAGAGCTGGAGGAAATGGAGGAGTGCTGCATACTTACTTTTATCCAACCACATACACAATCACGGATTGTTCCTTTATCAACAACAGAGTTGGAGGTGATGGTGGAGTGATGTATGTCGGAAGAGCTCTAAGTCATGTGACCATTAATCAAGGTACCTTTGGCTTTAATTATGCGACTAATCGAGGAGGAGTGATTGCCATTATCGGGAGCACACTAGAAATGAATGGCTCTAGCATCTTTGGAAACTCAGCTGAACTAGGAGATGCTATCAGTGCCTGCAATAGTAATACAACAATTTTCAATCTGGACCTTTTATTAAATCAAGATCCCACTTACTCATTCTGCTCTCTATACAATGAAAGTGTAACTACTAATATATCTTCTGCTAACTATACAATTGCTGAGATTGATGATGTAACTACCTCAAGCCCTGCTTCACAGGTACACATTACTAACATTGTTCCCACTCCAGATTCTCCCTGTCCTGGTGAGTTCACTGGGGAGCCCTGCTTCACTCTTGAGCAATATGCAGCTTATCCTCCTAGCCACAGCCCCAATATAACACTTAATCTCCATCCTGGAACCCACCATCTAAATACCCGGCTTTACGTGTCAAACATCTATTCCTTTACAATGCATGGAAATATGTCAACTACAGTTATAATAATATGCAGAGAGGAAACATATTATAGATCATTTGACTTCAATCGACTGCAACTGATTCATGTCAGTGGCATTACATTCATTGGTTGCTCAATGAATCTGGGATCAGTAGTCAATGCCACAGTTGTGAAAAGCTCATTTTTAAACCGTACTAGGAATGGAGTAGCTTTGAGCACCTATGGCTCTTCTGTGTGGATCCAACAATGTACAATGTCTAACAACAGAAATGGAGCTATTTCCTTTTCTGGATCAAATTTGTTTTCGCTAACAATTGATCAAAGTCTCTTCAGCAATAACAGTAACAGTTTTAATACTGGTTACTATTATTATCCTGGTTACTATTATTATGGTGGAGGAGCAATTTATATAGATTCTGGTTACTATAATGGCATGGCAGTCTATCCCAATGGACGAGTCAACATAGTTAACAGCATCTTCAAGGATAACTATGGCATCAATTTCCAAGGCTCTAATGACAGACAGGATGTCAGTATAAGTAATTGTACCTTTAAGAATAATACTGGTATCATTTTTGATTACTTACCACATGGTGTTAACATTTTTAACAGTACCTTCAAGGCCAACAGAGCACGTAGTGGTGGTGATGGAGGAGCTATTCACTTCAACAATGCCAACGTCACAATTTTTAACAGCAATTTCATCAACAACACAGCGAATGGCAGAGGTGGAGGGGCCATATATTTTGCATCAAGATGGTACAGTGGCAGTGCTATCATGTTGCTGGTGAATAATACCTTCAGTCACAACACTGCTGCCTACTGTGGCGTGATCAAAATGACTGAATTTTACCACTTTGACTTAAATATCACTGGAAACACTTTCACTTTCAACAGAGCAATAGATGTCATACCTGGAAACAATGGAGGAGGGGTAATCTGTGCTAGAAATGCTTCCATTTCTGTCGTGGATAACAATTTCAGTCATAACTCAGCGACTGGAGATGCTGGAGTGATACAGGCTGACGATAGCCAAATAACAATTGAGAGATCTATTTTTAGTAACAATACAGCTGGAGGGAATGGAGGAGCATTACAAACCTATTTATATCCCACCAACTACATGATCGTCAATTCATCCTTTACCAACAACCAAGCTGGAGGTGATGGAGGTGCAATGTACATCGGAAGAGGTGGCTGTCATGTGACAATATATGGGAGTACCTTTAGTAACAACTATGCAGCTGAAAGAGGAGGAGTCATTGCTATTATTGGAAGCACCCTTCAACTCAATCGAGCCAGCGTTTATGAGAATTTTGCGAGAACTGGTGAAGTAGTTAACTCATGCAATAGCAACGTCACTATTGTCAACCCTGTAGTCCTAGCAACTCGAAATCCTATAGTGTCATCACTTTGTGCTCCATATAACGATTCAGTGTCCCCAACGACTGTTACAACATCAGTTTTACCCACCACTGACCCTTGGACTCAGGAGAGAAATACAACGGAAGATTTAGAAGATATCAGCACAACAGATGATACCACTGACACCATAACGACCACAACTATCCCTCAACCTACTGAAGAGAATGTCACCATGACAGCAACTAATCTCCCTCAACTCAATGATACAACTGAGGGCGTCACCATGACAACCACACCTGTCCCTCAACCTAACGATACTACTGAGGATGTTACCGTAATGACTACAGCTGTCTCTCAGGCTGAGGACACAACTACAGATAGCATCACCATGGCTAGAACAACACCCCACCAACCAGACCGTGATGATGTCACTTCCAAACCAGCTACAGAAGACACCCGTTCAACTCATACAACGAAACCTGATTCAGCAGAAACTGTTACAATGATCACTAGCAAGGTTAACATAGATGATCAAGATAGCCAGCAAGATACAGCACAAAACAGCCTCCACACAACAGTGCCTGTCTACGCTGCCATTGGAGTTGTATTTATTGTGCTCGTTGTACTTGTTGTGCTAGTAATGGTCATCTTAGTCAAGGTGTTCAAGGTGAAGCGACCACCACTCGAGCCTCCAAAGGTGAATCGCCTCAACGTCAGTGCCTATGAATATCCAACCATTAAAAATGAATTTACTCTCCCTGAAGTGCACCTTGTTAGCACTTAATACACCCCTCTCTGAAAATGAGCTTATGTATAAAACTTTATAGTAAAGCTTTTTTTTAACTTTATCTATTGTTAGAGTAGTCCAGCTATAGAGCTGCCACCCATATCTAGAGGCATATTTTAATACTTCATTGCTTTTAAGATATCTAAGCATTGTATATAGTATGTGCTAGCACGCATGCGCATAATTATCAAGGAAATGAATCTCGTCATTTTTAAGGTCAGGGTGGGCGGGGTTACCTACGAGAGACAAACCAGCCATGTCGGAAAAGGATCTAGACAATCTTTTAGAGTCTATCCAACTAGGAGACACCATTGATGAGTTGAAGATTAGCACAGAAGAAGACACCAAGCCCTCAGAGAAAGAGGGCGCGCAGCCGAGCTCCGCTGACACCGCTGTCGGCGTTCAGGTGGGTGGGGCTACTGAGCTGTCTAAATAGAAGGATTTTGTATGTTCCTTGTCAAGGTTGCTAGATCTGTAACGATAAAATAAGGTCAAACACTTAGGATACGCAAGCTACACATAGAAGGTCACTTCAGCATGTATGGATTTCCTAGTTGCCAACAGATAAATTCATCAATTTAGCCAGTAGCAACTGATGGTCAATGCTGTATCATTAATTTTAATAATTTTTTCTCAGAAGCAAGCCGTTAGTGTGAACCAGCAGCAGAGCAGCAAGTGGAGAGGAATGACCTGTGTCCTAGTGCTGACCGTGCTGGTGGCAATCATCGGCTCTTGCACACAGTTTGGATACAACACTGGAGTCATCAACAACCCCAAAGTGTGAAGTAAACAAAAATCAGTGTGTACACATGGTTGAACTTATTAGATATGAAGACGAAAGTCGCATCATGCTGGTTTCCTAGAGTAAAAGTAACCAAGCTGTTAAGTTTGTAGAGTGTGGGTATGGCATTTGATTACACGAACATAAACTTGTACATGTAGTAATAATATTATTATGAAACATTGTGCAGCTGGCTACAAAAAGTTCATACATCCATGCGTGCACACACACACACACACACACACTACAGGCAATCACAGACTCGTTCAACAGCAATGCCTCTAGACTACACGTATACACTTCACCAATGCCAAAGTGTACATTGCAGTGGCCATCTATGCTATAGGTGGGATGACAGGAGCTCTGACTGGGGGTTTCATTGCTGACCACATTGGAAGGTACAAACAGACTATATTATAGACGCACAATGCCTTTTATTATATGCACTGTGCAATATCTAGCCACCAAAAGGTACAGGTACCCAATACATCTATTCATATGATCCAATCCCAAGCTTATTGGGGAAAAATATCTCGCAGTACTTGCTTAGACACACTCAGTTGGGTACTTGAATCTTGTATTTGAAAGGCATAGCCGCCTCCTTTTTATTGCATAGACAATGGCTACTGGCTTTGCTGAGAGAACTATGGTATGTGAGAATATGGGATTTTACAGTAGTAGTGGTAATGGAGTGAAATATGACATTGTATACATGATTATTATCGCTTCAATGACTTAATGGATTCCTGTTTCTTTCAGGAAGTACACCATGTTGCTCAACAACCTTGTCATTGGCCTAGCTGTGATTTTGCAATCGTTTGCCGTCCACCCAGCAATAGCTAGGTTAACGTTGAAGATCAAGACAACCAGCAAGATACGGCACAAACCAGCCTACACACTATAGTGCCTGGTTATGTTGCCATTGGAGCTGTTGTCATGCTTTTTGTGCTAGTTGCCCTGTTTGGTGTAGTCATATTAGTCAAGGTGTTTAAGGTGAAGCACCCAGTGGCACCTCTCGAGCTTCCAACAGTGAATCGCCTCAACTTCAAGGCCTATGAATATCCAACCATGAAAAATGAACTTACTCTCCCTGAAGTTGCATCATGATGTATGAATATAAACTTAAAGCATTAATTTTTTTTGTTTTAGCTATATTATGTTTCCACCACATTTATCACATATTAATTATTAGTACATCCCTATATAGTAGCAATTTACTTTTCTGAAACAGTAGCTAAGGGTATCGAATCGTAAGGGCATCAGATCTTGAAATTTGGCACAGATATATACCAGTAAAAAATGGTTCTATAAAATTTTTAAAGTTTGTCATCTATGTTCATTTTCAAGTTATGCCCCTTTAAAGCACTTTGACGATTACATAACATTGCATATATAACTCAAGTATGCTACTTACATATATACATAGTGACCCTTTACCATATACAGTGACGCTACTAGGGATGTGGGAATCATTTCAAAAATCATCCATAGATAGATCTATTAATGAAGCTGATACTGGTAATATCTCAAAAGATGCATGCAAGCTAGAGTGGAATGATTGCAGAGTCACTTGGTCCATAATATGCATGTTATAATCTCACATGCTCGACCTTTATCGACAGCTGGATTGATTCATAATAGCCTACTCAGTGAATGATTATGTATGCATAATAATCAGTATAGAATCTGGGATCAGTTTATAACTGAAGACCATCAGTTGGCAAAGTGCAAAACCATTCATTTAAGGTATACATTTTAATGTATTACTTAGCTATATAGTCTACATGTATTGCATCTGACTCCTCTGCATGATTAACCAATGTTCCAGAAAATGTATATTAAGTTGTTTACAATTAGGAATCTGGAATATTCAGACAATGAGATCTCCTCATGCTAACATGGTTAATGATCTAGAAAGGAGGCGTGAAACCGAGACAACTGTTAAAATAGCCATTAGTTTTTTATAGTGTATATAATATAATATACAAGGCCACATAAACTTGAATGTTACGGTTTCTCGTCACCTCCCATGTCAGTTTCAACCTACCGCATCTGCCTTCATTATTGCCTTGAAATACCAGCCACACCTCTTTTTTGCTCCCTCAAAATGCCATAATAATGGATAATGAATAATGACCACCCGCCCGCATAGAAATATAAAAACGGGTGGACAAGAAACTAATAATATAGTTTGATTGGCCTAACAGTGATATCGATATCTGGCATAAAATGAATTTTATTTCTGCTACAATATTATTGCTCCTCCTCCTGAATGCTGTTCAGTACTCCAGCTGTGAGAGGTTGAACATTGTTCCCTCTCCAGACAGCCCCTGTCCTGGGGAGTTCACTGGAGAGCCTTGTCTCACTCTACAGCAGTACGTCTCTAATCCTAGTCTGAGCTCCAACATCACCTTTGAACTTCACCCTGGAAACCATAGCCTGAATTCTCAACTGCGAGTGCAAAATATTAATTCCATTATAATGAGAGCTAATAATTCAGCTACAGTCGCATGTGGACAACAACGATTCTATTTCAATCAACTGCAGCAGGTTCATATCAGTGGTATCACTTTTGTTGGCTGCAGGATGAACCTGGAGTATGTAAGAAATGTAATATTTGAAAGAAGTGTCACTTTTAATAGCAGGATGGAGCTGTGGTATGTAACAAATGCAACATTTGAAAGAAGCTCATTTTTGGATGCTAGTGGATGTTACTCCGGTGGAGCTGCTCTTTATTCTCGGTACTCTTCAGTGCTGATCAGACAGTGCATCATTTCTAATAACAGAGTGTACCGCGGAGCCATCCATGGTTATCGATCCACTTTTGTAATTGAACAATCTACCTTCAGGGATAATTATCCACATAGTTGCAACAGTGATACATATGGAGGTGCAATATATCAGTATGATGGAAATCTGAATATACTCAATAGTAACTTCAGTGACAATTCAGTGGCAACTGCTGGTGGAGCTATTTATTTTGATGGTAACAATATCACTATCACTAACAGCAGTTTCATCAACAATAAAGCCATTGCTGGAGGGGGAGGGGCCATACACTCAGTCAGACGCTATACTAACATAACACT
Source organism: Cliona cf. orientalis (assembly GCA_963930775.1). Taxonomy (NCBI): domain Eukaryota; kingdom Metazoa; phylum Porifera; class Demospongiae; order Clionaida; family Clionaidae; genus Cliona; species Cliona cf. orientalis. The sequence continues at coordinate 682,206 of OZ005699.1, read as the reverse complement.
GGTGAATAATACTTTCATCAACAAAACAGCAGCCTACTGTGGAGTGATGGAAGTCGCTGAATTCTATCATGACAATGTTAACATAACTGGAAATACTTTTGTCTACAATAGAGCAGTAAGGCAAATTTCTGGCAATAATGGAGGAGGAGTAATTTGCATTAGAAATGCCTCCATCTTACTTCTGGATAACACATTCAGTCATAACTCAGCAGCCGGAGATGCTGGAGTGATACAAGTGGATGAAAGTGATGTCATCATAGAGAGATCTATTTTTAGTAACAACACAGCTGGTGGGAATGGAGGAGTGCTGCATACATACTTTTACCCTACTGTATACACTATTATTGATTCTTTTTTTACCAACAACAGAGCGGGTGGTGATGGTGGAGTGATGTATGTTGGAAGAGCTGGCAGTCATGTGACTATCAGTCAGAGCATCTTTAGTTTTAACAATGCAACCGAGAGAGGTGGAGTGATTGCCATAATTGGAAGTAATCAACAGTGGTAGCATCTTTGAAAACTATGCAGCAATGGGAGAGATAGTCAGTGCCTGCAACAGTATTGTCACCATTTATAATGCTGGCTTCCATATAATCCAAGACCCTACCTACTCTTTCTGCTCTCTGTATGACCATGGTACAACTAGCGTAACTCCTGGCATAGAAACTATCACCACAACCGAAGACGTCACTACAACTGCTTCAATGGCTGAAGATATCACCACAATTGCTCTAACGACTGAAGACATCACTACAACTGCTCCAACGACTGAAGATATCACCACAATCGCTTTAACTGAAGACGTCACCACAACAACTGAAGATGTCACCACAACTCCTCCAACGACTGAAGACATCACTACTACTGCTCCAACGACTGAAGATGTCACCACAATCGCTTCGACTGAAGACGTCACCACTACATCTGAAGATGTCACCACCACAACTCCAACGACTGAAGATATCACCACAATTGCTCCAACAATTATTGAAGATGTCACCACAACTGCGCATGCTGGGCCAACAACTGAAGATGTCACTACAATTACTCTGACTGAAGATAGTACCATAATGGCTGCAACTACCCCTCAACCTAAGACTATAACTGCAGACAGCATCACTGTGGCGAAAACAACTCCCCCTCAAACTATTGCAGTGACCACTGGCCAGACTGACGATCGAGTCGGAGACCGTGATAATCAGCAAGACTCGGCACAAACCAGCCTACACACTGTAGTGCCTGGCTATGTTGCTATTGGGGCTGTTATTATGCTCCTTGTGCTAGTTATGGTCATCTTAGTCAAGGTGTTCAAGGTGAAGCAGCCACCTCCAGAGCCTCAAAAGGAGAACCACCTCAACTTCAGTGCGGCCTATGACTACCCGACCATAAAAAATGAATCTACTCTCCCCGAAGTGCATCTTGTTAGCACTTAGCTAATGCAGCCATCCCTAATAATTATGAACTTTGCTGAGTGTTTTTATATCCCGTTAATCTTTACCAGTAGTCCAGTTACAGCTGCTTGTATAATAATCATTGCAGAAATTCCACAGTGTTAGCACGCATGCGCATAAATTACTATGCGAGGAAATGAATATCGGTATTTTAAAGGTCAAGGTGGGCGGGGTTATATCGATTGCGAACATGTCGGAAAAGGATCTAGACAATCTTCTAGACTCTATCGACCTAGGAGACGCCGTCGATGAGTTGGAGACTAGTACAGGAGAAGATATCAAGCCCTCAGAGAAAGAGGGCACAAAGCCGAGCTCCGATATCACCGCTGTCGGCGTTCAGGTGGGTGGGGCTACTGAGCTGTCTAAATATTTGTATGTTTGCTGTCAAAGTTGCTAGATCTATAACGATAAAATAAGATCAAACACTTAGGATACGCAAGCTACACATAGACGGTCACTTCAGCATGCATGGACTTATAGTTGCCAACAGATAAATTCATCAATTTAGCCAGTAGCAACTGATGGTCAGTGCTGTATACGTATCGTTATTAATTTTTTTTTCTCAGAAGCAAGCAGTTAGTGCGAACCAGCAGCAGAGCAGCAAGTGGAGAGGAGTGACCTGTGTCCTAGTGCTGACCGTGCTGGTGGCGATCATCGGCTCTTGCACACAGTTTGGATACAACACTGGAGTCATCAACAACCCCAAAGGAGTAAGTTTGTAAAGTAAACAAAAATCAGTGTGTACACGTGGTAGACATGAAGATGAAAGTCCGCATCATGCTGGTTTCCTAGAATAAGAGTAACCAAGCTGTTAAGTTTGTAGAGTGTGGGTATGGAATTTGATTAAACATAAACTTGTACATGTAGTAATATTATGAAATATTGTGCAGCTGGCTACAAAAAAATTCATACATCCATGCGTGCACACACACATACACACACACACTCTCCACAGGCGATCACAGACTCATTCAACAGCAATGCCTCTAGACTACACGTACACTTCACCAACGCCGAAGTGTACATTGCAGTGGCCATCTATGCTATTGGTGGGATGACAGGAGCTCTGACTGGGGGGTTCATTGCTGACCACATTGGAAGGTACAAACAGACTATATAGATGCACAATGCCATATGATGCCATGCACTGTGCAATGTCTAGCTACCAAAAGGTACAGGTACCCGCCTATTCATATGAAAGCTCAGGTTTATCCAGTCCCAAGCTTATTGGGTAAAAATATCTCTCAGTGCTTGTTTAGGCACACTCAGTGAGGTACCTGAATCTTGTGTTTGAAAGGCAAAGCAGCCTTCTTTTTGTTGCATGGACAATGGTTAGGCTAAGGCTGGCTTCACTGAGAGAACTGTGGTATGTGAGAATATGGGATTGTACAGTAGCAGTGGTAATAGAGTGAAATATGTATGATTATTTATCGCTTCAATGACTTAATTAATGGATTCCTGTTTCTTTCAGGAAATATACCATGTTGCTCAATAACCTTGTCATTGGCCTAGCCGTGATTTTGCAGTCATTTGCCGTCCACCCAGCAATGTTCATCATTGGTCGATTCGTATGTGGCATAAACTCAGGTACATACAAATGTACATACCATAAATACACTAAAATTTGAGAGATCTAGGTACCAGTATACTGATACTGATAGGGAAGTATACTATCAGTATACTGTTACCTAGATCTCTCAAATTTTGGTGTGTTTGTGGTATGTATGTTACCAACAGCTCAAATTACACACAATTAAGTGTAATGGATTTATAATTGCAGACACATTTTTTTAAACTGCTCCTCAAAATGGGCTACCGGTACTAGTAGTTTTCTTTGTAGTGTACAAATTTTGGCACCAGGCTAATGGTGTATTTAAGGAAGCTGGTCAATATTTATATCGTTTTTCCCACAACTTGCAGGAACAAATACGGCCGTTCTGCCTCTCTACATGACCGAGATTCCTCCTGTGCATCTGCGAGGGTCAGTTGGAGTCAGCCACCAGCTGGGCATCACTGGAGCAATTCTCCTCTCACAGATTCTCGGACTCAACTATGTATGTATGGCCCAAAGCCATCATATAATGTCATAATGTGGTCAAAATCTGGCTGGAATGATTATTAAGTTTAGCTTGGTTCCCAGGCTCTAATCAGGGGCGGATCTAGGGGGGGGGGTTCAGGGGGTTGCAACCCCCCAAACGATTTTGAGCAGCCCCTCCCACTTATATACAAGGCTTACTATAGCTTGGCACAGTAGTTGCCACTGTATGGTTAGCAGCAGACAAGCTGTGTAGTACATAATTGGCCTCAAACCAACAGGTGGTGCACGGTGGTTAGTGGTACACCCTGAACATGGCTTCAGCTATGAATAATCTACTATAGACCACAAGAGTCAGCTGTGGTGCTAGGCATGGTAAAGCTCTGTACCTACAGTGTTACAGTACCTTACTAGGCACTCTGGGGCGCGAGAAGATGATTAAAAGTGGGCGTGGCTCATTAAAAGTGGGCGTGGTCGCAAAATTTTTCGCGCGCAATAATTATATCTACAACCCCACCATACTAAAAATCCTAGATCCGCCCCTGCTAATGCAACGTTGAAATGCTGCAGGGGGTATATAGGCAGTGGCGTAGGAAGATGTTTTTGAGCAGGGGGGCTGAAAGTAAGCAGGTGAAGACTTGTGCGTAGCGCGCGAAAGCTAGGGGGGTCTGGGGCATGCTCCCCCAGGAAAATTTTGAAGTTTTAGACCTTCTGAGAGCTTTTCTAGTGCATTTTCGAGGACATTCTGGACTCTTAGCTTGTCACATGTGAACACAGATCAGTAGTGACTACTGATCTGTGTTCACATGTGACAATTATTGATATCTACACACCGTGGGGCTGAGATACACCACAATCATGAATAACTCAACCCTGCACAGATGAAAAAGAAAAGTGCAAACCTCAGAGGGTGAGCCCCACCCCCTGGCTTGTACAGCAGTCTAAAAATCAGAGGGGCTCTGCCCCCCCCCCCCCCCCCCCGCCCCCCTGGTTCTTACGCCAGTGATAGGGCATTAGGAACGAGGCTTATAGCGCCACCAGTTGTGGTAATTTTATTTATAGTCTAAAATAATTATTGATGGCTAATAACATGATATGTTTATTTTGCAGGCTTTAGGTCGCCCTGACAGTCAGTTCTATGGGTGGAGAATTCTATTTGCCGTGCCACTTCTGTTTGCACTGTTTCAAGGAGTGACGTTGCCATGGTGTCCTGAAAGCCCGAGATACCTTTACATCAAGAGAAAGAACGAAGAAGCAACTATAAGGGGTACATACTCTGATCTGTGATGTAATAATGACATAATCAATGTTGCTATTTTTAGCCTTGGTGAGACTAAGGGGGACAGCTGACATTGACGACGAACTACAGGCTATGAAGGTTTGATTATTAAATCTTATATTCCTCATGAATACCGTTAAATGTTGTTTTTTTTTCTGATGTAGGATGAATTGGCAGAGATTGAAAAACCAAAAGTGAAGGTATCACTGTGGCAGTTTATTACAAGACCTTCTCTACGATTCGCCATGACGCTCAGCATCGTTCTCCACCTCTCTCAGCAGCTGACTGGAATGATAGGGGTACACATTACTTACAATCCCAGCACATGTTTAAAATTTCATAACCATCTTCTTTTGCTTCTCTCATTCATAGGTGCTGTTCTACAGTACTGAGATATTTGCAGCTGCCGGTATCCAGTACAGTGAAGTGGCTACCGTCGTGGTTGGAGTCACCCTGTTTACATTCACAATTGTCACAGTAAGACTTTAATAGAGTATAGCTATTAACCTTAACACACCATTGCTCGGTACAGTAAGATAATTTCTTGCCTTAATTTAATTAGCTATTCCTGGTGGAAGTCTTGGGAAGGAGGACCCTGATGCTCTATGGTCTTGGAGGGATGGCAGTCTGCTTCACTTTACTAACTAGCATGTTCTGCTTCAAGGTTAATAAAAAAAATCTTAGGCTTTGTTTGCATAAAAATCACCTCCATGTGTCATCAACTATATATCCAGGAGGGTTTCTATAGCAATCCTGAAACCACACCCACAGTCACAGCTCCTGGTGTACTTTTGGTAATCAGCAGTTTGGGAATTACGATATTCTATGCCCTTGGACCAGGTATGGAAATTGTGTTAAGTGATGTCAGATCATTAATATTATGGTTAATTAATTAGGAGCCATTCCTTGGACGATGGTACCAGAGCTCTTCCTGCAAGAGACTAGATCAGTGGCTGTTACCGTGGCAACTATTGTCAACTGGCTGGCAACGTTTGTAGTCGGCTTTGTCTTCCCATACATTCTCGTGAGTCTCAAAAAATCAATGCTAGAATTAATTCAGATTGATCTTGCTGACTAACTTGATCACATTAACTCAATATGATCGGCCTGCAGATTTATCTGTATCCCTATGGTACATCAATCTTCATCGTGCTCTGTGCGGTCATTTGGCTCTATCTTTATCTCTACCTGCCCGAGACCAAGGGGCGGAGTGTCGAGAGCATCACCATGGAGCTAAGGGAGAGAGCTGGGGAAGTGAAGGAAGATTTAAGAAAGGTAATTATTACATAGCCCAAAAATGTTATGAGATTGCTTTATGATTGTGGCGATCACTAATATTGATATTTTAGACTACAGTTGAGACAACAAAGACTGCAGATATAATTGATGCCGTAGAGCTTCAAGACATGACCCCACGAACCCAGAGAGCATTCAAAGGCCAAGCACAATTGGTAAAAAGAAAGTACTATGTAGCTACAATTAATTATTTGTTAAACTGTTCAATAATTAAGCTTCGATTTGTCTGCACCAATTTCAGGACCAGCCTGAAATTGAGAGTGACACAGAAAGCAGAGAGGTTGAAGTGGACATTGGTGTGGAGATAAGGCAGAGAACTGACTCGGGAAATGAGAGAGAACTAGCGAAAGAAGTCGTGACTACTTTATGAATAAGACGGATTATGTTTTTATCTTCAGTTTATTTATGTTTGTCCAGCATTATTATGCACTATTAATTAAAAGCCAGAGATAAGTATTTTTTGGTCTAAATATTAAATTTACCAAAATTTAATAGTATTATAGTATGGACGTCAGATGATAGTACAGACAATTGCAGGAGTAATAAAGAGAGAAGGCGGGCATTAATTAAGTGCATAATAGCTACATACTTGTAATGGAGAAAAAAAAAACCATCCTCCCCCCCCCCCCAGGCCGAGTCGCCGCAGCTTCGGTGATCTGTATATATAAGGTGTGCGCAGATTATTAATTTACCGCAGATTATTATTTACCACAAAACAGTTTCCAGGATGGGGGGGGGGGGGGGTTTACAAGGGCAGTCCCTAAGCCATAATGCCCAGATCCTTGCAGTAATTCAATGCTAGCTGCACGTGCTGGAGGTGGTACCCCCCTAACAATTTATTAATCAATCAATTAATTAACAATAATTAATTAATTTTAATTAATGATAATGCTAGTTAGTTGTTACATCAAACAATCAAACAAACATACTTTTGTAAAAAAAATAGTCCCAATCATCCCTCCCCCTGGGCCGAGTCGCCGCAGCTTCGGTGATCCGTATGGAGTGACACTGCGGACATTACCGTAGGCTAGCCTCGTCGTACCAGGCTGTCACGGATGGCTTGGTATCTGGATCACTATAGAAACCTTCCTACAAAATTAAGTAACAAACGATGGAAACTTGCACTACTTCCAAAGTACTCATACCAAAAACAAAATTAATGTGGTGTACTAAAATCAATGTGTTCTACAAGGAGCCTGCCTCATAATTGACATCACACAGGTATGTATATGTATAGCAAATACTGTGATCCGATTGGTCACTCAGAGGCCCAAGGCTGTATTTTAGCATCCCGAGCAAAGCGAAGTGAAGTAGTGAACTGCCAACTGATCAATCAGATTCCTGACCTACATTACCCTACAATACCTTACAATACCTACATTACCCTATAGTTGTAACAAATACTGTGATCCGATTGGTCACTCAGAGGCCCGAGGCTGTAGCATCCCGAGCAAAACAAAGTGAAATAGTGGACCGTCAACTGATCAATCAGATTCCTGATCTACAATACCCTACAATACCTTATAATACCTTACAATACCTTACAATACCTACATTACCCTATATATGTAGTAGTAACAAATACTGTGATCCGATTGGTCACTCGGAGGCCCGAGGCTGTAGCATCCATAGCAAAGCAAAGCAAAATATATAGTGGAGGGCAATACTGTGAATAATTCATGATTTTTGAAAAAAAAAAATGTCCCAATCATCCCTCCCCTCGGGCCGAGGTGCCGCAGCTTCGGTGATCCGTTTTGGAGTGACTACTGCGGACATTACCGCAGGCATACTTCCAGGGATGGGGGGTATTCAAGGGAGGAACCTGGGCGACCCCTAAGCCATATATGCCCAGGACCATGTGCAGTTTTCAGCTGCAGGTGCCAGAGGGGGTACCCCTGACACCGTCTAGCCCCGTTATCGATAGTCCCTCCCAGAAAATGCTATTTATTGAGCTGGGAAAGGGGGTAGCAAAACGCGTATGGTTTTCACGTTGGAATGTACGGACCGTGACGTAATTAATTAAAAGCTATGAATATCATTAATTCTATACCGCGGCGCGCGCCAAAGTGTATCTCGGCAACGGAAAGAGCTATGGAGCTGGAACAAAAACCAAAATGTAGCTCTTGAGCAGATGAAAGCAGCTACCATGGTCCTGAACGTGTTAGACTATGCCATAGTATACATACCAAGCTTCTTCACATCCTGAAGACTGTGCCATAGTATCTGGACTGTACCATCTATGACACCACTGACTCTTTGGACATCTCACAACCACTGAAACATTGAGTGCTAACCAGTTGGATGATTGATGGACATGATACAACAATCGAGCATAGCTATAATTTATAGATACGCTTGGATATCAACGCCAGGTCGTACACGAGAGTTCTACAGCAATACTTGCGTGGGTTGCTGGTATTGAAGTCACATGACAAACGATAATTAATTCATGCACAGCCAAAATGTCCGAGAGTGACTCTCTTCTAAATGCAGCTGCCTTCAGCGACAATTATAACACAAATTCGAATAAAGATCAAGAGAAGGTATGACCCAGTCTAGCTGTACTATGCTACTTCATTGGTTCTAGCAGTAGCATGATAATCACCTATGATTCTGTCTATGTGGGTGGGGCTCGTTAGTAGGCCTCCAGTGTGTTACAACGTCATTGCCCAGGGGTATAGTCCAGTCTATAAGTTGATGTGCTCTGTGTTTTTTGGATAGATTGATCTTCAAGATCGACGGGAAAGTCACAAAGCTGGGGGAGGTAGGAGGAGCGAGGTGACATGGGCTCTCTTCCTGACAGTGACAGTGGCAGTGCTGGGGTCATGCACTCAGTTTGGATACAACACAGGTGTCATCAATAACCCAAAAAAGGTGAGCACTTCATATCAAATCATTATACTTTTAGCATAATTATTTAGCCTTCCCCAGATCCGATTATTAAATGTGCTTATCCTGCACTCTCTCTCTCTCTCTCTCTCTCTCTCTCTCTCTCTCTCTCTACTCTTACTCACACAAACTACATATAGGCCATTACTAATTCCTTCAACAGCAACACCTCCAAGCTGCATGGACATTTCTCTGACACAGAGCTGTACCTCGCCGTGGCTATCTATGCCATCGGTGGGATGACTGGAGCTCTGCTATCTGGCATCCTAGCTGACTACATTGGAAGGTAATAATAATGAAGAGCTTGCCTACCCACACGAGTGGCTTTGGCGTATTCTTGGAGGGAACCTTGTAGCCTTTGTGGCCCAAACTCATATCTGACAAATGTCAATGTCAGCAAATTCTCTAAAGTGGAGCGTTTTATTATACACAATATAGCAGTGACACCTGTGTATGTATGTATGTATGTATAATGGTCACCATGTAAGGTGGCCACCTCCTTATTTGTATAATAATTATTTGTAGTTCATGCTCAAAGTGGCAAAGCTTCATAGAATATTGCGCATGTGCACCTCTCTCTCTCTCTCTCTCGCTACTGATAATTTTCGGCCCATGTACAACCACTATAGACAGGTTCTACTGTACCTAGTCAACTCAGTCAAAAATTGATTGTTTTTTGTTCATTGCAGGAAGTACACCATGTTGCTCAACAATGCAGTGATAGTAGTTGCCGTTGGTTTGCAGTCATTGGCCGTCCATCCAGTCATGTTCATCGTGGGTCGATTCATCTCCGGCATAAACTCAGGTATACAGTGGAACCCTCCTCTTATTTAATGACCGCCCTGGCCCCTCTATAATGGCCACTCACCTTGCATCGCCAAAACCCTAAGATAAGGCCACCCTCTCTATAATAGCCAAAATCTTCATTCCCCAACAATGGCCACTGTGGAGGGGTTCCACTATACATGTACATAATATAATAATAATTTTTATAGGCACATTCATGGATGGGCATTAGCCTCCTCCCCAGTCTCCCGATCATTTTCAACGCAATGATCTTTTTCCGTGTGTGGCATTGAAAACATGGGAGTGGCCTGAAAACGAGGCTAGATGGGCATAATTTTTCAAGTGACAGTTAAAATTTTAGCTCCTATAATTTTTTCCCACTCCAGGAACCAATACGGCAGTGCTGCCCCTGTATATGACAGAGATCCCCCCAGTCAGCCTCAGAGGAGCAGTGGGGCTCTGCCATCAGCTGGGCATCACCGGAGCCATCCTTCTGTCACAGATTCTCGGACTAAGCTATGTATGTTTGCACGACAGTACAGATTCTAGCCTCGTCCCCAGGCCACTCCCACGTTTTCTGCGTGCAACATTGAAAACGTGGGAGTGGCCTGGGGACGAGGCTATTAATTTACCCCTTCATATGTTGCTTAATTGTTATGCCATAATAATACACAATTATTTTTTTAGCTATTGTTTGTCCATCTTCTTTGTGACAGGCGTTAGGTCGTCCTGACGATCAGTTCTATGGTTGGAGAATACTATTTGCTGTGCCACTCGTATTCGCTGCATTCCAAGTTGTGACACTGCCTTGGTGCCCAGAAAGCCCGAGGTTCTTACTCATCAAGAAAAGGAGAGAAGCAGACGCCATCAAAGCCTTGCGTCAGCTAAGAGGTAGCAACAGCTTTGAAGAGGAACTACAGGCTATGAAGGTTAATTACCATGTTGCAGTCACATGACTATCATGTGACTCCCATATGTCGTCATTATAGGACGAGTTGGCTGAAATTGAGAAGCCCAGGGCTAAAGTATCACTGTTGCAGTTCATCACTAGGCCATCGCTAAGATACGCCATGATGCTCAGTATTGTTCTCCACCTCTCACAACAGCTCAGCGGAATGGGAGGAGTAGGTTGTATTAATTAATTAATAATTATAACTGCCCCTATTATTACTTAATAATCACCTCATATCATTTCTCTCCGCAGGTGCTGTTCTACAGTACTGAGATATTTGCAGCAGCTGGTGTCCAGTACAGCGAAGTGGCCACAATAGTGGTTGGATTAACACTTCTCACATTTACAGTCATCACTGTAAGTATTAATGACATGGTTCTGCCGCAACCATGGCAAATGTGATAACATGTTCTTTCTGAAGGTATTTCTGGTTGAAATAGCGGGAAGGAGGACCCTCATGCTCTATGGTCTTGGTGGGATGGCCATCTGCTTCACTTTACTAACTAGCATGTTCTGCTTCAAGGTTAGTTAGTAGTCAAATTTTGGACAAGAGCTTCTTGCTTTGAATACAATTAAGACACCTTTATGATCATGTCAATTTTTTTACGCCCATGTGCAGGAGGGTTTCTATAGCGACGCTGACTCAGCACCTGCAGTGACAGCTCCGGGTATTCTCCTTGTGCTCAGTAGTTTGGGGATCACCATATTCTATGCCCTCGGACCAGGTAAAATTTATTGACAAAATTTCACAAACATCTGAAATAGCTGATTTTTTATGGAATATAATTATATAATTACAGGAGCTGTTCCGTGGACAATGGTACCAGAGCTATTTCTACAGGAGACAAGACCAGTAGCTGTTACCATGGCAACTATTGTGAATTGGATGGCGACGTTTCTGGTTGGCTTTGTCTTCCCTTACATTCTTGTAAGTTAATAGCTACTGCTAAAAATTTTGATAGTCAATATCATCCTATGCACATTATGCCAAACCGAGAATAGTCATGACGTTTGTTTACTGCTTTTTGTCTGTTCGTTTTTAACCCTTTCTACACAGAATTTCCTGTACCCCTACGGTACGGCGATATTCATATTCCTCTGTGCCATCATCTGGCTCTACCTCTACCTCTGTCTGCCAGAGACCAAGGGGCGGAGTGTTGATGACATCACCACGGAGCTCCGACAGAGAACGAGAGAGAAAGATAGCACATTATTGATACAAAACAGACACCCAGATTCAGCAGCTATAGCTAGCTAATCTTTGTAGCCGATCAATGAAATTTTTACATGTTTTTATTTACATTATTTATATAATTTATATAATTATGTGAAAAACTTCCGATCTCGAAAAAAAAAAAGCTTAAAAGCATAAAATTTCATAAAGCCTGTGACTTGAATGGTGTATTAAATTTTAATATAAAAGGGAGGATGAGAATATAGTTGGTGTTTTAAATTGGACTAGAGCTGATCGAGTTAGGACCAGAATGAGCTGGAAGCTACTTTGGCATAGACTTGCTTCTTTTGGCTCTCCGAGAAGCGCGCCAGGGCTGTGATGACCTTTACCAGATGCTGAGTCTGACGACCCATCATGTACTGAAACAGAACATTCTTGAAGTACTGTGCATCATGGAGGGAGAAAGAAGAAGGGAGGGAGGGAGAGAGAAATAGACAGAGAGAAGTGAGAAAGAGGAAGAGACAGAAACAGATAGAGAAGAAGAGTTAAACAAGTGGAGATGCTGAGCATATTCAAACATTTACTTAAAATCCACAAAAGTCACTAACTTCCAATCATATTATAATAATTATACTAACCTCGAACTCAGCGCCATGTGGCTCAGGGTCCAGTACCACATCCTTGGAGGGCGTGTCCACCGAGGGAGAATGAGGGGGGCTACGACCAGGAGTGGCGAACCTGGAGGGTGTGGTCATGGTGATTGGGGGTGGAGCCTGTGAGGAGACCCTCCGTTGCAGCTGTTGCACTTCTTCCTCGCTGGTCTTCAAAGCTTGTTTGTACTCCTTTATCAGATTCTCCAACCTGAATGAAGCAGATCTAGACATAGATCATATAGACTACGTAACCTATGATCTAGAGTACCAAAAATAAGGTACCAGTAGGTGGAAGTATTTGGTATAGGTCGTCAATAACACAGGCGATGTAAGGTAAAGGTCGTCAAACATACATATACACAATGTACATACCTGGCTACGGTTGACTGGTACTTGGGCACCTCTTCACAAGTTCTCTCCATCTCTTCAATCCTCTCTCTCATCTCCACTATCTCTCCCTCATGTTCCTTCTTCAGTGCTGCAACTACCTCTTCTCTTTTCTGCCTAGAAGCTACGGACTCCCTCTCCCCCTCCCTCTCCTCTCCACCATTTTGCCGTTTCAAACTAGCCATCTGCTCTAGCTCCTGTTGGTGTTCTGCCTTGAGGGCCTCTAATTCCAATTGGTGCCCAGCCTGTAGCTCGAGCAGCTGTTTCTCGAACTTAGAAGCCTTCTCACTCTCGGCTAGATGATTGTCCCTTGCTTCCTGTGACTCGGCTCGCATCGATTTCAGAGTTCGTTTGAGGTCGGCAATCTCGAAAGAATATCTCTCTTCCACGTTACGTAGCTCCTGTTCGTGCCCGTCTTTAAGCATATGCTGATTGGCCAATAACTCTGCTTTCTCTTGTGCATATTTCTGCTCCAACTCGAGCTGAACCTGCAGCAGCTGTGAATCTATGTCTTTCTGTTTGTCCTCTAACTTTTTCTGTAACTTCTGCTTGAGTGATGATACCCTAGTTTCGGCGTTTTTCTCCACCTCTGCAATCCTTACTGCACACTCTTCTTGTACCGTTGAAAGCTTTCGCTCGAGTTCGCTAATCTGTGTCAATCTTGAGTCTCTCTCCTGGTGCTCCTCCGAGCGAGATTTCTCAAGGTCAGATTTGAGTTGGTCATACTGAGATTGTACCCTGGCCACTTGCTGCTGTAGAGTCTGCTCCCTTGAAGATAACTCGTGATTCTGCGATTCATGCTCTCGGACCAATTTCTCTCTTTCCACGTTCACTGCAACAACCATTTCCTCAAACTTGGACTTCCACTCTCTCTCAGTCTTCTCTGCAGAACGTTCAGCTTCTTTCGCTCGAGATCGAAGGGCCTTCATTTCTTCTTTATGCTGAGTCTGCAATTCTTCCACTTCTTTCTCCTTTTCCCGACTCACCTTCGCCAGCTGTTCTTCAAGTTTTTGTTTTTCTTGTTCGAGTCCTTCAAACTTGACCGTCTTATCTTGCAAGCTACTCTGCAGCTGCTCAAACTGTTGCTCAGATGTCTTCATGCTAGCCTGATTCTCGCTGACCATTTGCTCGTGCTCTGATAATTTTTTCGCAGTAACTTCACATTGCCCACGAAGGTCGTTCACTTCACTTACTTTCTCCTCTAAAGCTTTCTTTACTGACTCTAACTCCTGTTTCAAAGCGGTTTCTGTAGCAGTTGATTCATTTTCCAACCTGGACACTTTTTGTTGGATCAAGGATGCCTTTTTCTTTAGCTCTTGATTGCGAGCAGAAAGCTGGGCCATCTGATCTTTGAGGGAGCTATTTTCGCCAGCTAATGTCTCAGATTGAGATCGTACAGAACTCAGTTCCTTCTGTGCCTGTGCTAACTCCTCCTTCAACTCATTCCCTTGCTTCTCAAGTTGTAGACCGTGCTGTTTCTTCATCGACGCTAGCTTGGTTTCGGCACGTTTCTTAAGCTCAAGCCTCTTCTCCTCAGCTTGTCCCTCGATGGTGGCAACCTTTGATGTCACCTCTTCCAACTCTGAGGTCTTTGCAAGCAGCTGCTTTTCAAGATCAGCAGATCTCTCTCGCAACACGTGCACTTCCTCGGATAGAGACCGAGTTTGCTGGTCCCCTGAACTCAATTTGGTTTCAAATTCCACCATTTTTGCTTTCATCTCCATGGCAGTTGTATCTCGACTGCTAACCACTGCGTCTAGTTCACTTTGTAGGCGAGTACGGGTATCAGTGAGCTCCTTAATTTGTCGTTCCTTCTCTGCTACCTGACTGTCTTTTTCTGCTATCTGTTTCTCCCACTGCTGGTCGCGTAGTTTCACCTTTTTCTTCCATTCCACAGCCACGTGCTTCAATTTATCTTCTAGTTGGGTCTTCTCTGCTTGATGCTGTTGCTCCATCTCCGATAACTTTCTCTCCAACTCTGATTGCCTCTCGTTAGATGCCATCACCTCAGCCTTGTGATTTTCTGTGATCTTATCAATCTTATTCATTAATTGTTGACGTTCTTCAACCAAAGAAACTTCCATTTTCTCTCTCTGCTCTTTCCAAGTAGACTCTGATTTGGCCAGTGAAGATTCCAACTGTTGCTTTTCATCGGTCAACTTTTGCTCAAGCTGAGCTCTCTGTTCTTTCATCACAGATAGCTGTTTTTCCAAGTCAGCTTGTCTTTCTTGATATTTGGTCAATTCAGTAGCTCGTTCTTCTGTCACAGTTTCTAGCTCTTTCACTAGACGCTGTCTCTCTTCTCCGAAAGTGCTTTCAAGCCTCTTTCTTTCTTCCTCCCAGTTTGACTTCGATTCCGCCAAAGACGCTTCAAATCTTTGTTTCTCTTCGTGTATCCTTCGCTCAAAATCAGCCTCCATCTTGACCAATACTTCCTTCTCCTTCACGTCCATCTGAGCAGTCAGCTCCGTTCGGTGTTTTTCTTGCAAAGACTTCAGCTTGGTAGCTTGTACTTGTTTGAGCTGTTGCAGTTTCTCCTGGTAAGTTTTTCGTAACGAGTTCAGTTTCTCCTCGTGAGCGGCTTGTAATTCAGCAGATCTAGTCTTCTCTTCTTCCAACAGTTTCGCCTTCTCTTCAAGCTTGGACTGAACTGCACAAAGAGCCTCTGTGTGTTCAGAATTTACTTTCTCCATAGCTTCTTTGTGATGGCGCTGCAGCGATTCAACTTCGGCATAATGTTGCTGACTCAGCTTTTCTGCAGTAGCCTTTTCACTTGCGGCACGATCGGATGATAATTTTGCAATCTCCTGATATCCAACCTCCATGGATTTTAGTGCCACCGCATGTTCTTCATTCAATTTCTCTATCTCTCTTTTCTGCTCAGCTTTGAGTTTGGCGATAACACTTTCATGATGTTGTGCCATTTTTGATACTCGCTCGTCCTTACTTGTCAATCCCGCTTGTAGCGAGGCCAACTTCTCTTCATAGCTCACTTTCATTGCCTCCATTTCTTCTTGGTGGCTTGCTAGCTGCTTCTCTACAGCACTTTGATGTCTCTTCTTGAGTTCTTGCATCATGGTTTCACCTTCTTTCTTCTGCTGAGCAAGCACTTGTTCCATTTCTTCCCGCCTTGTCTCAACTTCTTTCTCCAATTCAGCAATGGTGGCATCTTTTTGAGAAACTAGCTGTCTGTACTCTTTCTCCTTGGCAGCTAGCTCTTGACTGAGGCTAGAGGTACGGTCGTCGGAAGCTTTCTGTAACTCTTCCCTTGTGGATGACATGGCCTTCTCCATCTGGCTAATCTCAGTTCTAAGCTGATTGACCGCTTGCTCTTTTTCCTCACTTTTTGTAGTCAATAGCTGCTCCAGCTCATTAACCTTAGCCTTGTGCTCATTTCCGAGTTGCTCAAGCTTTGCTTCAACTTTACTTAGATTGTTTTTCAATTCTTCCTCTCTGGTTTCGTGCTGCTTCAAACTTTCGGCTATTTTTTCTCCCCACTTCTCCTCCATAGCTGCTATCTCCCTTTTGTGGCTACTCAGAGCCGACTCATGCAAAGCCTGAAGTTCTGAATGATCACTCTGCAGGGAACTAAGCTGTGATTGAAGGTCATGGTAAGCAGTCTGAGATGATTCCAGCTGGCCTCTCAAATCTTCTGTCACCTTTGAGAGCTGTTCGTCCTTACCCGAGCTTAAAGCTTCCATTTCTGATTTGATGGAGTGGACTGTAGCTTCGTGCTCCCTCTTTATCTCTTCGAGGCGCGAGTTCAGGGATGAATTATCGTTCTCCAAGCTACTCACCTTGGCTTTACTGGCTGCAAGCGCTTGAGTTAGCTCAGCCTCCCTGCTGCGATGGTCAGATGCAAGCTTGTCTCTCTCTTCTTGAAACTGTTGGGCCATTCTTGCGCTCTCTGTCTTCAATTCTTCTATCACCTTCTGCTTCTCTGAGGCAAACTGTTGCTCTCTCTGAGTCAGCTCTTGCTTGTGCTTTGATTCCATTGCTCCTTTGAGCTTCTTCAGCTGTTCTTTGTGTTTTTGTCTTAACCTCGAGAGTTCATCTTGTAACTGTGAGGCCTGCCCTTGACTATCCGTCTGAACCGATTTCAATCTCTCTTCCGTTTTCTGCAACTGTTCCTCTATGTCGGATTTTTCCCGAGTCAGCGCTTCAACTTTAGCGGTTTGGTCATCGAGCTGTTCGTGCAATTTGGCGAGTCTTGTTGCATGCTCCTTTTTCAATCCTTCCACCTCTGTTTTGTGATTTTCAGACATTTTCTTGAGTTTGGCCTGAATCTCTTCGCCAGAGCTACTCCTGAGCGCATCCAACTCACTTTGATGTGTCCCTTGCAACCGCTCAACAGTTTTATCGTGTTCAGCTTGCATGGACGCCATCTTTTCCTCACCCTCTCTCCGTAAAATCTCAAGTTTTTGAGAAAATTCTTTCTGTTGCGAATCCAGCTGCTCCTTGCCTTCACTTGCCAACTTTTCTATCTCCTGTGAGTGGGCAGTAGCCTGTGCTTCTCTTTCTTTGGCATGTGCTGTTTTCAATCCTTCTATCTCCTTTCCATGTGCTTCTTTTAGAGCGACCATTTCCCTCTCGTGAACGGAATCAGCATCCATCTTTGCCGAGCTCACTAATGTCTCTTTCTCAACCAAAGCTTGCTTCAAAGCCTCACTATGAGCAGACTTCAATTGTTCTAGCTCCTCTTTCGAAACAGCCACCTTTCTCTTACTCTCCTCCACTTTAGCCACCAATTGAGAACTTCTTTCTTTCTCTGTCTGTATCTCTCCCTTAAGCCCTTCAATCTTCTTCAAGTCTTCACTGTGAGCAGATGTAAGTTTCCCCCGCTCTTCTTCCAACGAGGCTACCTTTCTGTTTGCCTCCTCAATCTTAGCTACCAGCTGAACACTTTTCTCCTTTTCTGCCCGTACCTCTCCCATGAGCCCTTCAATCTTCTTCTCCAGTAGGCTTTCAAGCTCTTTCTTCTCTCTAGTAAGGGCGCCTTCCTTCTCTACCAAGGCCTGGGTAAGTTTAGCTACCTCCTCCTTTGACAGCTGCAGCTCGTCAGAAGTTGCCTTGATTCTTCCTTGAAGGTCCGTGTTCTGTTTTCTGAGCTGGCTGACGACCTGAACATGTTTCTCAGAGAGTGCCTTAAGCTTTTTTCTTAGACCTTCTTCACTCCCACCAGCACCAGGTGATGGTGATGGAGGGGGCGGAGTCGCAGTGGGTGTGGCCGGAGTGGGTGTGTCTTTTGATGGTGTGGTGGCAACTGGAGAAACTGCATCTTTCTTATCAGAGACAGGTGTGCTATCAGTCTAGTGGGGAGAGAGAGAGAGAGAGAGAGAGAGGGAAAGGAGGGAGAGAGAGTATAGTATATTATATTGGGTGCATACATAGATACATAGAAATATGACAGCTAATATGCATACTGTAAGAATAGCTATACAGGACATATCTATATTATATCAAAAGTGAAAAACAACACATGATCTCAGCAGTGGCAACTGTTTGGAATGAAGCACTGATAAAACCAAAAAAAATAACAACTGATAGTGAGTATTCACAGTTCCCAATCAAATCACCCCACTTTGCATCACTCGCTCTTCCATGAACAAACAATCCAAACCTCTGGAGTCATGGGAAAGACACGTAACCGGACGGACGGCCGGATGGACGAACAAACGTACAGAAAGGACAACATCAAAAGCTAGTACCAAAAGTGCTTCATGAATGTACATGTACATACGTAAAAGGCAGCCCTACCCTAACTGTACTTACCACAGATAGATAGACCGTGCATGGTTGCTTACGCACTTGAGCATGCACCCAGACCAGGCAGGTTTTGGCATTTATGATGCATGTACGTTCAGTTAGTATGCATTTTTACAACTAATGACAACCTATAAATGCCGGCCGACCAGCAGAGAGGCAGGGAATCACCAGTTGCAAGAGTAGCAAGCAACCAAACAAACAAGCACTATGCACTACACATATGTACGTAGCCAGCCAGAGGATGAACGTGATCTTACATGAATTCATGTAATGCTTCATACGTACGTAGGGTGAGTGGAGTACACACGAAAGCAACAGTGCTAACAGGATGTCAGTTGAGAGTCTGTCCAACAATGTACGGATGGATACAGTTAGTACATGTACAGTGTAGATTGAGGTAAGTGTTCTCTTTCCCTATACCAACATGCAATGACTGGTAAAGGGTCGCCAAACATATTTGCATACCCTAGCTACGTACGTACCATAGATTTAGGATTGAAGTAAGTTTAAGTGTCCAATAATACAAGGGCAATTGTCTGATGCACCATAATATGGTGACGTCAATAATTATCGTACTGACGCATTGTTCAAACTTTTTGGCCAGAGATGAAAATGGGTGCTAACTCTCAACTTGTCAGCGTACAAACAAGTGTGGCCTTAAAAAGCCGAGGTGTGGCCAAAAGTTGTAACGAGGTTAAAAAAACAGGAGAGAGAGAGAGAGAGAGAGAATGAGAGAGAGCGAGCAAGCCAGGGGCGTAGGCAGGGGGGTTTCCCGTTGCCCGGAAACCCCCCCTGGCCTCCAAAATTAATACTTATATATGTAGATAAACGATGAGCAGAAACAGGTAAGGTCTTACTCTGTTATTATCTGTGTTCAAGAACCATAGAACAGCAGAATTTGCATGGTTTTCGATCGTTTTCAAGCAAGTAAGTCAGCACTGGCTCACGTTAGTTAGTAGGCGAAGTCAATAAGTGGGCGTGGCTGCGTAAATTTTCGCGCGCGCTGCGCGCGCGACTGTTTAGAAACCCCCTTCCACAAATCCTGCCTACGCCCCTGCAAGCGCACATGGCATGTTATGTAAGGAGGTTACTGCAACGCTACGTAATTTTTGGCCCTCAGTCGGTGTCAATATCTGAAACATTAGTAGGCAGTTTATTATGGCACTGCGTAATCTCTGGCCCTTCAATATCTGCAGCACAAGTAGGCTATTACGGTGCTACACAACTTCTGGCCCTTGGTCGGTGTCAATATCTGATGCACAAGTAGGCTACTACGGCGCTACGTAACTTCTGGCCCTCGGTTGGTGTCAATATTTGAAGCGAAAGTTAAGTAGGCCTATTACGGCGCTACGTGACTTCTGGCCCTCGGTCGGTGTCAATATTTGAAACGTGATTTGACAACTCCTTGGATACACACACACACACACACACACACAAATGTGTCCATACGTAACCTATGTACGCTGTATGTATGTATGTATGTATGTATATGTATGTATGTATGTATGTACAATAATACAAGTAACTTGGGTTAGGTTTATTAGCCAACAGCTCGTTAGAGAAACTGAGGAAGGGCAACCATTAGCGACTGACCTGGTCAGGTGAGTTCTGATGAAGCTGCTCTGTTTTCGTTCTCAGTTCCTTGTTCAGTATCTCCTATTGGGATGGGAATAAATCAAGAGACGATAATCAAATGCTATTTTTTTATTAATTAATGTGTAAGAAAATGAAATCATTCAGAGTACTATCAGTTTGCTTTACAACATAATATATAATAGCCATGCAAAATGTGATCATCGTTAGCTGGCAAGTGACGACCCTTTACCATATACCTCATTTGCTACCTACATTTCACCTCCAGCAGGCAAAAATTAATGTAGAGGATAATTAATCTTATCAACAGCAAATAATATTATAGTAAACACCATCCCATAAACTAGGCACTGGTACCACAGGATACCAGGCTAACAGCCTGAGGCTATTGTGTGGTGACATGTACATAATAATATGTAAGGTTCAGCAAAAAAACACAATCAGTAGAGTTGGCCCTCTATAATCAAATTAGACATCTCTTTGAACTGTGGACATAGGCACTGTTTATCAGCACCAAAAGGAGGAACATCCAGATAGATACAGGTGGACCACAACAAGCCAGGCACCTGTAATAACCCATTACCCACTACACACACAGTACTCAAACAGTACATTAGTACATTAGGGTCAATAAAGGATATGCACTATTCCCTTTCACATCCTCCTAATGAGGGTATCCATGGCAATCACACCTCATGAAGCCAGCCAGCTGCACTACAGTATTAGAGAGAGCCTAGTATAAACAGGATGAGGTAAATGATCTGAATTAAGAGGGAGAGAGAGAGACAGAGAGATATATTATAATACATATGGCTTAGAGATACACTGGAGTAGTATTATAGTGCAGTATAATGAGCTGTATGGTACTATGATAATGGCCTATATGGGAGAGGAAACACAACCAGTTAGGTCACTCTGTGGAGCAGCCCTACAGTGGCAGCTGCATTGAATTAGTACAATGTCAGTGGTCCAGCTTCTTCCTGCCCACATCCAGGCAAAGGCTGACCACAAAATCAGTGTAGGTCAAGGAGGTCAGCCTGATACAGGATGGTAAGGCAATTAGGCCCAGCTCTTATAGCTACAACTATTGTTCAGCTCAAGTGGTGTGAAAATGTATTATGCCATATAAACACTGTATTAAAAGAAGATTATTATATGTAACTATAATATATGCCATTGTGCATTTGTATGTTATAATTAAATATGCTGCTGTATTTATGTGCATAATTATGTGTGTGGGCGGTACTGTGGGAGAATAGCTTCTTATAGACACAACAGTAAAAGTGAGATCAGTTCAAGGAACCTCTGCACTAGTCTGGCTGGACAGCTACAGACCGAGAGATTTATAATATTAAATTTTTCCTAATAATTATTAGGAAAGTACGTACATGTATTACTAGACCCCCACCCCCCCATAATAGCATGCATAATATTATACTAGGCTCTCCGAAAGTTTGAGTAGTTGTGTATTTTCTTCTCAAAAGGCGGGGAGCTACGTAGGGCTTGGAGGTCGGTCGAGACGAGGCTAGGAAGCCACCGCTCTTCAAAATCAGCTGATCAATTAATTAATTATTCTAACTAATTCAATTTTAGGCTACTGGCAAATATTATATCAACATTGTAAATAATAATATTAGAGTACTCGGGGTGGATTCTGTGAGTGATTTCTGTTAGGATATACAGATCAGCTAACAGACACATACCTGAGGGAAAGTACCAATTAATGTAGTACATTGCACCTGTTATAGCCTTTACTTTTTTATTTTTTCATGCTAGAGTGAATTAAAATGCATAATAACTATTATGCCTCTTGTAGGTAAGGACATGCTTGGATAGCTTAGCTAGAAGAAAATCCCTCCCCCCCCTCCCAACAGGAGTATAGAAATTGGAAAGCTACATGTACGTACGTACGTATGTACATACCAACCAAGGAAGCTGAGCTTGTTTTAGTATGAGATAAGGTACAATAATAATATTTTATATTATTGGTAGGTCCTGGCAAACAAGGCTGGGGGGGGAGGGGGGGCAGGGAAATTAAAGGACAGGATACACCTGGGGACGAGACTACCCCCACCCCCCCTAATCCCCCCTCCCCCCCCCCCCCCCCCCCCCAAAATAATGTACATAATCCTTGACTTATTGACTTATAGCAGTAGCTGCTATTCTTCGCTCACTGGCCATGCAGATCAAGAGTATTTGATATTAGGCTTCTTTTACTAGAACAACACGAGGCTAGCTGAATTTCAGAAGAAAATATCTACATACCTACATAAGCTTAAGGGCTGCAATTTCCACAATGCAGGATTTTTGCAAGATAAGATCATACCCACCTCCCCCCTGCTGGGCAAACACCCATCACAATGAACCATCCTTATTTACTTAGTCTGTTCCTACACCTACATGTTTACGTCGTGTACTGCGTATTCAGAAATTATCTTCATTCCAATATTTGGCTTCTCTTACTAGAAAAACACAAGTCTAGGCTAGATGAAATTCACAAGACATACGTACATACTCCACATAGGGCTGTAATTATATTATTCCAGTTCTCTGGCACAATGTAGGATTTGTGCCCGATAAGATCATTCCCACCCCTCTTATCCCATACCCCCTGCTGGGCACGCACCATCACAATGCACCATCCTTACTTAGCCTTGGCCCATTGCTACACCTGTGCTAGTTGGCTACTACGTATTCAAAAATTATCTTCATTCCAGTATTTGTATTGCAAGGTTTCTGTGTTGTAAATTATACTATGTACATGTACACATGTGTATGTACGTATGTACGGTATAATGATCACTCGAACTGGAAAAAACACCATCTGGTACGAAGGCTACGCTCTGTCTAAATCAGTAAGGGCTCATTGTTCCAAGCGTCCGGTAGAGAAACGGACGATAGCTGAATACTATTATTAGCTGTTCAGCTTCGACGATTTAATTTGAGTCAGTAACATGCCCAATAACATCACTATCATACGAGTATATACCTCGGGACATTTTTCCTGTTAAAGTACAAACGAAAAAAAACAACACCACCACCAAACTGGCACTAAAGGCTCGATTCATCAGAGGTCCCCCTCGTCACGGTTATCTACATATTTTGTACATACTTTCTATTAATTTTGATACATAGATCGGGCATGATCACTCACAATCAAAAATAATTATGTATGCATATCTACTAATTTTGATACATAGATCGGGCACGATCACTCACAATCAAAAATAATTATGTATGCATATCTACTAATTTTGATACATAGATCGGGCACGATCACTCACAATCAAAAATAATTATGTATGTATGTCTACATGTACAAGATATTAGCAAAGCTTAAAAAAAGCTGAACAGCTAATGCCCCCCATCTCATTTCTGTATTTTAACGAATAATGGGCAATAACCACAGACGATTGCAACGAGTAAACTTCACTCATAATAATTGCTCTCATAAACAGGAGGAAAGGGACCATAGTAGCTATAGTATACCCCCTCCCGCTTTGAACCATTGGGGGAGGGGGGGGCGACTGACTACACAGCTGACCAGGGACATATAATATAGTAGATATGCTAGCCATAGTGAAAGAGAAAATTATGTACTTGTAAATATCGTTCGGTACATGTTGAACACATGTACTATGCGGAAGAAATTAATATACGTACATGCCAATTAATCTTTGCATGCAGGCAAGCAGCATGTATAACATTTCCCTAGCACAAATAATAATAATAATATAATACCAGTATCACTACATAATTATCTCAATTAGGGATGCAGAATCTGTGGTCGCTAGCTACTAAACCACAGAGAAGGAAGTGGGACAGACAGGGAGGTCAAGGAGAGCCTACTAAAACTACTTCGAGGAAATTTGAGTGCAGCACAAGTACATGCAACAAGTATACAAGTACAAGTACAAGTAATGTACAGTAAGTAGTACATGTACAGCACATGTATACAGCAATACATGGGAACCTTACAAGTACAAGTACATGTACATGTACATGCATGTGGGAAATATTATTATACTGCTATAGTAGCATGAAGCCCATCCTATATACATTGATCCAGTACCACAGCACTTGTGTACAAATTGTGTAGATGTACATGTATGTATGCATGTACATGTACATGCATGTATAGCACATGCACACCACATGCTCAGTATACCACACAATAGATGTCATACACCACAAGTATTGGCCACCATGGTCCCAGCTATTATCCATGGCCCACCACGTTGCAATTACATAGGGCCCAGCTGCTAGACTCCCTGCCTCTGATAAAATGCCATTAGGGTAACGAGGAAGGTCACAAGCGGGAAGCAAACAATTAGTGTGTCAAAACAAATGATCATTTAATTTTGAGGGATAGAGAGAGAAATAGAGGGAGAGAGAGGGGGGGGGGGAGAGAGAGAGGGATGTACAGATAGGGAAAGGTACGTACATCAAATATTTTGATAGTAGATCTTGAGCAGAGTACACCAATTACCATATGCCACGGATGTTGACTTTCAAACATATCATATCAGCCCCAATTCTTTGTATACACTATTCATACAGTTATACATCCCTAGCCCTGCGGCCCCACCACACAATACGTATAACACTGAGCACCGTACTACCCTTAAGTATCTACATTATCTACAACATATGCAGTCTGGTAGTCCCTTCTCTGCTAGGTGGATACAAAAACATCCACGGGACAGAAATTATGATTCTACATACAATGGGAGGAAAGTACACACACACACACATACACAAAAGGGGGGAAGATTTGCATAGGCGTCCAAGTATTGGGACGAAATTACCGTGGCATAGATCGTACGATCGTATCACAAACAGCTAACGGTTTATTCCAAATAAGGAAAAAAACCACAGAGCTGATCGATCGCTTATCTTAATCAGCAGTTTAGGACAAGTTACAGTTTTTGAGATACACACATGTAGTAGGTATTGCAAACAAACGATAGCCAATTGGGGCTATCATGAAATGTGTGTTAAAAATGATTTTTTTTTTTACTTAGCCTAACCTTTTCTGACTGAAGCTGAATGATCTTTTCCTTGGCAAGTTTGAGACCATCTTTGTACTTGGCTAGCACTGCTTCTAGAGATGACACCTGTGCATATGTGTGTGTGTGTGTGTGTGTGTGTGTGTGTGTGTGTGTGTGTGAGAAAGAGAGAGAGAGAGAGAGAGAAAGAGAGAGAGAGAGAGAGAAAGAGAGAGAGGGAGAGAGTGTGAGAGAGAGGGAATCATTCAATTTTCAAATAAAATTGGCGGCAAACCGCTTAGAAATTCATATTCACACAAATTTCCGCAAGACTACAAACACTGCCAACCACACACCGCACACGGTACCACACATAATATCAGCAGCTTAGACCCCCCAAAAACCCACTTCCACAATCCAATACCGAGGTCTAGCCTTGGAGGCACCAGGCAGCTTAGCCGCTGGAGATCGCTCCTCGAGGCAATCATATCAAATCATCTTGGGGTCCACACCACACACAGCACACACAGACAGCAAAAACCACAAGCGGGTTACACCAGTGTACACACCAAAAAGCCAAAAAGTCAAGAAGAAGCTAAGAAGCCATAGCAGGCTAAAGAGATCTCAATCTGGCTTAATTAAGCAATCCATCCCTAAGCATATTATCATCTCAGGAGCTCCATACCATATAAGCTATAATAGAGGTCCCAAGGCTCACAAATTTCCAGCCCAGCCTTCGAGTCTAGAGAGAGCTAGGTGATATTAAATTTTGTGGTTAGGTAAGCCATCCCCCCATGCCCCTAGGCATATTATCAAAGTCATCTGAGCCTAGGATTCCA
Source organism: Cliona cf. orientalis (assembly GCA_963930775.1). Classification (NCBI taxonomy): domain Eukaryota; kingdom Metazoa; phylum Porifera; class Demospongiae; order Clionaida; family Clionaidae; genus Cliona; species Cliona cf. orientalis. The sequence continues at coordinate 656,118 of OZ005699.1, read as the reverse complement.
AAATTTCAGCCTTCAAGTCTAGGAGGTGCCTAATTGTGATAGTCCTAATATGATTAGGCAAGCCATCACCTCAGGCCCAGGCCCCCAAGTATATCAAGCTCATCTCCATTACATGGCCAGAGACAGCTACGTAGCTAAGTAGCTAGCCAGGCCCAAATTAAGGCCACAAATTTCAGCCTTCAAGTCTAGGGGCGCAAGTGTGACATGATTAGGTGCTAATGATTATGCCCTTCCTATAAATCTATTACTATCAGCTCATCTCAGACTCAACATCCTCCTAGCTATACAGCCTTTTGTGCAGTCCCATGCAGGCCCATTCCCAGGTTACACGTGGGAAGCATGCAGCATTGGGAATGGGAATGGGAATGGGCCCCGGACCAGGCTATATACTAGTAGCCTTCAAGTCTAGAAAGCTGGAGGGATGAGATTAAGTAAGCCATGATATCAGCCACCTACATTCAACTAGAGCTCTGTAGAGCACATACCCCGCGCGCACATTGTGCAATCTATAGATTTACTTTCGGTGCATGGCTATAATTTTGTAAACTTCAGAGAAATACATGTAGAAATGCTACTTAGCCTACTGGGGGTTTCGGTAACACTTGAAAAAGCGCTCCGTCTGCACCTATACCTACCCCAGACTAGGAAGATATGAATTTCTACCTATTATATCTTTTGTAACTAGAGCTCTGTAGAGCACATACCCCGCGCGCACATTGCACAATCTATAGATTTATTTTCAGTGCATGGCTATAGCTACTTTTGTGAACTTGAGAGGAATAATGGAAATGCTGCTTAGACGGTTGTTCCGGTGACACTTGAAACAGCCCTCTCTGCACCCAGACTAGGAAGACATGAACGTGTACCTATATTATTTTGTTGTAATAATAGTATAGCTATCTTACATACTGATTGGTTCCATGGGGCTTTTGATTTCAGTCACTATAGACGTCACGAGCATTATTTAGAACATCGACGATCTTTACCAGTCATACGCTTGTTAGTTGTGCGCATGAGCAGAAAGCACAATGGGCATGCATGATGCATTAATGGGCACTGTCGATAGGCGTGGCTACGGTGGCCAACAAATAAGCACTATTTGTGACGCTCGTGGACCGTATGCCTCGATTTGACGCACACTGAAGCCATTTTTTCGCCGAATTCGATTGATTCGTTGTGCTTACGAGTCGCTTAGACGCCTACATCTCGAGATATGGCGATTTTTGTGCTAACAACGACAACAACGACAACAACGACGACGACACAACCGATTACTTTACCCCTTGCGCATGCGCGCGGGGTAATGAGGTATCTAGGGCAAGTAATTTTCCATTTAGCTCATTAATAAAAGCCAAGAAGCTTAGAAGCCAAGAAGCCAATAAGAGCACCTACTGGGTACAATATCACATCCGGCCGAGGGGAAGTTAGAACAATAGAAGAACAGAAAAATGGGAGCGAGTTTCACACTGATCTCAAATAGAAGCCTATGCTAGCTGCATGTATAATGAATAGCTTATTTCATAGCCACTGCCTAAACATGGTGATAGCGGGAGATTATTCTTACAGGTACATGTATATTGATGCCCCTGTGTTGAAAGATCTAATCAATGAGCTTATGAGATCAATTTCACAAAGAAAAGGAAAGATAAGAAGCAAGAAGCTCAGCTAAGGAGCTAGACAATTACCACCTCTCTCTCTCCCATCCTGCAAGGGAGGGAAGTTAGAATAATAGGACAACAGCAAAACGGGAGAGACCAATTTCTCACTGATCTCATAGAGAAGCCTAGCGTTGGTATTATAACACATAGCTGATTTCATACATCGGACTGAATTGAACGAACTCTATAATAGCGGCCGTGGTACTTACCAAGTATGGAAACAGGAATCACTACCTGTTATGGTATACGTATTAAATACCATACTGGCTGGTAGCCTAGCTAGCGTATACTACTAATAACGAACATTCTTGGGCCGGCTTGAGTGCTTCTGAGCAACATCGCTATTATATATAGTATTCACTTTCAAAAATAACTAACTAGGGTTGTTTTATTGTTTATACTGCCATAAATCAATGTAACCACTACATACTTTTATGGTAGCTAAAAGATGTGCGTTAGTTGCTAGGTAACACAAGGAGCCCCAGTTATATAGTTAGTCTAAGTGAGTGAAGTACTGTAAGCCTTCTTCATCAAGGTCATCAAAGGACTGAACTAAGCCAAGCTCTTCTTTCAGAAATGTACCCATAAACACACTACATGATTAGATAGAGCACATATTGTACATGTATTATTATACATATATATTATATGTCAGTAATAATGAACAGCTGCATAGCTGGTTGCCTGGTTACAACTGAAATGCTATTGTGTATGGACAGATCAAAGTCAGTGGAGTTAAACAGAGAAGCATTACACAGCTATACTAGGGCCTTTGGTGAAATTAATCACCAGTCAGTATAGATAATGGAAGGAAGGTTACTGTAATAATTTATAATTAATGATAATCCCCGCCTGGAGGGCTGAAATTATTTAGCTAGCTTAAATTACAAATTTTGCACTCTAGCTAAACAGCTATCTAGCTATTAGCAGCATATGGCAATTCATCTCCGCTATTTGATTCAAATTTTAACGACAAATTATTACACGTATTAAGATGGTCCACCTGTTCTCGTTCCTATGAAGCTCAAGTATAAGTAGCCGAGCTACATATACTGTGAAATCTATAGCATCTGATGACCACATATCGCCGTGAAGAACTATCACAATTATGAGCAGAGCCATACTTAATTTGCAGTTATATAGAGATACATAGCTATCTCACTTGCAATTGGTCCAAGTATAGGCAATCGTGGTGGTTCATATGGCCTGCTAACTTCATTAGTACGTACGTATGCTCACATCAGTATGAGCATGCATATGGCAGCTATTAGTTGTGCCGAATTCAATATCGCATGTGAACACTTGCAGCTGACTCAGCTGTCTGGTTGCCATGGTTACACTTTGTACAGCCGAGATCTAAGCAATTACTGCAGTTTTATTATAGAGTAATATCATTATAATTATGGAGTGTGTCCAACATAATAGGTACCTCGTGATATATGGATAGTGTTTACACAATGGATCACAGACATGCTGGCCCTACTCACAACTATCATTTTTTTGCCTCGCTTGATAGTAGTTTTGAGAAATAAAATTCAAAATGTTACCAATATGTCTCCGTCCCACACAATAGCCTTGCTCTTATACCGCATACAGTGACCATATTGTGCGCTGGGAGGTATCTATTATGGACCGTTGTTTGTCACCAACTTAACACAGATTAAGGAAATTGAGATTCGTTCCTATGTAGCTGATATACAAGACTAGTAGCTAAAAATAGCACTACCAGACAGTCATATCATCAAAACATACTCATGCAAGCCTCTATTGCAGAGTGAAACTTCAAAGAGTAGGCAAAAGAGTAGGTACCAAAAGTGCAACTGCAGACAGCTTTAACAATTTTGGCCTAAAATTAATGTCTGGCTTGCAGCTGCATGGGTGTCTAGCTACTCAGCTATTAGAGAGAGAGAGGGGGAGAGAGAGAGAGAGATCTTCTCTAGATAGAGGGTTCAATTAAGGAGATTATCCTAGCCCCTGGTCCCAGAATCAGATCCCACAAGTGGAAAATCCGATGTAGGCCCAGACCACCAAAACACCTCCAGCTGGCTATGCATGCAGCACATGTACAGCAGTGCATCTGCATGCCATGCCATGCCATGCCTGTTGGTCTGTCTGATCTGGGAGCCAGTCTGGTGCTCCAAGGCTTAATTGGTGGACAATAGAATATTGATAGGTGGATTAATTATATCAAGAGGCTGACCTGGTTTGTGATAATTGGGTGAATTGTGGTTGCCCAGCCCAAAATATCTATCTCCACCACTTCCTGGCGGCCATTTTTTTTGTTTTGTTTTGCTTCTTGCATGGCGACAAGTTGGAGTCTCCTTTGTGGAGCTGGTTCTGAAGTGCATTATCTTAAGATTATCTGGTACCCTCTTTTTCTCTCGGTTGCTATGGGCGACGTACATGTGCATGACACAGTGTACCTTGTTTACCAAGTGTTTTTTCTTGATAGAGGTTGCACCACCTATGGATTGCTGTCTCCAAAAGACCCCTCCCTCTCTAGCTAAAATAACACTACCAGACAGGCTGAGCCCATCCCGACCCATCCCTACTATGATGTACATTGCATAAAATTAATAGGTCCTTAATCGCCCTTGGTAGCAGTTACCATAGCAACATGATTTTCAACGGAGAGGTGATAGAGGGTCATTAGTATGTTAACAGGTCAGTAGTGACTGCTACCAAAATAGTTAGATGTTGGTTTGAGTCACTACTATTGACCCATTAACATACTAATAACCTTCTATCACCGCTAACTATCCCACAATTTGGGGTTGAAAATTATGTTGCTATGGTAACTGCTACCAAGACATACTACTGACAGGATAAGCAGACAATAAGCAAAGATTTGACCTGCACTGTCTGTATAATATGTACATACTGGGGAAGGTTACATTGGTTGATAGCTCCAAGTAACTGGGTTTTTGTGGTCAGTGACAGCCTCTTAGCTCAAGTAGGGCCTCTGATTGTTGGCCGTGATAAGCCCTGGGCCTGGGCTAGCTATCTAGCCATAGCTACCTTACCACATCCAGCTGTTATCGTTATACTATAAGATTGTTGGTGTGTGTCGTCCGTTACGGAAGATTGGCGGAAGTGGCCTTCGAGCATTCGAGCATTATTATGGATCATGGATACATAAGTATAACATAGTATAGTACATACGTAGCATCAGCTTACATGGTTACTATGGAGACAAACAAAAGAGAGAGCATACGAGAGAGAGAATAATATTATTATTAAAGTTATAGCTGATTATCTAACGACGTAGCTTACCACAGGTGCATTGTACACTATTATGTATGTACATATGTATGTACATACTCCAGAGCTGTACTGTGACACTAGTAGTAATACTACTACACGTAGGCACACGTACACACAATTTTTTGTTTATTCTTTCTTGTACGTAGTATAGGGAGGCATAATAATTTGTTGGTAGTTGCCTAGCAACCAAAGCAATTTGCCAGCTATGGGAAGGGGGTGGGTCATCATAAAGTAGGCCAATGATGAACAGAGGTCAACTACCAACAAAAATTAGTTATCTGACAGTAATTGGGGTGCACTTGACCATGCATCTCATGCACCCCAATTACTGTCAGATAACTATTATGTGTAATATAGAAGCTTATAATCTACAGCTGAACGATGGCACAACATTCTGACTTGTTGAGCAAGTTGCTTTCCAACATTGAAGTTATAGATAGAGAGGGGGAGAGAGACAGACAGACAGAGAGAGAGAGAGAGAGAGAGACAGAGAGGGAGAGAGAGAAAGAATCTCTATTTCACTTGTTTTGGAATTCCTTAACTTCCAAAGCTCAAAGTATTCTATTTTCACTTCTCTCTAGCGTAAACACTGGTACTGAAATGTTTGCCGTACACAATCGAAACAGGACTACTATTCACTATTATACTCAACTATGGGGTGTAGGCACGTGCAGATACACGCATTTGTTATTGTATACAATATATCTCATTGCAAGAATATAATTATAGTAATGATTTATACAAACTCCTGCATTTGCATACAGCAAAACAAATCAATATGGCTAGAATTTCAAAAAGGAGCAGAGAGAGAGACAGGAAGGAAGTAGGTATGAGGCAACCAAGGTTGCTTTAATTTCTCTCGCTCCAGTGAGGTCACCTCCTCTTAGTAAAACCGCACAGCTGACTCTTAATTCAATTTAGCTCCTCAGCCCACTTTAAGAAAGACCACAAAGTTCTCATTGGATAGACTCCAACAGAAGCCAGCCAAGTCAGACATGATCACTGCAGCTGCCACCACTCTCTCTCTCTCTCTCTCTCTCTCTCTCTCTCTCTCTCTCCTTCTCCCTCCTCTCCCCTCTCTCTCCCTCTCTCTCCCTCTCTCCCTCTCCCCCACTCCCTCTCCCTCTCTCTCTCTCTCTCCACCTCACCCCCCTGTCCCTTGCATCCCCTGTCCCTTTTCTCTCTGAGACTCATGACACAGCTGACATTTAATCGAGTTAAGCTCTCAATCCATTTTGTGAAGACCACCAACTTCTCCCATTGGATGGACCCCAACAGAAGCCACCAGCATCACTCGGGATACCTGACACTTAGCAACCGAGAAATTGGCTCCATTTTTCAAACTGGATTGAGCTAATGTCCCTTCTTCCACATCAAATGAAAGGCCAATAAAGGGGTGTTTGGACGAGCAAATAGAAGCCAAAAAAAGTACCTACCTACTTTAGCTTTAGCTAATGGCCGGATATTCTCGCCGCTGTTGGTAAGAAAATACGGCAGAGCCTGTCTATAATGGACACCCTTGGGCCAACGATCAGAGGCTGCAATAGAGAGAGAGGGAGAGGGGAGCTAGCTACATAGGTGGCTGCTTTATAAAGAGGTGTGTAATGTACGGAGTTTTGCCACTTGGATCTTGAATTACATATACATGTAAGTGGTAATAACAAGGAGGTGACGTGGCTAACATATACAGTGACCGTGCACTATACACTAGTACCACCTTGTTAGAAGTAAGGCTATCATTTTCTGATCTAACTATGGTAAAAAAAATCATATCTTTTTACCTTTGCTTTGGCTTGCTCCAGCTCTGAATTGCTCTCGGCAGAAGTGGGTGTGGCTTGTGAGGCAGTGGAGGCAGAGTCCAGTGACGTACGTTCTTTCAGAAGTTTGATCTGTGAGAAGGTGACGGTGTGATTGTGTGTAGGGGGGGTGGGGGGAGGGTGCATATGTGAGTGTGTGTGTGTGTGTGCATGTGATGGTTGATTAAAGTGTGTACCATTTGACAAAGAAAAACAATCAAATTGTTTTGTTATTGTGATGGCGGATACACGGGCACGCTCGTACATCACATGCATGCTCGTATTTAGCTACAACATGATAGCATCACCTTCATGCATCAGTGCACATACGAAACATATACACTCTTTTAAGACTAAATTAAGTCGAATTTGTATTGTTTACGAGAAGATAAGATTCAGATACATACACGATAGATAGTGAACCAACCAACCTCAGCCATTGTAACTAGCATAATAATGTACGTAAAATTTTAACATAATACAAACTCGAGCTCTCTATAACTCGCCAGAGAGAGAAGTACTGTAACAGCACTGTACATGTATGTATGTATGTATGGGTGTATGTGTTTTGTATGCCGAGCTAGCAAATGTGAAAGTTGATGGAGTTATTGTAGTCCAAATGTGGCGGTTAGTTTTCAATACAAGGCAGCTGTTTTTGATCACTGCACACACACACACACACTCGGTAATCACTGCAATACATATACTGATATAATATAGTCAAGGCATAGAGTACATAATATTGTATATGTATATGAGATTATAGGATGTACGTTGCTTCAATTTACGCGGAGAAATTATATTTGGAACCAGCTGAAGTAACAAACTCGTTAAAGTTAAAGGCCATTTTCCTTGTAATGGCAAAAACCATGTACACTGTATGTACATATACCTTAAATATGGATTGAAAATAAGTATTATCTCCATTGATGATAAACATACTGCATGCATAAGCATATCGTTTACATGTAGGAATTCTCTAAAACTAGTCGGTCATAGTCTTGAGTGAATGCTTTGAATTAGAGGAACAGATAGTTAGCTTCTTGTGAATTGTATTAATGTGAGAGAGAGAGAGAGAAAGAGAGAGAGAGGGAGAGAGGGAGAGAGAAAGAAAGGGAGAGAGAGGGGGGGGGGGAGAGAGAGAGGGAGGGAGGGGGAGAAAGCATGACATTGCGTAAGCTGCTACATTCAGAGCAGATGTAGAATTTGTGAATTAGCACTAATGCTTTCCAACAACCAACCGATTCTAACAAAACACTTTTCATTCAACACAATTACATTATTATTCATGTATCGAGATTTTGACATAATCCACTTTTCTACACAACAGTGCCGTACACAAGCGTATATATGGCAACTGTGTACTTATTTATACATGTACGTCTCAATAAAGATGTTGATCTAAAGTTGAAATCAGCACGTGAATAACTTGAATAAACATCGCTTCGCGGTTGCTACGTACCCTAACTTCCATAGTCCCACTAAAAAACAGGTCTAACGAGATTCACAGCTGTTTTGACAAGTCGTGGCCTGTGTAAAGCATAAACAGCTGACTTTATATAGTTGATGGACGCTAGTTTGTGCAGCTAAAGTGGCCGTGAATCTAATTATCCAGCACCATGTATAAAATTACGCCTATTTATACACTATTATGTCATTGTTATTTATAGCGGTGCCATGGCAACTGAAGCATGTGCCAAAAGGTATAATTGGTATCGCCCATTAGCAGTTTCTATTTTCAAGTGGAGTGTTTATGAGCTAAAAAATCTTTACCTCTGAGGAGGTCAGGCACACTTTAATGATATTCACGACCTCCCATGTAGTGTAGAGCATTATTATAGCCATGTACGTATTATGCATCTGATAACCTTTTAAGATAATCGCACCTGCTCAAGTGTGTAGTCTACGCCATTATTAAACATTCACCCTCCCCCCTCTCCCTCCTATATACCCCCTTGAGAGAGAGGGGGAGGGTGTGAATAAAGAGAGGGAGAGGTTACAAACAGCTATAGAGAGAGAGAGAGAGAGAGGAAGGGAGAGAGGGAAAGGCAGGGGAGGGAGGGAGGGAAAGAGAGAAGGAGAGAAAGAGAGAGGAGGTAGAGAGAGAGAAGAGAGAGAGAGAGGGAGAGAGAGAGGGAGAGGAGGGGCGAGGGATGCATAAACAAGCACAAGGGTGTTGGCCATGTGGTGAAGATGCAGTCACAAGATAATCATGATAAACAGCAAGTCTGGCTGAATTCTTTTGGAAAAGAAATGGTGTACTGCACAGAATGGGGTGTTTATTCAAATTTTTAGCACACTTACTAAAATCATATGATCTTCTAACAAGTCTTGCATAAGCCACCTAAATCTATTTTTAGTGACTAGTTAGATCTACTTAGGCACTATAACATAATTATTTTTGGGGAAAAAACACATTTTAATGCCTATACCATATACCTACCCATTATCATACCACTTGGTCTATTTTTGTTCCACATTATGGGCCTATATATAGCCAAGTGGATAACCTAAAGCTGCTGTGTACTGAGATTCACCACGCTGTCAACTGACACCTAAAATAAAAATTATTTTACGGTATAGTATCTCTTCTTTAGTACGCCAAGGTACTGTATATATACGTATACATAGGCCTGTTATTATGCTACGTATGTATGTACATGTATGTACCATCATATGACATGTAAACATCAAAAGTAGTTTATTACCTAAAGAAACATTGCTATTTGACCAAAATTAAGGTCACATGTGTACACTTCAGTCATATAACGTACAACATAATAATAATAATATTATGCATGCAAGGAAATGTCTGTAGAAGCGCCGATCAGTAGTTTTCCTTCACATTTGTAGCTACTCTCTCTCTTTTTGAAAAGTACACAGCTTTAAGATTCCTTTTTCTGGGAGGGCTTTGTGTACATGTATATATACACAGGCTCTGAATCACTGGACCAGTTAGGCAGAAGGCTTTGCTTCTCTGTGTCCCCACTACGATCAATATGGGCATGTCCATATTATATGTACGCACGCACACATATGTACGCATAGAAGATTTTGCTTGATTTGCTTCAAAGATTGGTTTAGGTTACTAAGATAGATATGGGTGCCTAAATATGCATGAGCTACTTGAATAAATGTACGTACATGTAGGTATGCACATAAAGGTATATAGGTACTCGTGAGCGAGTGTTATTACAAGCACAAGTCAAGGAAGAGAGGCTGTTATATAGAGAAGCATGCACTTTATTATTATATTCTGAAGCTTCATTCCAAGAATAGAGCATTCCAGGTAGGAATGGGAGGTCAACAATAACACAATATAAAAATTGATTCAAAACATACACCCAGACACCTAGAGAGGGGGGATTCAGGTTAAAAGGAAGACGGTCAAAGTACATACTCGCATGTCCTGTTCTCTCTCTCCCCCTCATTCTCTCCCTCCATACAACCCCCCCCTCCCTCCCACACACACACAAACTCATACACAAGTAGCCAGGCAGCCCCCTACATGTAGGCAAACATCTTGAATGGAGGAATCGAAGAGGAAACAACGGCTATTCCTGGTTAACAAAATTCACCACACTGTACTGTCAAGTTTTTAAGTATGTTCAACCTTGAAAGCCACAAGTACAGGTACATGTATATAATTATATGCATATATGCATTCAGCTATTGTCAGTATATGATACATACATGCATTCAGCTATCGTGAGTGTATGGTACACAAACACGACACTGTAAGTATTTTCAGTAAACAGTTTATCATTGGTGAGTTTATTGATTACATTTTCAGCATGAAGTAGAGCACGTTTCAACCGTGTTTACTGACAACAGGGCACAAGATGTGCACATAGTACGTACATATAACTTATCATTTCTGAGCCCATCTCTAACTCTCTCCTTCTCCCCCTACCTCTCCCTCTCCCCCCCCCCTCTCCCTCCCTCTCCCTCTCTCTCCTTTTCTCTGCTTCTCTGTTTCCCCCTCTCTCTCTTTCTCCCTTTCTCTGCTTCTCTCTCTCTCACACACAAACCTAAGCATAGTCGCTCATAAATCTCAACCCCAAGGACATAATTTTCTGAGAAAAACAACAATTAACATACTCCTTACACATGTACACAACACAATAACCTGTATATGTAACAAATTTGACCTTGTGCCCATACAAAATTACAAGAATATAATATTTAAATAGAGGAAGAGCTGGATCTAGATTCCAAGAAGATGGTACACAAGAGTACAGGCTAGGCATATTATATAGGTACATGTACAAGTATATGTACATGGGATTGTACAAAACTATACTACCTACATAATAATACTATGATACACATAAACTTGTATAATACAAATTTTATCCCATAACTATTATACTCTTACTATTAACTACAGATACATGTAGGAATGTGTGCATGTACATGTGTACATGTAGTTGTATAAGGAAATTAAATAATTCTTTATTGCTTTCCTTTGCATAGCGATGGTATCCTCGGATTGGCTAGTAGCTGCAGCTGCATCTACGTAGCTAGCTATAATATTATAGTACACAGCTACTCTCTTGTGTACTAGTATAATTATTATCATAACAAGATATCAGCTGGTCATGGTCTCACACGTGTCCATGTATATACACTCGTATACAACTTGTAATTTGTATTGTACAAGGTACATGTACATACATACATAGATTTGTACGGGAGTATCACGTATACTAAACTTGTTTGTTGGTACGTAGTTGCTTAGCAACCAACGTTTTTATAGGCAATTTGCCGGCTATGGGAAGGGGTTGGGTCATCATAAAGTAGGCCAATGATGAACAGAGGTCAACTACCAACAAAATAGTATATCTGCCAGTTATTGGGGTGCATTCGACCATGCATCTCATGCACCCCAATTACTGGCAGATAACTATTATATACATGTAACATGTACATAAATTACAGTAATGTACTGGGCAACTTACAAGGAAAGGCTACCTACCTACATGTATCTGCGTGTGTAGTTTAATATTGTCTTATGCTCCTACGTTATTACATAATAACTATAAATCTATGGTTTGTTTATGTAAAGTGGTGTGGTTGCCATGGTGATCAAAGCCCAGCTCTATCAGTTGTTTGTGAGAACACTGCAGTCAGCTTCTCACACACACACACTCTCTCTCTCTCTCTCTCTCTCTCAACTCGCACAGAGTAAGACGAAAGGTTCCAAGTTCACTAGTAATACCACAACAAGTGGTGAACTCATCATAACACAAGTTGAAATCGTGCGAAAATATCCGCTGCACGCTTTTGATTTCACAACACAACCGCAATGCCATGGAACCAAAGCGTAGACATGAGCAAGCTGGACGCCTGGCTAAATTTAGATACCACAGTAAAATCCAGCACCAGTGGTGGCTAAATACATAGCTACTACCTAAATTTAGCAATACAGTGGCGCTTAGCCACCCTTGGGACCGGGAGAAAAATTAATGTTCTAATTGGATCTATTACAGTGAGATGATCTCATCTTACGGATTAAGCTGCCCTACATACACGAAATTAAATCTGCACAATTAGTTGGTTTAAGCCATCATCCAGCATAAGCACTCTGCCCTCCAACCTTGGTCTATTCAGCCAACCACTGGGGTATTGGGGGTATTAGCTGCCAGTACACTCTGGTGGAGTCTGGGGGGCTGCATGGCTGTGGGCCTCTGGGCTTCTGGCTAGCTAATCACATTAGTATAATGAGGTGAGATTTGAATGAGGTAGACCTAAGTTTGAATTTCAGGGACGTGCACTCTCTTCCCTTTCAATAGAACGTCTATAGCAGGTATGCATGTAGGTGCAACGTCCTGTTTTTATAGCACCTATACTGTAACTGTAGCCCCCTTCCCACATCCATGCATTCCTAGCTATAGATCTGTTTAAAAATTGAAAAAGGCACAGATATTGGGGACAGGCAACAAAATCAATTCCATAAGACAAAAAAAAACTGCTATTGTATATGCAGCACTTTTAATGAATTCCCTCCATCCAACCCCCCCCCCCCCCCCCCCCCCCTTTCCAAACTTAAACAATTTTAGCACGGATATGAGAATAGTGGGATGAAACAACAATCATTTGATGGTCAGCCACAGCTGGGTTGATCCCCCCCCTCCCTCACTGACAGTAAATCAGTCAGTACCTGCTCTTGATTAAGAGCTTCACTGCTTCAGCGGCTCGAGCTAACTCAATAGCAGGAGCCTACTGCATGAGTACACATCCTGGTAATACACAATTAACCAGACAGTTAATTAATTTTAAAATCATAGGGGTTCCTGAAGCTTACTGCTGTAAATCTTAATATTAACGTCGGCAAGTTTTACCGAACAGTTAAGTTGTCCATGGAGAATCTTTGTTTATTTCATGTCATTATATTATATCCCCAAATCATTATTGATCTCAAATAAAGTGAAAGATACGGTAGCTAACTTAGAGTTAGGGTACCCCCGCTCTGTTCTGCTTAAAAATTGAATAATTAAGGTACAAGTGTGTCATGTTATTGATGTGAACTCTAAATTGCAACTGTAACACTAACATGGGTATGTACATTACTATACTATGTATGGGAATTCCATTTATATGCAACGTTAATTATTATTATGAACAAATATCATTGTGGGTACTGATAATTATTTGAAAATTAGCACAACAGCGTATGTTATCCATGGGAATGCATCTGTACCAAACGGACAGTATTTTCCATTTTTGATCTAACTTTAGGCAGTACATGCTCACATGGTATTTTGTACATAGGTATACATGCAGGGTAGCTAGCTTTATATGAAAGTACACACATACTACAAACCGGTGATACAACCGCTCATGTACTTGCTTATGATATTCAAACAGGATGATATTGAATTAATATCTACATAAGGTATGCAGCGGTGATGTGTCCCATGTAGCGCGTGTGAAATGTCTGTGAAATAGCGTCAATATTTGAAGGAAGTTAGTGCCTCGGTGCTTCCACATGTGACTTGTAATGTAGGTACATGTAGGCTAAACACCCCCCCCCCCCATCACCGATTACGACTACTTGCATGCCACCTTTCACGTGGTTTTGTAGTTTGTACCATTTTTGACAGAGTGACTGTAAATTGGTGTAAATTTTATAATTAGTTACTATTTCGAAATGCCTCCTATATTGTAGCTCTTCCTTGATTTGGGTGGCTAAATATGGTATGAGACTGTGTATTGAATGTACATCTCTCTCCCTCTCCCTCTCTCTTTCTCCCTCTCTCCTTCTCCCTCTTTCTTTCTCACTCTCTCTCTCTCTCTCTCTCTCTCACCTTACCTGCATCTGCATGACATTAATCTTTTCATCCTTCTCCTCGAGTGAGACTCTAAAGCTGTCCTCCATGTGGACCTTAGCCTGCTGGTCCAGCTGCTGGATCTCCTTCATCTCCGACAGCTTGCGCTGGAACTTCTTCTCCGAGTCAGCAAAGGTGGTCTTCAAAGAATCGTGCTCTTTTTGGAGATTACGGTGAGCTTCCATGAGCTAATGGGTGAAGGGGGAGAGATAGAGAGAGAGAGAAAGTTATTTTGCAGTGCGACAGCCATTTCATATAATGCACAATGCCATAATTTTTGACATTAATTTTTGACAAAAATAAATTTCCCAATCTACGATAATAAAATCCACCATATTTATCTCCCACCTGCACGAAGTACGTAACAGCAGCCATAATACTATTATCATGTACCCACGGTAACTCTCCCTCTCTCTCTCTCTCTCTCTCTCTCTCTCTCTCTCTCTGTATAGAGCTGTGTGGCCATACATAACATACCTATGGTGGAGGTGGCCATGGCTGGCTTCAATCAGGCCTAGCAATTATTGACCTGGAAGAAATTCCCCAGCTATTGGCGTGCAAGGCTTGATGGTTTGAGGGCATAATGAGCGTGCATGCATATGACTTCATACAGAGGGCTTTTGTGTATTGGGGTGATATTAGTGGGTATCACGGAAGAGAGAGAGAGAGAGAGAGAGAGAGAGGAAGGATAGGCTACCCAGGATAAAGTGATCATGATGCTATAAAATGTGTGGGTAGATCCCCAGCTGTCGAGCTAAAACCACCAATCACAGCACTGAACACAAGCCCACCACTAACTGAATCAGCCTCATTAGAGATACAGGTGGACAGGCTCCTAGGAGGGATCACACCAAATAACACAATAATTATACAGCATAACATACCTATGGCTCAGTATGTACGTAATTGCGCTAGAGGGAAACCGTGTAAATGCAATGTAATTAAGATTGGTGTATAATAGTACATTCTGAAGGTCCAAAACATTCGTTCCAGGACAGATGTACACACATGAGGGACACATACATGTACAACTCACAAGTGATGGTAAACTACCAAAATCAAGTCAATCACTATAGCAACTGATTCCAGACTAGAAGCAACAGGGGATTGCTCTAATTTCTACCTCTCTCCTCCCTAAACCAATCCGACATGTTTCATGTTTCGGTGGATTAGTTAATTAAATTAAAGTGAGGGGGCAGGGAGAGAGAGGGGAAATAGAGAGGAGGAGAGGGGGGAAGGGGGGGGGGGGAGAGAAACAAACCTTGACAAGATTGAATTCATTAAGGATAATAACCGGCTAATTATATTATGTAATGGACACTCCCCAGTTCAGGAAAATGAGTCACATACAAAAATAATGTGTCATGACTTGCATGCACACAAACCTAAGTCAGACATGCATTCATCTCTGAGTCACTGTCGAGCAGATCAGAGTATGTCTGGACAAAATTAATACTAAAAGTGTATCAAGCCACGTCTGACTCAACGAGTCTATAAGCCCCTGACTGCATACAAATTTCTTTCTTCCTTCTGATGGACAGGGGGGGGGGGGGGGGGGGATGAGGCTATATACGTAACTGTGCATCCATCCAATCCCATCTCTCCCGGAGACTCTGTTCCCTTTTTGTAATTCAACCTCCCCACCACCCAACAATCCGAACGTGCACGGCTCTAACCACTCCATAATTGCCCCCAACCTCCAGCTATGCTAACAGGCTCATTTAGAACCTATAAACCAAGCTCCTTGGTTAACCAGCACTTTTGCATAGGCTTCCGCCACTGGCCACAGTACCATATGGCACTACACTGCCTGCCATGACAACATGTTACATCTACATGTACATGTACATGGGCTTGTAATTTTGAACATGCAAAGTACATGGGCTAAATTAGCATATACAAGTGAAATACAACCATCTTGTAATTGTGTAATTGGAACACTATTTCGATTTTTCAAAACAAGTGTCATCCCAAAATTTAGTGCATAATGCGATCAACTACGTACACGTACCTCGGAGAGTCTGGCACCATGATATCCATAAATAGCATAATAATTTTAATTTTGGGTAATATTTTATACATGTACTACAAGTTCTAGTACAGTTCAGCTGCTGTCAGCACAGAATCTGATATGAATGGTAGGTGGTGCTTTGGTAGCAATTAACATAGCAACATAATTTTCAATCCCAAATTGTGGGATAGTTGGAGTCACTACTAACCTGTTAGCATACTAATAATTATCTTCTATCACCTGCTACCAGAATAGTTAGATGTTGGTTTTGCTAGAATTTCAAAACCAACATCTAACTACGTATCAGTTTGGTTGCTATCAATATGATAGCCATGAATGAATGTGAATCTATATTAGGGCTAAGCCTGAACTATCAAGTACAATATCTACAGGTGCACCCCATACATATCCATCATGTACAATCATGTATGCTCATACATAATATACAGGAGGAAGAAAAACTGTTTACTTGTACAGCTGCAGCAGTGAGGCTACTAGGTGCCTGACTCCACTCACATATTTTTTTTTTATTTACTACAAAGCTAAAGGGTGTATTGTGTGCCCTATTGCACGCTAATGAATAATTCATGAGGTTACAGTCCAGGAACATTGTGAGGTGGACAAGCTTACACAATGACCTGTGTTTAATTTGATTTGCATCTACTGATTGAGTGATGGAGCACACACACACACACTACTGGGCCACACAACAGCCACCTGACATGGACTGGAGGGGGTGAGAAAGAGAGGAGAGGGGAGAGAGATCTGATAAGCTAGCTAGGCCAAAGTCATGAGACAATATTAATAGATAACTGCTGTGACCTCACTAAGTTGGTTTGTTTATGGGGTGACCAAGAAGCTCCCTCTCTCCCCCTTCTCTTTCTCCCTCTCTCTCTCTCTCCCTTTTCTTTCTCCCACTCTCTCTCTCTCCCTCCTTCCCAACTTTCCTTTCCTCTCCAGGTTCTAAATTGTTTAGAAAGGGAGGTGGAATAGGCCATTAGCTAGGCAGACAGTATAAATGAAGGTCACTCTAATGATGACCAGATTGAAATATGACACCCATTAACTTGATGCATGCTGTGGTCTCATGTTGTGGCCTGACTTGTATCATGTGAAGAGAACATGATACTAACCTTGTGCCTACACTTACAAACCACATGCCTTCTGCTGAACAAAAAAATCTACCTACATGGAGCATTCTGAACCAGATCGACCAGTATAGTGGCTCCAGGGTAACAGTGTCCATTGTCTTGTGACCAGGACTGTATCAAATTTCGCTTCTCTCTCTCTCTCTCTCTCTCTCTCTCTCTCTCTCTCTCTCTCTCTCTCTCTCTCTCTCTCTCTCTCTCTCTCTCTCTCTCTCTCTCTCTCTCTCTCTCTCTCTCTCTCTCTCTCTCTCTCTCTCTCTCTCTCTCTCTCTCTCTCTCTACTGAGAACCTACAGGAACCTATGAGAATCACCAAGAACCATTGTGAAACTGTATATTTTCATTGCCTCCCTACCTCTGTAAATCTTCCTTTGTATCTCAAGGCAACCTGTCGCTGTTTCTTGACAGTTGCCACAAGCTCTTCTTTCGTTGCCTTCTCCAAGATGGAGTAGTCTGTGTCATCCTGTACATGTGCTGCTGGTGCCGCTGTTCCATGAATTGCTGGACCAGCCTCAGTGGCAGTTGGAGTGGTGGGGACAGGGGAGGTGGGATCCTATGATGGGGAGGGGGGAGAGTGAGAGAGAGAGAGAGAGAGGTAAACAGCAGCCATGGAAACTTGCATAGTGGACAAATGTAGGCAAACATCAATGCCACATTATCAAAATCACAAACTCTAGAGAATTCATAAACTGAAAGAGAAAAAAAACAAAACAATTCCAAAAGCTGCAAGATGGAGTGTGTTTAAACATCTCGGCCAGCCGGCAGTGTGCATGTGTGTGTGTGTGTGTCGAAATATCTCATTCCTCATGACCATTGCTGGCATACCAAGAACAGACAATTATCCCAAATACGAGCATGTACCAAACAGACCAGATATTACGATAACTGCATGTACTCCATACTTTGGAACCAGCACAGTATAATCACATGTACCCTCTTCTACCAAAAAGAGAGAGAGAGAGAGAGAGAGAGAGAGAGAGAGAGAGAGAGAGAGAGAGAGAGAGAGAGAGAGAGAGAGAGAGCTAAACGTAGATTATGCCTCCCCCTCCACACTCACAAAGCCCACCTCCCTCTAGACTATCGAGCTAGACCCTTTTTTCGCCCGACGAAAAAGGAGTCTAGCTTGATAGACTAACCTCGCTCTCTTTCTAGGCCTAACTGTGAATATTGATACTATATTTTTTATCACCTAAATACAGCTCATACATGTGTACACCTAGATACTGTACAAGGAAACATACAACTCAATAGTAACCACTCAGTGTTCTGCAAGATCAAGATAATGTCAGAGGTCACCAAAAGTGTGACCAAGTGGGAAAACACTATGAGCATGCGCACACTCACATACAAACACAAACACACACACCAGGCAAACCTGCCCTACTACTACTAAACTATCTAACCATGAAGCTTTAAATTTTTGCATCCCAGTGTCCATTATTGACATTAGTAGACCTGGGGTTACTGTCAGGAACAGTTGTCCCTAATTTGGTTCACTGACGACCAGTGGATGACCTACGACGAGTGTGCTACATTCCCTGCCGTGTACCTGTACCATCACTCTTCGGTATTTCAAAATAATATCGCTACTTTCAAAACAACTGTTAGAAATGATATCACTTTCCGCTTGTGTATGCCTACAAGAGAATTTAGTAGGTTTATCTTCCACTATACCTATCCCAAACCTGAGGGGTAACCATCCCATTGCCTGCTCAGGCAAACCTAATCCCAGCCAAAAAAAGGCACTAGTCTAAGAGCTGCTTACTTAAGTGTCTAGCCTTGAGAACCAGGGATGGTACAAGTACATACGTATGCATGTGGGGGGAGAGGAGGGGGTTTATACGACAGCATGACTCATAAAGAACATAATATCGATTGCTGGCAATGAAAATGTTGAAAAACTTGAGGGTTGAGTTATGTATTGAAAGGTTAAATAACCTTCCGAATCGTTTGTGGGTGAATGTTTCGTTTGGAGGTACTAGCAAATTGGTTGTTAATCACTAACAGCTGCTCCTGGTAAGATTAGTCGTCAACAGTTTGCCTCTCTAATTATGAGATCATTGGAAGATCCAAAGAAATATTGCATAGTTGTGCTACTAGATACTACAGAGGGAGGATTCAGATCAACAAAGATCTGAAGAAACTGTTTTGAGTAATTTCAGATGATTTGACAGGCTATCAAAATAATATTGTACTCCCTCTACCCCTCCCTGCCTCCCTCCCTCCTTCTCCCTCCCTCGCTCTCTCTCTCTCTCTCTCTCTCTCTCTCTCTCTCTCTCATTCACTCTCAGAGGCACGTACAAAGCATATGCTGAGCTTCAATTTTCAAAACATACACACTGTTCAATCTGTTCTTAGTTTAGGTTTCACAAAGAGCACAGAACAGATGATGATTGCAGGAAACATAAACACTCTACGTAACTCAACGTCACTGGTCATGCCTCAGCGAAACTACTCCATGCCTCAAAGAATGCACTGGTGACCACTCCCCCTGACCACACCCATCACCATGCAATATGACATCATACGTACCACATGACTGGTCGATCAACCGGTCATGCTTTTTTGTACGTACACGTAGCTCCGTAAGTGACCTTTCTGTACCCCACGCGATCGCATACACACCATATTTCCTCCACACACATCACGAACGGCACGAGACTACTTCGTGAAACGAAAACATGAGACAAATCATTGAATGAGAAAATGTACTACATGCACGTACATGTACATGTACATGTACATGTACATGTACGTGTACAGATACACTAAATAATGCATATTATGATTACTATATCATCGACCCCCAAGTGGACCGACAGTTTAGAACACACTACAAGCGTGTGTAGTACACTTTTGTATAGATGGAGAGATGCTGTGACACAGATAGCTTTATAAACTATAGTAGCAGCCGCCATTAATGTAGCTAGTACGGTGGGACCCGAAGCACCTTAGCATACACTAACAAGTTGGGGTCACTTTCAGAATAAACATTTCAATAGTGAATTGCCCATAAAATACATGTATCATAGTACATACATACATGTACATGCACGATATTGTACATGTATGCACATTATGTACATATCATGTGTTCAGGCGTCAGTGTACTTTAGAACTACATGATATTGGCTCAATACATTATTCAGCTGCTGTCGCGAGTATCTTAGTTTTGATAAGCCACGGTACGATAGACTACAGGTCGCGCATGTGTACATGTACGTACGTACATACATACATACGAGCGATCGACCAATCAACTGACCGGATATACGTGCACAGTCAGGGTCAAAAGGGTGAACTGAGGTCATGTTAAGGAAAGAAAAACACATATGCGAAAAGTTGTGTACTTTTTGTGAAAGGTTAGATGACAGTTTAACTTCAAATGGATAAGGCACGCACTCTGTGTAGGTAACTATAACTCAACTGTTGGTGTTTTTGTGAACCCAGGGCTCGTGTTCAAAGGATATCACATGAAATAAAGGTCTTGAACTTTTGATGATGAAAAAGAAAATTCTCCATGAAAAAGGCTTTGTGTCATGGAAAGTATGAAGTTCAATTTGAGTTTTCCTCCATAGTCCTGATAAGGGACAATTGGATACATAGTTATTTATAGGTAGGTAGCACCACAGACTTACGTAGCTCAAGGGTTGTTTGTTGGAAGCAAGGTTCACACATGTGATACATGCATGCCCATGCAGACATTACGACCAGGCTTTTTTTTTGCAGCAAAGTTGATAAAAAAAATCGATAGTCTCCGTGGAGCATAGTGCTATGTCATAAATAAAGACGCTATGGTACATGTACAAAGTAGCTTTATTAAGAGGGAGGAGGTGAGGGGAATAAGCCTCACGCGCGTGTGGTTCAAGACATCAAGGAGAGTTTTCGTTCCTGCCAGAGATTGAAGAAGCCGATGTACTGTGATAAAGACAATGTGCACAGACGATGGCGCGTGACTATCGACATATGTACACATGCGGACATGCATACACACAAACCACTTACGACTGAAACTTGAGCGTGCGGATACATTTTGTACATATATAAATCGGCACGCTACATATTATGCAACATGCATGTTACATGCATGCATCCACATGTGTATATATAATATATATAGGTATGTATGGCTGCATTAAACATGCATGTATTGTACAATATTATGCCGAAGATTATCGTACCACTGCTTGTACATGTTATGCTACGATAATATTACTATAACTAAAATTTTAATATTATGAAGCTTTAAAATTACACACTTGAATGTACATGTACTTTACAACATGTACTTGAATAACAGTAGTTAATGGGCCTATGCATGGTAATATTACACAGTTTCATGAAGTATTACATGTACTATAGGTAAACCTTTTAAGCACTAGTGTACTTAGCGGTACTAATGAGAGCACTTAGTGAGCGCGTGTTGTCCTGCTGCGTCCTGTCCCCGAAAGCTGACCGGCGGACGCACTAAACACGACAAGGAATACAACAGGAAAAGAGCTACACACACTGACTGACATGGAAGCCCTCCCCCCCCTCCGCTCTCTCTCCTCTCTCTCTCTGATCTCTCTTTCCTTTCTTCAAAGGCTTTTAGCTAGACTCCCTGCCTCCCTTCCTCCCTCGCTTGCATGTATCTACCTATGTATCTCCAGGTAGACAATCAAGGAAGAAGACCGTGATTTCTCACGAACTACACTTGACCCCTTGACCTCTTGACATTGTATACGGATTATGTGAGGCACTCCTGCATTGATTCCTCATAATAATAATAGTACAACTAGAACCAGTATCATATTGCTCCTCCCTCTCTTTCTTTTTCTACTTCTCTCTCTCCTCTCTCTCTCTCTCTCTCTCTCTCTCTCTCTCTCTCTCTCTCTCTCTCTCTCTCTTTCTCTCTCTCTCTCTTCCTCTCTTTCCCTCCCTCTCCCTCCCCCCCCCTCTCTCTCTCTCTTTCTCTCTCTCTCTCTCTCTCTCTCTCTCTCCCTCCCTCTCCCACCCAGAGCACAAATGCATTATCATACAACATACGTACAAGTCTCTAAGTATGTACAACGTAAATGTACATACATAGCATCACTACAAAGCCTCAGATTCTACACAACTCTTTGACAGCCCCTGGAGTTGGGGGTATTGGATTCCACGAAGATGCACCTCAGTAGTGGGAAGGTAGGGATAGGGTGGCCGGATCATAGTTAGCGCTTCAATCTGACACAGTCAGGGGTGTCATTTATCCCGACAGTAAAGCACTGCTAGCCAGTATTAATACTATGGCATATACACACACAATATTATCATATTATATTATACGTGCATAATTGATGTAGGCGCATCCTTTATTAGCATACTGTATCTTTCATGGAAAGGATATAGGGGTATTCATGACAGTGATAAAGGATCTTTCAGCCAATAATGAGAGGATATGCAACCATTGATATTATAATAATTGGGAATCTCATTGAACGAAAGATACACAAATGTGGTCATTCTCACTGATAATAATTATTATTATTAACACTGAGCATTATGGATGTGCAGTGTAGCGATTTCTTTCATAAGTTATGGACAACATACATGTCAAGTGATACAACGATATGTATGTGCATTGTAGTACATACGTACATGAAACTATGATAAACCAAGTAGACAAAAATTTTTAGAGGGATAAAAATTTATTATTATTATTTCTAAGATTTTGCCTAACCGCTCAAAATCAATTTTTGCCTAATTGCTCAAAAACAAAATTAATTCTTATGGACAAAAATAGCTTCCAGCAGCTGACCTACCTACCACCAGTCAGTCCAACATATAATATTATAATATTATTATCACTCAAAAAAATTCTGTGGAGAAAATTTTATGGTATCTCAATTTTCCAAGCTAACCATTATTACATTTGCTGCAGGGGCCTGGTAGGATGGGAGGTCAGGTTGTGTCAGGCTTGTATACAAGAGGTAGGTAATTACCCCAGTACAATAAAATACCCCCAGGCTATCTTGTTACACCAGCTTAGAGCTACACAGACCATAATTGAATGTAGGCAAGGGTGTGCACAGGAAAGTACATGCATCACTGGTGGATCCTATTTCTTTCTTCTCCCCTCATCCCCCCCCCCCCCATCCCCCACCATAATAATATTATTATTATTAGGGCACAGCTGCTGTAGGTATAGCCTCGTACCCAGCCTGGGTACGAGGCTACTGTAGGTAGGGAAGGTAATTTCAGGGCAAGACCTCTACATAACGAGGTAATCATAATCGCTGTGGTGGGTGGGGTGCCCTAGGAAGAGATTATTACCGAGGAGTCCTCGTTTCAGGGTATGTTTTTTGTGGCTGGGACCTAATTACTCCAATTTAAGGAGGTGTCCTCATTTTAGGGGTAATTTTTTTGTAATATATACATATGGCCAGAACACGCTCAGCGTCCCTAATTAAAGGGGCTATCCTCATTTCAGTGGCTTTGACCAACACAATTATTTTCATGGGATCTAAAGTCGTGGTTGGTCTTTACCGTATACATGTACGTACATGTACATGTATATCCGAAAATTTCCTGGGTGCTCTCCCTAAAAAAACAACCGAAGTGGGATTGTTGATATAATACTATATAATAATATATTATAGTAAAGTCTAGAAGCAGGCCTCAGCATGCCTGTAATATAATATTATTAGGCAATAATTTCCAAGGTGCCCTACCTATAGCACATTCTGATGATACTAGCCACAGATGGGAAATGGGAGACCAGCAGACATTTTATGCAGTATTATAGTTGCCAGAGCTGCATTTTTTACGATAATATTTACTCCATACACATGCACACTCATGCAAATTAAGTTAATAGCATTACATCAACATTACATCACTGCAGTACCATGTCAGCTATCTATCTAGCCTTTCTGCAA
The DNA here is from genome assembly GCA_963930775.1 of Cliona cf. orientalis. Taxonomy (NCBI): domain Eukaryota; kingdom Metazoa; phylum Porifera; class Demospongiae; order Clionaida; family Clionaidae; genus Cliona; species Cliona cf. orientalis. The sequence continues at coordinate 632,012 of OZ005699.1, read as the reverse complement.
GCCATGTTAATTTTTAAGAGTTGGATTGGAGGGGGGGGGGGGGGGATGGAGAATGGGAAAGAAGATGCTACTCACATGTAGTACACCACCCCACCTGCATAAACAACCATACACTACTAGCATACGTACAACTAGTTTAACCCGGTTTTAAGTCTCCATGACAATGTTATGTAGAGACTCTCTAATCAGTGTGTGAATACTGGGACCACAACCATCCACACAGCTACTACCAAGCTACCTAGCTAGCTACCAACCACTGCAGCTGCACTCACTTACTCCAAGAAAAATATACCTAAACTATGCCCACCTAGGCCACATGTAAGCACAGCATAGCCCGCAAACACAGGCTGTGTGCATGCAAACAGCACTGACAGTGCACAGGGAAGATAAGGGACAAGTGGGACACAGGCCATGGGACATGGGCCTTGGGCAAGGTAAAAACCAAGGGCACTTGTTTACAATGTTCCTATACAGTATAAGGGTATCCTCTTTCTCCATAGAGGCCCATTAGGGGTACTATGCTATGTCACCTTAACTGATCCTGTGGAGAGGATGGCTGTCTGTGTCTGTCTGGCTGTCTGTCAGGTGCTCCATTTTCTCTCACCACTCACTGCTCTCTCTCTCTCTCCCTCTCTCTCTCTCTCTCTCTCTCTCTCTCTCTCTCTCTCTCTCTCTCTCTCCTTCCTCCCCCCCCCCCCCTCTCTCTCTTTTCTATAAAGAGCCCATAAGTCTGACTTTGTTTACTGCTGCTCATCGACCCACAATAGCTGTGTACAGCCTATAAATCTTTTTAAAGGCCGGCCATTGATTCTTTAGACGCTTGCTACCTTTGGTAAATGCAATAAGCGTCTCTCAATGCTTCACCATCAACCCAAGCCGAGTAAACACTAGCCATGTACGTACGTAGTCCACTGCCTAGCGTACTATACACACCCCATATTCATGCCAAGTATCACAATACAATGCTACAGTGCCACTGAATGGAGATCAATATTGCAGACTACTCCATAAGGTATAATCATAATTGCCCAAGCATAAGTACTAATTTTCAAGGCCCACAAATATTTTTTGTATATTGTGCTTACATTTACACCTCTCTTTCTCTCTCTCTCTCTCTCTCTTCTTCCTTTCTTGTAGCCCCTAATTTTTATCCCATACATGTCTAAATCATTTAGGCCCTCCATATCTAGTACATTCATACCTATATATACCTGTAGTAAAGTGGGGCTCTCTAATTAGCCGAATTAATTAGTGTAGCAGTACAATAGACACTGAATACAGGGTGTGGCATTAGCAAGCATTATACTGCAGACCACCAGGTACCAGGTACAAGGTAGCAACTATGGGACAGACAGACACACACATACTACATGCACAGATGTGCCCAGAGGCCTCTCTCCACCACAAACCTAATAAAGGCCCTGACTGACTCAATTGAGTTGGTAATTAGATACTTTGTGCAACTCCCAGGTAGGTACTAGTAGGTACAGTGTATGCATGCATGCAAGGAGGGCATTTGCATTCATAGTTGATTATGTAATAATGAGGGCATAATAAGTTGGGCTTGAAAATACTAGATCCCACACAATAAACAGATCTGTATAGCTACTAGTTCTTCTAGAAGTGTGGTAGAAAGCAGGATATATCACAGTAGGCTTTTGTTATGCTACTGGGATGAATTTCAGCAGCTGTTTTGACAGGAAGTAATTATCATTTGGACTGAATTAATTATGCCATTCAGCTGGCCAGCACTCTTACAGTACACAGCTACAGAGCAAGGCACCACCAACAGGGTAGTGTACAGTGGGTTGCCTGGTTACTGTACATTAAAGGAGGTTTATTGAATTAGGCTGATTCAGGAATGGCAGCCAGAGGTCAAATAGGGCAGTAGCCCATTTCACCACATCCTTACAGGTGGCACTAGGGAACTGAATTGTAGGACATAAACAAGAGAGAGAGAGAGGAAGGGAGAGGGAAAGACAGAGAGAAAGAGAGAGAGAGAGAGAGAGAGAGAGAGAGAGGAAGGGAGAGGGAAAGAGAGAGAAAAAGAGAGAGGGAGAGAGAGGAAGGGAGAGGGAAAGAGAGAGAGAGGGAGAGAGAGATCACAGATGCACTGAAAACATCCCATGGCCAAGGAGAGTGCAAAGTCCTACAATTATTTTAGTCACGATGTTTGCAAAATATAATTTATTTTCCATGATCAGAACTAGCTAGATTCGTCACGATTAATCAGCTTTTGAAGTACGCAGATTTGTTGGGAAAATTTCAATTCCAGTATTTACAATTCAACGCAGCTACAAATCAAGTGGAGTATAAACAGAATATACTAGATAAAAATTTTGTCACGAAAAAGGCAAAAAGCTTTAAGGTCACGCTATCACATGAGCATGTGTATGCACACACACGTACATGTACATAGCATAATAAATTACTCAGGCGGGAAGCGCTAATATTAGCTAATTAATTAATTTATAAATCTTTGTACAGGGGACTCATAAATCTCGTCAAAATTGATACAAATTGAAGTGCGTTCTGGTCAACTCATAAATTACCTACTCAAAAATATATATTTTTTGATTGCATAAGATTAGGTCAGACTGACTCATAAATCTATTTTGCTGCACAAGATTACACCAAAATTGATAAGAATTAAAGTGCATTTTGGCTGGCGCCCCCAGGGGACTAGCGACACCACTATTGCATCAAGGAAGATTGAGTTTACTATCATAAGTACCTTTAATGTGGCTCAGTGTATCAGACGGATCAATGAGAAACACAGTAACTATAGCAACTCTTGTTGCAATCAAGGGCTATGGCATAGACAGAACACACACATAATAAATACAATATGCACGCAACGATTGTTTTTTTTTCTTACTTTATCGGTGAGTTTTACGAGTCTGTACTTGGTTTCAGCATTATTTGAAGTGGTTTGTGAACCAGTTACTACGGTTGACCCTAGACACACACACACACACTCTCTCTCTCTTGCTCACACACACTCACACTATGAGTATAGTTTCATCCCCGATACACACACATAGGAATCTCAAGGACCAGTGGCTCCTGGATTTGAAGTGGTCTACGAGTCAATTTACTGTGTTTATCTCCAAACCAAGCCTTTTATTGCTCAAACCAAATCCAAACCCACACACACACATACTCATTCAATGATAAACGACAGTGCTCTGATTGGTCGAAATTCCACTGTTCTCCTGTCGTTTTGGAGCACAGGTGCACGTACGTGGGGACATCTCAATAGGCGGATCACAGATCCAATTTGCCAAAATCCCCACCCTCGCTTTTAGAAGTGGCCTGGTGTACGTTTACATTGTGCATGCCATGCAAATGATTACAGAGGTATGCTCGTACTGATCTATGTAGCTGGCCAAACCCGATCTAGATAGACAGACAGACAGACACACACACACAGGCACATACACACACACACACACACACACATGCAGCATGCCATGTGGTTCTTTTGGCCAAAATACCCACAGAACACACATTGTCTATCATTTCGATCTAAAATATTCCACAAAGCCAGAAGTGAGAGCCCTATGTGTGAGATAGCAATGATTCAACTCACTTATCTCTGGTACAATAAAGTTCTATCTGAGCTGCTCTAGTCTAGCGAGCTAAACCCTCTCTCGCTCGCCGCTTAGTGGGTGTAAACCACACCCACTAAGCGGCGAGCGAGAGAGGGTTTAGCTCGCTAGACTAGAGCTGCTCATGATCAGCTAGTCTAAAAATATTTATCACCTGCATACAATTAATTTAGGAATGTTATCTGTCCTCTTTGTGGTATTGAGAACTCTATGATAATGTGATCACACCTTCTGATGTACATACTAGACTAATGTCATAACAATATTGCAGTCTTTGATAAAATTCTTCCTGGGGTCCCTCCCAGAGAGACAGACAGAAAGAAAGAGAGAAAGAGAGAGAAAGAGAGAGGGAGAGAGAGTGTATGTCTGGACTGGTTGGCTGAGATTTATCACTGACACCTCTGCTATGCCATGCATGCACCCTTATGCCACTAATATGTAATAATGCACTTTATGCCGTAATCAGTAATTATTATTGGATTTGTCGGACAGCCATTTTGCACCTGCTTGAAAAAGGATAGGAGATCAGAGGAATTAAATTTTACCAAGATAACGAAGAAATGTGTATGTCTGTCTGACTTTAGGTCTATCTAGAAAGATCAATTAGTAGCAAGTCCTCTGCAATCATAATGATATTACATAATTATACTACCACCAGCAGCAGCACTAGCAGCAGAGTACAGACACTAACAGCATCTGACCAGACCAAGCACACACACAGAGTTGGAACATTACGTCATCGTTAAAAGATACGCTCTCGTTTCGTTGGATGGAAGAAGATGTACACAGCTCCCACGCTATTTCCGCTCTAAGCACTTAACTACGGTGCAAAAGTACACCGCAAATACAGTGTTTTAGTACACGGGTACATACATACATACACGTTAAGTGCAAAGTACACTGTCCTAGTAACTACAGGAACACAAGTTGTGTGTTAATCATCTCAAGAGCAAGCTAGCTGCACAATAACACAGCTGAGGCAGTTCATCACTGCCGCTTCATTACAACGCCACTTTTCTCTATCCCTTTCCGATGGGAATACATGGAAATAGGGGATGGAACACTTACCGCGTGTGAGAGATGCACTAGAACTGTAAACATTTTCTCACGAAGGCTCACAACAACGTACGTAGTTAAGTACAGACACTGGGATGGCTAGCTAGCTAGTTAAGGTCAAACAAACCCTACTAAACTCTTCATGTAAGACTACCCCATCGTTAGTTCACAGCTGGTACCCCGTTTGAATATTGATGACCTTTGACCCCTCTCTCTCTACTGTTCCACTCGTGGGAACTTGGAATAGGACACTGAGCTTCGTGCATAATAGCCACTTAAATACATCTCCTCTTACATGTGCTATTTTGCTTACAGCTGGCCAATCTTTGCATATTGCCCATATATGGAATATAATGGGGTACGATGTAACGCTTATCGCTCGGGTGACCTTAAAAATAGAAATAGCCAAGGAACGGCCGGCCGGCTGGCCACGGATCAAAACATCTTTAGCTGGTTAATTAACTATTATTACTATGCTCTATAATTACCTTTCAAGCTCAACACGAGTGATATTGCTATTTATTACATATTCGAGCTTTTGAGCATCCTGGGAGGGGGGGAGGGACTACGTTAATAATAATTATTATTACATACTGTATCTTTGCACCATCTACGTAAGTGTGCTATGTAAGTTAAGCACAATAATAATAATAATAATAATAACAATATTGTGGCATCGACATCCACTCATGCAGCAATCCGATGGGATGGTCACACGCTCCAAAGTATGTACTGCATCTGAAACAATCGCGTTATGCACTTAACCCCGACATTAGCCTACACCCAATAACTTATCTACACGTTCATAAGCAGTAATACCACTTGTATAATATTATATAATATACACTAGATGTCTTGTACATCTCAACACACTTAAGTACAGTATGTACATTCAAGAGGAGATAATTATACACTTAGTGACCTTGAGAAATACTATGCTTATCTAACTTTTGTGATTGCCTAGTACAGTTTAGATTCTGTAGTCGACTTGTACTTCACAAACACTCCACTGGCAACACACACACACAGTGTACAACATGTATAATTATTGTAGTTCAGATGCTATCGAGGAGCCTTAGAAATGTACCGTCTATAGGTGATGCAATTTCATCCATTTGCACCTCCGTGGACCTGCCACCTCCCTCTCCCCCCCCCCCCTCTCTCTTTCTCTCTCTCTCTCTCCTTATCTTCCCTCTCTCTCTCTCTCTCTCTCTCTCTCTCTCTCTCTCTCTCTCTCTCTCTCTCTCTCTCTCTCTCTCTCTCTCTCTCTCTCTCTCTCTCTCTCTCTCTCTCTCTCTCTCTCTCTCTCTCTCTCTCTCTCTCTCTCTCTCATCTTCCCTCTCTCTCTCTCTCTCTCTCTCTCTCTCCTCCCCACAGCTGCTAATTTTTGGCAATAATAAACACGGGAAAAGGCCTGCAGTAACATAACACCACACACAGATGCCCCAGTTGAAAGCAGCCAGTCACAGATCTGAGGTGCCTAGCTAAAGCATAACTGACAGATAAACTACCTAAGTACGCACATATACTTACATAACATATTATGTAATCTACTCGGAGTCTCTTGTTAGTGAATGTTGTATTCCTGAAGGAAACAACCTACCTCCTATAGAGCATAGTGGGAAGCAAGAAACTTGGCTATGTATGTAGCCATTTTGAAGAGAAAATAGTGGGTTTCAAAGATAATGTTATATTATACTATTATTATATTGTATTATACTATGCTAGAAGCTTGCCGGTACCTACTTGTACGTAGCGTGACGAAGGGAGATGACGTTACTGTTTTTTTTTTGTGCGTCAAGAGTGTCGTGTAATTCGTTCGTTCTTTCATGTTGGGAGCGAAATTCCACGACAACCGAAAAAGGTTGTCAGAGTGAGAAATCCCGCTTCAGAGGTCGACGGCTCTGTGAATAGCTACTCCATGAAATAAGGATATCATCTTCATTATTACAACACTGCACATACATACCACAGTCTTTGCTAAGCAAGTACACACAGAGGGAAATGTACGAAACTACCCCTAAAAACGGGCATCATAAATACTATCTCCCATAGCTGTGTGTAGCCTTGTCCCTAGGCCACTATTCAATGCTCCATGCAGAAACATCGTTGAAAAGATGGGAAAATTAAATGGCCCTGGGGACGAGGATATGTAAACTTCAGCTACACGGAGAAGTTTATGAAGATGTCCCTGAAAGTAAAGACACCTCCTCTTTCGATAACTTTGGTGCGAGTTATGTATTGTAGCAGTGTTTTAATTGAAAAAAAAGTGTACAAAACACATCATTATGCGGGGCAGTTCCTGCAATCCCAGCTCATTAAGCAGTCCTGTGGGAATCTAATTGATGCTGAAATCGAGTATATACATATATGTACGTATATCAAATGATAAAAGATAAAAAAAAATAATCCCTTCTAACATGAGAGATACAAAAGAAAACGACAAATATCGCACACTTTCAGTCTATCAGAGATTGAGAAATACCGAGAAATACCAAGAATACTGACAATGTCACGTAATCCTGGACTAGTGCGAAGGGTTTGATTTTTGTGGCGCATGTTGTTGCTATGTGGTTAGGAAACTAGAGGGACAAAATCAAGACACATTTTCAACGTTTTCAATCTTTTATCTGTTGTTGAGGTACACGTACATGTACGTAATTCCTGCCAAGAGCGAGGGAGGGAGAGGGAGGGAAAGGGGGGGGGGGGGTAAGGTGGACCAACAGGCTTAGTTCTTGTGGGGTAGTTTTGTCCAGGATATGTATGCATGTATGTATGGATAAACTGTTTGGGAACATGACCACCATCGTGAAAAAGGAGATTGACTGATTGAGAGAGAGAGAGAGAGAGAGAGTAAGAGAGTGTGTGAGAGAGAGAGACAGAGCTTGAGTTGTACCACTCAGTGCCAGGAAGGCCGGCCATGGTGAAAGTCGTAGCCAATCACAAACCTTCGTCATCAGTAAACACAATCTACTACACTAAATACACATCAACTGGCGCATGCATCAAACACACACTAAATGTAGCACACTAGTATACACACGAACAGTTTACTTTACTGATAATCAAGTACATAACATTATATCGCATACATTTACCAACACCAACTATAGATGTTTCCATATGCACGCACAGGTACAGATCATGTGTACTTTTAGTAAGAATTTGTGATAAAATAAATAACACTGGTCTTGACTCGATCTATAATGCATTCAACATTCACCTTGCATAAAATATTCTTTTGATTCCCATTTCAGGATTCACATACCTTATTCTCCGTTCCATACCAAGCTGTGTCCGTAACTCTCTTCTTCAGTCGACTAAACATGCCACTGAGCTGGCCTGGCCCGGATGGCGTTTGAGGCTCACTGCCTACCGACTCGTTACGCGCTCCCCCTCCTTTTCCCCTCGCAGGCGTACCCGTAGCTGACGTGGGAGTAGGGGTGGTCTCACGCACAGTAGAAATGGGGGGAGCAGGGTGCGAGGTAGCAACAGGTGGAGGCTTTGGAACGTCATCGTTAGGGAGAGGTTTAGGTGGTTGCTGGTCTTCTAAAAAATGATTTTTTGACCGTGTGAGTATGTGCATGTACGAAGGAGGAAGAAAGACGAGAAAGAGACATAAGGGGGGAGAGGGAATTCATCAAAGTTGCTTTGTCATGGCAGGATCTACGCACACAGAGCCCCTACATTATTATACATGCATTATAATCTGGATACCCCCAGGGCCTAGGGGAGATGGCTTAAAAGTGTGCCCTAATTAATTAAAAGGGGCATCCTCATCCTTGTATCTAAGGGGCGCTCCACATCGAGATTAATTCAGCACAAGCTATACCTATAATACAGTAAGCTCCACCCAAACCACACCCCCAATAATTATGCCCTATATACCCTCGATTTGTAGAGGACACAGAGAAATATGAAGTTGTGTATATACGTACATGTAGACCCCGTACCTTTAGATTCTGCCTCTTCTGACTCGGTGGTAGTCACGCTACCTTCCTCTTTTGGTGGAGAAGCTATCCTACTACTGGCTGAAGTACTAGTAGAGATTGCAGTGGGCCTGGGTATCTTTGATCCCCTATTATGGGGGGAAGTAGGAGATTTGGGGGGTTCAGATTTTGCCGTAGGGGGTCGTCGCCCTTCAGCGCTGGATCTGCCAGGAGACTGTGGAGACCGTGGTGTAGCAGATGTCGAGTCAGCAGAAGTGTCTGCTTTAATTGGCGCGGGAATTTTAGAAATGGGACGAGGGATCTTGCTGCCGCTACTGCTGGTGCCGGCACCTGATTGGTCAGATGACAGTGGCTGTGATCCCGGAGAAGGAGTAGTAGTAGAAGTAGAAATTTCAGTAGAAAGATTGTTTTGATTCTGATCTTCAGATGGTCTAACATCAGAGTTTGCCTATTAATTTTAGTAAAACAAGGAACATTATTATCAAAGCAAGCTATACATACTGACGCAGTTTGACTACAAAACAAGGGAAAGAAACGTGAATCAACAAGTAAAAACCTGTTAAATCTCTGTCGGTTTACTTAAGAACGTGTTTCTTGCGACAGTGTCCCATGCTATAGCTAGGCATGTCAGGGAACTCTAATTAACGCCCATCCAACGTTGGCCTGCTCACCTTAGCTTTTCCATCGGCTTCTGGCGGTGTGGGCTTGGGGCTTTGCGCCTTGGGACGCTCTTCTATCGTCTTTTGCTTTAGCTTGGCGAACATCTCTTCAATTTCACAAGAAGCAGGCAAACTCCTGAACCTCGATACCTACCAATGCCATGCAATGCATTAGGAGTACGCCCCTGGCAATTTTCATAATCAGGTACTGTGTGCACATGGCAGCTCTATCAATAGTATAGTCTAGTACAGTATACAGTACTCGTCTTGTTGAAAGCTATTGGCATCCCAGATCTACAGTATTGAATTGAGTATTATCATGCATCCTACTAGCAGTGTTATCCCTTCATGCAAAGAGTGTATAGACAACAGCCCTGTTTGTCCCAAATTCACTGTTTTCTTATCATTTGGAAATGTTTTTCTTTTGAGATATTCTCTAAACACAGAATTGTCACAAACACTGAGCAAGCACACAAGATCAATGCACATTTCACACACATACATAACAAGTGACAGTAATACAGGTATGGACATAACTAATACCTTTCACACCTGCGTAACAGTTGGAGTACACACAAAAATCATGTATGATAGAATCTGATGATTCAGTTGCAGACAGAAAATTGCCAAAAATTGTCAGAGAAAAAAATGTAATGATTTTTTGGACTGAATTAAATAACGTCTTGACACAAAAAAAACAAGATCACATCTTGCACTAAGGCAGACAAGAGAACAGAAACGATATTACACACACTAGTCACACAAATGTACTACACACAACATAAAGTATACCAGTGACTGTCAAAAAAAGTGATAAACAAAACGTCAAGTCAGTTGTAAAGTTCCATAGGTGAATGAATGTAAAATGGACTGTCAACTTGACTAGGAGTGCCTGCCACGAATGATTTCTTGATGCACTAAAGTCAATCAATGGCTATTTTGTCTGTGGAGACCAGACTTCTTCAGCGAGGTGAGGGTCTCAGAATAGTAGCTCATGTCCTGGTTTAATCTCAGCATCTCGCTGGAGGCTCCAAGACTTAATCTCGTGCACTTGTCCCAGAAAGAGGCACGATCTTGCTTGACGAGGAACGGTCTTAGTGGGTACGAGATTTCGTTTGCGTTGTACGTGTAGGAGATGTAGAGACACATCAGTACCAGCTCCTTAACGTCGGTCAGCGTGCGAACGTGGAAGTGCTGGAAAGCTTTCGAGATGAGCATGTAGGTGAATACGACGTGAGACTCGAGCAAGAAAGAGTTGATGGTCCATCCGTTGAGTTGTAGAGCTCTATCGGCGCATCGCACCCACATGGCGACCTCAGAGGCGGATGGAACCGTGTGTAAATGCGTACAGTGCTGCTGTACGAAGGAGCCGAGCGTCTGTAGGAGGTCGCTGAGTGTCCATTTTCTTGGCTGTTGCTGTACCCGTGTAGCTGCTACCACGTGGTGAGGCAGTCCCCTGCCGCCAGTGGCGGTGGTGGCTGCAGATGTCGAGGCTCCAACGGATGGTTTGTCGGGAAGAGGAGGTAGCGGTTGCTGTTGGATTTTGGATTTCACCTGTGGCGCTGTAGCTACTACGACAGCTGGAGCACTGCTCGTTAGTTGCTGCTCCTTCTCTACAGCTTTCTCGCCCGCTGGGGGAGACTCTTTGAACGACTCAGCTTTCTCGCCCGCTGGGGGAGACTCTTTGAACGACTCCTTAGCTGGTTTCTCGGATACGGCAGTCTGAACGACCTTGTCTTTCCTCTTGTGAAGGCGAAGTTTAGAGGCAGCGGAGGTTATTCTTCTAACGTCCTCGGCAAACTTGTCCATTCTCTTGCTTCGAGATACCTTCACGTTATTATTGTTGTTGGCATTCACGTTGATGTGTGAAGTACTCACTTGCGAACCCATGGCTTATATTATCTTCAAGTGGATTTCTGCGGCTTTGGTGAGAAAAAAGTTAGACCCAGGTGTCACTGACACTAGTTGGCGACTCGAGGTGCTAATTGGTAGCTTGCGCTCTGGAAAGGATGTCTGCAAATTGCAGCCTGCTGCACAGTTTGCTTCTCTTAAGAGCACTTTTCTATCACAGTTCAACTCAGTAACTTGAATGCAATTTGTGCGCGGACGTCCCTTATATACACCCATGTGTTCCGCTGCAAACATCCCATATTGCTGCACGCAATGCTCGGGCCATGAATGCAATAATTGTGGCCGGATGTGTGTATGAGATCGATCGAGAGCCGGTGCAACCACTGTTTACAAAAATTAGCTGTTTTAGCGGATGATTAGCGCCGCCGTTGCCAGGGCAATTCTGCTCAGAGGTGACATCAGATTGGTAGTGTTCACATCTGCGGCTTCCTCTTAGCTCTTTTACCGGTATACCTCAAAGCGCTGTGACGTTTCTAATTAGCACTAACTACCACTGAGCGCTGCACTCTGCTGCCTTTAATCATGGGGCATGTTTTTGCATACACATGCTGACTACAGTATACACATGTGCTCTGTTAAAATACAGCACCTGCAGTTTCTTGCAATTTTAGAGAAAAAGATTGCCCGTCATACAACTATTAAGCTTAACCAGCATAGAAAAATTAGCGTCGATACATAACAGACGACCACGGTAAACAGAGGGGTGTGGTGCCCTTACCTACAAGCTACATCTGCGTACTTCAAAGAGCTGATAATAAGCCTACAAACAAAGCTAGTTGCCACACGTGCCATAGCGCCCATCTACAGCTGCCTAAATCACCCGTTGACGTAGGCATGCTACGTAGGGAGCTCGAGAAGGAGGAGGGAGGAAGGAGACGGCAAAAGATAAAAAGAATTTTACGTCATGTGTCTGACTTTGTAATGAGGTATGCTAAGCTGCATCCAAGAGTTTAACAACCAGTTGGCACGTCCGGAATTTCCACCTGTACGCATCAATACAGCTTACGTAGCTAGCCTCAGGTGTAGGATTTTTTTTAGTCTACGTACGCACTTATTTCTTTCATATAGTACGGCTATATACAACATGAGTGTGTCACATGCCATTGCATGCAACATCATACATGTACGGTACGTAGAGTATAGTAAGACTTAGTGTATAGTATCAGGTATGTATTTGAAGCTTGCGGAGTTGGCAAGTCGTATTATTCCCGAAGGCCATTCACTAGCTATTAATAGTGCAATGGTAGGCAGCCTATGCTACGTAGTATCAGCTATTGTCTCTAGCCAATGTCTGCGTTGATCTCTTTGATCAATTTTGATCATCCATGGGGCCATTATGATCTTAATGCTGAGTCGGAAGTCATGTGCAAGAGTTATATAGTTAATGTGCATCTGCTCATTTGAAATCAGCTAGAGCTCTAGCTCGAGATTGATTTACGTATATAGAAGTGAATAGTTACAATAATATTATAAAAGTAAAGCACATACTATGCATGTACATATAGCATGTTTCAAGGTGCATATAACTATAGCAACGGTCATCAAGAAAAATAATCACAAAATTAATGTCAGTTCAAGAAATCTCTCTAGACGAGGGAGAGCATTAAACTTTGTAGCAGAGTTGGATTTTAGCGTTATCAGGGAGCTAGGCGCCTGGAACATGCTAACAATGTGCAAACTATTTCGTTCTTTAATTAGATTAGCCACAAACACTTGCCAACGACATGCAAACATGACTGAACACTAAAAGGTCATCAAGCTCTTAACGCAATTACCACCTGCAGTTACTGGTAGGTTATTGAACTTGAACATAGTACATCACATAATATTATTATCGATCGTCGAACTGCAATACATACGTATAATAATATTATGTTTTGATCTGTGGACCCTTTCGATTGTTAAGGTCCACAGACCAAAACATATTATAGAAGTTCAATGATATGTAACGTACTACCAGTAATTCGAGTACGTACGGTATGTATAGTAGTGAGCCTATATACAGTATTATTATAGTTAGAGCTGTATGTGTATAAGTAGCCAGCCTATGGATCGATGAATGCTGTGGGAACCAGTTGACACAGAGACAACAAAAACCGGCACACTCCATTACCTACCATCACGAGTTTTGATGTTGGAAACTAACCATGCAAACTATTAATTATTTTGAGGTCATGAATTGTTTATGTTATATATACTAGAGAACTAATGATCGATAGAATTAGTCTTATGAATGAATCGGTAATATAGTAGTATTGTATTGCACTATGATTGCTATTTTTAATAAGCATGCAATAATCAACTTCGTTTTATAATTATTCATGTGTCAATAATAGTAATAATATTATGTAATACTGATAGTATTGTAATACGTTAACTTCCATCATTAAAATGCATCAATATTAATAATTAAAGATTGTTCTTTGTAACAAAACTCGACTATAACAATAATAGTTATTATACCCAAAAAAAGTGACAAACAAAAAAAACAAAAAAAAACTAAATGCTTCTACATGCAAAAAAACGAAAAAAAAATTATTGATGATAAATTAATAATTCATCTGTCTTCACATAATAAAGGAACATAAAAACCAAAAAAAACAAGAGAAACGAAAACGATAGAAATCGTTCATTAAAGGAGAGAGGGAGAGAGAAAGAGAGAGAGGGAGAACTTAGAACCCAGACGTGGGCCAAAAGAGTACAATATGATGGGCATTGTTCTTTCGTATCGATGGTCGAGCTACACGGTCCTCCTGGAAGTGGAGCTCCCTCTGCTTGCTACCAATGTGGAAGAGAACGGGATTGGAAACACTCACTGTCAACTGCTTACCGTATTTTCTGTGTCGTAGGGGAGAGAGAAAAGGGGGGAAGGAAAGAGAGAGAGAGAGAGAGAGAGAGAGAGAGAGAGAGAGAGAGAGAGAGAGAGAGAGAGAGAGAGAGAGAGAGAGATAAAAGAGATAAGAGAGAGAGAATGTACTATCATCATTAACATTCATGAGACCAACCACATACGCGATTGTGTGCGTGAGACGCTGCCAGTATAAAATCTGAGTTGACATTCTAGCCGGCCACAGCCCATCAAAAGTACAGACATCTCTAATTACATTCACACACACACATCTAATCCAGCAGCACCGGACAATTCAACGTGACCTGCAACGCTCCATTTCACATTCCATTCCAACCGCAGCTGCCGTATTCAGCAAATTCGATTAACGAAACTACAATAGCCCACAAGATACAGCCCATTTGCGCTCCAGTGCCACACTGCATTATGTATCTTGATTAGATTAGCGATCTAATTATCCAAAGAAGCCGCAGTTTCCTGAAATAATTAGCTAATTTGTCGGCCGATTTGCTGGTGGACAATGCAAGCTGTTGCTACACTGACCGCAGCCCAGGTTCTTTAACTACGTACAACGGTGACTAACATGCTTAGCGGAGATGTATGTACATGTCTAGCACACAACTATTATTGAGTACATAATTATTGTGATATATAAATTAAATTAAAGGGGTGTACTACATATATTATTATTTCATGGATAATCTTCTAATATTGAGGGGTTCCACTATTACAGTATTATACATAATAGTATGCTAATTATACTAGGACAATGTCGTGCATGGAATTTGATTGATCTCCTGAGCAAAGCACAGAGTGTGGCTTGTAGCAGTCATATGCTCACAATTAAATCAACCGCAATGTTCTCATGTTTACATGTACGTGTACGGTATGCGTATCCGTTTGTATCCCCTGACAATTACTGCCGGCTGTTGAGAGATTTGCTGCTAGTAATGACATCAAAATGTATCCATGTGGATATTTCACGGTCAACAAGCGCCGATCACCAACAAACATTATTGATCACAAACGCTTCACACATGCTTAGCGGGGAGCCACAGCTGTTTCTGTTTAACGTACTGCCAAAAAGGTTAATTAGTATTATGTAATACAAAGCCCAATGGCTCCCTCCCTCCCCCCTCCCCCTCCCCCTCCCCCTAGCAAATTCCTATATACGTACGTAGACAGAAATTAAAACTGAGAATGAGAATGATGTCACTTTAAGAAATTACCCCCTCTCCCCCCTCCCCCCACATATTCACATACCCCCCCCACACACAAACACACATAATATTAGCCCCTCCCCCCCCTTATAACTTATAAGGGGGAAGATATACCATGTGGGGGGTCAGTTAGAGAAAATTTGGTAGAGGATGGGAGGGGGAGGGGACTGTGTTTTGTTTAACAAACACGGTGAATTGAAATGTCCACATTAAAGCATAGTTATAGTGTGGGAGCTACTATAGAACAATAATGACAATAATTATTAGGTCATTAGGGAAAGATTTATAGTTATTAATTAATGTGCTAATATACAAAGCAGCTGTGTAGGAGGTGCTGGGACTAGAGTATATTATTACATCATATTTAAAGGGGGGGGCTACGTGTAGACGCTCGAGCTCTAGACTTGCTCAAATATAGGCACTAGCTCTTTAAAATTATATTTATTATTGCAGTGAGCAAGTGATACTAAGGTAACAGAGGTATACTATTGAGAAACGTACAAAAGCAGTATGTGTTATAGTAGCAGCTCAGGTACCTACTATATGCACATGTGGGAGGAGTTAGCTAGGTAGTGAAATACTGACACTAAACGTACTCTCGAAAGAGACATTAAGGTAAAGAGGGTATTGAGAAAGGTAAAGAGAATGGAGTATTATGATCTTATAATAGTGAGATGTGGGAGGAGGAGATCTAGAGGGAAAGCTGCGTACCTTTATATGTAAGCCAGCCGCCTAATATGCAGCTGTCTCTCCACTGCCAAACTATACTGCAGCTGCTAAATCACACACTGGCACAGACAGTCAGTATAGCAGTCCCCTGGCTGGCTTACATATATACCTACTGTGTCTAGCTAGCACCTGTACTAGAGAGTATCATGGCACTACTAATGATGTATTCTGGAGTATCACGGTGCTACTATCAATGCGTTCTGGGATGGCTATAGATACTTTTTATTCAGCATTACATCAGCAAAAATATGTAATGTCTTGGTTTAGAGGTGCTAGGGTAAAATTTGCAATGTAATTCGGAAACCTGATACAACAGTATATTGTATTATACCCATTCGGGGCAACTTCTCTTTTATGTACCTCTGTACCTCCATAATGCTTAAGGATGTATCCTACATATGTAGGTATATTTCAGGAGTAGTTTTGCAGGTCCAGGCGGAACCATGCTAATAACTATATCCTAGTTAATTAAAGCAGGGACAACTGCAATTATGGGATGAAATTCTAGCTTCCACTACTAACATAATATCATGATAGTATACATTCATAATTACAACAACTTCAACTATAGGATAGCAGTATAATAGTAGAAATGATGTAGTACAATATACTACTGTATATGCAAGAGTGCTCCCAGTAAAGGATCAAAGGTCATGGACACTCTGCCATCCCCACATGTAGGTACATACCCTGAGAGCTCTCGGTGTCTAATTTCATTACTCCAGCGAGGAATAAGGCATATCCTCTTACAATCTTTACCAAAGTAATGTCCGTGCTGTCTCAGATCGAGAGAGAGAGAGAGAGAGAGCCAATTGTTAAAGTGTTTTTACAATGGCCCCTCTTTGATGTGGCTTCTAAGTGGCTGGGAAGAATGCGAAACCCCCCAAGATTATGAATAAGATTAACTACACTGTAACAATGTCTAAAGAAACAATTCTGTCTCGCGTATATATGCATGTAGGATGCGAAATTTACATCCATACTTAAATTATGTCTGATAAATTGTATTTGGCCAATATGCACCATTGACACATACGTATAGACGATATCATAATGAAATGAACATGTATATATATATATATGTACACCATTAAAATATTTTTCATGGTTTATATCCCGTTGCTATGTTGTTGCTATGTGCTATATTAGCCATATTGCACTGGTAACTGTGCAATATGAGTAGCCTCAGGTAAATTTACTGTGCAATATTAAATACTGCAGGCCTTGAACAATAAACATGTTGGTAGCAACAAAAGTAAAACTATCAATGGAGCGTCTCGCGAGACTAAATGGAACATATGGCGGGAAAGGTAGCGAGAGTTCGAAGCGATGGGCGGAGTCGTCGATCGATTGATCGCTAGCAGTGTACGCGTATCCATGTAAGCTTACTGCGTAGGCACGACCTGTTTTTAGGATAGTCAACAGCTCGAGCTTCGTTTCTTGGCTTCTGAACTCGACGTTGCAGGTCACGCTAACGATGGTAGTTCATCGCCAAGAGTCTGATGGCTGTAGCATGCTAGCAAGCTGTGTGGATTTGACCACACCCCTCGATCACGAGACGTTCAGAAGTTCCATTGACGTTCGAGAACTTGACTCAGAGAGCGGCTTTGTGTGTCCATTTTGAGTAAGATAGCCTTACCTTTTCTTTCTTTTTTTAGTGTTCTATGCGTATCTATGGTAGCTATGCCCACGGGATATAAACTAGTTATATCACGCGCACTCGGGATGCATGGCATTTATTGCCCTCAACCCTCGGGCGCTTTGCGCCCTCGTGCTTCGGTGCAATAAATGCCATACATCCCTCGCGCCCGTGATATAACTATTACATATAGTATTATATATAAGGTAATTATGGAACAGATCAAATTACATTATCACCAGCAAATAGCTCTGCTATTGTAGGATCAATGGGGTCACCGTTGACTCTCATGTGCGGGTCACGTCAGCACGTTATTAACTTTCGCGGCAGCTGCACTTCAAAGTTAAGTTAATTAACTGCAGCCAAGACTTGCGGTCAGTATCTATGATATGATATCCATTGTATAAAGCTTACATCAATTCCCCAGTGAGCAGAAGAACATGCTATGGTGATAACTATGCATTCAATCTTTACTGGTACATGATACGGTGGAACTTACCCCCGATAATATATGTAATATGTAAGGAGTGGCTACCCATGGCTTACAAAATCTAATAGCTATTTCCTAAAGGTATCACGCATTACTGACCAGTGCATGCCGATCTCAAAAGCAAGTTGTAAAGAAATGGCGAAAAGGGTTAGTCATCCAAAGTGAGGGATAGAGTACCATATGGCTGATTTTGCTAGTGTGTATAGCTACAACTGAATACAGGAAAAGTTGTTGAAATGTCGCAAGAGTTGCTATTATAGAGCAATCAAGGAGTGTGTGAAAATCAACTGATTCAGAAATGAGCACACACAGAGACATGATTACATAAGCATAATTATCATTTAATTACTGACTCAGAATAAGAAATACATAGCTGCATCCGCATCCTTTGTTTTTGAGATCTAAGTTTGCTCAACGTGCGGCCATCCGTGACAATTGCAAGCAAAGAAATTTATAATATTATGCTAATTGATTCCTTATTCAGAATTCAGAAATCACACTTATGTATGATCATGCCTCCGGTGCAAAATTAGTAACAGTCGGCTCAGCAAAAGTTCAAGTGTAATTCTAAGAGAATTTTGCAAGCTACATGATCTCAGTGACGCCTGCACACTGAGAAAGCTGGTTTTCAAAAAACAAAGGATGCCGTTCTTCCTCATAGCACTGTCAGAGTTACTATAACAATATTATTATTATACTGTATACATGCACGGTTAACTCTGCCACCAATCCTTGATGCACGGTCAGTTTATCATTAACTGTGTCCCCAACACAGGATGGGGTTCCTGCTTTTAGTTCAAGAGATCCAATTTGAGAACCTACACAAGTCTGCAGGTCTGCAGTGTGACCATCCTGTTTATTCCATGTCCGTAACGTCCTCGCGATTTCAACTAAGTTGCCTGCCTGTTCTACCCAAAAAGCAATGTAGCTTATGTCTCATAGTTTTTTTTGTGCATCCATGTACTTACTAGCTATCTATAACTAGTACACCAATAATTAAGTAACACTCTTATTTAATATTGTCCTCAATTTTGTGTACTTAGCAGCAATATTTACTTATAATATTATAGTAGTATAGTTAACTTTATCTCAAAACATGAAAGTGATCCTTGTGCATACAACATCATTATAGTACTTTGTTTATATGTACGTATGATCTCATGGTCGATTTCCACTACTGTTTCAACACATTTCCTTGCCTGGTTCTAGTCAGGGGCCAGCTCTTTGCCATATCCGACAACCCACCCCTGCTAAACAATAGGCTAGAATGCTTTCTTTGGTCAAAGGAATTTGCGATATGAAACTAATACAGGCCCATTTTTGTTAGTCTCGCGTGTAGAATTACCCACTGTGTACGTTTATCACACTAAGACTTTCTCTAATTATCCACTTCCAAAATTCCGAATTCTTGCAACGCATTATCTGAATTAAGCTCAGTTTGTTGTTTTCAAGTCTCAAATTTCAAAATATCCACTAATTTAAAACTTGATTATACATATTTTCGAATCAGTCGCTGATGTCTGTGCCTATACTTCTAAAATCTTCAAACATATTTTAGCTTCACTAATAAAAATGAGCGGACATTTTGTTGTCTTCAGAGGAGATCACATTTCAGTATCCCTCTGATGTGAGCTACGTTTTAAATACTTATCTATATTTTCCAATTAGGTACTTCCATATACTCTGGGCTAGCTAACTATCGATTCATCACGTTCACAGCATCAATCGTACGCGCATGCATACGTCATCCAGCGTCATCTAGTTCAACTTGGTAGTTTTAAGCCTAAATCTGTAACTCGAGCAAGAGTGTCGCACATTAGTGCTCTACTTAGACAGGTGGTACGCTAACGAGATCAATTAACCGTCCAATCAGGTCTCTCCATTTGTCGTCCTTTATTCTTCAACGTTAGCCCATATCTGGGCACAATCTAAGGCATATCCAATTACCACACATATCAAATGCAAGCTTGCAATATTCCCACATACACACCGTATAGCGGGAAATTTTCGAGGGTAGCAATTTTCGCGGATGTGGGGTTTTGAACTTTTTCGCGTTTTATTTTTCGAGGATCAGCCCTGAGACAAAGCCACACCCCCAAATTGGATGCACTAAAAACCACGCCCCTCTTCTTTCACACGTGCGTGGAAATCATAGCAGATAGTGTTAAACACGAGCTAACTATGTCTGAACTACGAAGCTGTGTTGTGGAGGCGATGATCCGTGGCTACCACGGCACGAGTATCAAAGCATTTGGGAGGCTGAAGTTGGAGAAAATCTGACGTGTATCCGAGAGCCCGGCAACGTCCGTGACCCCTACGCTGTAGCTGTCACAAAACCCGAGTCTTCAACAATAGTTGGACACGTCCCAAGAAAAATGTCAGCTATATGTTCGCTCTTTCTTCGAAAATGGCTTGCTAGCGCTCCAAATAGTGCATTTTCTATTCAGCATGCCTTGTGGTTTATATCGACCACACCCATTCTACTGATATCATGTGCTGGTGCACGTGGGACTGCGCATGCTCGAGTGTAGGAACGGGTCGTCAAGTCATACCGTATAGCGGGAAATTTTCGAGGTATAAAATTTCGCGGATTCACCCTGATCCGCGAAAACAGCGAAAATTAATACCCTCGAAAATTTCCCGCTATACGGCATTATCTATTCATAGTGATTGAGAAATACCATTCCAGCATCTCGATTAAGCTTGGTATGGTTCAATGCATAAATTTATGTGCATGTGTATGTGTATGCTAGCTTCTCAATGTTGAATGCTAAAGATTGGAGGCATAATATTGTAATAATAATGTATGGATTAGAGAGACTTGGAACAATATCCCATACACACACACACACACGTGCATACAGATTCCGAGCATTTGCATGATGTTTAGTCTTTTCTGTAGAGCATAATCAGCTTCAGAGATCGTCAATATCAGATTATACATCTACGTATTTTGAAACATTACATCTCTAATCAGTACTTAGTATTAGTCAAAATATGCACCGTGCTGTGTATCTAGCCAGTCCATAAGTATAACAATGTGCTGATTATAGCAAGGAATGTCAATGTCATCAACGGAGAAATTATATTCCAATATGTAATCGTTATCACTCAAACTAACAAAAAAGCCTCTTTAGACGGTTGATTTATCGACAAGATAGTTCTGAAATGACACAGGTATGTATACTCTCATCATTGCCGGTCGTGATTTCACAAGATGTGGCATGATACTTGTTCATTGCAAAAAGAGTCACGCATGCAAAGGATATCAGCGAGGGAGTGTGTCTTTAAGGGCGAGAAAAAACAATTAGTCATCTGCTATTCCGCACACACAACACATGTTCTCCAGATGCCTGGATGCCTAGCTAATGGCTAATGGCTATGAAAATCATAATAATATGTATGAAACAAACGAAGATTCTTTGTGGGACAACTTAACTGTTAGGTAAAACTTGCCGATGTAGCTAGCTAGCAAAACCCATCACAGCATTTTTTCTTTTGGGGGGAGGGGGGAGGGATATACGTATAAATTTCTTGATCAGAGTCAATGCTGATGTACAATACACCAGCATTGACTCTGATCAAGCAATTGATATATCCCTCCCCCCCCCTCCCCCCAAAAGAAAAAAGGTTGTACCTATACTGATTACACTGAACTATCGTGGTTTACTGCATGGTAGGGAATTTCAGTCAGTACTGACTCACGCTGCAATCAAGCCCCCTCTCTCCTTCCTTATTAAACAACGCCACTTGCTCACGTACGCAGCGTTTGGCACCGTCTTTACGAAATTAGGTCGCGCTCGCCAGCGACACATGTTGCAGCTACGACGTCGTCATGACAACCGAGACGTGCCTTAGGTACATGTAGGTACCGCCCCATAAACTAACGCCATCTTCTGCCCCCACGCATGCACACACACACACACTATAGTACTAGTACGCTCCTCAAACGTGATTAGTGCACGACTGCACATGTGTATGGAAGAAAATTTGGCACGAAATTTGAAATTAGGGTCTGTCGTATGCACACATGTGGTATCTAAGGGATCGTGCGTGCAAGTCCCTGTCTGTGTGTACATGTGAGTAGGCATACCACTTTATTCTTAGCCTTTTCCTGCCATACGTGCTGTATGTAGTACTATAGACCAGCTATAGACATAGCCATTCCATGGCCTGGCCCGTTCTGTCCCGTGGACGACTAATTTCAAAAAAAAAACTTGGCATGTACGTCTTTGAACGCTTCAACTGCATGGAAGTCACACTTGCTCGTGGTCAGCACGCACTCACATACTATTAATATGCTTGCATATAGGAGGTATGGAGGGCCAACTATCTAACACCGCCTAGGCACGTACTGCGGTTCATAATCTAGTATTGGACGGCCATACCATACTATTGTAGTACAATATAATAAATGTATGGTAATAATTTAATTGCTATTTGGGATCATAATATTGATTATCATACTATAGGGCTATATTATAGTAGTAGCGTATGAAGTGGTAGACTATTAGCCAGCTAGTACGTTAGTTGGCTTGGCTTGGAACATACAACACATGTGCGGCCGGCTGGACTCTTCCCGTCCACCTACCGCAATTACATAATTTAAATAATAATATTATTATGTGCTTGGTACATCTATAATAGGAAGGGCTTACATGTATATAATGGGTTATAATTAAGCTCTCGACCGATAGTACTATGCTTATAATGTCTAGCCTGATATATAGCAAAGGGGAGGGGAGGAGTGAAAATTTCGCACGATTAATGGTATCTTTTCGGTATGACATAGCATCTAATTCACTCCATATTCTAAATTTAGTAACTTGTACAGTCAGTCTATGTATATTATAATAAATTATTATGATCCAGCAAATGTCCTATGAGAGCTGCACCATACTACGTATGTCCATACATACAGCAGTAGTCATGCTCACACTGATAATCTCCCATGAGTATTAGTTCATGAGAGAAGAGGACTAAAATGGCTCGTCTGTGCTACTTTATAAGGGATACGGCTAAATACCCCTAGCAGCTGCTATTTATTAAATTAAATCTTTGTTGCCCCAGTGATGGCACATACAAAAACAAAGAGAGCATGCATAATATTATGTATAATAATCATTATGCAATCATAATGAGCTCCCGTGAATGACCATATACATCTGCGATGGGTGGGATGCGGCCCGGACACAATGCATAATTCAGCGGACAATTTAGGTCAAGCGTGGAGATGTGTGTAATCAGAGAGGAGGATGTGGTTAGAGGGAGTAGGGGAGGGGGAGGAGGGATGACCTACAAGCGGTGACTTCCCAAGTTTCAATATTATTATTGGCTGGTTAGCGAAAGCTCAAGTGGAGCTTCAATCGACAGGGGCCAACCTTAATTATTTTTTGTATCGGTCTATAATATATATAGTCATGTCAGTGCTGAACAGTTAAAGTTGTTCGCGGAGAATCTTCGTTTGCTTTCTATGCTGATAGCAACCGCATGAGAACGATGCCACTTCATAGCTACAAATATA
The DNA here is from genome assembly GCA_963930775.1 of Cliona cf. orientalis. Lineage (NCBI taxonomy): Eukaryota > Metazoa > Porifera > Demospongiae > Clionaida > Clionaidae > Cliona > Cliona cf. orientalis. The sequence continues at coordinate 608,375 of OZ005699.1, read as the reverse complement.
CAAGTATTTTGGGGGCTATGGTCAAATTTGTTCAGACAAATTTGCACACACAAGAACATTGCTTCATTGCCATCTCGAGACTGTCACAGTGTCTGATGCGTGCGCTTACTTCCGGCGGTGAGCAAAAACCATAAATTAAAAAAAGAAAAGGTCAACAATAGATCGTGACAAACAAGCGGAAAATATCACGTCTCGACGACACACTCGTGTCCCGGTTATTGGACCAATTAGTTAACTAACAGCAACTAATAACCACACGAGCATACAAAAACAGTCTTTTTAATTAGTGCATGGGTCTCGTTAGAATAACACCAGCAATGCTAATTCAGAATCAAGTGCTTCAAATTAAACAGAGGATGATGACTGGTGTCCGGGGATTTCCCACGTCCTGCGTAGCCCAGCCTTCTCCTGGCCATCGATGATTCTACTGTACATGTACTTTGCATTAATTATTTCCTATCACTAATTATAAGCACTACATCTATACTAGTCTTAGAAATAACAATTCTATACACTAATCCGTATATACCAGAAATTTCACATTTAAGAAGGTACAGAGTAAATCTTGCCTGATCTTACTTCTGCAGCCAGGCTAATTAAATTAACTGTGTTTAATAAACATAGATCATGTGATAGTGGTTTTTTTATGGGATCGCCTAGGCGCCTATATTGGCAATAGTGCCCGTAGTAATTAAGGCACTAATTAATCTAATTAGAAGAAAGTCAGGTTTTGTACCAGGGGGAACACAGAAATGGGAAATCGCATATCCTTTTGTTAATTCGAGAGATTCGTGTTTCATGTAGGAATAGCAGTATGTACCTTAGCATGTACATACTTGGAGGTTATTATGGGCAATTAATTATTAATTAACAGGGGAAGCTAAGAATATTCCCATCAGGAAACTGTTTCATTCACCAGTTCTTAGAACCGATTGTCAAGTACAAATACGCCCCCCTACAATAATTGAAGGCATGAGAGTTTCACTGTACATGTAGTCAGTCTTGTGTGCATGAGAGAGAGAGAATTTCCCTGCTAGTAAATATCTTTGTTCAAAGCTCATTGTGCACTCTGCTCCATTCAGCCATTGCAGCAAGAGAAAGGATGATTGTGCACATTTCGTGCGGAGCTTCACTTGAGAGATTTTACCCTCAACAAGGAAGGAAGGAAGGGGAAACATTACTGCAGCCCATGGCAGAGTACAATGCCAGGTTGTCCCAACTATCTATCGTTCCATCCCATATCTGAAGGACTCCAGGTCAGATCAGTTGAAGGAAGCTTAAGGCTGGGAGAGAGAGAGACAGTCTGCTGCCACTCAGCACTGTATATACTGGCAGAGCTTCAGGTGGCGAACTTTCTGCTAGAAGTTCAAGATTCGTTCACATGCCACAGGGCTTCTGGTCAGAGGAGAACAGTTCTCTCTTTCTCTCCTTCTCTGCTTCTCTCTCTCTCTCTCTCTCTCTCTCTCTCTCTCTCTCATGATCATATGATCAGTTATGTAAATGCATACCAGAAGAATTTTGATAGTTAATTGAACACCTTTATAAGGACACCCCTGAAATGAGGAAACTCCATACTTTAATCGATTGAGCTGTCCCTAGGGAGTATGCATGTACATGCATATGCATGCAATCGGCAACAAAAATCAGCCACATTTGTGAGTGTGAATGCATGAGCTCAGTATTTCATATAGACACACATGTATGTATGGACAATACCAAGAGTACCTTGACATGGAACTATGGGGTTTAGTTAAGATCCCTTTCTCTCATTTTCTTGGCCACATCAAAGGACCAATGAATCCACTCTCTCCCACTGGTACAAAGGCTATCTAACTACAACCGACTTCCTGGATACAGGATATGACAGAGTAGGAATCCAATTATGCTGTGTACCAAAAGTATACCTAGGTACCTCTGACATTTTAGAAGTACAGGGAAATAATATTATGTGCACACACATCCACCAACATGCATGCAAGCAGCTGGAATCAATTAATACGAGCATGCAATACACATGCATGTAACATGTACGTACGTCAGCTAGTGTACACGAAAAACGATGCAAGTCTGACTTCACTGGAAGGAGGAAGAGTATACGTACATGTACATACCTAGCAATGTACACATGCAGCTGGAATCAATTAGTAACCAAGTATACAATGATATAATACAACATTATACATACATGAAAGCCACTGAATAGTAACATTGGTATATTTAGGAAGGAAAGATCTACGCAAGTCGTGTATAGGGTTCAAGGAACCCTCCCTAGGGGCCGGTGCACCTGCAATCTATTAGTGACCAGCATGCAGTATAACAGTACTCCAGGCCATTGCAGCATGCATTGAGGGAACGCTATTATCCATTGTATGGCCTAACCACAGAAAGTATATTATACCACACACCTGGTATGCAAGGTACGTAACTTAGCAACTAGCGAGCTAGGTAGCTACGTAGCGGAGGTACGTATAGCTAGCTACGTAGCTAGCCCCAGGTCTCAGCTCACTAAGCTAGTCAGTCTACTGATATCATCTCTAGAATTCCCATGACAGTTTGTCGTGACTGACCGTAGCTATTATGCCTCCATTGTCCCTAACCCCCAGCTGCTTCCTGTCCTCTCTCTCTCTCTCTCCCTCCCTCCCTCGTACTCTCTCTCTCTCACGCACTCTCCCATTCTCTCTCTCTCGCTAGTTACTGTCATACAGTTAGCTCTGGGCACATGACCGAGTACCAGAGCACACTCACTCAACTCACAGCAACTGAGTGTAAGCGTGCCGCTGTGATAGCATTGTTTACCAGTTACTGTGCACAAATAATGGATAATTGGCATATACAAGTAAATAAACAAGTGACATGGATATAATTATATCATATGCATATACCATAGGTGCACACACACACACGCTTAACTCATGGCAGCTGCTATTCAGCGTGCACAGAGCACAATGATTAATAATAGATATACAATAATTAATTATTCAATTTTTATGATCATGCATGCACAGTGAACAATAGTTAATAGACATACAATAATTATTCAAATTTTACGACGATACCTTATAAGGAAATATTGAGCCCGCGGGTCAAGGTCAGGCGCGAGCAAGGGACGGGAGAGAGTGTCGTTATGCATACAAAATGCGCGAGTACGCATGATGTATCGTACATCAATGATCATGGGACAGAGCATGCACCCCGTGAAGTTAAAGATGACGACTGATGGATAGGCTGCTAGATACGTCAATTGAGAGAGAGAAAGAGTGAGAGAGAGAGAGAGGGAGAAAGGGTCTCAGAGAGAGAGAGAGAGAGAGAGAGAGAGAGAGAGAGAGAGAGAGAGTTATGAAAAACAGCGGAAGACGCCTATAAGGACTATCCAGGTGCATGTCCATACAAAGGACAGCTCTGATCAAAACACTTCACCATGGGTGGTCCAAGCGTGCATCCACGACACAAAGATTATCATGCTTGTAGATCTCAGACAAATTAATTTACACAATGGAACGTCGTTTCCTCTATATCTATTAATATCACATAACGTACATGTACTACAATAGTTGTTTGTCCTAAGGCTAACTGGATGTCACGCAAACTGACACGCATGACCGCACAGACATACCATACGTGATGATAACACGGCCATTATCGCTAAGTGGTTCTAGCCTTGTGACTTGACCATGGAGCTACTCAAATGCCTTCTTTAGCAGTGGCCCATGATTGGCGAATTAAACTTTAGTTCAAAAAAACAACCCATCACAACATACTTATCAATGAATTTTGCTAAAATTTTAAATTTTATTATGGAACTAGCCAGAGATGTTACTATGTAGATAACTTAAATATTTTCATACATCAATATGTACGTATGTACATATATGCACATCAACATTAATAAAAAAAATTGCTAATGAACTAGATATTGGTGAAACATACAGCACTAGAAAGCTTTAACAACACCCATTACATCATAATGATGTAATATCGGGAAGTATACACTACAGCTACATCCAGGTCTGATGTACACATTACATACATTGCTTAATAAACACTACATAAACGCATGCAGCTGCTAAAACCCTTCTAGATTCTTTAAATAAAAGCCAAATCTCTCTCTCATTCCGCACACAAATACACATACATTGCCAAGAAAGGATATAGAGGACCTAGGTATGCATGTATGTAATTATAATATGGATGTATTGCCTAATAACCAGTACCAATACTAATAAACACTTGCAGCTGCCAATGAAGATTTTCCACCACAGAAACACCTGGAAATGTACGTACATTGTATGTTTCCATCACTACATTCTTTATCTTGACATATTTAGGAGGAGGCGACGTACGTGCAGATAGGATAGGAAAGGGAGAGAGAAGCACACAAGGAGATATTAGTTAACACATCAAAGGATTTGAGAGGAAGTCATACTTCCTCCCTATGCCCGTATTTATGATGTAATGAACACATTTCTATAGTGCAGTATGTGGCAATAATTATTATTGCAATCAAAGGAGGGAGGAGGTGTGGAAAGTTCCCTTTGATGTGTTTGATCAAAGGAAGGTACCTGCTAAAAAAGTTATGGAGGATGTTTACATATATACTGGCCATGGGCATATTAGTTAAAAATAGTAAACTTAATTCGGTAAGGTTTTTGAGGCATAAACATGTTAGGTACACATATGTATATGTGCCTATTAGTGAGCAAAAGCAGAGTTTAATGCAAGTTCAACTTTCAAGTAGGTGGCTCAAAGTAAATAAGTGTGCATGTGTGTGCGCGCGCGTGTGTGTGTGTGTGTGTGTGTGTACGTCTGTCTGTTGCATGTGACTTTGTGATTACGTCGTGTGTTTATGTCCGCATCTGTGTGAAGTTGTTTATGTGTCACAGTCACAGTGTGCTTCTATATGTGTGTGTGTGTGTGTGTGTGTGCGTGTACCTGACACAAGTCAAGTCACTCGAAATCACATATGTAGTATGAATCTCACACTACAGTACTATTACTATACTCACTAAATACCAGAACATGGGAAATTATGTCACCTGCATGCTAGCTAGCTAAAAAATGAGGGAGGCAATGGGAGAAGCAAGCAAACTACAGCAGCGGGGGGGCTGGAGGAAGCCTACAACTGGTTTTAGAGAATTCCTAAGGCTACGATTACGCACATTGGGACAATTTAGCGTACCACTCCGTTGTTGTGCACGTGTAGGATTACAGCCCACTTCCAGGTTAGGGGGAAGTTATTTACACAGCTCGTTAGGTTTTTAGTAACAAACAGGCCAGACTGTAAGAAAAATAATTATTAACGATCCAAACAGTTCGATCCAAACTGAGCACAGCCAGTTGTGTAGGTATCGTCCAGCTACAAGACGTTTAAATCTGTCGTAATTTTAGTGGTTTACCTCTCTAGCTATAATTAAGCAGTCTTTCGGTCATGGTAGATTAATCTTTATGCTAGAAAATCATAGTCAGCTGACTATTTATATCTACATAATTAAGCTCCTTTTTGACATAATTAATTTTTGTAACTACATATGTACTTTTGGTTCTAATGTGTACAAAACATTTATTAAAGTAAAGGGTTTTGTATATTGCATGTTAATAATAATTATTATAAATTTTGCCACATGGAAACATGTGCTGTATTGCATCACAATATGAGTAACATCCTAGTTGAAAATTTCACCGAGCATGTGCAAGAACATTTCAGCTTCCTGTTACATTGCGATTACATCATGATGACGTCATTGCATTAAGTTAGGGCAGCTAGCTGTAAAAGTGTTATTACTACAGCATATCGCTTAGGTGCTTTCTTAGACTAGGGTGGGCCCAGAATAATCTTACTGCACTTGGTATGTATCACATGTACGATCAGGTGATACCCTCGTCAAATATTATACGATGATGTCATTCATATTTCACCAACATGCCTAGTCACCAATATTTCAACAGTCCTTTCCTGACATGATGTACCATGGAATCAGTCACATGACCTTCACTACCACCGTAATAACTATGGTGTAACTAAGGACGTTTGGTTAATTAAACACATTTCCTTCCACTTCGCCAATTCCAGCAATTGCAACCAGAACACACACACACACACACACACACACACACACAGACATGTACAGCATGATAGGCAAGTTATGTAACTATTATAGGAAGGTACGTCATGTAACGTCACATCGATCATTGAGCAACCCAGCAAACAGCTGTGGAGGTCTCCACATGGTGACGACGTGCCATCAAGCTCGAAACGAGGGGGTTGACCCTAACAATAAACATACTACACTCACATACACACACTCACACACACATATTCACACTACCAGCAAAGCAATAGCTATAGATCATGATATTATTATGAGAAGAGGGATTTCTCAAGACCACCAACCAACCAACCAACCATGGCAGGAACCTAAGTCAGCAGTAAGTCAGCAAAATACTACCTCTGGGTGCAGCTGCTACCCAGAATAGAAGGAAATATTTAAATATTTCCCTCATAGAATCACCACTGCCTATAGCTAGAGGGAGTTAAAAATGACATTGTGCTACAAAAACAGCTCATCCATTAACAAAGGATTGAATCCACTACTGCTCTCAGATGCTTAAAGAGATGGGATAAATATTTCTCATCAGACTGTGCTAGATTGGCAATTTAATTAATAACAACAGCTGCCGCTTATTAAATTACAACATTACAGGTGCTCACTCACTCCCTAAGACAATAGCTTTGATATGCACTTCCTGTGAAAGAGGAAAAACATTAATCAGAGGAAATGGCACCTCAACTGATATCCTTTCACCAACCCACTCATCAGGACTCTCCTTTCTCCCTCCTCTCAACCTCTCCCTCTCTCTCTCTCCTGACCAATGACCAATGGTGTCTTATTTCATGTGTGTCTTTATCCAGAAGAGGAAATCACTACTCAAAGGAAATAGCTAGCACCCCAATCTCCATCCTCTCTGGATCCATCCAGCTATAAGCCCTTCCTCCACTCCTCCTCTTCCTCTCTCCCTCTCTCTATCTCTCTCTCACCCTGGCCACCCTCTCATATCATCCATAGCACCTAGCTACATAGCTATACATCACTGACAATAGTGTCATATTTCAAGTTCTAGCTCCCTATTCACAGCTGCAGCAGAGGTAGTAGGTAGGTGGTAGGTATGGGTCAAAGGACCTGTCTACGAATGTTGCGAATGTGGTAGGCAGGTATAGGCACACAGGATCGAGGAAGGAAGGAATTAAACCATAGCAGTATATATGCAAGCAGATGAAGAGATACACCCATAACACTATTACATACATGGACCTTATGACACAAGCATAGGAAGTGGGCAGATGGTTTAAACTTTGATTGAGCTACAATAAGCCAGCAGTGACTATACCAGCAGTGACCACTTACGGTGGCAGCCATGTAGCTATGGCGTATGAATGCTATGAATGTGGTAGGTAGGCCCACAGACAGATAGGATCTAGACAGGATCTATATAGGAACCAACTGTTTAGTAGGTTTATCTTTCACAATCCATTCTTACTAGTGCCTGAATACACACTACCCATACATAACTATTGCATATTGAATACTGAAACACCGGTACTGTCACATAATAATACGTATGTATGCTGGTCACTGGAGGAAATGGGGCAGCTGCTTTGAATTTGGTAGCTATACTGAAATATAATAATGCATGGTCATTCACGAATCCACTTCCATCCTGCCGACTGTCACAGCTGTGATGGCATTGAGAAATAATAATAATTATATGTTATAGTGCTTGTTCCTCATTAACACTCGAGCCATTAATCTGAACAAGGATCCAATTTGACAAAATTAATTATCACTATAAAATTATCTTCACTTTTAGGCAATGTCTCTGTCAAATGACCTAGCTATGCTCCCTGCCTGCAGCTGCCTTCCCTGTTGACATGAGAGCTAATCAATCGCTCTGAGAATGACATGAATCAACATGTACGTACAAAGACCCAATTATGAACTGACTGACGAATTTCAAATCTTTGTATCTACGTACTCCCCAGTATGCCTTATGCCTCAGGGGAGCGAACGACCATAGACGCAATCACACAAGGTACTTAGTAATATGCACGTACGTACATACAGTAGGTAGTCCAGACTATCGACATGAGAGCTACTCGATGAAGCGTGGCGGACAAAAAGGTTGCATAACCTTTCAACTTAAAACATTCCAGCTGCCGTTAGAGACCAGCTCTCTTACTTACTTAGCCCACGCATAACACACAGTCACACACCGTATTGGTAACATCGTCGTAAAAAATACGTATGTATGTGGCACGTTGGTCATACATGGTATACTAAAAATAGCACACAGGTCACGTACGATACAAGTATGCCATACTTATCTATGGTGTAAAAAATAGCATACTAGTCATGACAGATCATGTAGTGCATATATCTATAATATTATACTAAATTGACACAGTAACTGGTATTGACACAGTACACTAAGTGGGATGTCTGTCACTCGAATCAGCGCGGCTTGCTCGGGCGATCAAGCATGACTTGTCAAAAGCGCCAGGGAATTTGAATCACAGGTAGCGTGCCTTTTAGTCTGTGCTAGCGTTGCCTCTGGTGATGCTCAATCATGCAAGAGAGAGAAAGGTACGTAGCTACATAGTTAGACTAAATTTTTTTGACAAATAGTCTGAAATGACCATAGTACATACGTATATGTGGTGGTCCCCCTACAGTACGTATGTCTGCCATTACTGCTTCTTAAATCAGTAGCAGTATACATATATTACCATAACAACAGTGGGTACATGATACAGAAGTCTAACTTCGGTAGGACACTAGAGCTTATGGATGTATCAATGCCCCAATCTCATAATGGGTATAATAATATTATGAGACCAGGTTTGTGTATGAATCGCTTTTTTCCCTCTTTAGTTGTGATGGATGGCCATTCTGATAGACATGGAAAATTGATCGCTGCACAATATGGACATGAATAAAATTTAATACATGCTAATAATTAAGCACACCAACATGTTTAATGTACACCATAACACAACAATCGTTGCTTATCATTAACTCGACGGACACACACACACACATACTCACAAACACAGAGCAATAAGAATTAAGTCTCCTTTGCTTTTTAGAGACCACACGGAACTATATAGAGAAGCTGTAAATCTTGTACACTAGCTAGTATGAACACTGTTTATCTGGTGTGAATAATTAATTTAGCGTGTCTATCAGAGACAGTTTTTATGTGAGGAAAGAGCCACCCATTCCGTCCTAGTCTTTAGATAAGAAGCATCCTAGCTATGATCGACGGTACGGACAGACGGACATAGCTGGACACAGACGATCGATCGCAAAGCAAAGCAGATGGCTTTATTAAGTGGTCGCGGATAGGCAGTCCTTTGTCGAAACGCATAGCTGGGGTGCTTGGTTTATCCTTATTAAGACAGGCAGAGGAAGGAGGCCATTTTCCAACCCATTAACTCATCACAGAAGTACATAGTCATGAATATTAAAATCTGTTATTTTAAGCAAAGCAGCTGCTTACATATTGAAGATGTACATGCATGTACTTGATGTATACTTGCATGTACATGTACATGTACATGCATGTTTCAATTCACTGCAGTACTGGGGCCCAGTCCTTGCATAGGATGGCAATGAATATCATTATCCAAAGTGCAGCTGCATGTATTATGCTTGCTTTGCTAGTCGGCCGTAAAGATGCACTATCAGCACTTACTTATCAGTAAGCTATAGGTGGGTAATAGCACGCATCATTACTGCCATAGATACAAGAGATAGTGTACGCAGGTTAAATGTTCCTTGTGAAAGGTCATGTATTTGAATTTCCCTGCCCCCCCCCCACCAATCCCCCACCCCCAAACCTTATATCTCTCTCTCTCCCTCTCTCTCTCCTCCCTCCCTCTCTCTCTCTCTCTCTCCTCCCTCCCTCTCTCTCTCTCTCTCCCTCTCTCTCTCCTCCCTCCCCCCCCCCCCCCCTCTCTCTCTCTCTCTCTCTCTCCTTCCTTACCTCTGACATATCTGACAGAGCACGGCAACCAGCTCAGCGACTCTATTATCATTCTGTGGGTTGAGCATGTAGCAGATGAGGTCCTTATTGTTCTGAAAGTGCACGACAAATCCTTGGTCCACTGACGGGCTAACACTCAGTCCAGTGATCGTTGTCAAGTGGAGCGGGGATTTTTTCCTTTGGTAGTGCTTTCTCGGGTCGAGCTTGAAGATGTCCGTGTCTGTGATCAGTAGTGCTCTTTCTTGTACCTTTCCTCGCTTGTTAACCTACACAATGTTGTAACAAGAAAGTGTTCGTTAATCTATCTTTGCAGGAATACTCTACATATCTTCCCACTAGACTAGCAATCTAGAGAGAGAGAGAGAGAGAGAGAGAGAGAGAGGGAGAGAGAGAGAGGGGGGGAGAGAGAGAGGGAGAGAGAGAAGGGGGGGAGGGAGGGAGAGAAAGAGAGAGTGTGTGTGTGTGCAGTTAGGAAAAGATTAGGGTACATTCTTTTCATAGCATTCCTTTGATGGCTACACAGAGACTAGATCTTTGTCGGGATGGCTGTATATTTTCCCACTGTTGCCTAACCAGCCGACTAACGATCCCAGCCATACAATGGATCAACTATTTGCTTAGTTCCAGACCATAACACGCTGTGCAGTATTAATAAATGTACTGCTGTTGGCAAAACAAGAAAATTAGATATTACCAGTATCCCCTTTCATTCACACATGCTGCAGGATTGGAATATTTAAACTATTCGCCTAAAGTGAATTTTTCTTTGAGATTATTCATCCAAAACTAATTCTGAACCATAGACAATACTAAATTTCTACTCACTGTGTAGCAGGCTAAACTGATTAACTACATAGTCTGGAATGCAGGAGATGGAGGTACATTGTATATAGCTACTATATTGCATCACACAATACTGTGATAGTATATGCATTCCTAGGGGCCAGGCAATGGTTTTGAGATCAACACATTCTCTGGGGAATTCTTTCACTGTCTGATGCTCTCCCTTTCTTGAGGGACTGGGCACTATAGATCAGGGTAAGAGCTTGATCTTTGATGGTGGGTATTGCTTCATGAAGTGTGAAATGAGATTACTCTGGAGGGACAGATTGGTTGAATGAAATACATAATCAGCTAGCTAGGTATTGGGTGACTCTTGAGATTACTCATAGTTATGGGAAAAAATTCAATCTGGTGTTGACAGTAGAGTGTGCTATACATTCCTATCTTATATGCTCATAAACTCTCTCTCTCTCTCCCCCCTTCCCCCCTCTCTCCCTCTCTCTTTCTCTCTCTCTCTCTCAACTTTTTGACTATCTGGCAAATCCAATCCAGTCGGCTCTATATTATATTTACTCCACTTGCAATTGGAGTTCCAAAGCGTCAAAATTAGCGAAGCAGAGAATCTCATATTACCAATTTCAGTAGAGGTACGTCAAAAGGCTCCAAAAGCATCGAAAACAAGCTATGAATAACTGGCCCATTCACGAAAGGAACGGGAGTGGCCTGTAGCTATGCGCCCTCAGGCCCTACCGGGAACTACATTAAATTTTGTACATGTATGCATGTAACGTAGCATGTAGGAGTGTACATGCAGCGCAGACGGACACACAAACATAATAATAATATACGTACATAGGTTCGTAGATATCTACAATACTATATTAAGCAATTATGGATGGGATATGGAAAGGGCTAGAAATTATGTACATGAGAACATGAACCGTTGAAAAGCTTCAAAAGATGCACAAAAGCAAACTTGCCATCTTAATGTTTTTTTTGTTTTTTTCTCAAAGTACATGTATATTATACGTAGCAGTAGCAGTTGTACGTAGGTACTGCCATGGAAAGTGTAGTGATGTTATTGTTGAAAGGGCAAACAGCGTAGCCATGGAGAGGAGGGGAGAGCAGAGGTGGGAGGTACAGGGATGTAACACTAATTAGGTAGTTTGGCATAAATTGGTAATTGGATTACTGAAACAGTAGGGAGCGATAATTATGGACTTAAGGAGCTCTAATTTAGCTGTTATATATTACATGATTATGACATATAAGGGAATGTTAAGAAGTACATGTAGGCTATGCTTTTGGTAAGTATGGCTACATGTTTTTCAAATTCGTAACTATCAACATTTTAAGACTAAGATGGTGCTTGCATGGGCACGATAGCCTACCCTTACCCTCCCCGTACTAAAGGGTTAAATTAAAAAATTACCTTATTAGCCAGCTAGATACCATGTACCCCCACACACTTCTACAAATTGGAGATGTATGTGCAATGCTTGGCTAAGCAGATCTGTCCAAAGGTTAGTATTGAATTTAGCACTGTTAGGGATGGGATTGGGGGAGGTGTATTATGTAAATGTAGCTAATAAAAGAAGGGGGGTTGGGGGAGGGGGGGGAGCTGCTGTTGCATTGTGTTGCTTGTAAAAAGGAGGGGAATTAAGGGAGAGAGGGGGGAGGGGTGGGAGGGAGATATGGAGCCAGGGTACCCCACACACGGAGCTTGAGTGAGATCAGCAAAAATAAGTGTGCCATGATGGAAGGATTGAATGAACATTGTGGTTAAATTTGATATCATCCACCCCTTCTCCTAACTTCACCTCTCTCCTTGATTCCCTCCCTTCTCTCTCTCCCTCTCTCTCTCCCTCTCCCCCTCTCTCTCTCCCCCTCTCTCTCTCTCCCTCCCCACCCCTCTCTCTCGTACCTTCATGACGTTGCAGGAGAAGAGGACCTTCTCGAAGTTGTGAGATCTCTTGAGGTGAGTCAGTGATGCCTCAAACGCTTGAAAGTTTGTATTCTCAGCCTGTATGTGGATGAATCGATTACATAACTATGACATCATCACATCTGCACACAAATAAACGCTTAATATAAACAAAATATACATGCAACACTCCAGGTGCACATTAGACACGTGTAGCTCACTTCCCATTTCCATCACCACCATGTTGACCAATACACGATTACACATTATGACGACATTATGACGTCATAGGTAGGCAATGACCACATGCATGAACCTGCAGCTGTACCCCAGCCCTGTGTATGTGTATGCATACACAAGTTCCACTTTTAATATCATTGGTGGTTTACGCAGACTAATAATTAGTAAGCTTGTGGCAGTGATATTTGCACTTTCTGCAGTGCACCTGAGCACACACACACACACACACGCACACACACCTGCATGGAGAGATAGTTTCCCGCCCATTTTCTGTTGAACCCCCACTTCGCTCTCTTCCTGTCGAGAGCTCCGTACGCCACGGCTTTGAGCTGCACCTCGGGCCGGTCACGGACGGGGATGCGAAGTAAGATGACCTTTGCCCTCCACCTGTGCATGCGGGGTGGGGAGGGGAGAGAGAGAGAGAAAGAGAGAGAGAGAAAGAGAGAGAGAGAGAAAGAGAGAGAGAGAGAGACAGAGAGAGACAGAGAGAGAGAGGGGGGAGACAGAAAGAGAAGAAAAGATAGTCCATAATCATAGAATCAACACAGACATGTCAAGCACCACTATACAGACATAAATACATGCATGTACATCACATATTATGCATCGACTATAGTAGTAGTGTGCCATGGCTGCTTCCTTACGGCTGTGGAAATACCAGCGATGACTTCATTCCAGTCTCCTTTCGGCAATTACAGAACTTTGTCAACTTACACTAGCTTCGGCATAGCTTCCCTCCCCTCCCCCTCTCTCTCCCTCCCTCCCTCCCTCTCTCCCTCCCTCCCTTTTCTCTCTTTTAGATCATACATACATTGCATATGTGTAGCAACACGATAGTTACTAGGGTAATACTAGGACACATAGCTATGCAAGGTGTGTACCAATAACTCATTCTAGATATCCTAGCATTACATTAACGCTATATAAACTCGACCAATTTGGAGCTAAACGTTGAAATTATCATTCAATAGATTCCATCAATTTTTCTTTCTTTTATGAGGTAGAGTATCGGATATCGGAAACAGCTGACCTTCTTGTATCGATCGGTAAAGACCTCTCCTTACGAACTTTCTTCCCTCCCTCCCTCCCTCCCCCCTCCCGAGGTGATCGTAACATTTCGTGCCGTACAATGTACGTACGTCCGGCTTAACAGGTTTAGACTAGTCTGGGCTACAGACAGACAGACACACACACACATCGACAAGTGCACACTTATGAATATATTTTTAGGGCGCATGCCCTCAATCCAAGAACGTGATATGTAATCTAATCACACAGCTCTAGTTACACATAGTTCGCACAATAAGTCAAGTATGTCGATAAAATTTCATATCAAACAGTTGAATAAAAAGGTTCAGCAACAGTAATCACACACTGTACATGTATGTAGCTATGTACTGTATATTATACATGTAGAGCTGGGCGTCCAAAAGAGGAGTATAGAGTATCGTTTAATGAAGGTCTCATACCTTCCAATTAAGTAAAATATCGACCATGCACTTTTAAAAAAGGCTATTATCTCACAAAAAAGGCGTTTTAATATCTCGATTGTTTTGATCACGTAATGGGAACACGGTAAATCAATCCCTACCAACGCCGATATCGGAGACCCGAGTGAACCATCGATCACCAATGCACCACGTACCTCCCCTCCCCTGGCCTAACTGTCTGTCCGTCCTTCTGTCTGACTATACAAACTATAATAAATCATTATAATAATAATATATTATTATGCACACATATTAATTATAGGTGCCCAATACACAAGCATATACACTGTCGCAGTATAGTACGTATGTGAATTTGTATGTCTACATGGGAGTGACAGGAATCTCAAGGCACACCGTGCTATATAAAAATTAATGTCATGTATATGTGCATGTGTATTTGGAGTATACATAATTATTATTATATGTATGCATTTAGCTAGCTATAGTTGTCTACACGCATAGCTTCCGGTATGTTCATACAGCACCATACGATTGTATAAGAGTGTATAATAATATTGGATGTGCATGTAGACAGGTTTATCACGCGCTGGATTTGCCTGCTGCGTGATACTATGACATTCCGAGATGATTGGTATTTGTTTTTCCAGCAGCTAGACTAGACTAGCGTCGATCCATTAATCGATCAAGGGTGGGTGAGTGGAAGTTGTCCATTTGCTCCACAGTATCAGTTACTGCAGGATTTCATTGAGCCTCTGATCTTCATCGCTGCAATGTTTGGCAGCCATTGTGACCGCTGGAGAGGTATTCAGTTCTTTAGATATTCAAGTGATTGCCACTCCATGGTGACACCATTATGAAATCTTACGGGCCATTTGAATCTCCAGGGTGCATGATTTGAATGTCTCCAAGCATACTAAAAGCAATCCACTCCTCTCACTCTCTCTCTCTGTCTCTCTCTCCCTCCTCCCTCCTTTCCTCTCTTTCTCTTATTTCACACAGAAGTGGTTCTATGCTTTCATCTTTGGTTGCTCAAAGGGCCCCAGATTAAAGGGAGTTTCAGAGATAATGGTGGTGGTCTTGTTTCAGATCAGGGGCCCCTTTCTTTCAGAGGTGACTCCCAGACTCCATTCAAGCTTTACCCTTTCATCTCTCTTTGTGCTTCTAGCCACTCCTAGACTTCATGTTTAATCAATATATCTTTCTTCACTTGGGAAGACAATTCAGGTGGCCATGTAACAGCTATTTGTACAACAGCAACCTATCAGCAAGGAAATACCTTCACATTTTAAATTATTTAGGGCCTAATCTACTCTGGTATTCCTACTTGGTTTGCTCAGCTACACACACAAGGTCACATCTCCACACTTGCTGTGCATACTTCTGCACACACTCAGAGCAAGTCAAACAGTCCTTGAACAAGACACCAGGCCACACCAATCCCACCTGGTCACACCTTTACAATCCCTCTGTCTACTCTTGACACAGAGATGATCTTATCTACATGTACCTCTAATACACAAATGCACAACACTGTACTATAGCTACAAGGCTACAAGGCCTCAGGAATGTTCAGTAGAAGAAGCTTCAGTTATTGCTTGTCATCAAGCTAAGTATATAGACCTTTTTTCATCCACCACCCTGATAGATCTTGTAGACTACAAGATTGCACATATACCTACACACTTGGTGGAATAGGGTTTAATACAGAAATAGTCCCTAGAAATCACTGGATGTACAGGTACATGCATAAAGGACCTTTAAATTCCCCTCTTAGAGAGGACAAAGATTTCATGGTAGGTTGGCGGTGATAGTTGATCTTGTAATGCAAGGCTGATCGACTGAGCAGTAGCTGGAAATGGCACGGTCAACTGATTTTGAAGCACTTTCTCGGAAAACTCACTCCCCCAGTGAGCTGGAGAAACAGTGAAATAACCCTTTGAAGAAGGCGGAAAATCCATTGAAAGAGCGCCGATATAAACTTATCAATGAATAAATATGCTTCCCACTGCCCACTCAAACTCAGTCTTAGGCTATTGTTCAACAAAAAAGAAAAAAAATCGATGTTTTTTCGCTGGAATTCCATTGAAGTTACCAGGAAACGGAAATCACAACATATACATAATAGTAGTCATGTGTGCATTGTAGAATCAATGAAGGATCAAAAATTTAATGTAAAAAACAAGCAACAAAAAAAAAACTGGGTCTTTTTTCACTGGAATTCTACTCATCCCACCAGGAAACGGAAACAATAACACAGGTGATGCTTTGAGCTAAGTAGCTATCTAAAGCCAAAAAGTTATTTTTTTCACCAAAATTCTACTCTTACCAGGAAAGGGATACTATTACCTGGGCTACATGTATTTAGCTTAATGGGAGCTCCAAATTATCATAATTTGGGTCACCCACCAGGCACCATAAACTGCATTAGTGGAGGCAGTAGACATGTACCATGTTAATTAGTTTGTACATGAAACCACACCCACATTAATTAGACAAATCGGGCCACCAAAATTATACCACCAAGGAGACAAACATCAGATTCCATAAGCACACCTGCTACCCTTGTCAAATTAGATGTCCAGCATGCCACCCAGCAAGCCACCCAGCACACACAAATCACAAACTGCATTTGAGTAGAAAAATGATTTATACTCTGGTATACCCAGACTCCCTATAGAGCTGAAAAGCAAGAAATGGGGCCTGGGAATGGGGGTTGGGAATGAGACTTTATGTATGTATGTATGTATGCAGTATTGGTGATGACTCACCTTGCATGGATCTGCTTGGCATAGCTGACAAAAGCCGCAAGAACTGGAGGTGGAGTGGGCCACACAACACTCTTACCAAGGTCAGCCATGTTTCGAACATCACTGTGAGAGAGAGAGAGAGAGAGTCAGTTTAGTATCACCACTAAATTGGATGCAGGTGTCCACCCATCCACAACTGGCCATGTGAAATAAGTGATGTCATTCCCATCATCACAGGTATAGATGTGCAATCACACAAGGTGCATAGTACTACTATACTGTGGAGGTAGTACAGTGTCAGTGACACACTACAGCACAATGAGCATACACAGACCAAAGGTAGTATACTTTGATGGTGTGTGAACCCCTTTGAAGAGGGAGAGGAAGAGAGAGATTTCATGACCTTACTTCAGCCTAATTTCCCCCTCCCCTCTCTAGATCTCTCTCCCCCTTTTCCCTCATGACAGTGTATGTCTGGGTCTTGCTGGAAGTCAGGGGCAAGAACAGTTGCACAACCAGTCAGTGCCACCTGCTGTCTATCACAAGAGCACAAACATATTTATATGTACACAAATACTTGCAAGCTGGAAGGTACTATTGACCCTTGAACCCCTCACCACCCTACACTCCACACCTCCCTCTCCCATCTCTGTACACCTGCTGTCTAGCTCCAGCTCAGCTTCATAAAAAGCACCACAATTATATAAAGTTTGCAAGCTTTAATTTAGAGAGGCCACCAAGCTGTACTATTGACCCCTGACCTCTCGTACACCCCTTATGCACCTCTCTTCACTACTTTGATCTTTTATCATCTCTCTCTCTCTCTCTCTCTCCCCCTCTCAGAGGCTCTGGAAGGGTCAAGAAATACTTACATACATGTACCTTCTTGTTGAAACACTGATAATTAATATCAAAGTGAAATTTACAGGTCTAAAGAAGATCACATGCCATAATAATAGTGAAGGATTATGCAATTTTCCACCTGATCATGCCATGCTCTATGCCCATGACGTGCAGTGTCAGAATTACAACACAACTAACACACATAGTACTGGAACCAACAGCTAGACATAGACTATCATGAGCACATATTAGTTACGACTTATTAATAGCATAATGTATGTAGTTACAACTTAATAGTTAAGGACGATGAAGAGGTATTGTCAGCATACATAGCTCCATTGTTATTCAGATAACCACAATGTCACAAATAAAGCTCATCTCTACAATAGCATATCCGTATCTTTTCGATGATAACATTGTATTCACATATCGGCAGAATAGCAGGAAATGAGAATGCAGCACGTTCATGCAATTATCTTAATACCTTTTTTGGACAGATATTGTATAATTATCTTACTATTAATTTTTTAATGATATATAGAATAGAAATGAACATTCTCTCACGCTCTCAGATAAACAGGATATGAAGTTGCAAGCACATGCTGTTTTTGGTTTGTGCTATCTCTCTCACATGATCGGACAGACCTCCATATAAATCTTTCATAAACCACTAAGTCTTACTTTTCTGCAGCAAACAATAACTAAATTCCAACCAGCAAACAGGAAATCATGCAAGACCAAGATGCATTCACACACAAAGTTTACAGTTTCTTTTGTGGAGAATTGCCTTTTCATGCAATCACAACTTGCTTCTATACACCAAGACTTTCATTAACACAGTCTGTGAAAGGGACACATGCATGGATACATGATATTACCTAATATGGACAGAGGCCTTCACATTCATTCATGTATATTATTATTATGTACAATAGCAATAAATTTGGAAAATGTTCTCATCAGATGACTGATAAACACTCCATTATAGGATCTACTCGAAAGTGAGATAATAATGGTCCACTGCACTCAAATGTAAAACTAAATTGTGATACTGCTTGATTGTATGTACGTACGTCACACAAGCAACTCCTTTTTTTAGTAACAGCGGATGGACTGTCTTGCACTACATGTATGTGTGCGTTAACTTCTGCCATGTGATCAGCACATGTTGCGTCGAGTGTCAGGTAGTTAAACCCTCGTGCACTGATCGCTGGAGTATCAGTGCTTCAGTGACCTTCCCACGGTAAGGATTGAGACAAGGGCAAAGAGAGCATGCATGCAACACTACTATACTGAAGCTTCAACCGTAAGATTCTCTATGCAAAAATGGCTGGCAATAATATAATATAATAATATGTGGCTATAATACGTAAATAGCTGTGTGTTGTATACAGCATGTTTTTGTTTAATTTTAGTAACCATTACATAGTGCACAATGTAGTACTATTTATAACACCCACACCCACCCACCCGCCCACAAATCTCTATAATCTACATTCCCAAAAAAATTATCTTTCATCAGTCACATGATCCTCACTCTAAGTATGATGAGAACCACACATATGCAATATTTGACACCTATTGCACGTGCCCTTTGATCTTTGGTGGGCATCATCTCCTGACTGCAATGGTGGTCAGATTTGCATCCAGTCTAGTATTACCCAATCAATCAAGAGGTTGGGACAGAAATGCTCAATGATGTCATAGGGAAGGTGTGAGCCAATATTCTAATAATAGCACATTGGGATAATTATGAAAATGAAAAAGAGGCCATGACCACCATGTAACATAGTGTACACACAGTAGAGTGGATGTGGATAACCAATCATAACTACCAATGATTCCCACATCCACTCTACGCTGCACTGCAGGTATGTACAATGTACCCTGGTCATGCCCTAGGTCCTGGAGCTGGAGCTGAGCAGCTCATGCACTTATATGTAATGCACATGTATGGTATAATTATAGTTACATGCACAGTACAGTACAGGCACTAGGATACATGACATGTACATGTACATGTATACAACATGTATACAACTTGTATACATCTTGTAGAAAGCTTAAAGGAAGGTGCACATCAATAAATTTGAAAGTACATAGGATATAAAATTAAATTTTAAAATTACATTAGTTGCATGAGCTTGGGCTTCTGGTCTGGTCTGGTCTGCTGGCCAGAGGGAGGTGACACTTAAAAATCATATTTTTCTCCACCTTTTTAGCCAATTAGATCAGCCAGGTGCTGATTAATGCAAATTAGTACAACAATTAGCATCACCCTCCCTCACCCTCAGTGAAAACTCCAGAGGGATGGGTACAGACATACAAATTGGATCACACACACCAGCTGTCACCTCTAGCATATGGCAACTAAGATAAGTAGCTTTTTCATCAGGATCACCCCAAACCAAGCTAGTATAATATATATATATACTACCTATAGCGCAGGTCATACCAGGTGCAGAGGAACTAGGCTGTACCAGGCACTAGATAATTCAGTCACAACAGGGTTAATTGTTCTAGTAGCCCAGCCATTTAACTTAATCTGGAGTGACTATGACTGTGTACCAGCAGCATGCATTTGTGCTATTGGGTTGCAGCCTCTATAGCTACAGAAGCCATCCTTGACAATATATTATTATGTACTCAGATACTTAGCACATGGAGCAGACTGTGACAGGCAACACATTTATGTACTCCTGTATAAGGCAGCCAGGCTCATTTGTGGGATGCAGGGCCTCAGAGTTAGAGAAATTAATCTACTGAGAAATTCCCACTCTATTGTCAAATAGGTATGCAAGTACAGTTAACCTCCCACATAGTACTGCTCCGTTCCCTCTAGCCCCTCCTCCCTCCCCCCTCTTCTAAGAGTACAAGAAAACAAGCCACATCTTTCACATGCATAGACCACCACCAATGGAAGCTTGACCTCTCTCACTTTCTCTCTCTCTCTCCTCTTAATCAAAATGATTATCAGATTGCTTCAATTCACACGTTTGACATTTGATAGTCTAGCTTTGCACTGGCACTATGAAACTTTCTATAATCATCTTACGACACAAAAACATCCACTACCCGCCGCTCAGTGGTGACAGACTAAACTGCTCTATTTCCATCGCAAATGACACCGGATGGTGAACAATGGCACTACAAAGATACAAAGAGAAGATACATGTATCTCCCCCTCCCCCCTCCCCCCCCCCCCCCCCCCCCCACATACACCACCCACACACCTGAATAGAGAGACGATTTTGTGTATGAAGGTCTTGAGCTTGTATCTTCTGTAGTATGCAATGATAATCCCTTTGGCTTTGGTCTTCTTTAGCCGGTTTCTGACCAAGAAACCTCGAGTGTACTGGAGAGAGAGAGAGAGAGAGAGAGAGAGGGAGGGAGGGGGAGAGAGAGGGAGAGAGAAAGCAAATCATCAAAACAATACTGCTGACTAAAATGGTTCAAATACCTCATTCAAATTATACTAATGACAACCAAATTCCAACAATTAATCACCAGTTCCAATCATACTACTGCATATACATACATTATTATACGCAATGTATCTAAATTAAATTCTACCAATTTGATGGTATTTTTGCAATATCAAAATCTGGAACTACATGAATTTGCATTTGCAACCAAAACTCCCACATTTCCTGGAACAATTGGTACCATTGTTAATTAATACTTCCATAGTGTTTAAATAATGATATGCATGAGTGCTTACCTATGAAAATAATACTAATATCACACAGGAGGGAAAGGGAGGGAAAGGGAGGAGGGGGGTGGAATATTTAACTGACAGATGATTAATTTAATTAATAATTTAGGAAGTATGTACATGTACATGGAGTATATGATGTTGCTAGGTTAAAATTATTTAGCTAAACATATTCTCCTCCTCATTCCAGAGTGAGAACGCATGTCCAAAAAAATCATTTTTTAAAGAAATTGTGTAGAGCAAAATGCTCATGAAATTTTAATTAAGATACAAAAGAATATTATGGGTATTACCTACTTACATACATACATTTATATCAATTTCATGTACATAAACCTATGTGCATATGAAATTAATAGAAAACTGATGTATCTTGTATGCTCCTGAAAAAAGCAATTTAGAAAAAAGAGAAATTTTCATTTTTTTTATTGACTAGTATATACGTATATGTAACTAAAAATTGATTAATCCTAGCTATCTCCTGGTTGATATGGCAACTGACACGAAGTACACAAGACATTGATACAATGTGACCACGATATGGCTGTGTGATTATGCAAACAGACCGGTGGCGCCGGCGAGCTTCAAAGTTCGTAAGGTCAACATCACGTAGCCTTGATGTAGAGTCGACGTGTTTGGACAGCAATTTGACGAATTTTGCATACACAATGACAAGATTTGTGAAACTACACACACAGAGACTGTAATTATACATACAAATGGCCTTTCAAGTCTCAGTGTTGCGATAACACGTGAAAATTGGGACTGGAAGAAAAAACGAACACACCGATTATGATAATAATATACACAGCGACGATATTAATTTTGTCCAAAAATGAAGTTCAAGGTTAATAATCGTTTTTGAACCTGACTATTGATCTAATTAAAACGCTGTAGCGAGTCGGTCAAGCGAGTCAGGCGATCAGGGAGGTGGGCGGGGCTGGTGGGTGGGGCCAACAAATCCATGACCACGAACACCAACAAAAAAAACGTTAATTCTATTGATAGTAGCTCACACGGTCGGAGGGTGGGATAAAAATAGCGTGGTTGCTAGGGGCAACGCAAATAAAGCAAGCATAGAAAAAATAAACACGGGCCCATAAATGGCTCCAAGGCAGTTGACCTCAATTTCAAGAAGAATTGGAGCATTATTGGGTGCAATAGTGAACCCTGATGGGAACAATGGATGTATATGACAGCATGGAAATCACTGTATTCAGTCTGTTGGTAAAGGTTATTAGAGGTCAACAAAATAAATATACAAATAAATAAATTTTATTGATCAAAAGCTGAAGCACTGCTCTTCGTAATCCAATCCGGATAGCCCTACTACAGAGAGAGAGAGACCTCAAGGATGGGGAGAAAACTTACAGGTCTCCGTACGTTAGTAGTTTCAGTGGCTTTTTCCCATCTTATGACTCATCATACTACAATTCACACCTGAAATTATTGTGCAAGGCACCACTAGACTGCAACTGTTGAATCTCCATGCACACTCAGCGCAAGTAAGGAAAACAAACATGAAAGGGAGAGAGAGAGAGGAGGGGGGCCACATGTTTAACTGCCACCTGGCTAGATCGATGCACTGGTAAGGGCCAGAAGCAACCCAAGATGCATACTATTATGCACAATGTGATAATAACTATGATGGCAGCAGTATAGCGATGGATAGAGGGTAGCCTTATGAGTGAATAATGTGTCTGTATATAGAGTCGTAATTTCTATTGGGGGAAGACCCACTGTGTGATCACACACACACTGGGTAAGGACAAAGACCTACAATACTACATGTACATATGCAGGCACATGTATATAATAATAATTTATGTAGGCTGCTTCTCCCATGCATGTCCCAGCAGGTGGTCAACTGCCATATTATCATGCATCAAAATTAATCTTATGGCCATAATACGTCCATACTAATGTACATGTATGTCCTGTATGTAATGTACATGTAGTCTGTCATATAGTACATGTACGTACATGTATGTGAATACCCTGTATAGAAGTTCCTGGGAAAAACCGGTCGTGTTTACTATCTTAATCATAATGTGTTCTCTCCATCCCATAGTGCTAGCTGTTGCCTGGATACATGTACATTTACATGTATATGTACATGTACATGTACATGCACAATGACAGTGATTGTTCAGTGTGATTGTGAAATTTCTACATTTTTAATTCTGGGATGTAATAAAGCTTATTTTGTATGTATAATATGTATATATGTGGGGGGGGGGGGGGGAAGGGGAGATCGCAGTCTGTTCCAGTCAGCTGAATAACAATTATGAAACTGTACTAGCTGGATCATGCACAGTACGTAAAACATGGCATTAGCTCTAGCGTTCTTGGAGACTCATTTCTTAGCACCCAGCGTTCATAAATCAAGAGAGAAAGGGGGTGATTTACGACCTGCTAATCCATCCTGGAATGCCAAAAATTGACACAATCTTCGAGAATTAAAAAAAAACATCATTATATCTCTGCCAGTAGGTACGTACATGTGCGTAGCTCCAAATTGGACGTCGTTTTAAGTTATTTTTATGCCCTGGCAGACAGCACTCAGTTGTCATCTACTCATCCATTGTCAGCATAAGTGGATACTAACGACTATGCTTTAGCCGCCCCATTCCAAGGCTGGTTACAGCTTGGATTGGAAACAGTTTAAGAACATATCGCTCCAAGTCATGTACATGTCAAGTAGGTAGTAGCTATATGTGCATATGCATGTGCCACGAGTGAGCAATTAGGAAAATATGCTTCCAAGAATTTCGGTCGTTCGTCTTACAAATTTACTTATTAAAATTTTAAGTCCTCTTCCGATACAATAGCCTATAACACAGCTAATTATTTAAAAAAAATTTTAAGACTAATTTGCGTGCTCGCGACAGCACATGCATGTACACGAGGAGGGACCGCATTTTTTGTAAAAAAAGACAGCCCATCTATGCAAATAGCTCATTTACATTTATGTAAATGAATTATTCAGAGAGCTTAATTGCGCGCATGTACCACACTTTGTAGCTGCACTTGAGAATGGAATGGAGACAAATTGTGGTACCTACGGTTCTAGTTTCGGTTCCGAGCCACTTTGCAGAGAATTTGTAGCAGTCGACAAAAAGCCGGCCTCTGGCTGTAGACTGACTCGGAATAAGAGTTTAAGTATTTTGTCGACAGTTATAACTTATTGACGCAACCTGCTGCAGACCATATGTCTGTAGCATGACATACCTAGGGCATCTCAACATGTGACATGATCTCTCTCTCTCTCTCTCTCTCTCTCGAGCTTCTAGCTCTCTCATAAAAATCCCCCCGGACAGAATCATCTCATGCATGCGTGTCCTAAGTGTCACAGTTGGGGGTTCAAGGTACACAGGGAGGGAGGAGGGAGGGGGGGAGGGGGGGGGAGGGATTAGACGGAAGGAACGCAGCTAAAGGTGACTATGATCATAGCTAAGTACATCTAGGTACATGCACGTAGGTCATCACCAATCAATCACGAGGCAAACAGACAGCCGGACAGCCGGAAGATCTCGAGACACACACCTAGTTAGCTAGCTAGCTCTAAGCTTAAGAGTCCCAAAAGCTTCCTAAGGAAGAGACTTTGAACGCCACGAACACGTACGTGATGTATTGTACAACAAATATAAACACATATATGTACATATGTACATAATATACATGATATACATGTAGAGGCAGGATGATATGGGGCAGGTGGCTGTCCCTAAAATTAATGACGATATATAACATGTAGACGTAGATGTACAATGTACGTGTGCGTATGTACGGAGGTACATTTTTGTACACGGAGCTATGGGGGCAGGTGGCTGTCATCCCTGACGATATGTGTATAATACATGCAGCTGGATGTACAGTAGATGTACATATTATGTATGTATGGAGGTACATTTTTGTACACGGGGCTTACATATCTCGGGAGGAACAAAGTTCGGCACGTACACATGTACGCTCACACAGAGCACACAGTACACAGTACGAAGCACGCGCCCGGCAAGTTTGGTTAACGTAAGCGTACACAAGCGCAGGTGGACTTCCCCTCCCCCTCCCTCCCTCCCTAAGTGACGATACGTGTACCAGCAAGTAAGCAAACACAATAATTCATTTGGGAGGAATAAAGCTGATCACATGACCAGTCACGCTCTTAAACGTGCTCATAATTATTATTGAATCTTAACTTGTGTTAATTTTTTTGTTGTGCTGCTCAAGTCACCTGCACTATCATGTAAGCCTACACTTACAGTGACCTAGCTAGCGGGTGGGACGATGTCACATACGTACATGTACTTGTACTACATACGTATGTAAGCCCAGCATATATACATGTACTTGGGTATATATGTAGACCAACACTGTATACATACAAATACAGGTACACGGTAGTCACGTATCAAATGTAGCC
Source organism: Cliona cf. orientalis (assembly GCA_963930775.1). NCBI lineage: Eukaryota > Metazoa > Porifera > Demospongiae > Clionaida > Clionaidae > Cliona > Cliona cf. orientalis. The sequence goes on along the minus strand of OZ005699.1, from coordinate 582,211 downwards.
AGGTACCTACCTACATGTACGTATCACTGAATCTAAAATTAGCCAAGAATAATAATAATTATTATTATACGTCGGCATTTAGAGATACATGTAGCATAATTCTTTGTATTATGAGAGCTGATAGTATCACTGAATCTAAAATTAGCCAAGAATAACTATTATTATACGTCGGCATTTCGAGATAGCATAATTATTACTATTATAAATGTATTATGAGAGCTGAGATCTTGAGGCATGTACATGTGTACACAATAGAGCGTTTGCTGCGGCTCCAGATTGGAAGATTAGAAGGGGGAGGGGATCATAAGTGATTCTAACTCAAAGAGGTTGAACTACATAATATTATTATGTAGGTATCGCTGATTAATCTTGGGAATAAAATTAAAAAAAAAATTTATTCCATGGTATATTAGGTAGACTGGTGGAGCCAATGATTGAATGGAATGGTAGAAATTAAAATAACGAAACAAGGTCGGGTATTTTTAGCCCTAGCTAACCATGAATGCTCCAGGGAAGAATGGGATATGGAGTATTAGGGAATTGAAAAGTGTATATAGTCGTTCACTCGAGAATAACTGATTTGGAGGAGGGAAGAGAGTGGATAGGGGTATAATATTATTTCAGATACTATCATACGTACATGTACGTACGCACGTATATCAATCCCTGGGAGAAAGGTGCAAAAGCATGTACACAGTTTGGATACTTGATCCACACAAAGCTCAACTACCCCTACTATGGACTATCGAACCGTGCATGTGGGGGAGAGAGGTTGAATGAGAAAGAATTTGAATTAGAGCCAACTGAATTGTCCCTGGATTGGCAACCATCTACATACATACATGTACTGGTACCATCCCTAGTTCTCAATGCTAGACACCTACATAATTTATGAGCGGCTCTAGTGCCTTTTACTGGGGTTAGGTTTGCCTGAGCAGGCAATGGGATGGTTGCCCCTTAGGTTTGGGATTAGTAGTAGAAGAGAAGTTTAGCTTACTGAACTCTCATGTAGCCAGTGGGTTGGCTGGTCTGAAGGCTACATACGTAAGCACTAACTTAGTGCTATATAATATTATATGTGATGGTTGCCCCTAGCCGCTGAAGTAGTACGTAGAAGGTGAATTTTCATAATGCATAATATCACTGTGTAATTACTGCATTAACGAGGAGGGGCTTACCCTTTGCATGATCAGGACGACTTGGGGTATCCGAGCCACCCGCTCCTGTTCGAGCAGGGTCAAAGTTCGTGGAGTACGGATGAACACCTTGGAGTTGCCGAAGGCTATGTCTTCGAAGATCTTGTGTCTCCGTGCTATCAGCTCGGTGGCCTTCTTCGACGAACCAGAGTACACGGGCCAAGTGGACTCGCATGTGACCTTGTACCTACAGGCATGCACGCCAAGAACACAAAATAGTGTTTTTTTTACTGAAAATATTATCTATACAAAAACTTTGGCAACTCAAAATGTAATTTATAAGCTACATACATACAACTTTGCACCTTTAAGACATTGGAATGTTTCTAATGAACATTACCGGCTGGATGCTAAAAATGAAATCTACAGTATTATTATCACTAGGAACCCTGTGCCTGATCACCAGTACTCACTACTGCCATATTCATCCACTACTAAAAAATATATATATTTTTTTAATTTCGAGGAGAGTGCCCTTACCTCTGTGCAAACCTCTCGTACGGTTGTCGGTTGGCAAACCCCGCCCTCCTCACACGAACATTCTCCATCAAACCCAAGTAAGAGACCTGTAGTAGTGAGAAAAACATTATCACCATGATTCTGTTAAATTTCACTACAAAGCCCAGTGCTTGAAACATTATTCAAGTATCCGTGGTAGAAGTTGAAAAATCCAAAATCCCCATACCTCATACCCCATACTTGAGACTGACCTGGTGTAGGCATCTCTCATCGTCGAATCTCATTGGTGATTTAATCTCGTTAGGCTTGATGCAGCGAACGTAGAATGGATCTTTAGTCTGGAGGTTAGCGACGAGAGCTATCATACTCTCCTTAAACCTCGTGCCGGCAGATTTCGGCCGTTTAGTGACTTCCGTCAAAGCCTGGGCACCTTCAGGCCACTGTTCCTTCAGGAGGGTGTGTCCACTGGATTGGGGAGAGGTCAGGTGATTAGGTCATGTGATCAGATCATGTGACTGATTATTACCTGTTGTAGAGTAGTCGTTTGAAGTCCTGATATATGGGGTCCTTGTTTTTGTCAATGAAGCCAGTTACACAGTAGCTGAAATGGAAGGATATCACAAATGAGTTGTTGCTTTCTCTCTCTCTCTCTCTCTCTCTCTCTCTCTCTCTCTCCCCCCTTCCTTCCTCTCTTCTCATACAGCCTAAAATTCAAATTCATATTAGACAGCTCCATCACCATTACTATGGAAACCAGTAAGCGTTAGGTGCTTGAAAATGTTTGCAAACGAAGTCACCACCGCCAACTGCTGCGAACAGTGTTGTGGTCTAAGCTCTATCATTTATATGATCCAGCAATTCATTCGTTTAGTCCACTGAACATCAACAATAAAAACCACTTGTCAATATGCCACAATGTGCTGTAGTCTATAGTCTATAATATATCAATTCAGCCAACGGTGGTCAGCGGATAACAGCTATTTGATTGAGCTGGTTACGCCAATGGTGGTTGTGGCCGAATAATTGTGGTCTGCATGGCTGCTTTTGAATCTAGCTGTCAGTTGAAGCTGTGGGGGATTTAGAAAGGAGAGAGGCAGCCGCCTCCATAAGCTTAGTGGCTCGTATGGGCTTAGAAAATATGCTCTGTGGTAGAAGAGACCAGCTGACTACCAATTAAGAATGTGACCACAGTTATGGATGATGAATTTAAAAAAAAAAGCCATGAAAGTGAATAATAATCATTATCGGCGATATCGGGAAGCATGTAGCTCGTAGAACTGTAACTGGTTTGCCACAGTTATTCACACTGGAGAGACAGACCGACTCCGCTATAATATTATATATAGACCTTGGACCGGACCTGTCCAAAGTGCGGCCGCTTCATGTGGCTCACCACGGCTAATTTAAAAATAATATTACGGCAGTTTGGGACCACCACTCTACTCTAGACCAAGCACGGATGATTTTAGAAAATTGGGGGCAAATTTGAGGTACCAGTGGTGAAGGGATCAGACTAGAAATCACCAAATAAAGAAATGCTAGGGTATACAGGGGGCAGGCTAGAAAGTGAAAGGGGACGAGATGTGGAATACCAAGGACCACCACAAAAATGGCTAGACTTAGGCGTGGACGTTTCACTAAGTTACCTGAACATCTACCACAACCATGAAGTGAAAACCAGAGAACCATCAACGCTGTATGCAACGAGAACCGGCCCTTTGGTCAGAAAGAGTGTAAGTTCTACACCTAAAATGCACACTCAAAGCTCACTTATGTAAGACTTTGGCAAGGTATAGTCGATACAATCAGTAGTACATACATGTACATGAAGCATAAAATGGCAAATTTTGATCAACAAACAAATTCCCTCAACTAGGAAAATGAACAATAGTCAGGATAGTGCAAGAAGTGCAAACCACATCAAAGTAATCCCCACACACATTCACCGAAACAACACCGTAGCAACGGACAATAAATTCGACTAATACATGTACATGTGAAAAAAGGAAGGAAAGATGTCCCTACGCCAAGAGGCTGGAGTAAGCAGAAGACCTGCAGAAAACCCACATTAAAGGTAGGAATTTACAGTGAACATGATAGCGTAGCAACGGACAATCAATTTCACTAATACAAAAAGGAAGAGAAATTAAGACTCTTATACAGACAATAGGCATGTGGCTGACCACAGCTTTGTGTGGAATCTATTTAGAGTGAAAGGAAAGAGAGAGAGAGGGAGAGGGAGGGGGGAGAGAGAGAGAAAGAATAATTTAAAAAAGGAAGCGAGAGAGCTAGGGGGAGGACAGCAAAGGAGTAGGGGTGACCATAAACTGCCTTTGACCACAGATTGTTAGTTGGCAAAAACTGTTAGTCCACTTGTTAGCCTGAATAGCAACCACCAATCATAAAAGGCAGCCCAGCTGAATCGCAGACTATGACATCATGCACCTTTTGTCTACAATACCAATAAACACATGTACATGTACTATGTACATATATCATGCACATGTATACATGTATACAAGTACCACAATGGAATTGTAACAAGCTACATGTAGGTTGAAAACAACTACATGTATACATGTGGTACTTGTATATGTATGTTGTAAGGGCTATGGTGCAGGTGGTACACTGCTTTGAAGTGGTCAAGTGGGGTGACCGGTGAGCACTGGGTAAGGATGGTAATTTTAGACTCGTTGGCTCATTTCAGCCAATGTGTGTGGTTGCTTGGTAGACGTACATGTAGTGTGAATAGGCAGTAACGATAAACAACGACAGAGAATAATATACATACATACAATTTTTGTAGAATAGGATTATGAAATGCTACCATGCAGCAAACTTAGGAGGACAGGAAGGGAGAGAGAGAGAAACAAACATGCAACGATGGATCATAGCAAGGCTACCACAAGAATTATTATTCTTCACAACTCTCATAGTTAACTTATTAATTTCACTTACACTACATCCCCAGCATAGTGTCGTATCTTAAACTCCGTATCCCTCTCCAGTGCCTTGTCCTGGGGGTCCACCTGGCGGCTCGTGTAGTGGTCATGTGACTTGAATTTCTCGTCCATGGCGTGGAGGAAGTGTCGATCGGTGACGGTCCCCACGAGAAAGCAGGCCTCGTCGAGGAGAGCTATCACTCCGGTCTGCTTCATCTCAACGAGGTCACAGATGATCTTGTTGTTAAAGTAATCGATCTAATTAAAGGGAAGGAAAAAGTTACGTTCAAGGGTATTTTCTCAAGTGAAAGATACAAGTATTTAACAGACCCCCGATGAAAGCCACACCCACCTGGATCCACTCGATCCCCTCCCTCATGTACTCCTCTTGCTCTTGTTTGAGGACCAATTCTATGAAGAGCTGCTGAAGCTTCTCGTTGCAGTAGTTGATACACATCTGTTCAAAACTGAGAGAAGTATAGTGGGGTTAACATAGGGCATTGACTGGTAATGGGCGTAAATTTAATAAATCACAAGTAGTACAGCAGAATGATCATTACAAAATAAAGCTAAATTGGTAAAGATCGTCAACACAATAAGATTATATTACATTATAGCTATGCATATCATTATACTAAGATTATAGTTGTCCGTGTGTGTGTGTGTACGAGCGGGAGGTGACCGGAAGCGATTCGACCCGAGTTAAAACGTTTTATTTCTAGGCATCGCTGGACTTGGGGCGATACAACAGATAGCTCACTGACACGGCTGGCTATGGCCCCAGCGGCGACTAAAGTGAGCTGCTTCAAAAAACGCCACCGGGGCAAATTTAGATTGAATTGTACCACTTACCATGGCGGCCTGGAGAATGCAAAGGGGTGACATTCAGGAGTCAATGTTGCCCATAGGTGCTTTCCAGAAGGAGGCGATTCTATTCTAAGCATCTTCTCTTGGGAGTCCTTGCGAGCGAAGCTGCAAGACAACTAACGAATTTCTTGAGCTAGCTGATTGACAAAGTCACATGATCAGGCAGGATGTGCACGTGCGCTAGCTTGCTCACGTTCACGCGCACGCAGAAATGTGTAGGTAAAGGTCGTCGATGGCACATGCACAATAATATGCGGCACAGAGATAAAGGAGTGAGCGAGCGAAGCGAGCTCACTCCTTGTATTCAATAATATTATTATACTATAGCAATGAAACAACCATACCTGTTATTGTCAAAGATCTCAAATCCGTAGATGTCCAGTACCCCTATGACGCTATTATCCCCGGGAGTCACCACCTTCACCTCCAGCTGTGCGTTGATTCGCCCCACAATCCACGTAAAAAGTCGCTCGTAGATGGCCTTGGCGAATGCGTCTCGTCCGTAGACTGCCTGGTCGACGGTGTGCATCTTTTCGACGGATCCCAGCTTGTTTCCCACGACTCGGAAGCAGAGGGCTTTGGTGACGGCATCAGGGGTAGTCGCGAGGAGTGAGGCAATGTTGGAAACCACCTCGGGGTTGCTGATCTGAAGCTGGTCTTCTTCAACCTCAACAAACTGGAGGTTGCCCTGTTTTTGTTGTTTTATTTTTTTTGGAAGGGGAGGTTAGAGCAACAGTGCAAGCAGTGATAGTGTGAACAATTGTGGCTACAAAAGTAAGATTTCATAGTATAGGTAAGGTATTTTTAAGCTTTCATGTGGAAGAAAGGAGGAGATAGAAGGGGGATGGAGAGAATTCCCAACCTACAACAACGTCGATCATTACCTATTCTACACATATGACGGGTAATGATCGCCAAAATAAGAAACACCACTCTATATCATAATACAGAACCCTCCCACCTCATGCTCACCAGTTGCAGTATGGCCGCCAGTAGTTTCCAAACTGTGTCGATCTCCTCCTGACTGTAGCCAACGTACCTCATCGAGTGTCGCACCTGGTCAAAGTCACGCCCATCGTTACGAGAGTCGACCTGAAGAGTTAGATAAGGGGTCGTCATATCGATAGCATGGCGGCGAGTCGGTAAGAGGTCGTTGACCTCACAAACTCATCTTTCGTCACTTGGGAGCATTTGATGATTACGTAACATTGCATAACTTAAGGATGCCACTTACATACATAGTGACCCTTTACCATATACAATGAAGCTACTACGGATGTGGTAATCATTTCATTTGAAGCACAACATACCCTTTCAGAGCCGCCCTGACATGCGAAGTGATAGTTCTGAGCGCTTCTTGTGAGGTGCAGCGATTTGAGCAGTTCTTCAGGAGCACCCTTCAACAACTGGTAGAAAATATGAAAGTTTCTCTCCCCCGACTGCTGTTTCACAACCCGAGACTTCTCCAGGAGGTAATTTTGAATGTGGCCCCCGGTGGGATCCCCCTTGAAGTCAAAATTGATGTCCATGTACTTCCCAAATCGACTAGAGTTGTCGTTCCGATTTGTCTTGGCGTTGCCGAACGCTTCCATGATCTGATTGGACCGAATCAAGACTGTTGTCACTCTGATTGAGAACACGAAAGAAAGAAAGAGGGAGGGAGGAGAGAGAGAAATTTAAAAGTAGTTACAAAAGTTATAGCATGGATGATGAGCATACCTCTCGATTTCTGATCTTTTCGAAAGGTTAGTGATGTCAGCGATGTATCTCATTATGATCTTCGACGCCTCTGTCTTTCCTGCTCCGCTTTCACCTGCAAGGAAGGGAGGAAGGGAGAGAGAGAGAGAGACAATATAAAACGATGTAGCTATACATTAACTACTCATCTGAGAAATTATTCATACATCTGTGCAACAAAGAGCGCACCTGCCCCACCCTAATTACACAGACATTAACAGACGGCCCAGATGTCTCGAAAGAGTCGCCCATGGTGATCATCACCCAGCGGAACTTGCATAAGGCACGCACATTACACAATTGTAACAATTGTGTACTAATAGAAAGAGCCAGCCGCCAGAGACTGAATAAAATCAGCAAATTATTGATTGCAGGTGTACGAGCCATATGCCCAAATAAGGGCAAAAAGTGCCAACAAGTCTAATTATAATATCCAATAGAACATAGTTAGAGAGAGAGAGAGAGGGGGGGAGGGGGAGGGGGAGGGGGACAAGAGAGAGAGAGACTAAGAAAGGTGAACAAATTGACCGAGCAGACACAGAACTCCACTACAAATAGGGACAATGTCATTATTAAGTAAGAGAGAGAGAGAGAGATATTGAGTAACCCAGCACTAGTGAGAAAGAGAAATGAAATCAGCAAACGGGTATTTGATTACTGCTTGTATAATGAACGATAATCGCTTATCTTGGCCAAATACGGCAGTCCAGGGAGAAAGCTGATGTCAAGCATAAAACATTATATACTAAACAGACACCGCACAACTGCTACAAGATTTGGAGAGTCCAATGGAACTGACCTTTCAATATTTAGCCTCTCTAGTCTATAGTCTCTCACCTCCCTCCCTTTCCAACTGAGATAGATCTGCCCAGAATCATTTTTATTTAATTCATCATGAGTTCAAATCCAAATTTTATGGACATGTACATACATGTATGATACTGGGAGAAATGGTATAATGAGAAGCAGCAAGGGAGTGTTAGATGGAATTACACACTCTTTCTCTATGTATATTAATGCACATTAAGCACACACCATTTACAGGTAGTGTTGAAATAAGCACCAAAAAATCATCAGCTTTTAGCTATCCCAGCCACATCATGAGTAAATAAACCCCTATATATATACTCCCGGTCGTTAAAATTAAATAAACTAGCTCAGTACTTACTATACTACACAAGAGTACACCTACATAATTATTATTATTATACAGCGTACCATGTGTATGTACAGTAAAGCTACAAATGGTGCTTGTACGTACATGTACATGTGCACATACCTAGTACTATAGTACCTACATTTACAAGGTACATCTACACTTGTACTTAGTATGTACTACTGCCCCTAAGGCTAGCATGCATGTACATAAGTAAGTGTGAAGATACAAGCTTCTGGACAATAGCATTTTGTAGATCAGATGTAGATAAACCTTCCCTCATCCATTAATGACATCCATACTTGTATCTTTGTCTGGATCGAATCTCTCTCTCTCTCTCTCTCTCTCTCTCTCTCTCTCTCTCTCTCTCTCTCTCTCTCTCTCTCTCTCTCTCTCTCTCTCTCTCTCTCTCTCTCTCTCTCTCTCTCTCTCTCTCTCTCTCTCTCTCTCTCTCTCTCTCTTTCTCTCTCACTCACAGTCTCGTGCCAAGGCATATCAATACACAGGTGAGTGAGCATACTCAAGAACTTAACATTTTACACAAAAACTAGGCGCATTATTCCAGTTGGCCACCGTCGAGTGGCCTAATTGAGACACTGCCATAGTGCATATTTGGCATTCACACACCACAATCAACATTCAGTGTATGAATATGTATACATGTGCAGCACATGCATGCAGAACTATTACGTACAAGTATATTAATAATATTCATAATGCAGAAAAATACTGGCACAATACGTATGTTATTATTATTATAGTATAGAGCAGTCTCAGGGGACAAAGGTCACACAAAAGGCAAGCTAGGTAGGAAAGAGAGAGGAAGGCTATATACATCTGACGGCCTTCTATAGCCGTACGGACATACATGCAGTACATGTGGCTCCCCATAATAATAGTGCAGCTGCCACTAACTTTCAAAACAAACAAGTATAGTAAATTAGCTTACATGTTGTAGCAACTAAGAGATCTTTCTTATTATACATCAACAGCGATACGCGTACGATAAGAATAATTATTAAATTATTCTAGATTACATGTTATTTGTGTGATTTAAATCAAAAGCCAACGTGCATGCATGAGCATGTGTACAGGCCGGCAGCCTGGGCTTAAGTACAAAGACTCCACTCCCCTTTATGTATCGATACCATGATACATAGTGTACATAAACTATAGTTGCGTGCCTGTACATGTACCAGTGAGTAACAGCCAGCTAAGTAAGGATGTGGGGGAACCTAAGAAAGCAAACTCCAGTGAGTTTTGATATCAAGGCCTTGTAAGTTGACAAACAAAAGATAGGTAAGCATATCCTAACATATGGGCACAAATAATTCTGCAAATATTGGTTTCACAAATAAACAGGGTTAGGTAAAATTACGTGTCTTATAGTAACACACGAATTGAGGAGACAACAATAATTTCTCTCTCTCCTTTCCCCCCTCTCAATCTCTCTCCCTTCTCCTTCCCTCTTACTCTCTCTCTCTCTCTCTCTCTCTATTTCTCTCTCCCCCTTCTCCCTCCCTCTTTCTCTCTCTCTCTCCCTCTCTATTTCTCTCTCCCCTTCTCCCCTCCCTCTTACTCTCTCTCTCTCTCTCTCTCTCTCTCTCTCTCTCTCTCTCTCTCTCTCTCTCTCTCTCTCTCTCTCTCTCTCTCTCTCTCTCTCTCTCTCTCTATTTCTCTCTCCCTTCTCCCTCCCTCTTTCTCTCTCTCTCCCTCTCTATTTCTCTCTCCCCTTCTCCCCTCTCTCCCTCTTAGTCTCTCTCACTCTCTCACCTGATATGACAATACAGCAGTCTCTGCCAGTTCTCTTCAATGACCTATACGCACTGTCAGCCAAGGCGAAGATGTGTGGCTCTCTTTCATACATCTCCCGCCCTTTGTAGTCCTGAATGAGTGGCATGGATACGCACATGTGTGCACATGATAACGTACAGGTGTACATGTAGTTAGTTAAGTTACATGTATGCCAGGCAAGTCAGTAGGTACATGTACATGTACATGTGGTGGGTACATGTACATGTACATGTGGTGGGTGCATGTGCAATCAACGATTGTTTGTGTGTACGTGTATGAGTGAGTGAAAGTGCCTCTACATGTACATGTACACAATGCATGCATTATACTGTACTACCACACCGAACGTCAGGTGACCTCGTACCATGTGCTTCAGTATCCTCCTATACATAACACCTAAAATTGATACCAACATGTACATGTACCTACACGTGCATCCATAGCTTCCTTATACTGCCAGAGGGAGAGTCAATAGATGCCTTGCAACTCTCAGCTGCCTCCATCAATCCTACTTATTTACCTTCCATGGGATGTACATGCATCTATAGCTACTGACCCACAGCCGCCACAGTTGCATCCGATATATACGGCACCCCTACCTTGGATATGCTAAAAATGTGGCCTTGTCCCATATCGGATTGAGTATAGCCATGCTTGTCATTGTTTCTCTGCTATTGTGTTTTCAAGATTGGGGCACTATATAGTACTGATTAATAGTACATTTAGATCTTGTGAGCTTTGGGGAAATCCCCTAGCATGGGCCACTCCCTGGTCTTTTTCAAAATCGAAAAGTTAGGAATGGGTGTGAGCATGAGTCAATTATCTACACAACTGTAGCAGGATAATGAGATGCAGCTGCCATAATGTAACATTACAATATTATTGTATGCATACGTGTACAGTAGCATTACTACCGCAGATACTGAAACACAGCTGCAACTTTGAGTTAAAGAGCTTCACACTATCTAGCCTAGCGAGAGCGAGAGAGAGAAAGAGAGAGAGAGAGAGATGAGGTCGAATGGCCACAGGTGTGAGGAAGTGAAGGGCTGCACAAAAGAGATATTAGCTACGTGGCTACGTAGAGAATCAGATATCTGATTCGGCAGGTCATCACTGCACTAGCACTAACAGCTGCTAAGCAAAGCATTATGAGTCAGGACGGTGGGGGGGGGGGGGGGGGGGAGGGGGGAAGCACACTTGAGAATAATTTCGGAAGGGGGGAGAGGGGGGATGTAAACATGTCCCCAGGTTCCCTGATCTTTTTAATATAGCGAATATATAACTGGAAGGAGCTAGGCCTGGGAAGAAGACGGTAGTAAGGCAAGGCTAGAATTTTTCAGCTGTTTCAAAATTTCACCCTCAGCACAGTCAGTTAACTCTGTTTTGACAATTTAAGAAAACAAAGAACAGCTGACTGGGCTCAGAGAGGAGGAGGGCCAAAGGTCACTGAGCCAGCCCACTCATTTCACTCAACAAGAAGTCATGCAACTGGTAAGCTCAGAGAAAAGAAGCAATGGAGAGAGAGAGGATAAGCGATAAAGTGGAAGACATTCTCACCCCTTCACTCAATTCCAAAACCTAACCATTAAAGAATTATCAATGGCTTCCTTACACCTGCAGTAAAGTGAGGGCCTGGCCAGAGGCTTCTTGTGGGCTGGGTTAGGATTGTTAAAACAAAACAGAACAGGTGTCACCTTCTCTCCCCTCCCCTCCCCTTCCCTTCCCTTCCCTCAGCTGCTAATATGCCAATAATTAACCACCTCTGCTTATAATCACTACTTATACTGCTCCCTTGACAACCACTGCCAGGAAGAAAGTTCAAAGGCAGCTCCATCAATCAGAAAAGAGAATGGCTATGTTGGTCAATACTTTTACAATGCATGATGAAGATCAGGGGAAGGATATAGTACAGACAGGGAGAGTTCAGCTTGGATATTTTGCAATGCTATTGATACTACAAAGCTACTATACGAGTGGCTACTAGACAATACCTGTTTGATAACCATTATTCTAATTCCACTTTCACTGTGCTGGGGAGCGCCGTAGCCCGGCCGTACAGCGGTACCCCAGGGTGTATCATAGCAGCAACCCATATCATACTCATGGTCCTCAGTTGTATATAACATACCAAACTCGACTACTGAATAAGCATGTTCAATATCTACTGAACATAGCCCAAGAGATTGAGATAAACTGATATGACATGGAAGTATGGAAGATAGGCCCCCTTGACTGATCTTGCTATCAGATAAGGGGACATGACTATGCAAATAATTGAGCCTGTATTGTTTCACTACAGGTAGTTTGGTAAATACCAATGCATACTAATGCTCATATTTAGTTACTCTGTTCTTTAACTACCTATGTATCAAGCATACGGTCGGTTGTACACATAAAATGGTTGCTATGCAGCTAAAAGTACATGCATACAAAAATTTTAAATTATTACGGTCGAAATGGGCATCTAGTATCTGTAGTGCTCTAGCTACGCACATGTACGTCACTAGAGTACAAGTACGTTTAACCTCGGGCTAGCTAAGTTCTCAATCTCTCAGCACATAATATTGTTTTATGTGGCCATTGTAGATCGAGTATGGCTACGACAACACCTGCACCTGCACGTCACCTCGAGCTCACAATAATTCCTTGAACTGGCAGCTGTACCTCAAGGTGTGTGTTCTCCACCTGCACACACCCTGCTATCAGCTGCCATTATTATTACTGGAAGTCACTCACTCTCTAGTACTCTAAAATTTAATGTAACCTACAGATAGTACTGTTTTTATATTTATATAGTTATATGACTTAATAACCAGTTCTGCTACTGCTTTTTCTTACCGCCACGTATTCTTTATCATAGATAACCATAGGCCTGTAGGGATTAACGGAGACGACCACCTCTCCGATGTAGGTGTAGATCTTGCCCTTCCCGAAGCGCAGCTTGAGGTTAGCCATGAACGCTTCGATTGTCAGGTCGTCCAGTAGGACGAAATCTGCCTTTCCAAATTCATCGGTACTAAAGTTCGCCATGGCGCCTTTTCCTTCAATGTATCAGCTGAAGATAGTTATTACACTAGCTGCACGAGATACTTGCTCGAGCAAGCTTAAATTCTTCTCTAGTGCAGGTAGCGCCCACAGCTAGCAGAGGCAGGAGGGAGACTGATATAAATCTGTGCTCGATCGATCGAGCGTTGATAGAACGATGGCGGCCTTGCGTGTCTCAGATCAGTAAACAAATAACTTGTACTTGACTGCTGGCCAGAAAGTATTACGGCTTCCGAGTACAATAGGCGATTAGCTTGCTTCGAGCAGTACAGTATGCGAAGAATGCAAGCTCTGCATATCCCAAGGGTAGGGCAATTAAGGGGGTGCGCGTTAATTAGGGAGCAAAGCCCACGTGGCCCGAAATAAAGTCGGTCGATGATGGGTACGCGTGAAGTACTGTCCTTGTATCGATCCATTCTGCAACGAGGCAGGCTCCAACTCAAGCTCACTGACCAGAGCTACTTTAGGAGAGTGGTAAGAGAGGAATTCGAGAGAAACAGACACCAGCAAGACTCAGCAGAGGTCCAGTTTCAGATCCAGGTATGCCTAGCTTTGAATATTATGTAGTATAGTATAGGCCCACATGTATTATGATGAATATCGACTATGATATTATTATTTTTTTTTTTAAATTATATTTATTTTCCTGCTTTAGAAGGCAAAACATTTCTTGAAGACCAAACTGGGGGGTATGATGTGATGGTATCACCATCTACTATACTACCAGCAAGAATGCATCTTCTATTTAATATTGCTACTATCTACAGTGGTCCATTACTCCCCCAAATTGATCGATTAAAAAAAAACAAACCACTTGCATCAACATAGAGGGGAGGCCAGAACTTGTCATGTATGTATCTTTATTAATTAAATGTATGAACCATACTACATGTGTACTGGTATAATATCTGTACATGCATGTGTACCGTATGGGATCAAGTAGCAAGCTACTGTACACTACAGCTTTCATCCCCAGGGAACAGTACAACAAACATGTTGATCATTTTCAATACTATTGTTCTTGTATTAATAGGTCATTATAATAAAGTTTCTTATATTAAATTTTGATATTAAAAGTGATGACTGTTGGATCAAAATCAATATCATTACATTGACAATGCTGTTGAATACAATGTCATGTATGTAGTGAATGCAGGAGCCAAGGCTTGCAGGGTCTAAAAAGTGGTTGGATAACAGTACTAAGCCAAGATCAACTTGGATACATTCTTTGGATTCTGAGTGAGCGTCTTTGGTTGCCTATTCTCAAGCGCTGCTTGCATCTCTGCTCTCTGAACCATTCTGTCAAATGAGCTGACATAAAAAAATTAATGTCAATTATTATTTTGAGCTGAGAAAGTGTTCGTAGAAGTTAACGTTAGAGCTTACTTCCTTAGATAATGGTCTTTCACTTGATCTCTCAATTTAGCGCTAGCATCAGCAATTTCTCTGGACTATAATAATATTATAATAATATTATTAAAAAAGTTCATTTCAGCAGCAACTTTCATAAGACATTCCAAAAAAAATTAATAGATAACCATGGACCACTCTTAGCCTACAGAAAATGTTAAATTTTGTAACTTGTGTACGTACCTTTTGTATGGTTGTCTCTCTGTCCCTCAAAATGGCTTCCGATCTTTCTCTCTTCTGCTCCATCTCTGTTGCGTACTGAGCCCTTCTCTCCAGCTCCTCCATCTGCCTCTGTCTGATGTTTACCTGTTGTTCTTTCTCTCGCTGCAGACGCTTGGCCTGGAGCTCTCGTCTCCTACTCTCCACCAGTTCCTACGACATGTAATCCAACGAAATTTGTTCCAGCAAATTCAACAGATAGCTGTGCAGCAAGGGGTGTGGCTTGGGAGGAGCTACTACTAACCACATCAAAGCTAGTCAATCCCACCTTAATGTCTTGAGCTCAAACAAGATCGAAAAATTGGCTAATTTCAAGATTTCATATTGAGATTCAAATAAGATTTCCAGATTTCAGCCAACATTTCTAGAGATTTCACCCCGAAGTGTACGAGATTTCTACGAGCCCCTTGGATCAAAAGCTAAACTTTAGAGTACGTACCTGAGCTGTCTCCTCTGCCTTGCTCATGGAGTGTCTTTGGTAGGCATCCACCTCCTTCCGCCACTGGAGCAGCTCATCCTCCATCAGCTCCGACCGCAGCTTGCACTCCGCTTGTCTCTTGGCTTCTACATCACTGGTGCCGGTGGGAGGCACACATGGGAATAAATTTTAATGATGTAGCCTCGTCCCCAGATCCTAAAATTAATACTTGAAGGTTATTAATGTTTGCAATATTGAAAATCTGGAGATGAAGTAGTACAAGTGGTCCTTTTTTCCCCTTCTTTTATGCATAATTATCATCGGTTATTATTATCTTCACCTGGTCGCAAAATTTTGTTATACTGTATAGCCGGAAAATTTGGCGGTTTGGTGGCCGATGTTACAACCGCCAAATTAAAATCCGCCAAAATTTCCAACTCGCATATATACGTATGGCGATCCTGTACCGAACCACCAAATCTAAATCCGCTAATATTCTTGCAATAGCGATTTTGGGCTCAACCGCCAAATTTAATTCCCGCCAATATTTCCAGCTATACAGTAATTTTTATCATCAATATTAATTTTTACCTAGCTTGTTTGACGAGTGATCTTCTCAGTTCGCACTGAGCGTGGTATCTCCTCACGGCCTGTTTGTGTCTCTCTGCCAGTGAAGCCTGCAGTAGTTCCTGCTCCTCTCGGCTCTGCACTGCCAGCTCCTCCCTCCTCCGCTGGTGGCGAGCCCTCTCCGCCTCGTGACGAAATTGCTTCTCCTATATCATAATATTTTTTGCCAAATCACTTTGCAGGGGGGGGGGGGCAGGGACAGACTCCCTCTATATATAATATTTTTAGCCGTATAATTTCTGTACTGTACTAATATATATCTGTTTAGGAGGTTTCTGTGTGATTTAATATGATTATTATAGCAGGCTACAATGAGATCAGATACATTTTCATCAGTGATAGAATGGAAAAAAAATGATAACCCCATCCTCCCATCGACCTTCCGAGCTCTAGGCTGGAACATTGGTCAGGGTACACTGCAGATTACTGCAGCCAGTTAGGCTTCTGTGTCACAGCCACAGGGGACCGAAGTCAGCCTATGGTGAATTAACAGGCTTTGTCCAGGATGGGGGGTATTCGAGGGAGGAACCTGGGCGACCCCTAAGCCATATATGCCCAGGACCATGTGCAGTTTTCAGCTGCGGATGCCAGAGGGGGTACCGCTGACATCGTCTAGCCCCGATAGTCCCTCCCGGAAATCGCTATTTATTGAGCTGGGACAGGGGGTAGCAAAACGCGTATGGGTTTCACGTTGGAATGTACGGACCGTGACGTAATTAATTAAAAGTTATGAATAGCATTAACTCCACACCGCGGCGCGCGCCAAAGTGTATCTCGGCAACGGAAAGAGCTATGGAGCTGGAACAAAAACCAAAATGTACCTCTTAAGCAGGTGAAACCAGCTACCATGGTCCTGAACATGCTACTTTATATATAGACTATACCATAGTGCACATAAAAATTAATATAGCTAGACTAACTTCATAATAATTATTATCAAATCATAATGATGTTGGCTACTTAGGCCAAAAAACTTAAGAAATTTTAGGTTGGGGGGGGGGGGAGGGGGGAACCAACCTAGAGGGGGCTCACAAATAGCACCCCCTAATGTGACAAAAGAGAGGGGAGTTTGACCTTAGTTTCTCTGCTGATAATGTTATCCCTGTTGCTGGCCGCCCTGCTCTCTAGCCGGCTGAGCTGCTCTCTCAGCGACTCCTGCTGGAGACTCTCGTCTGACGCTAGCTCCCTCAGACGCTGCTCCTGGAGAGATTTCCTCAACTGCAAGAGAATCAACAGAAATAGAATGAGATTCGGACTTGAGTCTTTCTCCCTAACTCTTCATGTAATAATAAATGGATATAGTACCAGTTGATTGTGTTTCTTGGCCTGAATTTTCTGAGCCTTGAGGTTTGCCTGTAGCTGAGCTGACTCCGCCCATCTATCCCACTTGGCATCGTACTGCTCCTGTCTCTCTCGCCCTTCCTCTTCGAGAAGGGAGCGATGGACACGCTTTAAACTGTCAACCTATTTTGAGTATATTACCTACACGACATCGTATTTAATGAGAATACATGTACCAGGACATATACCTGTATAATATAGATACGAAAGTTATACCCTTAATTCTCAAGGCTGGGCACCACAATAGCTACAGGGACTGTTCTAAATTTAGAACTGTGCATATAAGGAGAATTCCAGCATACCCAAACAATGCCTTACCATACAATAAACTAATCATAGCCCATTATAATATTATTCCAATTATGTCGTCAGCACAATTACTAATATTATTGGGCACGTACATGTACATGTACATAATTATAATATTATACCTGTTTCTTGAATCTTCTCTGCGATTCAGCCACCCTCCTCTGGTGCACTGTCTCTCTCTCCTCTCTCTCCCTCTTCTCCCGCTCTCTCTCGACGTGCCACGCCCACGCCGTCCTCTCGCTTTGAGCCGCCAGTCTCTCCTCCTCTGCCATCCGTCCAATCATAGCTCCTAATAGACGCTGGTCCTGCGATTATTAGCGGAGATGTGTGTGTATGTATGCGTGTGTGTGCGTGTGTGTGTGTGTGTGTGTGTGTGTGACCAGATAATGGACGGAAAAGATTACACGAAATCAATCATAGCACTGAATAAGGGTGGAATTTTGTTAGGGATTTATTAAGAGGTACACACAATGTATTATCTAGCTGAAATTAATACCGTATAGCCGGAAAATTTAGCGGGGAATTAAATTTGGCGGTTTGATGGTCTATATTACAACTGCCAAATTAAAATCCACCAAAATTTCCTACTCGCATATACACGCATGGCGATCCTGTACCGAATCACCAAAATTAATTTAAATCCGCCAATGCTCTTACAATAGCGATTTTGGGCTCAACCGCCAAATTTAATTCCCACCAATAATATTATTTCCGGCTATACGATACAACACATGTACACGTTAACTGCACCTTCTCAGTCAAGGCAGCCATAGGTATGTTGCTCACTCTTCCAATACTATGACTCTCTGGCCCTCGCAGTTTCACCTCCTCACTCTTCCTCTCCTTAGCTCCACTTCTCTCTCCTTCCTCTGCGATAATCTTTTCTCTCTCCTTCCTGGCCACCCGTAGCTTTCTCTGTCTCTGTCTCTCAGACTCTTGATGGACGGTTGTTAGCATGCCCTGTTTGAGTCCTAGACCTTTGGAGCTGACGGAGAATTCCTCCAGAGTCTGTGGTAGAAGTTCTACCGGCTACAGGCATACAAAAGTACATGCAGTGGTATAATGACTTATCGTATAGCCGGAAAATTTGGCAGGGAATTAAAATTTTGCAGTTTGGCAGTCTATATTACAACCGCCATATTAAAATCTGCCAAAATTTCCCACTCGCATATACACATATGGCGATCCCATACTGAACCGCCAAATTTAAATCCGCCAATATTCTTGTAATAGGAAATTTTGGGCTCAACCACCAAATTTAATTCCCGCCAATATTTCCGGCTATACGGTATAGAGTTAGGTGCAGTAATACAATGACGTATACAGTTATGCAGTCTTAGTTATCTATCAGAGGACTAACCTTTATCCCTAATCTTGAACATGCCTGTGTGTGTGTGTGTGACCAGCCATGGATAGCAGAAAACCATATGAAAAGACCAATTTAATCATATAATTTGTCTAGCGTAAAATTTTAACATGCATGACAAATTGTACTTTAATGATGATTAAATTGGTCTAGAGATTCGTGTGTGTGATAATTTATGAGGCAACTCACTCTTAAGGAGCGTGGGCTGGTGAGGATGTATCTGCTGTTTTGGTTCTCCGCCGTGTCAAAGTTGTACAGGTCCAGCTTCAAGCAGGTGGCTAAAGTTTTGGTGTGCATTAATTAGAGAAATTCATTAAAACTTTAATAATAAAACTTTAAGGTACTCCAGACAGCCAAGCGTAGAAAAAGAAACAATTTCTGCAAACAGGACTCAAAGATAACATTGTTCGACTTACCGTTTCCATTTTTTGTGCCAAGACCTTCTCCCGCCATAGCTTTGTGTTTGTTTTGAATTCCTTAGCTATGACGTCACCGAAAACGAGCCCCACCCATTCACTATACAACCTCATGGCGGCGGGCGCTGGGCGTGGGTGCGCAAGGTAGGAGGGGCTGGCATATACAGGCGATAAGTAAACGTCACTCCATAAATGAGAAGTCGATAACTTAATTGTCTTTGAAGCTCCGTTGCCTTTTTAGCAGGTGTTCAATTTGCTCTGGTATCCAGCTTCAAGGTGATTGAATTGTTTGTTGTCACTCTCTCGGAGAAACGAGCTCCCGTTAGCCAAAACATCGAGAAGCGATCAAAGAAAAAAAGGCGGAGGGCTTCAAACAACCACAACCATAAGAATGGGAAAGTAGGTTGAGCTATGTATAATAGTGTCTTTTAGAGAGTGGTCTAGGTGTGATTTTACTTAATGGATTCTCCAGTATTCATAAACATGAATAAATTGTATGACAATATTGGACAGTATGAACTATAGATCGCATGTAGCAGTTACTAGCTATCATATAATTCTGATTCTACTTTCAGTGAACAGTCAAGGCAGCCATCAAGAACCGGTAGGCCAAAGAGCAAGATTGCCAGTAAATTCTCTACTCTACCAGCAAAATTCAGATCGTTAACGTCTACCACTTCAAATTCTACCATAGAAGACACTAACGATAAGCAGATCCCAGCAGATACTCCGGATACATCAAATCCTGGGAAAAAAATTCTTCGAATTTTAACATGGAATATCGAAGGACTCAACGAAGAACTAGTCGTTGAAAGAGCAATGGCTGTTTGCGACGAAATCGAAAGTCGAGTGGCAGATATCGTCTATCTGCAAGAGATTATTCCGAAGACGTGGGATGCCATCACGAATAGACTTCAGTCCAAGTACTACTTCTATCGTGACGAGGCACCGCATCGATATTACCACATCCTCATGATCAGAATAGACTCAGAAGTCGTAGCAGAAGGTGACATTCAAGTGATGAAATTCCCCAACACCACTCAATCACGTCTACTGCTACACATTCCAGTAAAATTCCACGATCACGAGATGCACCTGCTCACGTCTCATCTCGAGAGCTTGAGCAAACACGCGAACGAACGGAAGAATCAACTCAGCGCTGTATTCACCCTGATGTCTAGTCTGAGTGAAAGCCAGGGCAAAATCTGCATTTTTGGAGGCGATACAAATATCACCGGTCGAGAGGTGGAACAGGTTGGCCTTCCAGAGAGTTTTGGTGACCTGTGGGAAATGTGCGGATCGGATCCGAGAAGAAAGCTTACGTGGGACTCAACTGAACCTCGAATGCGATTGGACCGACTCTACATGTGTCCGAAGGGATCTGCATTGCAGCCAACTACATTTGATCTTGTTGGAGAGTCCTTACTGGATAACCATGGGGTGTACGCTAGCGATCACTTGGGAGTGTGGGCTGAATTTGAGCTCAAGGAGGAGGTGGTGGTGGAAGGGGGAAACAGTAAAGGCGGAGGTGAAGAGAAAGTGGAACAAAACGACAAAGGAGCAGAGAGTGGTAATGGTAGTACTAGTAAAGGAGATACTGCTGTTGGTGAGGTGCACTCGTTATAGCTATAGTATTATTAATAATATAATTACTGTTTTTATGTAGCCATGCCTAATATGGTAGTGTCATTGTGTGGAATCAATTCATACTAACAATAATAATAATACTATAACAATCAGATATTGTATTAACTACAAAGCACTCACAATCACTTAAGGCAGTGCCTGACAAGGCCATTCTAATGATGTATCTACATCTATATATTATGACAGTGATCCATTATGCTTACTCAAAGGGAATTACAAAGATTAGCTATGGCAGTAGTTCTTTCACTTCTTCACTTGAAATTCTGCCCAAATGCCCCAGTGGTCACTTGGATAGCGACCACACCTTGGCAGCCTATCTTTTCCAATTAGCTCAAAGGATTTTGGTTGCAAGGTTCCATCATCAGAATTTAGATAAATTCTATCGAACCGGAACT
Organism: Cliona cf. orientalis; assembly: GCA_963930775.1. Classification (NCBI taxonomy): domain Eukaryota; kingdom Metazoa; phylum Porifera; class Demospongiae; order Clionaida; family Clionaidae; genus Cliona; species Cliona cf. orientalis. The sequence continues at coordinate 560,867 of OZ005699.1, read as the reverse complement.
TTGACTGCTGAGATATAGGAAAATGAAGATTGTCATTCACTGTGGTGTCCCAGGTGTACTGATGCTCTCTCTTCTTATCACAAGCCTCCCAGACATCAACAGCGTCTTCAGGTAAATTGTGCCATATCACTTCTTCGTCTCTCAGATTGAGATCGCCACCAAATATAGACATTCTATTAGAACTCTCCATCATTCTAAACACTTCGATCAGCTGTCTGATTCTCTCCTCTTTCCCCCTTGCAGTAGTTTCCAGGTGTGTTGTCATGACAACAAGTTCCACTCCAAAAATTTGTATAGGCAGCTGAAGGAGATGTCTTCCATTTTGGCTCCCAGGAAACAGATACATACTCAAATCACCCTTTAGAGTTGTACCCTCTTTTATAATCAGGATTGCATTGTAGTAATCCTTTTGACGATTTGGAGAACGATGACAGTTATAGTCCTGGCCTAGGTTAGAGACAATCAGTGGTTCCCACGATTGATTGACAACTTCTTGCAGAAATACTACATGAGGTTTTCTTCTCAAGATAAGACCACACACGTACCCTATCCGCTCCTTAAGGTCTGCGATGTGCCGACCTTCGATATTCCAAGATATAAGCTTCAAAACATCATCAGCGACAGAGCTAAGCATAATAAAAATAATACAATACAATCAATGAAAATTTATTAATACATTTAAATTATACAACATGGGGCATACCTATTTGCCATGGCAGCCATTTTAAACTCGATCTGTTGACGAAAACAAAGAAATTTGGCAAAATAATATCAGCAATATAATAATGTTAATATTCATGATCCTGTATAAATGTATTTTAACAATCACCTGATGTGCATTACTACAGTTATTATTATAGCTACAGCGTTATGTTTTTAGAGTGAATTCCATAAAGTCAACATGCATGAATTTACTATTAATAACTGATTAATACACCTGTAGTGCAAACTTGTGATCGATAACAAGAAATCAGTGAAGATCAGCTAACGGTTATTGCTAGATTGCACCGTATTTGCAATAATTGATGTTCAGTTTTTAACTTGGAATTCCATCCACAGTCCCCAGTGGTCACTGGCAAATCGTCCACACTCTGTTAGCCTCATCTTTCCAATCAATTCAAAGTTCGCTGGCTTCAAGGCACCATCAGCAGGACTTAAAAAAACTCGGTCGTACCTTGCTTTAGGACGACTTGGATGCGGCCAGTTAAGATTGTCATTTTCTGTGACGTCCCATGAGTACTGATGCTCTTTTTGCTTCCCACAAGCCTCCCAGACGTCAATGAATTTATCAGGCACCTTTGCTTTCCTTAGTTCGGCTTCTCTGATATTCAAGTCGCCACCAAAGATGGAGATTTTGCTCGCTTTCTGCAGTTCGATCATCTTCTCAAAGACAACCTTCAGCTGTCTGATCCTCTCCTCTCCATAGTCCTTCAAGCTCTCCAAATGAGAAGTCATGACTGTGACATCTACTCCAGAAAACCGAATGGATAGTTGCAAGAGATGCCTTCCCATCCGACTGCGAAAATCGTGCACTGTCAACCCACTTTCTGCAACGGTCACTTTTGTATCTTTCAGGACGAGAATGGCATTGTAGTAGTGCTCAGGTGGGCTAGGGGCACAGTAACAGTTGTAGCATCGGCTGAGCTTTGCAACGATTACGGGCCTCCAGGATGCATCGACTACTTCTTGCAAGAAGACAACATGAGGTCGCTTCAGTAGGATGACCTGGCACACGTACTCTGACCTCTCTCTAAGGTCTCTCTCATCCAGGCCGTCTATGTTCCAGGAGAGAAGCTTCAAAGTATCACCACTACAGTAGAATTAAATGATAGTATGAAAGAAAAACAACAGTTCCTATATTATCAGACTCTGGGAGCTGAACTTGAACACATAATCAACTCTGATACAGTACATTTAATAACTTGTATGTGAGTGCCTCGGAGTATGTACAGTGGGGGAGTAAGGGGGATATTGCAAGCAATCCCCCAATTACTTACCTTTCTCCACCAGCAGCCATTTTAATTTCTTGTATAAAGTACAAAGGTCAAATGGATGTGCACGTGCAAATTAGGAAAAAGTGGGCGTATCTGGTACAGTATTGGCGATATACAAACTACAATGGCTGACAACACCAGTGAGAGCCTGCCCAAGATCAAGGAGGTCCGTGCATTTGTCAAGAAAGCCTCTGGAGGAGACCAAGGTAGTTAAACTACAAAACTGAAACTCCGGAGCTGCGCGGCGCTGAAATTGTAGATCATACCAATGCCCTACAGGTGCTGACTGTCACGATGTAGACGATCAGCATTGGATCAACGGCCACCCGACTCCAATCGCCAACCCGATGTCGGCCTACCCTCGCTACCAGCAGTATCGAAAGTCTTGGGGCATCAACGCTCTAGGCAGCGTGATCGTGGAGCTGGAAGCTGAGGATGGAACTACTGGAGTTGGTGAGTATCATAGCTTCATATCTCAAGCAGGATAGTACAATTGTGCATAAAAACTACATGCAAGGGGGATTCTTATTATAATTACATAAAAATTACATGTATTAAAGGGAGGCTTAGCATAAAAAATTACATGTCCTTGTCCACCTTGGGAGTTTTGATGGGATTGGTAAATGGTCGTCAAATACTGAGCCCCATCCCATTTCCAGATGTCAGCATATACTCATTTTGCACTGATCTGGGGGCTGGGCACAACACTAGTTTTGCACGCTGATATATACCATTAAAGATTGAGGTGAAAAGCATCATTTTGACATGGTTTTTATGCTGTAGTATATTCTTGGTAGCATGATTTTGCAGCCATGGATGAAATAATGCAGCACCCTCTGAATAGTGATTGATCTTGCAGGTGTATCTATCGGTGGTGATCCAGCATGTTACATCATCGAGCATCACCTGAGCCGCTTTATCGAGGGTCAAGATCCAACCAACGTGGAACTGATCTGGGACCAGATGTTCCGGAGCACGATCAACTATGGAAGGAAGGGATTACCCCTGTAATCAGATATTTTGTATTTAATAATCTCCATCACACTAGGCTGTGCACTTAGAAAGAATGGCTATAAGATCACATCACTAGTCTGCTTGTCTACAGATGCACAATTTTAAGTGTGCATGCGATTCTTAGCTGTGCAATTGCCCAAATTCGAAAATTCATGATAGTTAAAAAATTTTTTTGTATGATGTTTTTAGTCAGGCAATCAGCGCTGTTGACCTGGCCCTGTGGGATCTCCTTGGTAAACTAAAGAAACAGCCAGTCTATGCTCTACTGGGTGGAAAGACTAAGGTATGACATCATACTTATAAGACTATGGTGTTATTATTACTGGTAATCAATATTCACTGCTGCAATTAAAATTTCGCAGGAAAGGCTTCCAGTCTACAGCACCACAGCAAGGCCGGATATTGCCAAGGTATTGCAATGGCCATGAACTACTATAGAGTATATATACCATATTGTACACATCAAAACACAGACACTGGGGTTTGTAGGAGCCAAGATTCCATGCGCCTATGGTCCATCCGAAGGTGATGCTGGACTTGCTAAAAACGTCGAACTCTTCCGCAAAGCCAGAGAGTCTGTTGGACCTGACTTCCCACTCATGTGAGTGCTGATAAAATTTAGGAAATGTTAGTTCACTTTCTTCCTTACAATCAAGGTTGGATTGCTACATGTCTCTGAGTGTCCCCTACGCCATAAAGGTACGTTTGAAGATTGAAAAGATTCAGTCCCCAACTAGCTATATATATAGCACAGATCATGCAGACTGCTTTTTTATATAATAGCTTGCGAAGGCTCTGGAGCCCTACAAGCTGAAGTGGATTGAAGAAGCTCTTCATCCCGACGACTACCAAGGCTACTCTCAGCTCAGAAAGTCTCTCCTTGGGACTGTGCTGGTCACAACGGGAGAGCATGAGTATACTAGGTATAGAACTAAAAAATCTGGCGATGTTATATTTAAGCTAGTGCCGTTGTGACAACTGTTCTGTAGGTATGGATACAGGCAGCTTTTGGAGGGCAACTGTGCTGATATCATACAGCCAGACATCACCTGGATGGGAGGCATTACAGAGGTACAATTGTCAAGTAAGCTAGCGTATTCTTGACACTTCTCTCTCTCTCTCCCTCCCTCTCTCTCTCAAAGGCCCGTCGTGTGGTAGCAATGGCGTCGTCATATGACGTCCTAGTGATCCCACATGGCTCCAGTGTCTACTCCTACCACCTCCAGTATGCCTTCACCAACTGCCCTCTAGCGGAATACATCAATCTGAGTCCAAAGGTGAGTCAGATGTATAATATACCGAAACTTAACAATAATCTCCTCTCCCACCCCCACATCTCCACACACACACACTCACAAGGCTGACACAATAGTTCCCTACTTTGGAGGTCTATTCAGCGATGAGCCTCTACCTAGCAATGGCTACATCGATTTGCCAGATAGGTATAATTATTATGAAGCTGAAAATTTTCAGCATCAAATTTAATAATCATATTAAAATTATTTGTAGACCTGGTTTTGGAGTTACGTTAGTGAAGAAGGACCTTCACAGACCATATCCCAGGACACCAGAATCGGTAGAATTCATATCTACTGTATCATTGGGATTTACACAATCTCTCTCTCTCTCTCTCTCTCTCTCTCTCTCTCTCCCCCTCTTTCCCTCTCCCTCCCTCTCTCTAGGTCAGTGCACAGGCAGCTGCACAGAAGAAATCTTACCAAACATTTCCAGCAAAAATGCCTTTTTAGAATTATTATTGATGTGGAGACTTAGAATTAACAATTGTTTTGCTTTATTGTACGATTTTATTCATATGTTGAGTTAACTATTGTTGTGTTCAAATATATCCAATGAGCCTATGCTCCATTTAATCTGCAATAATTATTGCACTATATAATAATATATAAAAGTTAGCTTCCAGCTCATTCAGGGAATTACATGGAAGAATGTGGTGGTTTCTCTCTATGTATACGTAGTGGTCGAGATTGGTTGTCTGTACAGCCTCATGCGAACGTAGCTATAATAATATTATGCGTCTAGCGCGCGCGGCAAGGTCAGGACACGAGACTACTGCTATCACATGCACAATGGCTGACAACACCAGCGAGAGCCTGCCCAGGGTCAAGGAGGTCCGTGCGTTTGTCAAGAAAGCCTCTGGAGGAGACCAACAAGGTATACTAGGTAGTTGGAACTCACCTCGATGGAGAACCATTTGCTTGCCATAAAAATTGTGTTAATTAGTGGGTATACCGTACACCACAGATCTGTGCATGAACCTTCACTGAGCTGAAATGATAAACTTTTGTACACACCCCATGCAGGTGCTGACTATGATGTAGACGATCAGCATTGGATCAACGGCTATCCCACTCCCCTCGCCAACCCGATGTCACCCTACCCTCGCTACCAGCACTATTGGAAGTCTTGGGGCATCGACGCTCTAGGCAGCGTGATCGTGGAGCTGGAGGCTGAGGATGGAACTACTGGAGTCGGTGACGTTTTGATTATTATTGTTATACTCTCTGTAACTGTATACAGTGGCACTCCTCTTAGTGCCCACCTCTCTATATTAAATGGCTAAAAGTTAAGGGTGGCCACGATTGAGGGGAACATTCCACTGCATGTATAGATACTGTGTTTGAGGGGGATTGGTAAGTGATCGTCAATTTAATAGCCTTGTCCCCAGTCCCATTCCCGGCTGTCGGTACTCAGTGTTGCACACCGATATCTTAACCCCAGTCCCATTCCAAGTGTCAGTACTCAGTATTGCACGTTGATATTGTTTAAAAGAAAACTGTGAACAGTAATACTATGTTGTGATTTCTATGGTACAATAATGATTTTGCAGAAGTGCAAGCACCCTTTGAATAAATGATTGAATTGCACAGGTGTATCTATCGGTGGTGATCCAGCATGTTACATCATCGAGCATCACCTGAGCCGGTTTGTTGAGGGTCAAGATCCAACCAATGTGGAACTGATCTGGGACCAGATGTTCCGGAGCACGATCAACTATGGAAGGAAGGGATTACCTATGTAAGCTAAGCTGGTTATCAGGTCTTGGTAATAACTTCCATCATACCGGTACTTTAATAATTGATTACGCTTAACAAGAGCACATCACTAGTTTACTTCTGCACAATAAGTATGTATGTGATCCTTTGCTGTGCAATTACCCTTAAATCCACAATTATTTTTGCATCAAAAATGCAACATGAAGTCCACTTTTTGGATATTTTCAGTCAGGCGATTAGCGCTGTTGACCTGGCCCTGTGGGATCTCCTTGGTAAACTAAAGAAACAGCCAGTCTATGCTCTACTGGGTGGAAAGACTAAGGTAGGTGCCATATCTTACTTACTTATGAATATGGTATTAGTTCAATATTACATATTATTTCAGGAAAAACTGCCAGTCTATTGTACCACAGCAAGGCCGGATATTGCCAAGGTATTAAACTTTACATTACCGTAGTTAATCTAATACAATGCATGATCCAATTTAATGCAATAAATAATATTAACATTTTACGAATTTTCATAACGTTTATATATGGAGCGATTGACGACCTTTACCAGAAAAACGCACATTTTTCAAAATTGAAGTTATTTTTTTTCCATGCGTAGTATTAGATTAAGTACGGTATGCTGTCATATTACATACACACACACAGACGCAAGGATTTGTGGGAGCAAAGATTTCTTGCGCCTACGGTCCATCCGAAGGTGATGCTGGACTTGCTAAAAACGTTGAACGCTTCCGCAAAGCCAGAGAGTCTGTTGGACCTGACTTTCCACTCATGTGAGTGCTAATACTTAGAAATGTTTCCGTATAGGCAACTATTTTTACAGTCAAAATTATTGGGGAGGATTGGAGAGATCGATAATTATGTAGATCTTTCTTCACCATTGCACTTACGATGACGGTTGGATTGCTACATGTCTCTGAGTGTCCCCTACGCCATAAAGGTACGTTTGACCATCAACGATTCAGCTAGTCCCCAAGCATGGACCATGCAGATATTTCTTCTTTTATTTAGTTAGCGAAGGCTCTGGAGCCCTACAAGCTGAAGTGGATTGAAGAAGCTCTTCATCCTGATGACTACCAAGGCTACTCTCAGCTCAGAAAGTCTCTCCTCGGCACTGTGCTGGTCACAACAGGGGAGCATGAGTATACTAGGTAACAATAAATAGAGTTCTCTTAGATCTAGAGCACGTACCCCTGGCTGCATTCATTGCATCCTATATAGTCTCTGGCACTGGCATGCACCAGCAGCACACCCAGTGACGACCTTTACCTACGTATTACAAGTGTATTTCACTCCTTGTGCGTGTGCATGAAATGTGCCCTGTACTGTTCTGTAGATATGGATACAGACAGCTTTTGGAGGGCAACTGTGCTGATATCATACAGCCAGACATCACCTGGATGGGAGGCATTACAGAGGTATACTATCAAGTAACGATCAGCTAGCGTACTCATTTTGATACTTCTCTCTCTCCCGCCCTCCCTCTCTCTCTCTCTCAAAGGCCCGTCGTGTGGTAGCAATGGCGTCGTCCTACGACGTCCTAGTGATCCCACATATCTCCAGTATCTACTCCTACCACCTCCAGTTCGCCTTCACCAACTGCCCCATAGCAGAGTACATCAATATGAGTCCCAAGGTAGGCCTGCATAATATAACGCTCGTCAGTATTATAACTGTCTCGTACCTAGTCTTGTGCCCAGCCCCCAGGATCTAGGAGGGACTGGCCCGCGAGACTATCTCGTACCCAGCCCCTCCTATGCACCCATGCATGAGGGGACTGGGCACAAGACTATATTATTATAAGTATCGCTCTGTAGTGAAGAGGTGTCTGACTGATAGAAAAGTAGTTTGATTGACTGAAGTAAAATAGCTGTAAGACTTTCGCCCCCCCCCCCCCAACACAACCTCTCTCTCTCACACACACACACACACACAGGCTGATACAATAGTCCCTGTCTTTGGTAGTCTATTCAGTGATGAGCCTCTACCTAGCAATGGCTACATCGACTTGCCAGATAGGTATATATAAAAAGTTGGATTTTTTAGCACAAAGTAAAAATGTCATAAGTTGTTTTTTTTTTGTAGACCTGGTTTTGGAGTTACGTTAGTGAAGAAGGACCTTCACAGACCATATCCCAGGACACCAGAATCGGTAGGTGAAGTGCAGGATCCATGCTGTATTATTTATTGGAATTATAATAATTATATACACATACTCTCCCTCTCTCTCCCTGCCTCTCTCTAGGTCAGTGCACAGGCAGGTGCACAGAAGAAATCTTATCAAACATTTCCAGCAAAAATGCCTTTTTAGGAATAACAGAATTAATGATGTGGAGACTTAAAATTAATGATTATTTTATTTTTTTTGTGTACTGTACGTTGAAGTGACGATTAAAGGCAAGTACATTTTCCTGCAGTTTTGTCTAATACAGCATGTGGAAATGGTACAGGGTCGACAATTCTAATGTGTTAGCGGGTACAAAAATTAATTTTGGCCAAACTTAAGTACCAAAGCTGCAGCTCTTGCCATGTGACCAACGTTAATGAATGATATTCATGACCCCTTATTGGTAGCAGCTGCTGTGGATAATCATACCAGCATGAATAATAACTAACCAGTCTACTAGCCCAGCAGGAAAGGTTAACTTAACTACCAGCTCATGCCATCCAGGGAATAACATGACATTGTAGCAAGTTACAAATTATAGCTATGGCTAATTAACCATGCTCCACTGCATGCTCCAATGGAAACAGAATGTGGTAGTTTCCCCTCAGGTGTATGTGGTCAAGATTTGTCAGGCTGCCCTTAAAACTCACCATCATGAGCCAGAGACCACAGTTGTGTAACCATAAAACCTGCTTAGCAAGGAGATGGTGGTGTTTCAGGTCTTGCATGCTGGGCTCAATACACAGTCTCATGACAGTAGGTATGGAATATGGGTCAGGTTTGTCATGAATGAGTGAGTTGCCACAGAGGGGCATCCATACACAAGGAAGCCCACAGAAACACACAGTTTAAGGTCCTGGGGATACTGGTGTATTATAATAATAATAATATAGGGAGCATCTGGAGGGCAGCTGGAGAGATCTAGATATCATACCACCAGGCATCACTTAGAAGGTACTGGGGGCATGCATCACAGAGCCTAGATACATCACTAACCGCCACAATGGTACTGGGGACATTACAGAGCTGAGATACCTTGCCACAATGGTACTGACAGAGCCGAGATACATCACTAGCTGCCACAATGGTACAACTGGGGCACATTATTATACATTTATGTGACACTAGCACTCTGATATTGTACATGACATTGTACATGTGTGCAACATAGGCAACTATTGTATGAGAGTGCACATGCCATGAGTGTGTTTGGTTATTCACAGACTGTGCTTGTGATCGCTTACTTATGCAAACATTCAGTGTTATCTTTGTCTCTCTCTTTCTTTCTCTCTCTCTTTATCTCTCTCAGCAAGCATGAAGTTTGGCAAGTTGGCTCTCAGTTGCTATTGGCAGAGTTAAATCCCAAGGCTCATTAGCAACATACCGCTCTTTATCCAACTCACCAAAATTAAAAACCTCACCAAAATTTACCCATTTACTTGGTGGTATCATTACAGTGGAACCTCTGTTAATAATCTGTATGGACTGGTATAGAAAACAGTTTCACCAAAAAATAGTTTCAGTAAAAAATTACCATCTTTTCATAATCACCAACTTCCCCAAAATCGTACTGATATAGTCCTCTTTTGATTTCATAATAAGGCTGACACGATAGCTCCCAACTTTGGAGGTCTATTCAGCGATGATCCTCTACCTAGCAATGGCTACATCAACTTGCCAGATAGATGCAAGAAAGCAAGTGTACATCAAGGTGATGGTGAACATAAACTAGACCTAGTTTTGAAGCTACTGGAGTGAAAAAGGATCCATAATATACACACGCCAGGACACCAGAATTAGTGAAATTATGATGCAAGTAGGCTCTCTCTCTCTCCCTCCTCTCTCCCTTTCTCTCTCTCTCTCTCTCTCTCTCTCTCCCTTTCACTCTCTCTCTCTCTTCTTGTTAATGCAAAAAGAAATCAGGGGTTACCAAACATTATCAGCAAATGTAATTCTTATCAGAAATTGTGTGCAAATCAGACTATTATTAAATCATGGCAAATGAGAGAGAAAAAATTAGTAATTTTATATTAATCATTAATGTCAGTGTTAATTAATCATTGTAATTAAGGGAAATTGACAAACTCACAGTACATCACGAGTCATATCGACGATGTCATCCTTCGTAGCTGCCCTTCCAGCGATTTCCATAAAAGGTATGGCCACACCCCTCTCCACATTATCGCAGCTCTTTTTCAGCTCATTACAAGTGTACTCCTTTGGACAGCAGTGTTTCTTGTCGGGGCAACAGACGGCGTCGGGGGTGGGGCAACAATTGTAATATTTCCCGTCTCCTTGGCAACAAGTATTTTGATCGGGGCACTGACTATCATGATTCGGGCATATCACATTTTGAGGTGAGTCAGCGTGCACACTGGAAGGGGGAGGGGCTAGCTTCTTCGAAACGTCTTGAGCTTTGTCAAGCGAGCGCAGAGAACTTGGTGGCAATTTCTTGAGCATAGATACGACCGTATCGCCTTTTGTGCACGTTTTCGTCGGTACATGGCACGTGTAACCCTCAGGGCAACAGTGGATTCGATCGCGACAGCATACGGAATTCATACCGGGGCAACAACGGTACGTCCCTGCCGTTAGACAGCACGTACTATCAGTCGGACACTCACTCCTCTGGTCAGGACAGACGACTGTTTGAGATTTAGAGATAAGAAGTGGCTCTTTCTCATCTTTCTGAACGACAACATCTTGAGGGGAACTGAAGCTTGGTAGTTTCTTGAGCATGGGTACAACAGCACTCCCCTTCGTGCAAGTATTCGACTTGAACTGACATTTGTAATCCTGAGGACAACAGTGCTCCTTGTCGGAGCAGCAAGTGGCTTTGACCTGAGGGCAACAGCCGTATCGGCCCGATTCCAGCAGACAGCACGTACTTGTGTCCGGGCAGTATCCATTATCGGGACACTTGATGACTCCCTCAAGCAGCTCGACTGTCGCTACAGGCAGTTTTGCTAAGGAAGAAGCGACAATTTTGTCACTTTTGATGACTCTCTTGGGAGTCGCTACAGCTAGTTTTGCTAAGAAAGGAACGGCAATTCTGTCACCTTTGGTGCAAGTTCCCTTATTGAGGTCGCAGGTGAATCCAGCGGGACAACAGTGGACTCCATCACTACAGCAAACTCCATTTAGCTGAGGGCAACAGCCATACTGCCCCGACTTTAGCTTACAGCAGGTGCTCTTATCCGGACAGGTGGTCTTATCTTTGCAAAATACGACACTGCTTCTTTGAAGGGATGTGGTTCTTTTCAAGATGGCCGGCTGTTTCTTCAACATTGCTACGACTTGATCACCCAGTGTGCAAGTACTTGTTTCACACTTATAGTCTTCTGGACAGCAGTGCGTCCTATCTTCACAACACTGTGCTCTAGGTACAGGGCAACATCCATACGTTCCTGATGCAAGCAGACAGCATGTAGAATTGATATCACACTCACTTTGTCCATCGGGACAGACAATATTCTGAGATTTCTTGATGATGACAATGGCTGGTTGCTTCTTCAACATTGCTACGACTTGATCACCCTTCACACAAGCTCCTGATCCGTCATTCTTACACAGATAGCCACTTGGACAGCAGTGAATTTTATCATCACAACACTGTGCATTAATCACCGGGCAACATCCGTACGTTCCCAATCCAAGCAGACAGCACGTAGATTTGTTATCACACTCACTTCGCTGGTCAGGACAGACGATATTTTGAGTCTTCTTGATGATGGCTGGTTGTTTCTTCAATATTGCTATGACCTTGTCTCCCTTTATGCAATTCCCCTCACCAGTCTTGCACTCGTAGCCTTCCGGACAGCAATGCACTTCGTCCCTACAGCACAGTGCTTTCGGTAAAGGGCAGCATCCATACCCTCCCGATTTGAGCAGACAGCACGTAGCGTTGCTGCTACACTCGCTTCTCCTGTCAGGGCAGACGACGTTGTTGACGTTTTGAGGCACTTTAGGAACGAAAGCCGGCTCTGTTTTAAACGATGCTATAATGGTAGGCTGCTTCACTGTGGGTGGTACGAGCCCTTCAGTTTTCACCGGACCACCGAAGTGCTTGGTAGCTCGGAATGCCGACGATTTTGGCTTCAAGAATGGATATCTCGATGCTACATTTGGTATGCAAGTACTGGTACGGTCCTTGGGACATTTGTTTCCCCGAGGGCAGCAGGAGTTAAGTTCACTACAGCAGACGGCCAGTGCTGAGTTGCAACACTCCCATCCTCCAGTTGAGTTACGGCAGCAGGTTTGTTCAGTCCTACAGTAGAACGTAGTTTGACCTGTAGGGCATGGAAAGTAATTCTGAGGTTCACTGATGCTAGGAGAAGGAGGGGGAGGAGGAGAGGGTGGTTGAGGAGGTGGCGATAGTTCAGTCAGTAGCGCACGGACTGCGGTATCTTTTCCTTTTGTGCAAGTGCCATCGGTAGCGCAGTTGTAACTCGACGGACAGCAGTGCTTACCATCCTGACAACAAACGGCGTTCTCCATAGGACAGCAAGCAAAGTTACCCGATGTAAGCTTGCAGCAGGTGCTCTGGTTAGGGCATTCGCTCTTTTCATCTGGGCACACATTATTTTCCAAAGCTTTGATAGTTGCCTGATCGCTCTTGATAATAGCCGGTTGCTTCCTAAATATGCGCATGACTTCATCACCTTTTGTACACTTTCCACTGGCAACATCACATTTAAAATCATTGGGACAACAATGCTTACCGTCCGCACAGCATTGGGCATGCACCAGAGGGCAACAGCCATATCTTGAATCGGACGGATGCCGACAGCACGTGCTTCTGCTTGGACATTCACTCCGATTATCCGGGCATACAACGCTACTTACTTTTTCACTGACAATAGTATTTAGTCGCAGATTATCGCTCCGCTCGAGCATTGAAACAATGGAGCTGCCCATTGAACACGTACCCGTCTCTGTGTTACAAGAGTAGCCCTGAGGGCAACAGTGTGAGCCGTCGTTGCAGCAGATAGCGTCTTTGACGGGGCAGCAACCGTACCCACCCGAAGACACTGGACAGCAAGTAGAGCTATCGGAACATTCGTCCTTTTGATTGGGACAGATGATGACATTAGACGAAAGTAACGAAGTTCCAACTTTGGCTTGGGAGGCAGAGGTGTTAGAGAGGGAGGAGATTGTGCGAAGTGGTTGCTTATTCATCACCGAAAGAGAAGAGGAACGACGTATGCATTTGTCGCTGTAAAGGTCACAGTAGTACCCGAACTGGCAACAGCTCTTGTCATCCGAGCAGCATACAGCAATCGGGTAGGGACAGCAGCCATACTCTACCAAGTCGAGCTTACAACAAGTTTGACCACTCAAGCATTGCCCACCATCGGGGCAATTGATATTCTGAACTGTTGCTGACAACTGCTTCTTCTTCAGTTTTAATAGTGGAATGACGATATTCTGGTCAGCCATAGCGGCTAGCAGTTTCTTCTGAGAACCTCGTGTAGTAGCTGGCACTTTCTTGGAGAGAGGTAAGATCGAGTCACCATTCAAGTTCAAGCAGGAACCACTCTGATCGCAGGTGTAGTCATTGGGACAGCAGTGTTTGTCATCGTCACAACAAACGGCACTAACGTGCGGACAACAACCGAACCCCCCGCTGGCGTTTCGGCAACACGTGAATCCATCTGGGCAGATGCTCGCTCCGTCAGAGCACGTCACAACTTGGGATTTATCGACGATGGAACTAAGAGAAGGTTTATTTTTAGCCATCTTTGCTGGAGTTAAAAGAGAACCGGATTTCTCCTCCCTACGAAGAGCTGGTCGCTTTTTAAAAGCAGCCATCGAAGAGCCACGGTCAGTACACTTTCCAGTACCTTCTTGGCATGCGTAGTCGTTGGGACAGCAGTGTAGGCCATCCTTACAGCACACGGCAAAAGGAATCGGGCAACAGCCGTAAACTCCTGATTTTAGAAGACAGCAGGTAGCGTTCGATGCACACTGACTTTCCTTGTCTGGGCAAACGATATTCTGCGGAGCTTCAAGATCGAGAGGGAGTGTGCTCAGGTGCTTTGCTTTCTTGATAGCCGGCTGCTTCGTAAACATCGCTATGACATGATTGCCTTTTATACAAGTCGCATCTTTAGTATTGCACGTGTAAGTTTTTGGACAACAGTGCTCTCCATCGCTACAGCACAGGGCGTCGGCTATGGGGCAGCAGGCATACTGTCCCGATTTAAGCTGACAACAGGTGGACCCTGCGGAGCACTCAGTCTCCTTATTTGGACAGATGACGTTGGTTTGAGGCACCGTGGACGTCGCCATGTGCACACCTAATCGCACTTTCTCCACGAGTGGCACAGTGATGCTCCCCTTCGAGCATATTTGGCCGCTAACGTTGCATGTGTACTTGGAGGGGCAACAGTGCACTCCGTCCGAGCAGCAGGTGGCATTCGTCATCGGGCAGCAGCCGTACTCCTTTCTGGGAGAGAGCATACAACACGTGTCCCCGTCAGCACACTGAGTTTTCTTATCGTTGCACATGACGTTCTGAGGTTCGTTTGCGGTGACGGTTTGGTGTTGTTTTTTGATAATCGGTGGCGGAGCATTTACAACAGCACTAACGGTAGCCGTCGTAGGGGGTCGCTTGCTAATCATAAGAATTGACGAACCACCGTATAAACTCTCGCAAGTTCCTTTTGAGAGATCGCAAGTGAAGCCTTCAGGGCAGCAGTGGATCCCATCTGCACAGCACACTGCATCTGCTACTGGGCAACATCCATAGCGTTTAGAACTCGTCAAGCAGCACGTCTCAGTGCTAGGACACTGAGTGCGATAGTCCGGACACGTAATATCACCGATTAGGCGCCGCGCGTTGGATGCGCCAGCGCTAGCAGCTGCTTTTGTAGCGGTCGTCGCAAGTAGCCGTTTCGTAGCCGGGATCGTTTCGTCTCCCCTCGAGCACGTATTGGAGTTGGAGCAGGTGTACTCATGAGGACAGCAATGGATACCGTCCTTACAGCACGAGGCCTGGGGCTTAGGACAACAGCCGTATCCTTTAACCGGCAGCTCCAGCGGGCAGCAGGTACTCCCCTCCATGCACTGCGACTTTAGGTCCGGGCAAATGATATCGGGAGAGAGAGGACGGTTCTATAAAAACAGAGCACAATCAAAGGTGATAACGATATACGATGAATATTAATTTTTATATGCACGCACGCGGATGGTGACAAAAACGGTACCTTTTCCAAATGGAAGAGAAGAGGGTGGCAGCTCACGGCAACCACCAACGAGACGAGAAGGAGTAGCGAGGCTTGCATCTTTGCGATCCTCCAACAACTTCAAGAATAGTGGCAGGCTTTCGTGTGTCGGTGCAAGAAGTACATGTATGCAAGCCATGCAAGTGCACGCTATTGATCAGCCCACTTGTCACATGAGGCTGAGGTCATATGCGCATGCGCGTAAACGGGAAATTAGCCCCGCCCACTCTTCCTGAGGTGCCAAATCGGCTGCAAGCAGGCGATCGAGTTTCTCAAGTACCAGCAAAGTGAAGAAATATGGCCGAGAATGTCAGGGTTGCAGTGCGTGTACGACCATTCATATCCTTAAGTCAAATTTAATATTAAATCTTTGGCATCGTCCTATAATATTATGCTTGCATAGTTGCAAGCCTGTACTTTATAAATCCCATATATAGTAATTGATTATTAATAATAGATTAATAATAATTAAGGTGCTCCTTAACTTCACTGCACAATGCACGCGAGAATACACGTGGGGCCAAGCTCATCATCCACATGTCTGGCAATCAGACGGCCATCATGGACCCCACAGTGATGGACAAGGGAGGAGAGCCAAAGAAATTCTCCTTCGACTACAGCTATTGGTCACATGATGGGTTCCAGGAGAACAAGAACGGATATCTGGAACCGACCACTCCCAAATATGCCGATCAAGTGAGAGATTGAAGTGATACTTAATCAAATAATTAAATTAGTAACTGGAATTGTCTTGGAGAACTTAAACCTAATATGGCTACTATGATTTTGAGTGGGAATAATTATATAATAATTATCAAATTTCATGTTTGCATTGAGCTACAAAGAAGTCTCTTTTAATGCTCACTACTAATCGCAGAAAAAGGTCTTTGATGACCTCGGTCGCGGTGTGCTGGAGAATGCCTGGAAGGGCTACAACTGCTCACTCTTTGCTTACGGACAGACGGGCAGCGGAAAGTCCTACTCTATGGTTGGCTACGGCGCAAACAAAGGTCAAATTTAGTCACCACTCTACACTACATGTGTAGCAGCTGTAGCTAGCTATCGCATGCAATGAATGTCGTGTGTGTTTGAAATTTAATGCACTTTTATATGTTCAGCCTGATTTATACATGATATTTGAAACTTGATGTACTTTTGCATGTCAGCTATAGCCAAGACTTGGTTACATACTCATACCGATAATGTATGCTATAATAATAACATTATAGGTATTGTGCCAATCACATGTGAGGAGCTATTCAATGGAATTGAAGCGAAGAAGGGGACAGAAGCAGAGTACCAGGTTGTGCTCAACATGCTGGAGATCTACAATGAACAGGTACACTGGCAACTACTCAGAATATTAAACTTTAAAGTTGTTGCAATGTGTTGGTTGCATAATAATATAATGTAGGTCAGAGATTTACTCAATCCAGCGTCCAACGTGAAAGGAGGGTTAAAGGTCAGGGAGCATCCAAGCCGCGGATTCTATGGTGTGTGTGATGCTACGTCTTAAAATTAATAATATTCACCCTCTGATCTTGTATAAGAAATCCTGTCAGATTCCTGGTCATGCAATATTATTTTTTATTATCCATCACTCATGAAGTTAAATTTAATGGTTATTGTTGTTATTTTTATACAGTTGATCTGCTTCGATCAGTGGCCGTGAAGAACTATAAAGATATTGAGGATCGCATTGCCGAGGGAACGAAGAACAGAACCATCGCCTCGACAAACATGAATGCCACCAGCAGTCGAGCTCACACCATCGTGGCCATCACATTCGTGCAAAAGACAAAGAACGAGTTCGGACAGAATATGTCCAAGACTTCAGTCATAAACTTGGTCGATTTAGCAGGAAGGTACAATAACTAACATCACTGTTTTACTAGGCCCTCCCAGAGATTAAAGTGTTTTTCTGTGTGTAACGTTGAAAAGTTGCAGCTGGGGATGAGGCTAACATTTTGCATTGTCATATTATCATGTGTGAGATGTGCATGTCTTCCCTACTTAGTATGTGCAAACTACCTCAAGGGGTGCAAACTGGCAATCTCGCACCACATGCTGACGTGTTAAGAAGGTGTTGTGTAGCTATGCCACATTAGCGCATAGAATCCATTTTTGCAGCATCTGAAGTCCAGTACCTTTGTACATCAATAATTCAAATGCCTAGCCAACACATTAGCTAAATTTCAAACCTATTATATTATGTAGCTATTTACAACATTTGCAAGATCTTGCATAATTTCTTTTTTCTGGCTTCTGAAATTCAATTTTTGTGCATGAAAGTTCAAAGAGCTTACATTTATCCAAACATATCCAAGTGTAGCTAGCCACTGCAAGATAATTCAGCAAATGTATCATAGCTACAGCTTTCACGTTGTCCTCCGCATGCAGCGAGAGAGCTGACTCCACTGGTGCGACTGGAGCTAGGTTGCAGGAAGGGGCTGCCATCAATAAATCTCTCTCCACTCTTGGAAATGTCATCAAAGGTAAAGTAGCTATTAATTTTACCGTTTTCTTCTTCAGTTGCTATATAACTTCTGTCTGCCACTTTTTATATACAGCCCTTGCTGATATTTCAAGTGGAAAGAAAGCTCTTGGTAAATTTATCCCCAACTACTTGAATAATCAACATTTCACAATGTGTATATGAATGATTGCAGTCCCATTCCGAGACTCGGTTCTGACAAAGCTATTGAAAAATGCCCTAGGAGGCAACTCAAAAACTATCATGGTCAGCAGTAACAGAAAATTAATTGTATAACTCATTCATTGGACCGTCTTCTAATGACAGATAGCAGCACTGAGCCCGGCTGATATCAATTATGATGAGACTCTATCAACACTAAGATTCGGTAAGCTAGCTATATAATATTAATGGTGAAGATAGACAGATTTAGAGAAATGGCTACGGTAATATGATTTTCATGTGTGCGAATGTTGCTTCATCAGCTGATAGAGCCAAGAGCATCAAGACTCAAGCCACTGTGAACGAGAGTCCAACGGATAAGCTGATCAGAGAACTTCGTGAGGAGAATGCTAAGCTACTAGACATGATCAAGAAGGGAAACTACCAAATCACTGATGCTCCTTCGGGGGCAAGCGAGGAGGGTGAGTTGAAATTGAAAAAAAATTCATTATCCAACCCAGCTACATGTAGGATTCAAAGTCGGATCATTTTTAGAATTTTGTGAAAATTTTGCTACTACATGTACATTCTATTAAGAGTTGTTGTGCGGTAAAATCACATTAAATTTTTTACTTGTACAGAGACTGCTCATCTGAAGCAGGAGATGGAAGAGGAACTGGCCAGGACTGTGAGTTCAAGTTGATTATTGACTAGTTATAGCTAGCTGTCACGATCCAGCCGCAAGCTATAATGTTGAATTTTTATGTGTAGTTGGAGGCCAACAAAAAGGAGATGGAGGAACTCCAGAAGACGTGGGAACAACGTCTAGCCGAGTCACAGCAAGCAAATATGGTAATACCCCCAATTTATAAAAAAAGACATCATGACATCATCATGATGTCAAAATAGGGTAGAGACAAGGCGAAAGAGGAGGAGCAAAAGCGAAGGAAGACCACACCCCACTTCTGGAACCTGAACGAGGACCCCCAGCTGACTGACATGGTGGTGCACTTCATCAAGAAGGGAAAGAGCCGTATTGGGAACAAGAAGGCCACGCCCCTTCCAGAAATTCTCATCAACGGTCTCAGTGTGCAGCCGGAGCATGCGCTGTTGGAGAACAGCAACAATGACACGATCACGGTTAGTCCACGCTCCGGGGCAAAAGTGTTAATCAACGGAGAGCCACTGACCGGGAAAGTCACCCTCCACCACAACGACCGCGTTCTGATTGGCTCGAGCAATCTCTACATCTTCCACCATCCCAAGGAGCTGGCCAAGATGCAGAAAGCGGGCAAGAAGCCTCAGGCCATCACATACGATTTCGCTCAAGGAGAGATCGCGACGAACTCCGGTTTTGACATGTCCACTGAGGGTAAGAGCAAAGAAGATATTCTGCTGCAGGAAGACCTCATAGCGCTCATGCCCATGGTCTATGAGGCTAATGCTATCAGTGAAGAACTAAACAAAAAGGTACTATCAATGGCAGTTGCTTAACCTAAGCTAACAGAAAGGTTATCACACAAGGTTCTAGAGATGCTGTTTTTAATGCTATGTAGATGGTGTTTGAGATAGTGCTGCTCCCACCTCAAGCCAGGGGGCTGAAGGACGGGAGGACAGAGGTCAAAGTAAAGATGAGGAACCTGGATAACGGATACTCGTGGATGTGGAGCCGGAATCAGTTCCTGGAACGGAAATATCGGATGCAGGAGATGTATCAAAACTATGTCGAAGGGGAGCAGTGGGACCTCCCTCAGGTCGGTTGGTCATGTGATAATCATGTGATAGTCATATGATATACACCATATTACTGCAGAAAGATGATCCATTCTGGGAGCCTACTGATGTCGATGTGCAAATTGGATCAGTACACGTCTATTTGCAAAGCTTAACCTACATGGTATGAATTGGATTATGTAATGGTGATGTAATGTCTAGTTATTTCTAAAATATAGATTGAGCTTGAAGAACAGCTGGCCATTACGGATTATAAGGGTAACGAACAGGGGCACCTCAGTATTGAGGTGTTGCCATGTAAACCAGACGGCTCTGCTCTGTCGGAGGATGAGGACCTTTTCGTCGAGGAGCCAGAGGAGCTGGTAAGGGTCGTCACGCTTGTTTGTGCAAAATAACCATGAGAGTTCCCTTTTTTGCTCATTAGCTTGGCACTCACGTGAACTTCCTGCTGAAGATCAAACATGCCAGAGGCATTCCATCGAGATTCACCAAGGTAAAATAGATGATTCTCTCTCTCTCTCTCATAAAAATATTTTATGTGTATTGCATAGGGAGTCTACTGCAAGTATCAGTTCTATCTTGACAATGAGGCGACCAAAACCAGCCCCGTCTCCAACTCCTCCAACCCAAACTTTGACTTCAGCAAGCACTTCTCCATCAACCCTGTCACTCAGCAGTTCCTGGAGTACCTCACCCTGCAGCCACTGATCATCGAGGTCTGGGGCCAGCAGGTCGAGACGACGACCGGCGCCAACAGCAAACCGGCCGCCACGCATCTGCTGACCACCAAGGAGCTGATGAACAAGGAGACGGCAAAGTTTGGAAGTGTGGTCATCTTGAACCCAGATGCACAAAAGGTAATACCTGACCTACTAGCCAATTAGGCAGGCTAAATGCCAATATTGGAGAGTTACAAAATTTTGATGGTATAGACCTAGAACGTTTATTAATGTAGGGAATTGTCCAAAATGCTCAAAAATTGACTAAAAACTGTAGTTGCCAAAATTTTCAAAAATGATTTCTACAGCTTATGAAACATAATTTTTCAAGATTCAGGAAGCTAAACCAATATTAAATTTTTTTTACAAATTACAAAACTTTGACTACAGGATGAGCAGCGCTATCGGCTTATGTGTGAGCTATCGGCTGCCAAGAGAAGAAGTGATCGACTAGAGGTGAAGATAAAAAAGATAAAGGAGTTAATCGAGAAAGCTACCAAGCAGGGGGCCACCACTATGGAGGTAAGAAGCGTAGGGGAAAAAAAAATTCGTCAAAGTCACACTATTATTCAGTTTGGCTTCTAAAGTGATTTAGGATGAATTTTGCTCCATACACTTATCACTCTTGTAGATACAAGCCGTAAAGGACATACTGAATGCCGAGATGCCAAATTTCAAGGCGGTAGCGACAGTCGTGCAGCTGGCCAACAGAGCATCCAAGACTCCAAAATCGTCAGGTGAAGGGGGAACCCCCCACAGCCAGGCCTGCTCTGTCATGTGACTGTCATGTGACTGTCATATGACCTATGCAGCTAAGAAGCCAAGACAAGCTCACAAGAAATAACTCACCTCAGTTACTCTATATAAGGCAAATATTATCCAAAATCACTTAGCTTAGAAAATTAGAGAAAATTTTATCAGATGTACTGACACTATTCAAGACTGATACAAACTAACATACAGACAAAATTAATGTACCACATTATGTGATTTTGTTGAAAGTCCTATGATAATTATTATTAACTAGTAGGAGTTGAGAACAGACCTGGGAACCAGTACAGTCTCTCTTCCTTGTTCTGATCGTCCACCCACGCCATCTCAGCCCCTACCATGTGATCCTAAAAAATTAATACAATTATACCAAATTATTAAATTTTGTCGGATTCACGCTCCTTACCAGAATACTTTTGGCTCTGATCTCAGTCCATCCTAAATCTTTCATCAGCTCCCCTATGCTCGTGTAAGCCTTCTCCTATACAATTACAAACATATATCACATGATCATCATGTGACTTTTATACAGCCACACCCACCTCTGCCTTTTGTAATACTGCTGTGTGGTCCATATTGAGTTCTCCAGGAACGGACTGAACCAGTCTATGCTTGCCAACTGGTATCACGGCAAATCCCCCTCCCAGCACGCGAAGCTTCTTTATTGCCCTGGCCATGTCATCTTCGCTCACGTCTTGGCGGGTCTTGCCACTGGTTGCTAGGATATGCTTACGGAGCTCTTCAAAACTCATTAAACCTATGGAATGAAAGGGGTGGTGTATACATTATATTTGTTAGAAAATTTTGTATCTAAAAATAGTACCTCCATTTCTTTCTCTGGTGGCTAGACATATCTCAATAATTTGAACTCCAAGCTACAGCATACATGTAAATAATAATTATTTGAAAGATATACACAAGTAATGGTTTTATACACGTACCTCATAGTAGAAGTCTCCAACTCCTAATGTTTGAGCCCAGAATCCTTTACTGGCTAAAGGGGTAACGAAGGATATTAGGAGGGGGAGGCCGGGGGGATGTGAAAGGGGTCATAGAACAAAATTATTAATGAGAGTACTTACATGCCAGGGGGTCAACTCCTATGCGAGCACACATCTGCTGAAAGTAGTTTCTGAATTCTGCATTCTTTCTGATATCATTTTTATGTTTTGTGGCAAACTGCTCGAGTGACGACTTGAATGTGTCCAGTTGGCTGCTGACCTGGGTGATAAAAAACAAAGAAAAGTAACAGAGATAGCAACTGAAACACATTCTGGGACTTACATATGAGAGTTGGAGGTCAGCAAGTTCGGTCCCCTTGGCTGCAAATTTCTCCTATCAGTCGAGGACAAATTTTTAAAACTACGGCTTGTTCGATACAATCAAAATGAGTCTTAAATTTACCTTGACTCGATTGTCTTTCCTAATTCCTCCAACGCCTGGTCTTCTTCTTGCCATGTTTTTCTTTCCCAAGATATTCCGCGATAAAAGGGTTAATTAACTTGTGGCGTCATAATCCGTGAGAAAAAGGTTAAAATTTAAAATTTTGCCATACGGTCACGTGCTTCTTCAATAATCAACTGCCATTTTTGGTCAACTTCGAAAGCTTTCGATCTCATTGCTGGGCTGCTGGGACGGTCTGCTGTGTATTGTGTGTTTTGCCGTTCTTCTGGTCACTAGCTACGGCAGTTCGAAGATGATTCTTCTCGAGATCAAGAACCGTATCATTGAGGAGACGCTGCTTCATAGGTTCACCAGGTATTAAAAACGTGGGAATTGGGAGTTTTTTTGAGAGGTGGAGCACCAGGGCTTTGTGTGATGTCTTCGTTTCTTTCTCCTCTCTCTCTCTCTCTCTCTCTCTGTCTCTCTCTCTCCCCCTCTCTTACTCCTTCACACACTCATATACACAGCTCCAAGCCAGAGAGCATCGATATCACAGTAGCTGGTAAGTACTGTCTCAAACACAGTTCATTTGTGGGGATCCATGGGTAGATTATTTATCACATGTAAGCAATTTGTACAGCTAAGTGGTCCCTTGTATCCCAGTGTTTCAAATATTTGGTTTGGTTCATTAATTTTAATAAAATCAGACAAAATTTAACACATGATGATTGGTGGTTATGGGGTACCTCGGATAACTCTTGATAAATCGATGTGGCTATCTCTTTTTCTCTAAACGTAGATTTTGATGGAGTCTTGTTTCACATCTCGAACCCTGACGGAGACAAAGCGAAAATCAGAGTAAGTACTAGTATTATTATTATTAATTGCCCCCTCCCCCTTGAGATTTATGGTGCGGCTTTGACGTGTGAGCTTGCAATCCATTTTGCCCCCTCACCCCTTGAAAGAAATCCTGTTTGTAGCCATGACATATATACACGATATTAAGTACATCCATGTATGTTTGTGTCTGTGATGTATGTATGTATGTACATGTGGTTGTAAATAAACTAGGCAATGTGTTTGTATAATAATTATTATTGTGTGTTTTTTTTTGTTAATGTACAGATCAGCATCTCGCTAAAATTTTATGGTGACCTTCAGCAACATGGCCTAGAGGGGGTAAGCAAATCTCTCTCCCCCTCCCCCCTTCTCTCTCGTTTACTCTGTGTTGCTTTTTATAGCTGCTTCAGAACATCTATGGTGATTACGTAATTGACGCAGAGTCTGGCTACGACTTCTCACTGCAGTTTGACTACAGCAGTCTACCCGATAACAAAGGTATGTACACACACATGTTGAGGACACCGAGGAAAAAAGAAGCATACATAATCTTATCTCTGCCTCCCTCTTTCTTCCTCCCTCTCTCTCTCCCTCCCTCTCCCCCCCCCCCCCCCCTCTCTCTCTCTCTCTCTCTCTCTCTCTCTCTCTCTCTCTCCCTCTCTCTCTCTCCCCACACACCTACAGAGGAATGGGCTACTAAAGTAGCTCTTTTGAAGCGAAACTGCTTCGCTGCTGTGTTTGAGAAGTACTTTGACCTCCAAACGAAGGGGGGAGAGAAATCAACAGCCATCATCCACTACAGAGATCAGGAAACTATGTAAGCTAATTCCAACTGTTCCAAAAGTGTATGGATACCTTGGAAAGTGTATCTCATATTATGTGTCGAAAGCCTTTAAAAATAGCACCATGTTTGCCATGGTCTCATATATTGCATCAAAAAGGAATTTGGCCTCTGAAACAATGGCACTACTATAGTATTAGTATAGCCCAAAGTTTCATCCAGAATCATTATTGTGATAAAGTACATACACTGCTGATGCAGGTATGTATCGGCTGGTAAGGACCGTGTGACTGTCATCTTCTCAACGATATTCATGGACGATGATGACGTCGTTATCGGGAAGGTGTTCATGCAGGAGTTCAAGGAAGGTCGTCGAGGTAGCCAGACGGCCCCACAGGTTCTCTTCAGCCACGCAGAGCCGCCACAGGAGCTTCAGAGCACCGACGCCCTGACTGGACCGAATGTGGGATACATCACCTTTGGTGAGTAACTGCTGTCCTCTGCTGGTCATACATAGTCAGGGGTTCCCAGGCCTGCAATTGGGAGGGTGGGCCTTTTTGAGAATTATAGTATGGCTTTGACATGTGAGTTGCCCCCCTCCCCAATTGAAAGAAATCCTGAATACAGCCCTGCAAGTTTTTGCTTCAATCGTGAATTTGTTTTTGACCCTTTGCAGTTCTGTTTCCGCGTCACTTCAAGGACGCTGCCAGTCGTGAGAAGACTATCAACCTCATCCACACATTCAGGGACTACCTACACTATCACATCAAATGCTCAAAGGTACAGAAAAACTAGCAAAAACGGCAACTCTGTTCATTTTGTATCCCTTGTCATACTGATCTATGTGGGGGACCATTACCAACCTTATAGAATTTATTTAGAGCTTGTATCTGGGGTGACCATTACCAACTACATTGTGTAGTGACGACCATTACCATACTATTGTGTGCATCCCCACTGCAGGCATATTTGCACTCTCGTATGCGAGCAAGGACCACTGCTCTTTTGAAGGTGCTCAACCGAGCCCGTCCCGAGTCCAAGGTCACGGAGAAGAAGACTATCTCGTAAGAAAGACCTCTTCTTCCCTCTTTTTTTTTTTCTCTTGCTCTCTCTTGCCCCCCCCCCCCCCCCCCCTTTGTCCCCATGTGTGAAAATTGTTATTATTAATTTTATTTTCTTGTTCTGCAGTGGTCGTACTTTTGCTCGGAAACCACAATGATTGAAGGAGGCAGTGATAGTTTAGACACCAACTGACATCGAATCCTTTTTTTTTTTGAAATTCTGTAATAGCATTTCATTCCTGTAGCGGTTGACCTAGAATGTTATTATTTTGTGTGCAGTTATTATTATTAATTATTATTACAATGTATTAATTACAATGCATTATTTTTTGTTGTGGGCACGGTGCATACTCTCACTAAAATTGACATACTCTATACATATACATGGCTGCAGTTTTGTTAGATGGACTATCATGCATGTATATACGTAGTGGTGCCATGCCAGTGACTTGAATAACATTAAATTTTAATGTACAACATTACCATCACATGTGTGTGCAGTACAATAGTTAACGTTCTCTCTATCACAAAGGAAAATACGAGATTCATCTAGCAAATCAGTCCTGAGCTGATTTTGTTCAATTATTTCTTTCCCCAACCTCTTGTTGTTAATAGGATGCTTGATGAGTGCTCTGACAACTTCCTCCCAGTACGCCTCACCCGAGTTGTAGTATGCCTGAAGACACTCCACCTTCTTCTCTTCAGTGTCTTTGTTGGAGTTTACTAATGCATTCATTACAGCATCACGGACTCAAGATGTAAACACAGTCCACGCCAGTTGCCAACTTTATGTACTGCATCGTAAAGCTGCTTGAACTTGTCTACTTTAGTGCATTGAAGATGTAACAGTTCTTCGCGGATATGATGACCACCATCGATTGTTGATGTTCCTGAAGTGTATATGACTATCATTATTATGCACTGAATAAAACATGATGGCGTACCATTTTCATATGGATCGATAAAAATCAAGAAAGATTTCCGGCTTATACCCTGTACTTTCAAAAAGTATTCTAGAGGTGCTTCTTCTTTGCCTTTATTTGTGCAAGAGACCTTCAATTCAAATGCAACGTAGCTATATTCACCAACAGCACTCCTCTCAATCTACAAGATATTAATGATAGCTTATTTCATTCTCAGTAACAATTTACTTTCAGAATCTGTGGATATGAGGTTTGGTGTGAAACCCCTCAAAATCACCAAAAGGGGTCTCTACTTACATGTAAAGGGCCCCCAAGAAATCCTTCGTTCAAAATACCCCCCCCCCCCTCCCCCATGGCATCTAATCTCTCCTCAATATGGGGGAGTAGAAGAACCCAATGTATAATGTATACACATGATCTTTTGGGCCGTTATAACCCATGGATTTGGTCAATTACTTTATTAGTATAATAATTAATGTCGTATACCGTTGGGGGCATAGCTGTGGGTTTAATTTCCCAGTTTCCAGACCGAATTCCATCTTCATTTATATCTAGAGCAAGTTCTGCACTTTCTTTGTGAAACATGAAGCTAATCGGATTTCTTGTGACTGGTGTCCATTCTGAATAGTCCCTTTTTATAACCTATTAAGAAAGAGCTACTGCTTAAATTAAGCTATGGATTCATCATGGTTATTACCTCCTTAATGGTGTTTAATTTTCGCGAAATAACCAGATCCACTCTATATCGGTAGATATTAGAAGGACCTGTGTGAAATGAACTAAAAAATTGAGCAAGATAGTTAATGGAACTCGCGTTCTCAGCAAATATTGCCACTTCACTAAACTTTGACAACTTTATGGTTCCGAAGGAAGTTCTTCCAAATCTTCCATTTGAAAAAAGTTTCTTAAAAGCATAGGGTGGTGGGCTATCTACATTTGCCCTGGCAAATATTAGTCTTGCATTATCAATTGAGTCAATATTAATACAGTGTTCAATTTCTATTATCACTGGTTGTAACAATTTCGAGGAAGCGTTGATGTAGTAGAGAGCACTGACAAGAGTTGTGTTTGGTGGAGTAACAAAATTTTGTGACTCAATCACACCAATCGCAATGGTTACGGGTTCCAATGAAGTATTTGGCTGAAAATATAGTTTAAAACCAAATTGGTTCAGGTCAATTGTTTGAATCACTTCGCTATCATCATTAAATAGTGTACAAGTTTCAAAGTAGATAAAAGAAGCACCAGGCACCAAAAAATCATTAAGTATCAGGTTACTGTTGGGAAGAATTTTTAATATTACATCCCTACTTATAGAGCCTACTGACTCTATGATACTCTTGACGTTGGTTACAGTGTTTATCACGGTTTGATATCCCAGTATCTGAAATGCAGTAAGGCAATAGAATAGCCATATTATTATAGCACCATGCAGCAAAGCTAACCAGTACTTCAGATAGTAAAGAGGAAAGAAATAATAATATGCTTATGACCAATAACAGTAGCACAAACATCAAGAAACAACGCAGCATGACCGGTACCCTGGAGCTAGTCTGCAAGGGGAGGAATATAAGTAAATGAAAGAGCACCAAGCACCAAAGAAGTATTAAGTATCAGATTATTGTTGGTTACAATGTTTGTTTGATGTTGACAATGTATCAGTAACATTAGCTGTAATAATTAACACGAGCAATGCTAACCAGTGGTACAATGAGTATGAGAAGAAATAATGTGAACATCAATGGATACCGCAGCATGAAGTGCAGCACGATACTGTGGGCAATCTGCAAGGGAAAGATTAGTAGATGAAAGAATGACCAGGCACCAAAGAAGCATTAAGTACTGCCATGGTAAAGTGGGAAATTTTCGCATAGTGCTCATGGATAGATCCTGGTTGAGTGCCGTGAAAATAAGAATCACATGCGCAACATTTTTAAATTGATGGAGAAAACATGACATCATACATGCAGCTGTACAGCTGTACTGCATGCACATACACTCAATGGACGTGGGTGTGGTATTAAAATGGAGGTGAAAAATAAAACTATGAAAGTTCACATTGTCTGTTTGATATTTCTGAAACGCAGTAACTATTAGATATTAGCCATAATGAATGCCAGCAAAACTAACCAGTATAATATTATACCTCAAATGGTAGTAGTAGTAAGGGTAGGAAACAATAAAATATTATGAACGTGAATGCCACTAAACACGACAGGACACCACCAGCGCAGCTACTCTGCAAGGGGAGGGATACACAGCAGTACTGCAAATTGTCATTATAGTCTATTATGGCTAAAAAAAATTGTAGCAGAGGCCAAGAATTATTTCACACTACTTATTGGTAAAGGTCATCTATTTTAGCAGTTGAATTTAGGATCATCACTTTCGACTTCAAGTTTGCTAATAATTATTTATACAGTATCATATTATTACATGTACCAGCTTCGATGGCTTAGTTCCTGCATGCACCTCACTTCGCTTGGGTTTCATTTCTGTATGACAGAGTAAATATGAATCATATTAATGGGGTTGGCATAGCTACATAATTTTCATGACTAGCTATTAAAAACTCACTGAATTGCTTATATAAAGTACCCAAAACTTCTAGAATCTCCATCTTCTCGTTGGCTCAATACATCAATAAAGACATCATAGTCTCTTGGATTACATTCAACTCTATTCAAGATCAATTCTGTAAGCCGCCACGCTCAAGTAGTAGAACTAATCATAAAATTATGACTGGGTGTAGCAGTCCTCACTCAGTGAGTCACTATGCCATCATCCGTTTCCTTTACATAATAAATTTCCATAATATTTTAGGGTTTTAATTTCCCTCCAACCATGCTGCATATGATTCATGCACGCGCAAATAATGTATATATAGATCACGTGACACGGGTCAGAGTATTCTATGCTGCACATGCATGAGCATTAGCAACAAAAGGAGGTCCATTATGTCGTCAGTCTTAGAACAATGAAGCCAAGAATAGGCCAATTGACAGGCTACATCTAGCAACATCTTTACTTTACAATCAGTGACAGGACGAACAACTATGGACTAAGAAGGTGCAATCATTTTTGGCCGCGGGAACATTGATTTACCCAGTGAGCAGCTGAATGGTAGAGTTTGTAGCTACGCCTTGCACGCAATGTACAGCACATTGAGTCAATACGAGTGTTAATACAAGCAAATGAGTTATTCTCACTGTACAGTCTCACCCTTCTATCCCAGCTACAGTATTGATTCAAGTATACGTATGCACTTCATAATTTTGGCCCAGATATGTATAAAGCAACTTGGCACCCACAACACACTGATTTAGTATTCTCGTGGACCAGCCCCTCCTACTCAAGAAGAGAGAAAGGGACTGGTAGCTGAATAATGTACCATCCGCTTGTCCCCGTGGAATGCATGACATCATCAAACGTGAAGTCACAAACTGCAAACAGCTATATATGCGCGTACATACCCCCGGTAATAATAGTATTGTGCATTTTATTTTGCGCTGTGACTGTGGCAAAATGTCTGCTTCTGTCTCGCGTATGGACAAGCCATTGCAGCAAATTTAAATGATCATCCACAATGAAGCATTCTAGCTCTATACATGGAAAGTTTAATAAATAATTATTTTCAAAGAATTTTGAAATCAAGCAGCTAATTTGCGTTGTAGATGGTCACGTGACTACATACTGCCATTTCATTGGTAGTTCAGATAGTCTACCCAGGGACAATTGCAAGCGGATGGTACATTATTAGACCCTTTCTTCCTTCTTGAGTGGGAGGCCTAGGGACTGGCGTGCGAGACTAGATTTAAATAATAGTACTGTTTAAACTCACCCTACAATTATCACAGGCTAAAGGACAATATCATCATAATATTACGGATGATACTGGCAATGATGATTAATGGACCTACCAAGAGAGATAATTATTAAAACATCAAAGCTATTAACATGACATTGTGACATGTATACTTGAAGAGTAGCTATAATATTATAGCTACGTAGATACAACAAACAAACCAACCTTGATAAAATTAGCCATTGGTGATCCAGCGATGATATTGATTCACCTACAAATCTATTATAACACCATGCCATTGAGATAATTATGGCCCCCACTTACCCCTTTGCGTAGGAGGGGCTGGTGCGCGAGACTACACCTGTCATACTAAGTTCAAAATGTCGTTGGTACAGGGTTAAAATCACATATTGGCCTTTGACCCCATAAAGTACGCCCAAATTTGAAACGAAATCGGAGATCCTAATTAGCTAATTAGATTATTGGCGCATGCCATTGCAGTACAATAAAATAAATTAGTCCTCTCTATCACAAAGGAAAACACGAGATTCATCTAGCAAATCAGTCCTGAGCTTATTTTGTTTGACTATTTCTTTCCCCAATCTCTTGTTATTAATAGGATGTTTGATGAGTGCTCTGACAACTTCCTCCCAGTATGCCTCACCAGAGTTGTAGTATGCCTGAAGACACTCCACCTTCTTCTCTTCGGACTTTTGATTGGAGTTTACTAATGCATTCATTATGGCATCACGGACTCCAAGTTGTAAACACAGTCCTCGCCAATTGCCAACTTTATGAACTGCATCGTAAAGCTGTTTGAACACATCTATTTTAGTGCATTGAAGATGTTCTTCATTGACATGATGACCATCATCGATTGTTGACGTTCCTAAAGTGTATATATGACTATCATTACTAGCTATGCACTGAATAAAATATGATGGCGTACCATTTTCATATGGATCGATAAAAATCAAGAAAGATTTCCGGTTTATACCCCGTACTTTCAAAAAGTATTCTAGAGGTGCTTCCTCTTTGCCTTTATTTGTGCAAGAAACCTTCAATTCAAATGCAACGTAGCTATATACACCAACAGCACTCCTCTCAATCTACAATTCAAGAGTATAATAATATTATTGATAGCTTATTTCACACCCAGTAGCAATTTAATTTCAGAATCTGTGGAGGCATGATGTAATCTATGATGAAATTCCTAAGATCACCAAAAAGGGCCCCCCTACTTCAATTTGCCAAAAAGCACCCTCAAGAAAATGTAGCACCCCCTCTAGATTGTATACAATCATCAGATTTTAACCTTTCCTCTCTCAAAGGGGTGCAATGTAGACCATGTACACATGACCTTTCGCCAGCTACTGGGGATGTGGCAAAGTACTTCACATTAATTTAGTATGATGATATTATCATACCATTGGGGGTATAGCTGTGGGTTTAATTTCCCAGTTTCCAGACCGAATTCCATCTTCATTTATATCTAGAGCAAGTTCTGCACTTTCTTTATGAAACATGAAGCTGATTGGATTTCTTGTGATTGGTATCCATTCTGAATAGTCCCTTTTTATCACCTATTAAAGAAGAAACAATACTTAGATTGAGATAATAATAATATTATGTGCTCATCATAATTATTATTACCTCTTTAAGGGCATTTAATTTTCGTGAAATAACCAGATCCACTCTATATCGGTAGACGCTAGAAGGACCTGTGCGAAGTGAACTAAAAAATTGAGCAAGATAGTTAATGGAACTCGCGTTCTCAGCAAATATTGCCACTTCACTAAACTTTGACAACTTTATGGTTCCGAAGGAAGTTCTTCCAAAATTTCCATCTGAAAGTTTCTCAAAAGTATAGGTTGCTGGGTTATTTGTATCTGCCCTGGCAAATATTAGTCTTGCATTATCAATTGAGTCGATATTAATACAGTGTTCAATTTCTATTATCACTGGTTCTAACAATTCCAAGGAGGTGTTGATGTAATAGAGAGCACTGACAAGAGTTGTGTTTGGTGGAGTAACAAAATTTTGTGATTCGATCACACCAATCACAAAAGTTACAGGTTCCAATGAAGTATTCGGCTGAAAATACAGTTTAATACCAAATTGGCTCAGGTCAATTGTTTGAATCACTTTGCTATCATCATCAAATTTTAGTGTATGAGTTTTAAAGTAGATGAAATAAGCACCAGGCACCAAAGAAGCATCAAGTATCAGGTTACCGTTGGTTACAGTATTTGTCACAGTTCGATGTGCAGTAAGGCAATAGAATAATATACTTAGTACGCGGCCATAATTATTATAACACCATGCAGCAAAGCTAACCAGTATCTCAGTTATTAGTAAAGAAGAAAACAATGATAATACCAGTACCATCAACATCAAGCGATAACGCAGCAGGACTCTGGGGTCAATCTGTAAGGGGAGAGATATAAGTAGATGAAAAAAGCACCAGGCATCAAAGTGGCATTAAGTATCAGATTACTGTTGGTTATAATGTTTGTTGGATGTTGATAATGCATATAGTATTAGCCATAATTAACACCAGCAAAGCTAACCCTTGCATCTAATAGTGATTCAGTGCATTTGAGAACTACCGTATTTCATTCGGCCCTTCTAATTATTCGGCACCCTTTACCGAATGATTGAATATAGTCTCTAATTTTTCGGCAAAGGTCGTCATGCGTATGATAAACGGGAATGGAATGCGCACGCAGACAGAACAATGAATATTAACCTCTAAAAATTCGGCGAAGCTAAAGCAATATTATTATTTTCATACCGAATTTTTAGAAGAAATACGGTATAGTAATAATATTACCATCCACAAACACCACAGCGTGAAGTACAGCACAAAGTGCAGCACAAAGAACTGTACGGGGTGCAATATGATTCTGGAAATCTGTAAGGGGAAGGACATAAGTAGATGAAAGAAGCACCAGGCACCAAAGAAGCATTAAGTATCATACAATACGGGTTAATAGGCAATTCTGTAAAATTCTGCATCAGCACTACTACAGTATATCATAGTTATTAGAGTACTGTTGCAATTGATTATATATAGTAACTTTAATACATTGTCCATATGATGTTTCTGAAACGCAGTAAGGCAATAGACATTAGCCATAATTAACACCAACAAACTAATCAGTACCTCAAATAGTAGACTAAGTAGTGAAGGTAGTAGGAAATCATAATAATATATTATTATTATGGACGTGAACACCAACAAACACAACAGGACACCAGCGCGCCTTCTCTGTAAGAGGAAGGATACACAGCAGTACTACAAATTGTCATTATACCGTAAATCGCGAATATTTCGTGTCTAAAATATTTCATGCGATAATTTTTCGCGTTAAATAATTTTCGGACAAACGACCCTGTACCGCATTGTCGTTAATATTGCACATGTATTTCGTGCGTTTAATTTTCGCACAAGCCATGCTGTCCGAAAATATTTTAACATCGAAATATTTGCGATTTACGGTAGTCTATTATATTATAGCAAAAAAATTGTGGTAGCGATAATTAGGCCATGTTTATCATCACTTCACACTACTTATTGGTAAAGGTCGTCTATTGTAGCAGTGTATATTAATTTTTGGCAAGGATTATCACTTTCATCAAACTTTTTGCTAATTTATATATATGGCATCATAAAATTATTCAGTATTGTACCAGCTTCGATGGCTCAGTATCATGGGCTCCTACATGCACCTCGCGGTCTAATAGACTTCGCTCGGGTTCCATTTTTGTACGTGTATACATAGATTTTTCCATTTCTGTATGACAGAGTAGCTAAACATGAATCTTATTGATGGGGTTGGCATAAATTATATAATTTTACGACTAACTTATTAAAAACTCACTGAATTGCTTATACGATGTGCCCAAAACTTCTAGAATCTCCCTATGCTTATCTTCTCGTTGGCTCAACACATCAATAAAGACATCATAGTCTCTTGGATTACGCTTAAGGTAGCATTAAAGTGCGTGGGCGTGAGCGTCAGGATTGGCTAATTCAATTAGCGAATCGTGAAGGGGCGTGGCCGAAGAGGCCATACGAGTGCTTTTGGTCGAAGGTGGGCGTGTCTAGAATCGGCCAGGGATGATTATGCGCGTGTAATTAGCGACCGGAAGTGGCCCCTGAAGAAAACACCGGTAATTGCCCCCTTCAAAGCAAGATCAAAGCATTCTTTCTTAACTATTAACCGCAACGACTTAAAAAAAAAAAAAAAAAAAAAAAAAAGCCTTATTTGGCCTAATTAAGCATGTGGGCGTGTTCCTGGCACTGTGTGGAGTGTGTGCGTGTGCGTTAATGCAGGTTTTATTGCTTCCGATTGGGCGTGGCTTCACGGGCCAGTGCTTGGATATCGGCGCCTGGGACTTGGCCTCGGCGATAGGTGGGCGTGTCCCGGAAGCGGTGGTGACCTTTGAACCCCGCGAGGAGGCTTTGGGGGTCGTGGCAGGAGGTCAAAGGTGAGGCCATGTCTGTTAATGAGGCACTGTACGCCGGTGCGATGGAGGGGACCGTACGGCTGGACGGAAGCTGACGATGGTTTGAAGCGGATGTGGTTGCGATGACGTGTTGTTACTCCGCCCACACAGGAAATGAGGTGAGCTCTTGTGTGGGCGGTGTGGCAGAACGGCCTCCAAGTGTTTGTGTATGTTTTGGCCTTGAGGAAGCTGTGTGTTTTAATTGGGATTGATTGTGGGCTTCCGGTGGACATCCGGTGGTTAGTAGGCACTTGATTGAGAATGGTGGTCCTTGGGGAACAGGGTGGGGCTGTTTTGGGCGTGGCCTGGCCCCTCCCTTCCGGCTCGGCTTCCGGTCCATGGAGGATATTAAATGAACACTTCCGGCTCTAGCAGCCACACCCCTGAAACCTGTGCAATTAAAAGGGCGTGGTTACACAACATGCACCTCACTAATGACTTTGATGTGGTTTAGGTGTCATATCCCCCACCTCACGCCCACGCAATTTAATGGTACCTTAACTCGATTCAAGATCAATTCTGTAAGATCAATTCTGTAAGCCCTTGGAGGTCCGTAATCGCTATATAAATAGCGATTACGGACCTCCAAGGGCCTGCAGTAGATCGTGAATATCTCGGCTCTGGCTAGGAGTACTCTCATGAAACAAATTGCAGTAGATAGCTCAATGAAAAAGCTATCTACCGAGGCCTTAACCTTGCAAATCGGTTGCGCGGAATCGCCGCTAGCTTCATTTTTGCTTGTATTAAGTTTCTATGGAGAAAGTTTAGGTGGGCGTGGCTTCGTAACGGTTTTGCCTACGATCGTGTTACAAGCGCCGTTGGATAGAGCTCGTGGAGAGCTACCTTCTGATACTCGAACACTGTTATCCCACTGGGAGAAGTTCCGCGGAAAAACTGGTAAAATTTGGAGGTCCGTAATCGCTAATATAAATACCCCCGGTATGGCTTTTTCACAGTTTTTACATCGTCACCAGAGATGAGACCCTTGGCAAAAAGCTCATCAGTAAGCTGATCGACTTCATCTGCTAGAACTAATACCATTTCAGTTTGGTGTTGAGAAAACGTACGATACTCCGGAGAGTCAGCCATGCCACCAGAAAATTTGGCCTTTGATTCTCGCAAGCCACACCCTTCCCTCGGATTGTGGGGTGTGGCTTGCGAGACCAGGGCCTTTTGCGGTAGGTGAGGCATGTGGCTCGTCACACGTGGCCACCCTCCTTGAAACTATTATTGCGTGTCACATCCAAATTTCTTATAGCGGGTGTGGCGCGCAAAGATACTGGCATAAAACAAAATTAATCATGATTCATAAATCTTTCCTAGCACTAGTCCCTGACGGGGTGGCAGTCAGTGGCAAAGTTGCCAAGTCAGCATCTTTATAGATCCACAGCACCATCGCACAGAGGCAGAGAAACGGCAGCGCCAGAAACCACTTCAAATTATCCTCAAAATGGAGATTAAACCTCATATTAAAGTGATCCGTGATGCAAACCAGGTGTCTATTGCACACTGTGACTGTTAGGAATGCATGCATGGGAGAGGGAGGGGTGGGAATGGAAAGATAGACTCTCTCTTGCTTCTGAGTCACCGTGATCGAGTTCTGATACAAGACGTGCTTTCGTCCGACGGCCACGGTGACCTGGTAGTGTCTGGGGGCAGGGAAATCCCCCTCGACGATCTGAAATTCGAGCACAAAGCTTCCACCGACAATGTCCCTTGAAGTCCAATTGGTCTGCGGAAATACGACAGCAAAGGAGCTAGCCTTGTGAACAAATCCATTCTGACCCCCCGGCCATGACTCCCGCGACATATTCAGCTCGTCCGAGTGCTTGGTTGAAGTCGAGAAACACATCATATAGCCGTTGAGACTGATCGCTAGAAGCTCGAGACCCGATTCAAACGGATCAATATCATCAGCTAGCACCTCTAGCAGCATGTGCTCCATCTCGAATCTGTCGATGCAACTCGTGAGGGCGTCGATGATGTAGAGAACATTTGAGGCGGGGACGACCATGCTAAGGCCGGCTTTGCGCTCGGGGCGATTCTCGGCTAGACTGTTGAGGTGGATCGGTAGCACAGAGCCTTGCACGCTGGCCTGTAGGTGCATGGGGTAGTCACGGAAATACGGTTCGCCAGTTTCGGCATTTAGCACGAATAAGTCGCCCCCTTCGCTGACCACTATCACCTCCATGCGATCGTCTCCGTCGATATTGGCGAAACGAGCGCTAGATATGATCGGAACCGTTCCCTCTCTCTCCCATATTCTCTGGCCGTTTTTATCGATGCAGTAGATATTCCCCGTGCTGTCGCCCACAACCATCTCCAAGGCTCCGTTCTTAAATACATCAGCTACTGCCACCTGTGCAGAAATTGAGTCTAAATGGAGTGGAAATCCGGGCTCATCTGTCAAAGTTTCCGAATTCAACACGTGAAGTTCTCCCATAGTAGTTCCCAAGATTATTGCAGCGCTATCGTCGGCTATTAGTAGTCGAGCTATAGTGGGCGTGGCCAGAGCATAGCCCGGTTGACCGTTGCTGATACGAGTAATCCCTAGCATCTTCACTTTCAAGATTTTTCCTGATTTTAAGTCGATCACCACGACTCCGGCAGCAGCGAAATTAACAAGCTCGTTTCTCTCTAAACCTCCGAGTTCATCCATTCTATTTGAGTCACCGTATGTGAATGGGTCAAAATAGTAGCTAACCGGTACGACCAACTCATCCGCCACCCCGTCGCCATTGGTATCGGCAATAGTGGGTGTGGCCAGGACGTGAGGATCGACGAATACGTAATCGGGGTCACTTGGATCTAAACCACTCCGTCTTTTATCGGGAGAGTGCCTGGAGTAGAGGGGGTCCGAATATCGCCCGTAGCGACTTTCATAGTCTGAATATGGGTGGGTGTGGTTGATGATTTTTCTCTGTGGTGTAGACTTGTGTGAAGCTTTGGCATCGCCTCCTTGGTGGATCTGATCGATAATTTGGCCTGCCTGTTGAGCTAGTCTGTCCAGTTCACTCTTTTCCAGCTGGTACCAGTACCTCTTAGTTCGCAACGGAGGAACCTGGATGAATTAAACATGCATCAAATACCAAATATTGGCAGGAATTAAATTTGGCGGTTGAGCCCAAAATCGCTATTGCAAGAATATTGGCGGATTTAAATTTGGCTGTTTGGTACGGGATCGCCATACGTATACATGCGAGTATGAAATTTTGGCGGATTTTAATTTGGTGGTTGTAATATAGACAGCCAAACCGCCAAATTTAATTCCCTGCCAATACGGTACATCATTTAGAGGGTTGGGGTGAGACACAGGAATTTACCACCTTAGCCTACATGTAGCAGAGTACAGGAAATAATTATATTAGTCATCATGGGCCTGTACTGTACAGATTCCTCGGCAAATAATATGGTAATTTGAGCACCATAGCAACCATTGAAATCGTCCGAGTTATGCTACAGATATGTCTTGCACGTAAGTACATATCTCAGTCTTAACGACTACCTAAAAAATACATATATATAAATTAATAGCTAATACTCGAGAAGTGTTCCTAAATAAACTGCTGGGATTAGGTATTGCTCAAATTTCAGGGAATCGCAATTATCCATACACACACACATAGCGTAAAGTTCCACATTTTTTAGATAAAATAAACACCAACTGACAGCTCAAGCTGAAACCACACGTCAGTCTTTGGAAGGTTCCTGTGAGAGTACAGAAGTGGCCGCAAATAGGCTATGTTTGCTATTTTTAGAATTGACTGAGCAAAAATCACATAATATTGACATACAGTTCCATGCATATGAAGTGACATCGTTCTCATGTTGATAATATCTGCATAGAAACAGACGGAGATTCTCTGTGCGCAACTTATAAATTTGCCAGTATTTCAGCTCTAGTCATCCTCTGGGCACAGAGCTCTAGTCTAGTCGAAACGTCGACAAATTTACTAAACAGCTAAGCTATCCGTAGAAACTCTCCGTTTGTTTCTATACTATTCCATCATTACAGCTACATAGACATACACATGTATAGCTATAGGCTTCCTTTAAGGTAATTATATATTCTGCCTTTGTCTAGTGATCAGTATGCACAGTAACTAGGCAAGGCCTCCCTCCCATCCTTTGAAGGTAAACCTCAGGGCCTGGTCGTTTAATCGAGGAAAACCAAAAATTGGGTTTTCTTGGTAACACTGTTACTCGTACGTGTACATCTGTAGGTACCTGGTAAGAGTTCCCACCAAAGCCGAGATACAAATCTACTACTTGGATTATGCAACCACATGGAGTAAACAGCATCTACATGTATGCCACTGCACCAACCTAGCCTTGTCCGCAGGCGTTCAAAATTTTATGCTTTCGTCCCCAGGCCCATTCCTAGTTTCAATGTTGTACTCGATCTCATCCCCAGACCCATTCCCAAACATCCCTCTTTTCAGCATGAAACATGGGAATGGGCCTGGGGACAAGGATAAGTCTATTATATTGGACACTTATAAGGTACTACATGTAGCTAGGTACCTTGATGGTTTCTCCGTGAAGAAGAGTGTTGTCAGTTTGAACAAAGAGTATCTCAGCATCGGTTGTGGTCAACACAAACTCCAGGACACCGTCTCCATTCAGATCATACTGATAAAAAAATGACAGACTTATACAATTATAATAGCATAGTAAACCATGTTTGTATGTACCGACATGATTATGATGTAGTAAAAATCACAGATAAACATAAAAGGTACTAATTGTTATAAGTTTATAATATAGGAGCAGTTGTCAATGGCGTCTCTCTGTCTCTCTCTCTCTGTCCCTCCCCCTTCTCTCTTTTTATCCCCCCCCCTCCTTCCTTCTTCCTTCTTCCTAAACACGGACACACTTACCACTAAAGGGCTGGCATGAAAGGCTCTGTCCTCAACAAAGAAGGGCCAATTGTCCACGATGTGCCCACTCTCGCCATGGGCTGCCCACACTTCACCAGAGAAAGAAGAAGCCACGATGTCCTTGTAGCCGTCACCGTCAACATCAAAGAGAAGGGGTGTGGTGGTTAGGGGGGAGTTGCGGAGGTTGGAGGACCACAGCTTTCTCATACCAAAGTCACATCTGAGAGAGAGAGAGATAGAGATACTCCTTGTATGAAACCCTCATGCAAATTAATGAATGTTTAAGGTTGTTAAAAGAGAGAGAGAGAGAGAGAGAGTGTGTGTGTGTGTGTATAAAGTGTGTATGTAATCAACGTGCCTCAATTTATTATGCAACAAAAAACTATATTTCCAGCTAATGAGATTCACTCCTTAAGAATTTTGGCTCTCTGTCCCCTGGTATGCAGGGGTGCTGCTGAGCATGCAAACTGGTATATACTTGCACCTTTCAAAATAATAACGGGTAGCATAATTATGAGAAATCAACACTATCTGGTTGCTTGTGGTCACTCAGGCACCCATCAGCCAGGGCTAATTACACTGACTGCCAGTTCGAGTCATTTCCTAATTAATGCGCACCACGAAATATCGGATTACTCACTCTCTCTCCGCGCTGGAGAAGACACTAAAGACAAGGAGTAGAACTGCAAGAAGAGGCCATCTCACGCCGATCTCGAGCAGCCTTGCCATAGCCACCATTAATTTTTGTCTCTCTGCGGCCCGGCCACGCGCCTGCGGTGAGTAAGCCCCTGTCATTATCCCCCCGACCTAATCCTACGCGTGGAAAGAGGGGGGCGGGGTCGCTGCTTGATTGAGTGTATACACACCATTGCCATTTCGATCGCCTGGCCTGCGCATGCATCTTGTCTCTCCATTTCTCCGCCCGCGCCTCCTTTGCCAATTTTTTTGACTAGCAAAAACAGGTGTCAAGGGCGGAACGGAGCCCAGCCGCGGACAGTGAGCACTTCAGCTGGAAAAACACCGAATACACTCCTGCCGGCAGCCAAAAAAGGCCCCAAAACAAAAAAAAAGAGACTAAAAAAGGAAACAGCTAGCCAGACATTAATTAGAGTAAGAGAGAAAAGAAGACATGTCTACGCCGAACCAGCAACGGTCCAGGTACCCCCGACCGCTCAAGGCCACGCACAGCTTCACATCTAGCGGAGAGCCAGCGACTGGAATTGTCAGTAGCGGTGCTGCTCTTTCTCAGGGTAGCAGCAGCTGTCTACCTTCGCCACCCAGTCCGGGACCTCGTAGCGACGCCACGAGCTTTCTACCTTCGGCAAGCGGTGGTGAGGCTGCATTGAATATCTCTGCGCTCTCGACGCCACCTGCTTCGCCCAGCACCAGAAGGGACCAATTTGGTGAGGAGTGAGTGAAATAGTATGGGATAGTATTAAACAAAATGGTAGAGAGAGGGAGGGAGGAAGAGTGAGAGAGCTATTTTTTTTTTTCGGGTGTGTTCATTTATCGAGGGAGTACATGCTGTCAAGTGTGTACTAGCATGGTCGATCATTTCTGTGAGATTTAGTATAAGCATGAAGACAAGCGAAATCTGATTACATAATCGTATCCACTACGGCAGCCTATGGGTATTATCATGTTGTACATGTGTGTACATGTATTTGTGTACGTGCTACCACCGAATCAATATAATGGAGCATATTCCTGGGAGTACTTAGAAATGCATTAATGTGGTATTTGATTAAAAACCGGCCAAAAACACCCTCGTCACCTAACCTAATTAATGTGGTTATTAATAATTCGACACATTGTTTGTGGGCTCGCACTGGGTGTGTGTATATAGTATTGTAATGTGTAATGTGTACTGTGTACACCCAGACGCGCATACAGACGGGGGACTGCAACCGAACGACGGCAGCGGGAACGAAAATGTGGCGGCAGAGAGAGGAGAAGGAGAGGAAGGGGAGAACCCTCGTCGTTCCAGCTCGATGGACTGCCTATCGGATCCCAATCTGTGGCCTCGGTCGTTATCATCGACCAATCAGGTTAGAGCTACGTACATGTACATGTATACATGCAGGTACAGACAACTATAGTATACATAGGAGGTACATAACATAATACTCAAGTGTAGCCATCATGTAATGGAAAGTGTAAGGTGCAACATACACAATAATAATATGAACACGCGTACGTGTACATCTTTCATGCACGTACACACCCACATGCTCGTTATACAAAACACATCTCAATTTGGCCGAGGACACGAGTTGCTAGTCTTTATCATCCTTAGCTGCTGTAGTGTGTGTGTAGCTGTCTGTCCAGCTGAATGTTGATTGCTTCTAAGCTAGGCACGTTGTTGTACTCGTACTCGTATATAAGCCATGTGTACACCTTGCCTAGCTAATTGGCCTTGAAGAATGCGTTTTGTAGTTATGGTAGACCTCTCCCTATTGCAGTATCAAACTAGCTCGAGATGTGTCTAGACTATGCATGCACGATGTTCTGATTAATTGAAGGAGGTGTTCTCACACTCTCTAGAAATTTTGTGAAATATCCTTATTTTTCAAGGAGGGTATTGGTGTCTTCTTAATTTTAAACGTACGAGGCTTTCAAATATAAAAAAAAATCTGGCTTGATCTTCAATAAGTGCACACCATGGGTGGTGTAGCTTTTCCACCTGGATATCTTTGGAGTGCAGTGGGTTAGAGATACTGAATCTTAGTAGTTGCCAAAATTGGTTGTCATAGTATCCATATCCTTCAGCATGGGCTATTTTTAGAACATTCTCTGTGTGTGTGTGACAAGTCAGCATTTTTCTGTCTCCGTCTATTATTTCTTACAATGGCTATAATATCCATTAGCCCAGGGAAAGCTTATCGATCAAATCTAGAAGTTCAGAACGTCAGTCACAAATCCCAGAGAGAGAGAGAGAGAGAGAGAGAGATAGAGAGAGAGAGAGAGAGAGTTTGGGGACAACCATGAGCCCCTATAGTAGCTACCATTCAGGTGCCTGTATAAACAATATGAAAAGGCCAAGCCCCAGGTGAGGTATCTTGAAAGACTTTGAGAGTCGGTTAAGAGCCATGTGTGTAGCAATACCTTAATTTGCCAAAGAGGCATACTTGCACACTACTGTTTTGCCAACTTGTGGTAATTACAGTAGGGGCGATGCTGAAATCATTTTCAATTGATCAATGCCCATTTTTTCCCCTAGTACCGTACTGGCTGGCACCCCAGCAGCATGCTAACACAGCTAGTTTGACCTTGGCCGACCAGCTATCCCTGTGGTCTAGTCTTACCATAAGATTATCATTAATAATAACCTTTTGATAACTGCACACAACTCGACTAGCTACATCTGAGGTGCATGTGCATGTACATGTGCATGCATGTACGTACATGTCTGTGGATTGAATCAGTATCGTCTTCCCATACCGCAGCACTTGATAAACAATGTGTCAGGCAGTCTTTTCTCTCAAGTATATTTATATGATCATAAGCGAGACAAAAGCTATTAGAGTCTAACTACACGTACATGTGTATATATATATATATATATATATATATATATATATATACTTAGCCACTATCCTTCCCCATACTTGTGGGTAACTGGGGCAACTTAGCATAACATACTTACAATTCCACATTCCAACGAGAAGCCAGCATGCACTATCGATACTATTATTACATCGATACGCGAGGCAAAGAGGGAGGGAGAGAGGGAGGGAGGACTATGCTTATAGCTGCCATGCGTGTGTACATTGTTGGAATGCTCATAGCCTTATTTACCTCTGGATGATCGAACTACAGTAATTTCTATGCGTGGTGTACTAGACAAATATTATATTATAGTGGAGATGAAGGATTTGTGGTGCTTTGGCTATATAC